>CM024600.1:28691768-29893554 GCA_014182555.1 Eucalyptus erythrocorys | reverse complement strand
TTTTTTTTGGGCATTCTGCAACAATTTTTTTATGTGTACACTTTGCTCGTCCAAGAAAAGAGCTTTTCTCAGAAAATGACAACAAGGGTAATTTCCTGGCATGATTACACAGAAACTAAAACATGACTCTGAAAAACAACATAGAAAGAAGTACAGTTTTTATTATCTTACCGAACTTTATTTTCTCAGAAAACATTAAGAGTGAGTGCAAAGGAGAATGAGATTGCTTATCTTTCACAACTGCTTGCCTGTAAGTTTAAGTATGGAAAATGCACACCACTATTAAGACGTCGATTTGTCCAAGCAAAGAGCTTTCCCTTTTTTCCCTTGTCTTGTTCTATGACAATGGAAGTCATTCAACTAGACATGATTATCCCAGTTCTTTTAAAATGAGATTCTTATGGCTATTTAAGCTTTAGTGCTAGCTTGTTAAAATCAAAGAAATGACGAGAAACTCCCAAATATCTCAATATAATAAGGGCCACTACCTCATCAAATCTTATCAGGGTGACAAATAACCGAATATCCATTTCAGAGAGTGTGTTCCCACACATATATCTTTGCTTGCCAAGTATTTCTTCACACTTGTCCAGAGCATCAAACAATTTCTTCACGGCCTGAAGGAAAAAGAAGCAATTAAACAGAAAGATTCATTAAAAAGTACAATCAATAGACTTACTATCCGGGTATATTAAAACTCTTCCACCCTTGCAATCAGGCAGGCAATACAGGATTTAAATTTTAGACGCCACCCCTCAAGAAAAGATTCTCTATAAGCAGTCTCAATCACCATCCAAGTGAAATTAAGGTAGTCACTTGAATAGAAAACCAAGAAGTGGATGTTGATCAAGACCAGTTTTGACACTTCTTTTTTCTCTACAGATAGTGTTTATGGTTAAAAGCCCAATTCACAGCAATCAAACCTGTTTATTAAGGAACCATACTAATACACCAGTCTGACAAGACAGATCAAGATTCCAGCAATAAGATTTTGCTGACATGACGTCATTAAAGACTCATAGTCACCAACTCAATCAACACTCTAAAAGAATCATCAGCCATGTGCCCTGACTAGAGATGATTTAGATAGTCAATTCTTGCATCCTGAAAGCTAATAAAATAGGAAAAAGAAGCATAAAATCAAATCAAGTTCTCTATTATACTTCTCTAGCTAGAAGAGCCAATCAAACACCTGAATAAATCTCTACATAAGTCAGCATTGCAAACAAGTCATCTGGGAATATGGTTGCTGTTATTCAGCATCAAAAGCCAGCATTCTCTCTTGTCCTTGGAGCACTGTCCTACAGCCAGCCACCATGCCCACCACAATTTGTATCTTTTAATCAACTTCCCAATTTTTCATGTGCATACACGCTGTATCACATGATAGCTATTAGCTTGCACGCGATCTCCCAAAGTATTAGCTAACATATTCTCCACATATCCACAAAAACACCACCATTCCCTCCACTTCCAACTACAGTACGAACATGACACCTGCTACTCTTAAAGCAAGAGTTGCAAAATCAATAGGGAGGGCCCTCAACTGGATCAATATTCCAAGACTTAACCACATATCCAGACTTAGGGATAGGGTCACTCGACTGGGTTCATATATCCGGACTGACTGTATTTTATGGTGTCACCAGCATAATTTTCTGAAAAATCACCAACAACCGCACCACTGACAAACTCTTGTTCAGGAAAGGGGAAGCAGACAGAGGAATTTAAAGCATTTACATGATGAGTAGTGTTTTAGAAAGCAGAGAAGGGAGGAAGGTGATTATTTGTGGCAGTGAAATTTCATTCTTTATTATTTAATTAAAGAACCTGACATTTGCACCTGTCCTGCGTTGCCCTGTGGCCCTAACTAGGGTCTTTCAGTGCCAGAAAATGGGGAGGGAGATTTCTTAATATAGTTTTCATCAGATGAAAAATGTGCTCAAACGGAATGGTCCTCGACCTATAAGCTTCTGTGGCATAGGGGATTTCATTTTCCAAGAACCTCAGTAATCAACAAATTAGCTATTTTCTATGGCGTATGAAGGCTCTTATCATCAGTAGAAAGTGGTTGTAACAGGTCTTACATGAAAGATTGCAACTAAAAAACAACCCACATGATGATTATTATTTTGTCAAAGGGTAGATTGTGTAATTTTTCAGATTAAGTTACTCTTCTTGCTTTAAGTAACAAATGGAATGACAAGTCTTGCATGCAGGTACAAACTAAGAGATGATTACCTCATCATAAGGCCCCTGCTTCCTGGCAAAGCCACACTTGTACACACCATTATTAATGGCATCATATATCCACTCATTGGTTTCATCAATAAGAGTTTGCAAGTGAGGAGGATATAGGTCCAAAGCAGCATTCTCTGCTATGTGATTGAACTCAGTGTTGAGCATGCGAATGATCTCAGAGCTTTCATTGTTAACAATTGTTTTGAGTTTCTTATCCCATAGAACCTAATCCAAAAGAAAAAGTTTTACCTCATCAGATGTGACAACAAATGAAAAAGATCAGAAAAATATATGCCAATCTTGACAAGAAAGAAAGCACAAATAGCAGCACACATCAGCATAAGGTCACTTACAGGGACTGTGAACTTCCCAGAGTAATTGGTACTAGCTAACTCATAAAGCTCTCGTATACTTTTTGCACCATTAAGAGGATCTGATTCAGCTCCAGGTTCCTCAGTATCTGAAGAAGGGAAAACCCACCCCATATGCTCATCACTTTCCTTTGTTCTCTCCCACCGAGGTTTGACTGACTGAACATGGTTGGAGATCCCAATTTAGTAATGTTAATCCCAATTTAACTCTAAGCCCCTAATTCAATTTACCGTGAAACTGATGGCCTTGTCGAGTCCTTTGATCTTCAAGTATGCAAGACACCGGGATGCCCACGGACAGGCATATGATATATAAAGATGATACCGTCCAGATTCTGCTGGAAACTGTGAACTAGGATCCCTCGAAATAAAATTACGAAATGTTGAAGCTGTTCTGAGAAAAGCACCAGAGTCGGACATCTCATCAAGCGCAGACCGAGCCATCTGAATACCGTTCTGGGGACTCCATAGGAAAACATGATCAGCTAAAGAGTCTATCATCTCAAAACTACAGTAGCAGTTACAATGGAAAAAGAGAGGTCCCACAAGCAATCAAAAGATTTCTTTCCTTACAAATTCACCAACTGATTAAACAACTTCTGAAGCTGCAATTGTGGAAGTTTAAAGCTCAAAATACCAATAGAAAATCACATGGATGAAATGGTATCTTTATTACAAGGTTTAGTCTAGAAAGTTTACATTTGATTCTCACATGATCCACACAGTCATATTTATCTAGAAAGAATTTTTCTCTCCTGATTGATTTCAAAGGCAATTTTTCATGATAATTTAATGAATAACTCAAATGACACACTTAAAGGTAAAGAGAAATTCAACTGTATGGTCAGCTCAAATTAATGCGAAAAAAACGTAAATAAGATTTCTCAAATAAGTAGATGAAGTTTCATGCAATGATTTTGCTGAACATGTGCTAAAAGTCAGTAACAAAGAATTCCAAGCATTTTGGTGCCTCTTAACTATTCAGTAAGGTTTTGACCAAAAAAACTGTATTCATTAAGGAGGAATCTAATAATCGTTCAAAGTAAAAATTGTCCAGTAAAAGAAAAAATCCACTATCTCTCTTCAGGTTTTTCCACCAAAATTGCCTGTCAACAATCTCCAACATTGAAGTAGAGCCAATTCAAAGTGACAAGGCTCAAGTACCTTTGGTAATTGCAGACTTCCAATCAGCATGTACTACACTTCTACCATTACTATTGCAGGGAAAGGAAAAAGGAAAAGAGAAGAGGGAACATAAAGTGCAAGCGAAGCTAAGAATCAGCATTTACACCGAGAAGAGTTGCAATCAACTGCCAATATTCACCCGACGGTGCAAAGTCGCAATATTGCAAATGGCAATGACCACCAAATCGCCATTGACAACAACCTTGTGGCCTGTGGCTGTAAACAGCCCCCAACTCACAGTCAGAAGAAACTTCATGGGAGTTGACATCAACCATAAACAAAATTTAATGCGTTCAACCGGGTGTATGAAACCCGGATTTATGCAGACCGTTGGAATCTGCTGGATGGGTTTGAACCTGATGGACCAAAAATGCATTTGGGTGGTGCCCAAAACAGTGGTTCCACGATCCACCGCTTAGAACCGGTAGATCTAAGAAATAAACAATTAGGGCCACTGAAAGCCACACATGGGATTTTCCCATCAATTCTAACCAAACATGGGATATTCCGACACAGCGAGCCAAAATAAAAAGTTTTGATCACAAGTTCAGGCACCAGTAGCAGCAAAAACTCATTCATCTTTCCGAGAAATTTAGCAGCCCCCCCGCCTCCTCGTCCAGTCACATGCATGCATCGATCACGAGTGATCTGCTCAGCGCAGTGCGCAAAATTAAGCACCCGACAGCCCGACACCGACCCAAAATCCCCATCCAAGAACTCTGTCAGAACAAGAAAAGACCGATGGAAAAAGACAGTCGATCTGCATCCGCCAAAGACACTCGGCCTCAGCGGAAGAGACAAAAGGAACCCCCCGTCGGACGTTCGATCATTCAGCAGAGGACGACACCACGGAGATGGGGAGTGAATTCGAGAAAGGGCAGCGAGGGATTTCAGCTCGATACCTTGGACGGAATCCGAGTGCAGCAAGAGAAGCGGTTGGACTTGGGAACGAAAGCAGATGCCAAGTTGGGCTTGAAACGAGATGCGATCATAGGTCCCGCCATTTTATACTTCTTTTTATGGCGCACTTGCCGCGACTATTGTGGAGATTGGTTTGTCTTGTCATATCGTCTATTTCTTCAGCAGTGGGCTGTGTTGGGGCCCGTCACGCTTTCCAATCCAACTACTAATTCGCATCTTTGAAGTAGAATTAACTTTTTTTAGATTGGTTAATTATTCTGGTAGCTTTCAAGTTTCTTAGGATTAGTTAAGATATTCGACTCATATTAAAATATAATAATACATTTGATTTTTTTAGTTCGTTCAGCTTGGAAAATTATTCATCTATATTATTTGGTGACGGGGATTAATATATCCTAACTTGAGTTGAATATTTTACATGGATAATTTACGTACGAGTTATTCTTTTGTTCACCATTCAAACGTATTGGATCAAAAGCCAAATTGACGTATTCTGTTAACTTGAATCAACGAAAGGTTATTATTGAACATTTTTATGTAATCTCTATAATAAATTGAATACGTATCGGAAGTTTAGGATTATATTAAAAATATTAAAAGTTCATAAAAAACATTACATATTGACTTAAAGTTCAGTGATCACATTAAACAAATTAAAAATGAATGGACGACATTGCACATCCTATTAAGGTTCAGAGACTAATCGTGCAATGATCCTATACTTTTATATAATAAAAAATTGACGGTCAATTCATTAAGGATCAATCAAGTCTATTTGAATTTAAGAATCAACTAGACTTGATTTAATTCTTGAGTTGAGCTGATTTTATACCCGATGTCAACAGATAAAAAGAACTTTTACACTTATTAAGGTTTGAATAATAGTTTCAAATATAAACAAATAACCATGTAACCTCTCGATCAAGGACATATTTTATAATGAAATGATGCAATTATTATATAAAAAATTTAATTTTTACACAAGACATAAAAAATATTTCAGATGCCTCTAAGTGCTTGGTTCAAAACCGATTAATTCGGTTTCCAATTCCAAAATTTTGTAATTATTAAGTAACATCACTGAGGCATAGTTAGAGACTCTCTTTTGCCTGACCTGGTTAAGCATGAATGAGAAGCTGGTGTGGCAAGAGGCTCTCAGGGATAGACTGTACAATTTTAACTGATCAAACCTTTTACAAGAACCAGAAGTTGGTGTGCCAAGAGACTCTCTTGCTGGACAGCTGCAGCCCATAAGATCTGTCCTTTACATCATTGTTTTTTTTTTTTTTTGGTGTGGATCTTATTTTGCCCAAGAAGGTTATGAAGAAGATTGAATGATGCTGCGGTTCATACTTGTAGTATGGGAACGATAAAAGTGGTAAAAAGGTGAAGGTAAAATGAGTTGATGTCTGCTTGCCCAAGAAGGAAGGAAGTCTAGGATTATCCAATTTTATAAATGGAGCAAGGCAGCCGTGATGAAACTACATTTAGCTCATGGATTCTAGCTCCCTGTGGACTGCATAGGTCAAGTCTCATCTACTAAAGAGGAGAAGTCTCTGGCATGTTCACAAGACAATTTCCTCCTACAT
The DNA here is from genome assembly GCA_014182555.1 of Eucalyptus erythrocorys. Taxonomy (NCBI): domain Eukaryota; kingdom Viridiplantae; phylum Streptophyta; class Magnoliopsida; order Myrtales; family Myrtaceae; genus Eucalyptus; species Eucalyptus erythrocorys. Next base: position 29,887,247 of record CM024600.1, on the reverse strand, counting down.
TTGGAGGAAGATCCTTGATGTGAGGAGGAATATAACCGGCAATGAGAAGGACACCTTTTTATGGCTAGATCCTTGGCAACCCTGTGGCATTCTCACATTTTTCCTTGAGAGTGCTCCATGATTCTGGATTACCTTGTGCGTGCCAAAGTAGCAGATGTGATTGAAAATGGTGTTAGGTTATGGCCTGTTGCATGATCAAATCTATTGGGATATATCCAAACTAGATCTGCGGTCTTATTGAGCTTAAGGCTACTCAAAGAGAAAAGGTGATATGGCTTCCTTCTCCTAATAAGTTCTTTGTTAGTATTGCTTGGAGTGTTATCACGACAAGAGATTGAAAGGTTTCTTGTCCTACCATTTTCCCAGAAAGAGAGTGAACAAAACCAAGAATTGAATAACTAGAATTGTCTTTGGAAATGAGAACAAGTACTTTAAGGATCTGTTTGATATAGCCGGCATGTGTTTTTTTTATTTTTCGGAATAGAAAATTACCGAACGTAATTTAATAAGTCTCAGATTCCGAGGTTTTGCTGTCAACTTCAAAATCATACGTCTCCCATCAACATCCCACTAACTGCCACCACCACCGTCCAATCAGCACCACCCACCAATTGGGGTGCGAATAACAGAACGGAATCTCGAAACCCCACCCAGCCAGAAATTCAAGGGCCCAAAATGGTCGGGCCAGTCTTGAGGCCTTGTTTATTTTTTCAGCTGTGGGCCAAGCCCAAAGGGCCCCGCATGGCCCGAATATTATAGTGTTTATGTATATTTGTTACAACTGCAATTACAAAACGAATAGTCTTTTTTTATTTCAAGAGGAAAATGCTTAACTCTTTGTTAACTTAGTATTTAATTAGATTGTTGAAATAAAAAAAAAAACTTATACAAATGAGATTAATCTTTATGAAACTAGATGACCCAAATTAAAATCAACTAAGAATTGTGCAATTGCGTTTGACATTGGTATCAAACATAACACTACACACTCGATTTGTAATAGTATTTTGACAGAATTCAAATAGAATTATAAAATAAAATAGTAAATCGTTCCAAAAGTTCAATAGAGTCACTTGTATGCGTACGCATTTAACCATGGCACTTTAGCACTTTTGTGCGTAAATGTATTGGGTAGGTGCTAGTACTCAGCACGTGTGGTACAAAAGAAAATGAAATAAAATTGGAATGGAATGAAATGGTAATGAAGACAGAATTAATTAATAATAATAATTTTTTTGGGCTTCAACAATGGAATGAGCTAAATGAACATTCTTTTACTAGCTTAGTTGATTCCAATAGAAAAATTGTACTGAATGAAATAAATATAGTTTCAAAAAATTGTCATTGGATAGATATTTTCTCGCTAAAAATATTGCTAAAATTAAGTGGCTAATAAATTAATTGATTCAGATTGACGTTTTAAGATGTTTAGGGTCCGTTCGTTTCGCGGAAAATGGGCCATCTCCGGAAAATATTTTTCCAAAAGTCATTTTCCATAAAGATGACAATATTTTCTGTGTTCGGCTAAAACCTGAAAGTATTTCGAAAAATATTTTTTGGTGTTCAATAAAGAAAATATTTTTCGCTCACCAAATTGACGAGCGCGAGTGCCAAGCTCGAGGCTCGCCAAATCGACGAACGCGAGTTTAAGATTGATGAGTTTGAGATTCACCTAGTTTGACGACCGATTCACCCGGTTTGACGACTAGCCAAGAAAGAAGAAGATAGGAAACAAATAAAAGAAAAAGAAAAAAAGAAAAAAAAAAAGAAAAAAAGAAAAGAAAAGAAAAAGGAAATTAAAAAAATTCAAATTAAAAAAGAAAAAGAAAACTAAAAAATAATTTGAATAAAAGAAAAAGGAAGAAGAAATGAGAGGAGAAAATGAAGATTTGTAGAGGTGTGAGGTAAGAGAGATCAAGTAAGGAAAATGTTTTATACTTTTCAAAAGTGAAAAATATTTTCTTTTACTTTAGAAGACTTTTTTTCTTTGAATGGAAAACATTTTCCCCAAGGAATTCATTTTCCATGAAACAAATACTGGAAAATCCGGAAAATGTTTTCTCGGAAATTATTTTCCGCGAAACGGACGGAGCCTTAATATCATAATAATTTTCTTTGAGATAAATGTGTCTCCTTGTTGTTTTCTTTGAAAATAGAGAAAGTTAAAACAATCTTACAGGAAGGACGTGCCTTGCATGAGCATCTATTCTTCACGTCAAGACTTCAAGAAAAGAAAAAGGAAACTGTCGACGACGGATGGGATTGGGTGCTTTGAAAAGAAAACGAGGATTTTCTCGTTCCTCTCTCCAAATCACGGCATCTCCAACGCCTCTCTCTCTCTCTCTCTCTCTCTCTCTCTCTCTCTCCTCGTATCATCGGACCGCGAGCAACTGCCGGTTCGCGCCATGAGCCAGTGACGGCACCGCCATGAGCCTGACTCTGCAGCCCATCCTCCGGTAGAGTGAGTTTGAACACAGGAGTGAGCACAGCGGTTGGATTTATTTGGTAGACGCCTAGAAAGTGGTGGCGCTTAACTACTTCAACTATTTGAAGTGGTGGTGGTGTTGGCAACTAGGAAGTACCAACACTTTACAGGAACTTTTGTGTCACGTCAGAGTGTCCAACACTTTTGAATACTCTCTGACATTCAATTCACACTTGTTAGAATATCCAACACCGGATCAACCTTCGCGACACTCGAATCGGAGTTTTGACACGTGAGTTTTCGATACTTGATTTCAATACGTGGAATCAATTTTAAAATTTTTCAATAAATAATGGGTCAAAATATATATGTAAAAGATAAAAAACAATAATAAAATAATAAATTGGGAAATAAGAAAAACCTAATCTTCTCTTCTCTTATGACTTTCAAAACACAATTTGGCCCCAAAGTTTTTTCTCTTCTCTTCTAACACGTTAGACACACAAGTCTAGAATGTGAATTACTTATTTTTCTCCAAATTTTATAAATTATTGAAATGGAGTTGAATTTGTCAAATTGAAATAATGAATAGTATTAATAAATGATATACTAATGTTTTTAGTGTAAATTCATTCTAAGCTTTTATTATTATTTATTTATTTGTGAATTTGAATCAAATTACATAAAAATAATAATTTATACAAAATTTAATATACAATGTGTTATAATATGTCGAAATTCTCTCTCTCTCTCTCTCTCTCTCTCTCTCTCTCTCTCTCTCTCTCTCTCTCTCTCTCTCTCTCTCTCTCTCTATTATAAACGACATATTTGCATGTTGTGTCGTTTCGAGTCGCGTTTCGCGTGTCAATGTTTGTGTTACTTAAACTGGTGGTATTCAAAGGGGTAGCAATGGCTTAGACTCCATCGACTTAGCTTCGACCTCTTGTGGCCCCATTGATGATGGTGGGTCAACTTCCAGCTTCAGCAACTTTGTTGAGATTCTTTGCATTATTGGCTATCATACTCCTGGCTTATCTCGAACCGAATTGAATTAGCCTGAAATAATTTATATTGGGCCAAGATGACTTGTTTGGGTCCAGCCCACGAAGTGAGTATATACTCTTAATCCCATAGTAAACCTGTCAAACAGGTGGGTTAAGTCGAGTTTGGATCAAGTTATAAAATATTTGACCCAAATTTATCAATTAACCTATTTATGACTCATTTATTTTAATGCAAAATTTTTTCCCATACCCGACCTGATCAATTTTTAATCCATACCAACCCATTTAACTAAATCTAAGAAAGTTTATTTCTTATAATTTTTTTAAAACACTTTTATACAATACAAATCTAATGAATAATTTTTATAATTTTTTTAAATAAGCATTTGTTTGTTTCTTGGAAAATATTTTCCAAGAAGCATTTTCTTAGGAAAATTACAATATTTTCTGGTTTTTTTCTGAAATTAAAAATAAATTAAAAAATATTTTTCGTCATTTGATATGAAAAATAAGATTAAAATTTTCTTAGTGCACTCCTTTAACATATTTTTTTTTTTTTTATTTTTAAAATAGAAATTTTAGTTTTATTTTTTTTCTTTTTCTCTTTTCTTTCCTCCTTTTCATTTTTTTTCTTCTTTGATCGAGTCACCGCCACGACGACGGTCAATGACTAGCCACATGCAAGCTCGAGCTCTCTTGATTACAATGAGCCAAGCCTCACTTTAGCCTCACCAAATTGCGAGCTCATGCTTTGCCAACTATCGCCGTGTTGGCCACCAATTGAGGAAGACGGAAGAAGCAAAAAAAAAAAAAGAGAAAAAGAAAAAGAAAAGGAAATATAAAAAATTGTAATAATTTCAATTTTTATAAGGTTAAAGACTAAAGAGGGAAAGAGAGTGCCCGAGTCTTGGCCTCTTCTAGTTGTGTTAACTTGCTGGTTGCCCTTATGACCCAAAAAAAAAAAAAAAAAAAAAAAAAAAAAAAATTGCTGGTTGCCCGACCTTATGACAAAATATGAGCGGGCTCGAACAATTCGGCCTAGAGTTTCCTTGGCCCCAAAAATAGGCCCGCTCGATTCAAGGGGAGCTAGCCCGAAGGAAGCCCCGGTCCATTCGGGCTGGTTTGAGACTAGGTTGAACTTCACAAGGAAGACAAATCGTTCATTGTTTCCTTTTATAGTTTCCAACTGGATACTACTTGGCTGATGGTGTTATCTCAAAATCATGTTTTACAACAAAGATTTTGCTTCTACCTAGTATGGTAATATTACTTCTTTGTCCCATTTGGAATAATGTCGACTACTTTGTATAGATAGCAGCCTTGTTTTAGGTTGTTATCCTTGGAGAGTATGCAATTTACATAATCACGAGAGTTCCTTTATGTGTTGTAAGTAAATCATGCACTCAAAGTCAATACATTTCCTTAACAATCTTTTTGTGACTTCGAAAGGAAAGAAAAAAATTAAACAATTGGATCACAACGGCCATCGATAACTATATAACCTCCATGACACGATCGAGCTGGTTACAAAGGAAATGGGTAAAGTGATATGTGAAGAAAAAGTAATGTGGGCAAGGTCAGAAGCAGTTAAAGGATGACACACAACTACCAAGTAGTTATAAAATTTCTCTATTAATATCACCAGTAATCTAACGAGTGGCCGTAGAAAAATCAATCAAAATATAATCTCTTTACATTGCATGTACTACACTTTAATATCCTTAGCTATAGCTTATTGTTGATTAGATTCCTATGTATATTTATATCATAGTGCGTCGTCATTAATTAAATTCTAACGTTATGTCCTCCTATTAAAGCGCATCGTCATAGATTAAATTTTGGCATTTTATCTCACTACATTGGAGCAGTGCCATCTATTAGATTCTGGTATTGTATTTAACTATCCTCAATATGTTTTGTTGATTGAATTCTGACATGGTTCTAGTCTGGACATGTAATCTTCTTGCATTGTTGTTGATTAAATTTCAACTTTACTCAGTATTAATAGTTTTGTTTGGACCTGAGAAGTAAATTTAACATTACATTTGATATTTTTTGCCTGGAGTTGGTGTACAACCTTGGTCTCCTATAAAAAACATCGAAGAACGACCTTCAATGAAAGATATATCGTTGTTGAAGAAATTCTAATGAAACACGACCTATTAAGGCATTGTAAGTGAACGAATTATGCTTGCAATCCTGCAAGAGCAATTTATAATGCAATCTGCGGGCACCCTCAAGTTTGTCCAGATTCGCAATAGCCATCAACTATTGATGTACCGATCACTTGATACGCTTTGATACCTTTCTCATGCAATGAATGCAACAAATCAAAAGCTCCCCACATTAGGAGTGTTAAATTATGTCTTGATTTTGAGTGTTTATAGAAACGCGATTCGCTTGGATAAAAATAAAAGGGAATAAAGTTCTTTGCTTCGAAGCCTGCGGAATCTGAATTGAAGAAGAACAAAGCCGTGAAGTCCCCTAACGTAGATGAAGTCCTTGACGCTCGTGGAAGAACAAAAGCCGTGTGAAGGAGTCCCACGTCTTGCGTACGAGCCACCGAAGTGGGAACCGTACGTAAGAGGAGCGAAGCCACATATTGAAGCGCCGTTTACTCGGAGTGCTGTGGGTGTTCTGTTTGTGAAACATCATTCATAGGCGCTGGGTGCTTGGCCTTAGGTCTTCGTGTTTCTCGTGCGGCAAAGCTTATTCGTGATTTACATCCAAGAAAGATTGGTGTATTGGGTGCAATTGGGGTTTGGGAAACATCGAGAGAGTGTTTGAGTGACTCGAGTGTGTAATCGCCTTGTATTGTTTGATCTATAGTGAAATTCGCTGCTACTCTCCCCGTGGACGTAGGTCTTTACGATTGAATCGCGTAAATCCGGTGTCCGATTCATTTTCTTTTTCTGTCTATATTATTGTTCGATCGCTCGCCCTATTGCAACAATTGGTATTAGAGCTAGACTTGGCTAAGTTAAAGCAAATTGATGGCGACAGAAGAAGTAAAAGTGATAATCGACAGATTTGATGGGAAGGATTTTAGTTTTTGCAAGATGCAGATTGAAGATTATCTTTATCAGATGAAATTGCAATTACCCTTGTTTGGAGAGAAACCAGAGACGATGAAGCAAGCTGATTGAGATTTGCTATATAGACGAGCTATGGGTGTTATTCGACTGATGTTGGCTCGTAATGTCACGTTTAACATCTTGAAGGAGAAGACCACTGCTGATTTGATGCAAGCCTTATCAGATATGCACGAGAAGCCCTTCACAATCAACAAAGTCTATTTGATGTGACGTCTGTTTAATTTGAAGATGAGCTAAGGTGCGTCAGTTACAGATCATATCAATGAATTCAATTTGATTGTTAGTCAATTGAGTTTAGTTGAGATTGACTTTGAAGATGAGGTACGTACTTTGATTTTATTATCTTCATTGCCTGATAGTTGGAATACTACTATTACTGTTGTTGGTAATTCCTTTGGGTCAACAAGTTTGACGTTTGATGGGGTTCAAGATTTGATTATGAGTGAGGACATTTGTAGAAGAGAATCTGGCGAACCTGTATTTGCTGCTTTAGTAGGTGAAAATAGAGGAAGATCTAGAACACGTGTGGGTAATAGTAGTACTAATATGAACAGGCGTAGTCAGTCTAGGACTGGTAATGTTGTCTATTGGAGCTGTGGCAAGAGGGGGTATCTTAGAAGGGATTGCCTTAAGCTGAAGAATGATAAGGGTAAGAAAATTATAATTGATTCTGCAGACAATGTTGCAATTGTAGCAGATAATGCCGATTATGTCTTGTCTATCATTAATGATTCATCATTTGATGGATGGATTTTGGATTCTGGTTGTTAAATAGAAACTGGTTTATCACTTATCAGTGCACTGGTAGTGATAAAGTTCAATTCGGGAACAATACTGAGTGCGATGTTATGGGTGTTAGTGATGTTAAAATCAGAATGCATGATGGTATCGTAAGGACATTGACTGGAGTGAGGCATGATCCAGAGTTAAAGAAAAACTTAATTTCCTTGGGTGCCCTAAATTTAGCTGGTTGCAGATATTATTCGAAGGTGGAGTTTTGAAGGTTGTTTGAGGTGCTCTTGTGATAATGAAAGGAATCAAGCACAAAGGCCTGTATAAACTTCAAGGTGAGACAATGACAGGTTTCGCTCCAGAGACGTTGGATGCATTTGTTCGAGGGTGTATGGATTGCTCAAAGAAGACTCGAGTGTTTGTGCCAATGCACAAGTTTGATGATGGTGCTAGGATCACGCAGTCAAGAGCTTTGATTTAGACGGAGACTGGTAAGTCGATTAAGCATGTACGGACTGACAATAGTATAGAGTTCTACTTGGAGCTGGTAAATAAATTTTGCATAAAAGAGAGTATAGTGAAACATTGCACTAGTGCTAGTAAACCACAACAATTTGCAGAATTGATGAGCAAAATATTACTAGGGACAACTCATAAAATGATCTCTAGTGCTGGTATTGCTAAGAGAATCCTAGTTAATGTCTGCTTGGTGAATAGATCCCCATCAACTGCTATTGAATGGCGGACTCCTGAAGAAATGTGGTCAGGTAACGTTGCTAGTTATTCTATTTTTAGAATGTTTGGTTGCCCGTGTTATTTTCGAGTAAGTGATGGTAAGCTCGATGGGAGGGTAAGGTTCATATTCCATGGCTATGCACAAGGTGAGCAGGGTGATTAGTTGTGGTGCTCAGATATAAATTCACCTGTTAACAGTAAAGAAGTTACCTTTGACAAGTCTCTAATACTTCTGGCTAGGAGTGTATGTGGTTGTGTTAATACATATCTAGACGGTGTTTAGCTTGAGGTAGAGCTGCAACCAGAAACTCTTTAGGTAGCATATAGGTACTAGCAAAGTAATTAACACAGATGGTGCTCGTAGTGAGGTGGAGCCTATAGAGCCAATGGTTGCTGTAACTGCTGATATCGACAGGGTATGTATTCGATCTCCTGACAGATATGGATGCAACAAGGGTTTTGCTTTATCTGCGGTTAAGGAGGTTGTGTCGGAAAATCCTTGCGGAGCAGTTAAAAGTACATGTGAAGTTGGTATTCTAATGAGGTCTTCGGTTATGGCGAAATTCAAGTGAGGTTTAGACTTGGATAATATTTGTTGCAGTTAAGCCCATCGGAGGCTGTAAGAAAGTAGCGACAGAATTTGAATTTTTGCGAAGCGATTGTAATTTGGCTCAAACATCGAGCCAACGTGAAGATTGTTAAATTATGTTTCGATTTTGAGTGTTTATAGAAATGCGATTCGCTTGGATAAAAATAAAAGGGAGTAAAGTTCTTTGCTTCGAAGCCTGCGGAATCCAAATTGAAGAAGAACAAAGCCGTGAAGTCCCCTCACGTAGATGAAGTCCCTGCCGCACGTGGAAGAACAAAAGCCGCGTGAAGGAGTCCTCTGCTCGCATGAAAAAGAAAAAAAAAGAAGAAGAGGAAGGTGGTGGGCCCAAGGTCAAAAGTTTGACCTTGGGCGCGCACACACACGTCCAAAGTGAAGCAAGGAGTGCTGGTGGGCCTAGGCCAATTATTTCCTTTTTTTGGGCACACGTATAAAAGGGAATTTAGCTACAGTTTTCCTTTCCTTCGTCGAAGCCCTATGTAGAATGAAAGAAGAGTCGCCCGTCCTGCGTACGAGCCACCGAAGTGGGAACCATCGTAAGAGGAGCGAAGCCACATATTGAAGCGCCGTTTACTCGGAGTGCCGTGGGTGTTTTGTTTGTGAAACATCGTTCATAGGCGCTGGGCGCTTGGCCTTGGGTCTTCGTGTTTCTCGTGTGGCAAAGCTTTTTCGTGATTTACATTCCAGAAAAATTGGTGTATTGAGTGTAATTGGGGTTTGGAAAACACCGAGAGAGTGTTTGAGTGACTCGAGTGTGTAATCTCCTTATATCGCTTGATCTATAGTGAAATTCGCTGTTGCTCTCCCCATGGATGTTGGTCTTTATGACTAAAGTACATAAATTCGGTGTTCGATTTATTTTTTTTTTTCTGTCAATATTGTTGTCCGATCGCTTGCCCTATTGCAACAAACTCTCCACGTTAGGAGCTAGACCACTTTCTTCCATCATTTTCAGCAGCCTATGAGCATCATCTAGCTCCCCAATGCCACCATGACCACAAATTAGAGAATCGCATGTGATGAGGGATGGAGGGAGCTAGCTAGTGCTCGCAAAAGAGTTTTCTGAAATGACATTCTCCTCCCAGTTCAAAGGTTAAGGCCATTTGACCGGGCGCTATGTCGCTTTTTTATCCCGAGCTCGCGTGTCGGACTTCGTTATGTCCGACCCAAAAAGTCTTCAGAAGTCACGTCTATGTCATAATCAATAGAGATGAAGAGGCACTGACATGTGGAAATTGTTTAAGATTAAAGAAGTCATGCAAGTGAGCTATAGCGTAGCTTAAGAAATATTGACATTCTTCAATATTTTTTTATTATGTTAGATATTTCGAAACTCTCCAATATTTTTCAATGCTTTTCGATAATCAGTCAACATATTTCAAAAAATTTGATATTTGATTATCTCTCCCAACACTTAATCAATTCTTTCGACACTATTTGACATGCGAATTAGAATTCTGATGTGAGAGTTCGAAATTTCTACACGTATAGGGTCAATTTTAAAAATTTCAATGAATAGATGGTCAAATATGTAAGAAAATAAAAAATAAAAAAATAAAAAGGAAAAAAATCTGATATTCTATTTTCTTCTAATTCTTACTTCCCATAATAAACAATTTACTCCAAAGTTTGTTTTTCTCTTTTCTTTTTACACACTCGACATGCAAATCTAGAATATGGATTTCTTTTTTTCAAGTTTTTGGATTATTTAAGTGAAGTTGAATTTTTCAAATTGAAACAATAAATGATATTAACAGATGATATATTAATATTTTTATGTAAATTTATTCTAGGCTCTTTTAATTATTTATTTTTAATTTGATTAAAATAATCATGAAAATTATAATTTATCATGTAAATATAAAAATACATGTTTAATATATAATATGTCTCGATATGTTTTTTTTTTTTTTGATGACCCGGGGAACCCCGCACGGCCGACAGGCCGGAGAGTAAATTCTCGGATTTTTTGAAAAAGCTCAAACGATGTGTAAACATGTTGAAATTCTTTATTTTTGAAAAAACGTGTCAACGTTACGTGTCAACGTCGGTGCTATTTTACATTGTAACATCTAAACAATGTCCGAATACCATCACTTATGATCCGAGAAGCGGGTTGAGAGATTTGTGGTGACACAGAGACCATAATCTCTACCAAGAGGGGCGTGTGCAGAAGTCTGGGTCTGTTGGCCAAGTGTTATTATAGAAAACTAGAGTTAAGCTATTATTAATATACACCATCGTTTGATATCCGGTGGATTGTCCTTAATATTGGAAAGAAATTATCATATTTTAGACAATTTTCTTCCCAAAAAATATCGATTTTCCAAAATTCATCTTTTTGGTTTTTGTGGAATTTCCTACCTTTTGCTGGAATATTTTAAGATATAGTATTTTATATCTAAAATAAGTAAAAAAATAGGCTCTGGATATAACGTGGCCGAATTTGGCACGTCACAGACTACGCTAAACTTTCATCCATTAATTAATTGGTATGGGAATGCTTTAAATAACTGTGAAAAAAGGAGGCCTACAAGACTCTATATGTTCTCTTCTCGGGCTGCAAACAGGCGGCGCAGACCCGGGCAGAAAGAGAGAACTTTCGCGCAACCGTTGACTAGTCAAACAAACGGGAATAGATGATGACGCACAAGGCACAACGTCCGGTTCAATTCATTCACTAAGCACGTCATCACCATCACCGCCTCTTCCTGTATCTCCTCGAGCCCTACATGTATACTGGCGCACACTACCGGGTTCAGTTCGCTCACCAAGTGCGTCATCACCTCCGGTTCCAGTACCTTCTCAAGCCCTATATATGTAACAACGCTTCTCGGCCCCCTCTCATCAGCGTTCTCTTCGCATCTCAAAACACACAAATAACGCAGTTCTCTTCCAGTTTGAGATTTAAGCCGTGCTCGTCAAGCTCAGTGAAATGGCAATGTCCACAGAGAATGAACATCCAGTGAAGGCTTTTGGATGGGCAGCCAGAGACACTACAGGGCATCTCTCTCCCTTTAGGTTCTCAAGAAGGTAACATCTTTTGGTTTTCTTTTTCTTTTCATTGATTCTTATTTTGGGTGGTGCACCTAAAAATTCAACAGAGGGAACATCTTTCTTTTCAAATTCATTGATTTTATGTTTTATAGGGCCACCGGAGAAAATGATGTAACTTTTAAGATATTGCATTGCGGTATATGCCATTCCGATCTCCATAATATCAAAAACGAATGGGGAATCACTTCTTATCCTGTAGTGCCCGGGTATGAGTTTTCAAAAACATCATCCCTTTCGATTCTCTTAGATAAATAATACATTTTTAAGCCAATAATGACATAGATTGACCATTGTATGCAGGCATGAGGTTGTAGGTATGGTCACCGAAGTAGGCACCAAAGTGACGAAATTTAAAGTTGGGGACAAAGTGGGTGTTGGGTGTATGGTCGGATCATGTCGCTCTTGTGCAAATTGCAAAGCGGATCTTGAGAATTACTGTCCCGAAATGATCTTGACCTATGGTGCAAAGTACTATGATGGAACCACCACCCATGGTGGCTATTCAGACATCATGGTATCAGACGAGCACTTCGTGATCAAAATCCCCGACAATTTGCCTCTTGATGGTAGTGCTCCTCTTCTCTGTGCCGGGATCACTGTCTATAGTCCATTGAAGTACTACGGGCTAGATAAGGCCGGAATGCATTTAGGGGTAGTTGGGCTTGGTGGGCTCGGGCATATGGCTGTAAAGTTTGCTAAGGCCATGGGTCTCAAAGTGACCGTCATCAGTACCTCACCCAATAAAAAGAAGGAAGCCATGGACCATTTGGGAGCTTATCCATTCTTGGTTAGCCATAACACAGAAGAGATGGAAGTAAGTTATAGTCACAACATATTATTTTCTTTGATGATGTATAGAGATGAGGTTAACTGAATGTAGATTTATGTTATTATCTTTTATTGACTGCAATTTGCGATGGGTACAATGGATGGTATCATTGACACCGTCTCAGCTGTACATGCTCTTTTGCCTTTGATCGGTCTCTTGAAAACTAATGGAAAGCTCGTCATGGTTGGTGCACCAGAGAAGCCACTAGAGCTACTTGCTTTTCCACTCCTCATGGGTAAGCCTAAGCAAGTCTTTTGTGTTCTATAGTGCTTTGGAAAAGAAAACTACCTTCGTAATTGGTGTTTATAATTGAAACGATTTTAGTTTTAGTAGAAGACTAATTATGAGTTTCATGAATGCGAAAAAATAGTAACAAATAAGATCAATGACAGGTAGAAAGATGGTGGGAGGAAGTGGCATTGGAGGGATAAAAGAGACGCAAGAGATGATTGATTTTGCAGCGAAGCACAACATTGTCGCGGATATTGAGGTTATTCCTATGGATTACGTGAACACTGCCATGGAGCGTCTATCAAAAGCAGATGTTAAGTATCGATTTGTTATTGACATCGTCAATTCATTGAAGCCTTTTTGATGATGATTTTGATGGATTACTACTTGGCTGAGCGTGGATGAAGATTGGCCTTTGCCTACGTTGTTATCTCAAAATCATGTTTTACAACTAAGATTTTGCTTCTACTTAGTATGGTGATATGACTTCATTGTCCCTTTCGGAATAAGGTCGACTCTCTGTATTGATGGCAGCCTTGTTTCAGGTTGTTATCCTCAAAAAGTATGCAATTTACATAATCACAGGAGTTTCTTTATGTGTTGCAAGTAAATTAAGCACTCAAGGTCAGTCCCTTCCCAACAATCTTTTTGTGACTGTAAAAGAAAAAAACTAAACAATTTGATCACATGACAAGAAGTTTCAAGATCCAATAACACATTTGATGATAGGAGTTGAAGGATAAGTAGGCCACTTGAATGATAGCCCGTTATTTTGAGCCAATGATAGGGTCCCGTATTTTTCATACAGCAAACTAGAAACACATTGCCCTGAAAATAATTCAAAGATTTTGGGAACTAGATTTAAGTAGACCCCACAAAAACCAACTTGAACCTGATAGTCCACCCAAACCCGCTTTGAAAATAGGATAGGCGTGGTCCTTTTCCAATGCACAAAACAACTGAGTTAACGTGCCATGACCTCTAAATTTCCGAGTTGGGTTGGGTCAAGTCAACCTATGTTTAACCCAATTTTACCCGACATGAAAGTAAGTTTCGTTATCTTTCTCTATTCAAATCATTATTGAAAGTTCAAAACATTCAAAATTACACAATATCCCATCTTATTAGCCATGGAAGAAGTATAAAATTGTTGGAAGATATGCTCCAACTATTTCTGGTCATAAATCATGATCAGATCAATCATGGATTAAATTAAGAATAGATTGAGATAGGGAATATTGAATTGATTTGTATAATATTTCCTTTCCTTTATTTGTACAAGTCTTGTAATATATTTACATTAGAATGTACAAAGAAATACATGAAATACAGAAGAAAATTTCCCTAAAGTTCTTCGATTCTTCTCTTCCCATTTCTCTGTTCTTGTCTTCTCATCATTTTCTGACATGGTATCAGAGCATTAGCTCCTAATTTCGCTTCCGCAAGCCTTGATTGCCTACCGAAGCTTCTGATCTGCAAAGTTAGATCAAAGTAACGAAGGAATCAAAGTCTTTTTAGAGAAGAAAGAACCAAAATTTTAGTCACCATGAGTAATCCAGAAAATCCATCCTCTGGCGTCGACGGTAGGGTTCCGAAGAAGCTTCGCCTGCACAACAAACACAGAGCACTATTTCGATCCCACCACAAACTCACCTCCGAATATGCCGTGGCATTTTTCCCGGCTCGATCAGCCATGGGGTTTACCCATCTCTCGGGCAGCCTTACCAATGGGTGCCGTACCCATTATATGTTGGGACAAGCCCAAACACATCATCGCCGGGTCCGGGAGCAGTCAGAGCAACCCCCAGACCGACGGGAATTCGCCAGCCACGAATGGGGCAAATTCTGCCGTCGGTTCAAAGCAAGTGAGTAGGTCGGGCGAACCCTTTGTTGGATCGAATCATTCAGGCACATTCAATGAGGGGTCTGGATCCGGATTTGGCGGGTCGGGTACAAATCCCTACCCGAACATCACGCCCGGATACCTTCCATTCCCAATCACAGCCATCACAGGGCGGCCAGAACCTGGCGACCCTTTGTACGTATCAACCGCTGACGGGCCACAAGTGAAATTAATCAGTCTACAACTCACCGGATCGGGGAACTACTCAAAATGGTCGCAGGATTTCCGGCGAGCCCTGGTGACCAAAGACAAGGATGGATTCCTCGACGGCACCATACCCATTTCTTCGGACGAGCGGCTGGCCAGGCATTGGAAGAAATGCAATCACCTGATCCGAACATGGATCGGGAATTGCATATCTCCAGATGTGGCCGCCGGTTCCCTCCGACTGAAGACACCAAAACGATGTGGGATAACATCAAGGAAATGTACGGGAAGTTAGATCGGGCTCAAATTTTTTATCTTATGCAGGAATTAAGCGAATTAAAACAGGGAAACATGAGTGTTACAGCCTGTTACAACAAGCTTTCCTCCCTGTGGAACCAGCTCGAAGCCGTAGAAGAGAAGCTCAAGGGACCACCTGAAACCCTTCGGCAGTATAAATCGATAAAAGAAAGGGAGAAATCCATGAGATTTCTGTTGATTTTAAACGAAACTTACCAACATTTTCGGTCGCAAATCTTGGCGATGGAGCCAATTCCTCCTCTTGGACGAATCTTCCAACTGGCCGTCCAAGAGGAGAGCCAGAGGCTCGCGGTTCCGGAGCAGACGCGAGGAAGAGACAGCATTGCCCTCGCGATGCACGGCGTCCGGCGAGACTCCGACAAAACCCTAGCCCGAGAGAGAGAGAATGGCGAAAGGGGGCTAGGGTTGACGCACGGTTTCGTTGAAAGGGGGCTTAAAAGGAGCATGTTGGATGGCCAGGATTACATGGCCAGATCGGACGATGGACAAGTGGCCTTCCTTGTTGGTGGATCTAACGGTGGAGATCTTCTCTCGGTTGGAGGATCGGACGGTGGATATTATGTGGCGGCAAACAGATCTGACGGCCAGATCTCTCCCTCATTAAAAGGATCCAACGGTTAGATCTTTTCCTCGCCGAATGGATCGGACGGCCGGATCTTTTCTGCTTTAAAAGGATCGGACGGTCAGTTTTTTTCCATTCCTTTTAAAAATTCCGAACAAAATTCAAAAGGAAAAGGAAAATTATATTGTGAATATTGCAAAAGACCTCATCATACCATGGATAATTGCTGGAAATTACATGGTAAGCCAGGAGAAAAGGGGAAGAAAAATGCTGTAGCCTATCGGGTCACTTTGGACCAAATAGGCTTGAATGCAGTGAACAACCAATTTCATATGGGCAACCGGCGGTGATGCAAGCATTACGAAAATTGATTTGGGGAATAAAGGAACGAGTTTTTCAGGTATTTCACATTGCCTGATAAATTCTATTTCAAGAACGGCTTGGATTATTGACTCAGGGGCAACTGATCATATTATTTGTGATAAATCTTTTTTTTTTCCAATGAGCACAAAAAATTGCACACACCCATTTTTGTGCAATTGCCAAATGGAACCACCACTCAAGTCACTTTGACGAGCACTTTGTTCAATTAAGCCCCGAGATAATTCTTCGAAATGTCCTTTATGTCCCACAAGTCCAATTCAATCTCATTTCAGTCTCTAAAGTTTGCAAGGAAAATTTTTGTCAAATATTCTTTGATTCTGACAACTGTTTTTTCCAGGCCCCTTCGATTGGGAAACAGATGGGCTTGGGTAGTGTTTCTGAAGGACTCTATTTTTGGAACAGTCATTTTCATTCCATTCCAAGTACCTCGAATAAAAACTCATTGTGTAATTTATCTACCAATGACAAGAGCTTTCTTTTGCATTCTCGAATGGGACACAGTGTTTTTTTCCCTTACTCTAAATGTGAAATTTGCTCGCTTGCAAAACAATCCCAAACCTCTTTTCCAAACAGTACAAGTCGCTCTACTGAAATTTTTTCTTTGATTCATATGGATGTTTGGGGACCTTATCACACCCCACATAGGGATGGTTCACGATATTTTCTCACAATTGTGGACGACTACTCTCGTGCCACCTGGGTATTCTTGATGCAGTCCAAAGCACAGGTTGCTTCTAATTTAAAGATGTTTTTGACTCTGACCAAGAATCAGTTCAGGAAATCGGTACAGCGAGTTCGTACTGATAATGGGACAGAATTTTTTAATAATGATTGTCGATCATTATTTCTGTCCCAAGGCATTCTTCATGAGAGCTCCTGTATCTATACCCCACAACAGAATGGGGTAGTCGAAAGAAAGCAGCGCCATCTCTTGGAAGTTACCAGGGCCCTTAAATTTCAGGGTTCTATTCTAGAAAACTACTGGGGAGATTGTGTCATCACTGCAGCATATCTAATCAACCGGATGCCAACATGCATATTGGATGGCAAATCGCCTTTTGAATTACTCTATGGGAAGAAACCAACATTAGATCATCTAAGAGTCTTCGGCTGCTTGTGCTATGCCACAATCATGGGGCCTCGGGACAAAATGAGTGCTCGTGCTAGGCAATGCATCTTCATGGGATATCCTAGTTTACAAAAAGGCTATCGTGTCGTCGACACAAACACGGGAGATTTCTTTACCAGTCGAGATGTTGTTTTCCATGAAACCATCTTTCCCTTTCGTGAAAATTCATCTCCACAAGACAGCTTGGGCAATACTCATCAACACTTCCTTGATGAGGAACCATTCCCAGGGTATATTATCACAACACCTCCAGAAGTAAGGATTCCTTCCACATTGCCTGCATCTCCTTATGATGGCGTGGATGATGTTCCTACAGAGATTACTAACATGGAGCACACTCCTGAACCATCGTCGGAGGAAGAGACTTCACCTTCACCACCACCCATTCATCCACGGCGGTCAAGACGAGCTACCAGACCACCAACCTGGAGTAAAGATTATGTTTGCTTCATTCAACTCACCAGGTATTCGCTATCCAATATCTTCTTATGTGTGCTTCGACAAACTTTCATCATATCATAGATGCTGCATTAGTCGTATTTCAAACGCCATAGAGCCTTCCAACTATGATGAAGCCTCAAGAGATCCACGTTGGCAATAGGCCATGGTAGCGAGAATTACAAGCATTGGCCGACAACCAAACCTGGGAATTTGTCACCCTGCCTCCAAACAGAAAACCCATAGGATGCAAGTGGGTTTACAAGATCAAGTATAGATCTGATGGCTCAATTGACCGTTTTAAGGCTAGGCTGGTAGCCAAAGGGTTTACCCAACGAGAAGGATTCGATTACCACGAGACCTTCTCTCCGGTCGCTAAAGCATGTTACTATTCGTTCCTTCTTATACATTGCAGCTATTCATGATTGGTCCTTGCATCGATGGATGTCCATAACGCTTTTCTTCATGGTGATCTAGATGAGGAAATTTACATGACTATTCCTTAGGGTTTACGGAGACAGGGGGAGGATAGAGTATGTCGTCTCCGTAAATCCCTCTATGGACTGAAATGAGCCTCAAGACAATGGTATGCAAAATTTACTAATGCTCTGACTAATGCAGGATTCAAATAGTCCAAGTATGACTATGCTCTTTTCACATGGACTAAAGGTATGTCATCCATCTATTTGATGATATATGTTGATTATATTCTCGTCATGGGAAATGATGAACTTGCAATAGAGAGTCTCAAGAAATATTTGCATGCCACATTTCATATAAAAGATCTGGGAGCACCAAAATACTTCTTAGGAATTGAGATTGGTCGATCAGACCAAGGGATTTCCCTCGGTCAAAGGAAGTTCATATTGGAGATAATTTCAGAACGGGCCTATCGGGTTGCAAGCTGCCGTTATACCAATCGAGCGAGAATATCAAGTTAACCACAGCAGATTTTCTTGGAGGAGTATCTCAAGATGATGATCCCATACTCCAAGATCCTACAAGTTATCAGAAGCTCGTTGGAAAACTTATATATCTGACCATGACCAGGCCTGACATATCATATGCGGTGCAAACTCTCAGTCAATTTATGCATAGCCCGAAGGAATCCCACATGAATGCTGCATTGAAGGTTGTAAAATATCTGAAAAGGAGTCCAGGACTTGGGATACTTCTCTCCAGAAGATGCAACATGGAATTGACAGCGTATTGTGATGCAGATTATGCGATTTGCCCAATGAGTCGGAGATCGATTACTGGATTCTGTATTAAACTTGGAGAGTCTCTTCTCTCATGGAAGACCAAGAAACAGGCAACTGTCTCTCTGTCCTCAGCAGAAGCAGAATACCGGGCTATGGCAAAAACTACATGCGAGGTTGTATGGCTACAAGGATTGCTTGGGGATCTTGGGATTAAGCTAAATAAGGCAACAAAGCTGTTTTGTGACAACGATGCAGCTATTAAACTTGCAGCAAACCCTGTGATGCATGAAAGAATGAAGCATATAGAAGTAGATTGCCACTTCACAAGAGAGAAGATTCAAGAAGGGGTCATTGAGACAAGAGGGATTGGGCTAACCGCAGAGCAACCTGCGCAGACATCTTCACCAAACCTTTATGTCAGAGACAGCACGCATATCTCCTAAGCAAGCTAGGAGTCTTGGATATCTACAAGTCACCAGCTTGAGGGGGAGTGTTGGAAGATATGCTTCAACTATTTCTGGTCATAAATCATGATCAGATCAATCATGGATTAAATTAAGAATAGATTGAGATAGGGAATATTGAATTGATTTGTATAATATTTCCTTTCCTTTATTTGTACAAGTCTTGTAATATATTTACATTAGAATGTACAAAGAAATACATGAAATACAGAAGAAAATTTCCCTAAAGTTCTTCGATTCTTCTCTTCCCATTTCTCTGTTCTTGTCTTCTCATCATTTTTTGACAAAAATTTCTATGATGCCGCGTTATAAATGCGATGAATGGAAATAATTTCAACGTTTAAGACATATTACGATTGATCTCCTAAATTTGTTCATGACAAAATTTGGGTAATTACTTCAAAGGCCACTGACTTAAACAAAAACTTACGGAGCATTGCTTCACTTAATTAATTAATTTAGTAGACGAATCTCAGTATCTTTGACATTGCTCAAATAATTCACTAGTTGGGTCCGATCAACTATGTTTGACCTGAGTTTACCGGACAAATGAAGATTTTTTTTTTCTTTTATTTTTTTGGTGATTTTGCTAGAATCATCACAATCATAGTTGACAATCGGGAGTAGTTAAATTTATACAATATTTGATATTGCTAGTTAAGATATATGTAATATCACGAAAAAAATATAATTTATATAATATCAAAGGATTGTCACTTTTCTTTTATTTCTGTTCCGTAACCGTCCCGTATTCCTCCCGGCGATGAAGCTTCATCTCCAGAAGGCAATCAAAGACAAAGCGATGACTTTCAAGCACGTTCCTGATACCTTGAAGACCAGAAGATTTCAGCTGAGCTGGGGCATTCCTCCTTCTATTTTTGATTGAGGGTTGTCCTCTTTTGTTCTTTTTGTTTCCTGTTTGTTTTCCTTTGTTTCGTTTGCTGCTTTTGTTGTCCTTAGTTCTTCGGCTTCTTGGCACCCTGTCACTCTTCTTTGACTTAGTCATGTAGAGTGCTTGTTTTTCTGGTGCCAAGTCCTGTAGGTGTTTTTCTTTCGACAAAATCTATACTATCTCTTACCATTACCAAAAAAAAAAAAAAAAGGATTGTCACTTTTTTGGTTGAAAGCTGAAATTGGAAGCCACCGTGCTAAATGTCGGAGCTTTATAAGTGTAATTTTTTCTTTATTACGAAAAAAGTATATCATTTTCCTTGTAAGATACTCTTTACGTGATTTGCCTTATTATGATTTTTAAACTTTCTTTTCTTCAATTGATAATTCATATAACCATAGCCATTCTAAGAGTTTTCCAATTTCTGTTTAATCTGTTATTATGATGTATTAAGCAAATTAATTTTGTGGTCATTTAAAAATTTCATAAGGTCACGGTCATTACACAAATGTTTAATTTATTCACTTGTCAAGGATATTTTTCCTAGAAATATTTGCACTTGAAAAACGTAACTCATTTTTTAAAGTGCAAAATAGGGTAAAAAACGCATTCACTTGATTTACCTAGGGATTGTGTCACATATTTAGAACGACTCATGTTATGGCTTAGACCCAAACACCAATCAGGATCCGAGCCCGCCAAAATCCATTCGACTAGTAGGTCTACATTGCAGTGTACAACCCAAATATGAGGGAATGAATAATTAATGCAAGTTAAAATTAGACGTGGAGACTCTGATTCACACATATAGAGTTTATATTCATAGATGTTTTCCATAATGATTCACATCTTTTTATGTTTTTGCTAAACATCAGGATCCTATTTGCTGACTTTACAACTTGATAAATCACCATATAGCATTTTTCTTTTCACTAAAAAGAACACGAAAATCCAAAATCCGAGGCATCAGAAACCTGCATAAGAAATTCGATTTGGGCCACTTTATATCTATCTCTATTAGAAAAATACTTGTATTTTTAATAAATTACACGGATGTACATTATTTTCAATAAAGCTTCGGTCGTCCAAACATTGTTAAACTTATGGAAGAATATTCATTCTTTTGGGCTCCATTTGTTTAATGGAAAATAACTTCCACGAAAACGTTTTCCGAATTTTTCAATTTTAGTTTCACGGATAATGAATTAATTGGAGAAAACATTTTCCATGGAAGAAAAAAATCTTCTAAGATAAGAAAAATGTTTTCCACTTTTGATAAAAAGAAAAATATTTTCCTCATCCACTTTCTCTTATCTCACACCCACGTTAACCTCTTCATCTTTTTTTTTTTTTTTTTTTTTCATTTTTAAAAAGAAAATTCAAAATTTTTATTCTTTTTCTTCTCTCTCTCTATTTTTTAAGCTCTGTCTTGACCGGTCCCGATGATTAGCCACGAGACAAGCCTCAAATGAGCTCAAGGCTTGCTTGTTGCCCGAGCCGGGCGAGCGGTGAGCTAGAGCCCTAGCTCACCACTTGCTTTGATTGGCAACAAGCTTGAGCCCCAGCTCGCCGCTCATTGCTCACCCGATTGATGGTGAGCTAGGGCTCCAAGCTTGCTGCTTGCGAAGCTTACTGATTTGCGAGCAGCAAGCCCAGGCCTCACCAGATTGACAAGTGCGAGCCTCTGGCTTGCCCATCTGGCGATGATTGTTAGCAACCGATCGAAGAAGAAGAAGACAAAACAAAGAGAAGAAAAAGAAAAAAAGAAAACGAAAATATAAAATATAAAATATAAATAATTTAAAATCGATTTTTTAAATTATAAGATAATAAGAGATTATAAAAAAAAATGCATGAAAGAAAAAAAAAATTATTACCGAGCAGTAGTAAATATTTTCCACTTCTTTTCAGGTTTCGACTGAACACAAGAAAATATTTACATTCTCTTGGAAAATGGCTTATTGAAAAACATTTTATGGAAACGCAAGATTTTCTACATGAATAAAACACACGACTTATTAGACTTGTGTAGAAAAACTTTATTTTTTACTTAGTAACTTCAATTCCACTTATCAATTAATCTCTCTCTCTCTCTCTCTCTCTCAAAAAAATGATTATATCATGCCATATTCATGAGAAAATGTTGGGTACCACTTGGATTTCACGCTATCAAAATCCTAGTTCACTCATTGGGCAACACGTGTCACTCGGCCCCATCATGCCAGAACCATTCCCTTAGTGCCTCGCCTTTCCCTTTCCTCTCTCTCATTTTTTTTTCTTTATTTTTTCTTTTCCTTCCCTTTCACTTTGATGGGAATGGCAACAGACATTCATTTCTTTCCACCACCACACCTCACTGCCATCTCAGTCCATCACCTTGTTACTGTTTCAGTCCTTTTGTCATCAAGCTCAAGTTCAGTCGTTAAACTTGGGCCTTAGATTTTGGATCTAAGGTCAAACGAGTCATAGATTTGTGATATAGAGCTCAGCTCGACCAAGGTCGGCTTTGGCAACGAACAAGGCAAAGGAGTGGTTCATTGGCGCGACGTGAGGCCACGACCTCTTAGCCGATGCGGGCAGGAACACAAAGGGCACCGGAGGTGTTGGATTGTGGCGGCAACGCTGAAGGTCGAAGAAGGAGCAGGCAAAGATGGAGGCAGAGATGGAGGTGATGTGTCAATGACGGCGAGGGGTCTGAGGTCTGACTCGAGGTTGAGGTTGGAGAAGGGAAAATGGGCCAGGTGGAGGAGAGAGAGAAAGAAGAAGATTTTGGAAAGGAAGAAGCAGAAAAAACAAAGGAAAAAAGAAGAGAGGGAAGAGAGAAGCGAGATGTTGAGGGAGCGTCAGAGGGGTTATGGTGTGGTGGGGCCTGGGTGACATATGTCGCCAGTTGAATGGATAAAGATTTTTACAACATGGAATCTAAATAATACTCAATATTTTCTTCTATATTCATATAGGTAAGCATGATATTCTTTTGCTTCATCATTAGATAGTATGAAAATAGTAATAAAATTCAAATGTCGAATCAATATTTTCATATAATACTTACGTAGGTAAACTTTAATAATGCAATTTCGCTCCTTGATAGTGCAATTACTGTAAACTCATAATAACAATAATTTTAGATTTTATTATAACAATGTCAAACTTTTATTGCATAAATATATATGTTCATATAGCATATCATTTAATTTCTGCCCTGTGTATTAATAACATACATTTTAATCGCATCAAGCTGATCCACCTTTCCTAGTGAGATTGATTACAAATTTTATCTGAAAAATGAAAGAAAAAGGAAAAAGGAAAATAAAAGCAAGCAGGCGATGTCGCCGACTCAAATCAAACGTGGGGGAAATGTTCATCAATATCTAGAAAATTATAAGTAAAAGTCATGACTCTTGAGTGATTACATTACTTTGAGTCATAATTATCTAAAATTCATGGTCACTTCCTTTCAAGTCTACTCCTCTTTTAATTATTAAAAACATGGTAAAATACTCATCAAATGAGTTGTTTAGAAAGTAAGTCATATGATACAATTATAGACTTTGCACATGTCATGAGATCCCGATGCTTTTGGCAAAACTTCTATACAAACGATTGACGCATTATAGGCTGGGCTGAACTTTCATCCATTAATTAATTGGTACGGGAATGCTTTCAATAATTGTGAGAAAACGACGCCCGCAGGATTTTATATTGTCTCTTCTTGGGCTGCTAGAAGGCAGAGGAGACACAAGTAGAGAGAGAAACTTTCGTGCAACGGTTGACTGGTCAAACAAATGGGAATAGATGATGACGCACAACGTCCGGTTCAGTGAGCGAACTAAGTACGTCATCACCGCCTCCTTCTGTATCTCCTGGAACCCGACACACGTACTGACGCAAGCTGTCGGGTTCAGTTCGCTCATTAAGCACGTCACCACCGCCTCTTCCCGTATCTTCCCGAGCCCTACGTGTATACCGACGCACACTGGTTCAGTTCGCTCACCAAGTGCGTCATTACCACCGCTTCTTGTACCTCCTCAAGCCCTATAGATGTACCAACGCTTCTCGCTCCCCTCTCATCACCTTTCTCTTCACATCTCAAAACACATAGGTTACGCCATTCTCTTCCAGTTTAGTTCGAAGCTGTGCTCGTCAAGCTCAAGTGAAATGGCAATGTCCCCCGAGAATGAACATCCGGTGAAAGCTTTTGGATGGGCCGCCAGAGATACTACAGGAGATCTCTCTCCCTTCAAGTTCTCAAAAAGGTAACGTCCCTTCGTTTTTTCAGTTTCGTTGATTCTTATTTTCGGTGATGCATCCAAAATTTCAACAGAGGGGAACATCTTTTCCTCAATATACATTGATTTTCCTTTTCGTAGAGCCACCGGAGAAAATGATGTAACTTTTAAGGTGCTCTATTATGGTATATGCCATTCCGCTCTCCATAGTATCAAGAACGAATGGGGAATAACTTCTTATCCCATCGTGCCCGGCTATGAGTCAATGAATTGGCGATATCAATGACAAATCGGTACTTAATATCTGCTTTCGATAAACGCTCCATGTTGGTGTTCACATAATCCAAAGGAATAAGCTCAATATCTGCAACTATGTTGTGCTTCGCTGCAAAATCAATCATCTCTTGCGTCTCTTTTATTCCTCCAATGCAACTTCCTCCCACCGTCTTTCTACCTGTCATTGGTCTTATTTGTTACTATTTATTGCATTCATGAAACTCAACATGAATCTTCCATTAAAACTAAAATCATTTCATTTATAAACACCAATTGTTAAGGTAGTTTTCTTTTCCAAGAAGCACTATAAATCACAAAAGACTTGCTTAGGCTTACCCATGAGGAGTGGAAAAGCAAGTAGCTCAAGCGGCTTCTCCGGTGCCCCGACCATGACGAGCTTTCCATTAATTTTCAAGAGATTGAACAAAGGTAAAAGAGCATGTACAGCTGAGACGGTGTCAATAATGCCATCCATTGTACCCATTGCAAGCTGCAATTAATAAAAGGTAATAACATAAATCTACATCCAGTTAACCTTATCCCTATACATCATCAAAGAAAATAATGTTGTGACTATAACTTACTTTCATCTCTTCCGTGTTACGGCTGACCAATAATCCATCAGCTCCCAAATGGTGCATGGCTTCCTTCTTTTTGTTAGGTGAGGTACTAAGAACAGTCACTTTGAGGCCCATGGCCTTAGCAAACTTCACAGCCATATGTCCAAGCCCACCAAGCCCAACAACCCCTAAATGCATTCCAACCTTATTAAGCCCATAGTACTTCAATGGACTATAGACAGTAATCCCGGCACAAAGGAGAGGAGCACCACCATCAAGAGGCAAGTTGTCGGGGATTTTGATTACAAAGTGCTAGTCTGATACCATGATGTCTGAGAAGCCACCATTGGTGGTGGTTCCATCATTGTACTTTGTACCATAGGACAAGATCATCTTGGGGCAATAATTCTCGAGGTCATCTTTGCAATTTGCACAAGAGCGACATGATCCAACCATACACCCAACACCTACTTTGTCCCCAATTTTAAATTTTATCACTTTGGTGCCTACTTCGGTGACCATACCTACAATCTCATGCCTGCATACAGTGGTCAATCCGTATCATTATTGGCTTAAAAATGTATTATTTATCTGAGAGAATTGAAATGGATGATGTTTTTGAAAACTAATACCCGGGCACTATAGGATAAGAAGTTTTTCCCCATTTGTTCTTGATATTATGGAGATCGGAATGGCATATGCCACAATACAGCACTTTAAAAGTTACATCATTTTCTCCGGTGGCCCTATGAAACAAAAAATCAATGTATATTGAGAAAAAGATGTTACCCTCTGTTGAAGTTTTGGATGCATCACCGAAAATAAGAATCAACGAAACTGAAAAAACGAAGGGACGTTACCTTCTTGAGAACTTGAAGGGAGAGAGATGTCCCGTAGTGTCTCTGGCGGCCCATCCAAAAGCCTTCACTGGATGTTCATTCTCTGGTGACATTGCCATTTCACTGAGCTTGACAAGCACGGCTTAAATCTCAAACTGGAAGAGAACTGCGTTATCCATGTGTTTTGAGATGCGAAGAGAACGCTGATGAGAGGGGAGCGAGAAGCTTTGGTACATGTATAGGGCTGAGGAGGTACAGGAAGCGGTGGTGACGACGCACTTGGCGAGCGAACTGGACCCGGTAGTGTGCGTCGGTATACATGTAGGGCTCGAGGAGATACAGGAAGAGGCGGCGATGGTGATGACGTGCTTAGTGAGCGAATTGAACCGGACGTTGTGCGTCATCATCTATTCCCCGTTTGTTTGACCAGTCAACGGTTGCCGGAAAGTTCTCTCTTTCTGCTCGGGTCTGCGCCGCCTGCTTGCAGCCCAAGAAGAGAATATATAAAATCTTGTAGGCGTTCTTTTTTCAGTTATTTAAAGCATTCCCATACCATTTATTTATTTATTTATTTTTTAAATGTCTCACGCACAGCTTTTTTTTCTTTTTCAATCTTTCCCTCTTGCCACATAATGCTCATGCCTACTCTTCTCTTTCGGTCTTTCCCTTTCCCTAGATCTCCTTCTCCTCTCATAGAGTTCGAAACATTCTCTCATGTGAACTCGACTAGTTTTATTGGACCGTCTAATGGACCACTCGGGCACCAACGGATGGTCTAGTTCTAGGGGCCTCCTGTCTAGTCCCTAGTTCCGGAAACTGAGAACCGGTCCCTCTAGTCCAAGTCATAATTCTATGGTAAGACCAGACCAAATTGCAAACCGATCACCCCTAGATCCGAGTTTAAAGATACACCAATTATTGGAGTCTGATTAATTGGGATAAATATGATTATGGCACTGACACTTAAGTGTTCTTTTTATTATTATCCTAAAGTTGAATCGCTGCATGGTCACATGTCTAGCGGGTATACTCCATCCATCTCTGCTAATGTTATCTTTAAGCACTGTGAGATCAATGGTATGATTACACAGCAAAATACACTCCCCAGCACTAAGCACAATCATACTCCAAATACAAGTGTCTTTGTAATGCGTCAACGGTTTGCCACAAGCATCTTGGTCTCATGATATGCGCGAAGTCTATATTTATGTCATCTTTCGAAACGACTCATTCGAGGAGTATTTTACCGTGTTTTAAATAATTAAAAGAGGATTAGACTTGAAAGGAAGTAACCATAAATTTTAGATGGCTGTGACTCAAAATAATGTAATCACTCAAGAGTCGTGACATTTACTCATAATTTTCTAGATATTGATGCACGCCTTCCCCACATTCGATTTGAGTTGGTGACAGTCGTCTGCTTGCTTTTGTTTTCCCTTTCCCCTTTTCTCTCATTTTTCTAATAAAATTTGCTATCCAGTCCGTTCTGGAAAGGTGGGTCGGCTTGATGGAGATAAAAATGTGCATTAGTAATATACGGGGCACGAATTAAGCGTTATGCTATACGAACAGAGATAAATATCTACGTGGCAAAAGTTCGACTTTATCATAATAAAATCTAAAATTATTGTTATTATGAGTTCACATTTATTGTTCTATCAAAAAGCGAAATTGCATTATGAAAAGTTACATACGTTGATCATAATTATTTAACAAAAATATCAATTTGATATTTGAATTTGTTATCATTTTTATACTATCTAATTATGAAGCAAAAGGATATTGCAGTTATCTGTGTGAAATATTGAGTACTACTTAGATTCCACATTATTAAAATCCGTGTCCATTCACTGGGTGACACTTGTCGCCCGGGCCCCAACACTCTAGAAACCTCTTACACTCCCTCACCATCTCGGCTTTCTGTTTCCTCCT
Source organism: Eucalyptus erythrocorys (assembly GCA_014182555.1). Taxonomy (NCBI): domain Eukaryota; kingdom Viridiplantae; phylum Streptophyta; class Magnoliopsida; order Myrtales; family Myrtaceae; genus Eucalyptus; species Eucalyptus erythrocorys. The sequence continues at coordinate 29,859,257 of CM024600.1, read as the reverse complement.
CTTTTTTCCTTTATTTTTTCTTCTTCTTCCCTTTCATGGTCTTCTTCTTCTTCTTCTTCTTCTTCTTCTTCTCTCTCTCTCTCTCTCTCTCTCTCTCTCTCTCTCTCTCTCGACTTGACTCGACGTGGGTATTTTCCCTTTTCTGACCTCAACCTTGAGCTTGACCTTAGACCCCTCATCGCCATCAACACATCACCTCCATCTCTACCTCCATCTTTGCTTGCTCCTTCTCCGCCCTTCAGTGCTGTCGCCTCTTGTCCAATTCCTCCGGTACCCTCTATGTTCGCGCTTGCGTCGGCCAGGAGGTCAAGGCCTCACATTGCTGTAGACAAACCACGCCTTCACCTCATTCATTGTTAAAGCCAACCTTGGTTGACCTAGAATCAACTCAAATTCAAGGTCGAGCTGAACTCTAAATCACAAATCTAGGGCTCACTTGACCTTAGCTCCGAAATATGATGCCTAAGTTTGCCAGGCGAACTTGAGCTCAATGATGAAAGGATTAAAAATGTGGCGAAGTGTTGGATTGAGACAGTGGTGAGGTGGTGGTGGGAGGAGGGGACGAATGTCTATTGTTGTCCCCCCCGTTGGAGTGAAAGGGAAGCAAAACACAAAGGAAAAAAAGAAAAAAGAAAAAATGAGGAAAGAGAGAGGTGAGGTGGTGAGAGAGTGTCCGAGGGGTTTTGGCGCAGTGGATATTCTTGTGAATATAGCATGATATAATCATGAGAGAGAGAGAGAGAGAGAGAGAGAGAGAGAGAGAGAGAGAGAGACTACTTATTATATGATTAACTGGTAAGTGAAATTGAAGATAATAAGTAAAAAATGGAAATATTTCTACGAAGTATAATATGTCATGTGTTCTACTCATGTATGTAACGTTTTTACACCAAAAGAATGAATATTCTTCCGTAAGTTCAACAATGTTTGGAAGACTAAAGCTTTATTGAAAGTAACGTAGATCCATATAATTTATCGAAAATAAAATTATTATTCTAATAGAGATAGAATAAGTGGCCCAAATCGAATTTATTTAGGTAGGATTCATGTGTCTTAAATTTTTTATTTTTGTGTTCTTTTTAGGGGCAAAAAAAATCTTAAATGGTGATTTGTCATGTAATTAGGATCCTGATGTTTAGCAAAAACAAAAAAAAAGACGCAAATCGTTATTGAAAACATCAATGAATATAAAATTTGCATGTGTGAATCAAACTTTGCACACTCTAATGACAACGTGCATTAGTTATTCATTCCCCATATTTGAGTTGTATGGTACAATGTAAACCTACTAGTCCAATGGATTAGGCATGTTTGGATCCTGATTGGTGTATGGATCTAAGTCATAAGATGAGTCATTCTAAAGAGCTGACGCAATTCATATTTTAACGAAGTTAATGCCTTTTTTATCCTATTTTTGCTCTTTAGAAAATAAGTCACGTTTTTCAAGTGCAAATATCTTTAGGAAAAATATCTTTGAAAAGCGAATAAATTAAACATCTGTGTAATGAACAGAAAATGAACAGAGATTGAAAAACTCTTAGAATGACTATGATTAAATAAATCATCAATTGAAGAAAAGAATATTTACAAATCATAATGTGGTGAACTACGTAAAAAGTATCTTAGAAGGAAAACATTATACTTGTTTTTTCCTAATAAAAAAAAAATATACTAATAAAGCTCCGACATTTAGCATGATGGTAATAAAGCTCCCACCACCACCTCACCACCGTCTCAATCCAACACTTCGCCACATTTTCAGTCCTTTCATCATTGAGCTCAAGTTCGCCCGGCAAACTTGGGCATCATATTTTGGAGCTAAGGTCAAGTGAGCCCTAGATTTGTGATTTAGAGCTCAGCTCGACCTCGAATCTGAGTTGATTCTAGGTCAACCAAGGTTGGCTTTAGCAATGAATGAGGTGAAGGTGTGGTTCGTCTACGCAATGTGGGGCCTTGACCTCCTGGCTAACGCAAGCACAAACACAAAGGGTACCGGAGGAATTGGACAGGAAGCGGCAGCACTGGAGGGCGGAGAAGGGGCAAGCAAAGATGGAGGTAGAGATGGAGGTGATGTGTCGGTGGTGGTGAGGGGTCTAAGGTCAAGCTCAAGGTTGAGGTCGGAAAAGGGAAAATACCCACGTTGAGGGGGGGAGAGAGAGAGAGAGAGAGAGAGAGGAGAAGAAGAAGCAGAAGAAGAAGAAGAAGACCATAAAAGGGAAGAAGAAGAACAAACAATGGAAAAAAAGAAGAGGGAACAAAGAGGCGAGATGGTGAGAGAGTGTAAGAGGTTTCTAGTGTGTTGGGGCCCGGGAGACAAGTGTCACCCAGTGAATGGACAAGGATTTTAACAACGTGGAATCTGAGCAGTACCCAACATTTCACATAGATAAGTGCAATATCCTTTTGCTTCATCATTAGATAGTATGAAAATGATAACAAATTCAAATATCAAATAGATATTTTCATTAAATTATTATGATCAACGTAGGTAACTTTTTATAATGCAATTTCGCTCCTTGATAATAAAATTAATGTGAACTCATAATAACAATAATTTTAGATTTTATTATATTAAAGTCGAACTTCTATCACGTAAATATATATATATATATATATATATATATATATATATACATGTCTTCGTATAGCACAACGCTTAATTCATGCTGTTGAGATTGTCGGATTCCCAAAAACCGGATTCGACCCTAAATTGAACCCCTAAACTTGCGCCAAAGACGAGCCCGGGAAAATCACATACATCACCGATCCTAAAGCACATCACAGAATCGAGCGTACTTTGTTAGCCACAGATTAAACACCGACGCCGATATGAGGAAGAGAATTCGGTCCTGTTCGAACCGATGACGCCAATTCGCCTTGGAGGGAAGATGGGTGTCGCCTTTTTGCCTATTGTTTCTCTTGGAGTATTTTGGAGGGAGAGAGGGAGGAGGAACGTACGTAAATTGCCAAAAGGTGCGTAACTCCCTCTCTTTCCCCCTTTTTATACATCCCCTCAAAATAAGAAATGTGCCCCTTCATCATATCCCTCCATCCATGGGCCCTAATTTTTGTGGGTCGGGCTTTTAGGCCCAACATGGGCGGACAGGCCAACTTAGGCCCATCCGATTAATAATAAAAATCATCATCTCCCACTCACACATGGTGGGCCAAACAGATCCTCTTAACCTCTTTTCAACATTCATACCGGTGAATAATCCATGTGACCAACATACTTTGAGAGCTCGTTGCCATACATCTGTTAGGAATATATAGCAGCTCATAATGGGCGTTACATTTTGAGTAGATTTCTACCCTATATCGATCGATCACATTTATATCTCTCTTGATCTCTTTTAAACAATGATATATATTGTATTCACAATTATGATTATCCCAAAGATAGTCATAATTGGTTGACCAGTGAATACAAAACTACAATGTGATTCTCCAAATCTGATCTTCCTCTTTCTTTCAAACTCTTAATTTCAGTTTAGCTTGCTTTTCTAGAAATGTCTCATTAGATCAAATCAACTCATGACTATTGGCAACATTCTAAGATAGCAAACACTAAATAGAAATCTTGAGAATAAGTAAGAGTACTAAGGACACTAAAATTGAGAAACTCATTTCTCTCAAAAGTCTCACATGACATAAAAGTTGAGATCAAACTTTTGCCACTCTTATTGGTCGTCTCATGCATATGTAGTATGAAATACGTATTACGGTATTAACTCCTTTCCCATGGAGCGTCTGTCTACACAATCCATACCGTACAGATGATAGTTCAAATATACCTAATGTCTAACTTGAGTTCACATATTCACTCATTCACATAATTTATCAGAACTCACATCTGACATCTTAGACAGATAAAGTAAAATATGTGGGGTATTTTACTTTCGGACATAGTATTTATCATGTCCTCATCTTAACACTTAGTTAAGGCGACATATATATTTTAAGTTTGAGCTCTCGATTATCACCTAGATAATAAGCTTAAAAACCATCTCATCTCTATTTATCACATAGTAAATAGAGGCGATTATCCGTGTGAGTGGGATAATCTCTTATTTGTCTGACATACTTTCTCAACTTAATATAATACACTGAACATTAAGATGCATAAAGATCAAACAAAGATTCATAAGCATTAATGATGAAAAGCACAAGTTCATAAATGTGAACAACTCAGGGAAATTACAAAATCCAGTACATCAGACTCTACGTAATCCTAGAGATTTTACATGACCACAAAACACATCTCTAGGTATTGGTTTTGTCATAGGATCTGTTACCATTCTATGCGTAGATATGTACTGTAAATTCACATCCTTTTGTGCAACCATATCTTTAACAAAGTTATACTTGGTAACTATATGTTTGGTCTTGCCATGATACTTTGGATCTTTGGTGTACGCTATAGCTGCTTGGCTATCGCAGTTAACCAATAATGGATCTGTAGCTTTCTCAATAACACCTAAATGATCCAAAAGTCTCTTAAGCCAAACTTCTTCTTGTATCGCTGCTGATAATGCCACGAACTCAGCTTCCATCGTGGACAAGGCTATACACGTTTGTTTCTTACTGCACCAACACATGACGCCATTATCCAGTAAGAAAAACAAAAATAGAGGTAGATTTCCTTTCATCTAAATCTCCTCCTCAATTAGTGTCTGAATAGCCTTCGAGTCACAGATCCTTTCCTTAATAACTCAGTATATAATCAGTAGTTTCCTTTAGATACTTAAGTATTCTTAACGGCTTTTCAATGTGCTTGACTTGGATTGGATTGGTATCTACTCACCATTCCAACTGCAAAGCATATGTCAGGTCTTGTACATATCATAGCGTACATCAAGCTCCCAACAGCACTAGTATAAGGAACATGTTTCATTTGTTCCTTCTCTTGTGGAGTCCTTGGACATAGTCTATGGCTCAATCCTTCACCTTTTGCAATAGGAGTGTCTATTGGTTTATAATCTTGCATACGAAATCGTTCAAGAACTTTATTTATATATGTTTCTCGCGAAAGAGATAATGATCTCTTCGAACGATCTCTTGAAATCTTAACTCCAATAATGTATGCAGCCTCACCCATATCTTTCATCTCAAAATTGGAAGATAACCAACTTTTGATGGTATTAACAAACTCCATATTGCTTCCGGTAATAAGTATATCATCATATAATGATATGATCACAAATTGATCTTTGGATTTTTTGATATATACACAATGATCCTCATCAATCATTGTAAAATCATATGTCATTATAGCATTATGAAAACATATATACCACTGTCTTGACGACTGCTTAAGGCCATATATCGATTTCAAAAGTCGACATACCTTTCCTTCTTGGCCTTTCGTAATGAAACCAACAGGTTGTTCCATATATATTTCTTCATCTAATTCTCCATTGAGAAAAGCAGTCTTTACATCCATTTGATGTAATTCAAGATCCATACTTGTCACTATTGCCAGAATAATGCGAATTGAGATAAATCTCACAACAGGGGAAAATGTTTCCTCATAATCAATTCATTCCTGTTGATTATACCTCTTCGCAACAAGGTGAACTTTATATCTTTCTATCGAGTCATCAGCTTTACGCTTTATTTTGAGAACCCACTTGTTCCCAATAGCTTTGCGTCCTTTTGGAAGATCAATCAGTTCCCAAACATGGTTTGACTTTATTGACTCCATTTCCTCTCCCATTGCATGCATCAATTTTTCCTTACTAGGGCAATTTAGAGCCTCATGTATATTTCTTGGCTCATCCTCATCTTATGGGGCAATCATAAAAGTTTCCCCTTCAATGTCAAAACGTTGAAGGGGAATACTTTTGCGACTTGTTCGCCGTATGGGAGATTGTACACTTTGCACATCATTTCCCATTATGCTCCCACTAGGATTAAATAATGATGATGTCGTCTCATCATGTGGTTGTAATTTAGAATGAGTTGAATTCAATTCATTACTTATTATATTACTCCCACTTGGATGAACTCCACTAATATCATTATCTTAATCCAAGGTTTCAAATAGGGGGTAATCTTCACCTATTTCGCCCTTCTTAGGAAACTCATTCTCTAAGAACGTGACATCCCGTGATTCAAATTCAGTTATACTCCTACTTTCCTGCTCACCTATGAACACATACCCTTTTGAGTGTTCGGAGTATTTTATGAAAATACTCTTCTTTCCCCTGGGACCCAATTTCCCAAACTTATGAGAGGGCTCGTGAGTATAGGCAGCACAACCCCATGGCTTAAGAAAACTTAAATCCGGTTTTCTACCTATCCATAACTCATATGAAGTAGAAGTAACTGATTTGGAAGGCACCCGGTTAAGTACACAGGAAGCAGTTAACAATGCATCACTCCAAAAAGTGACAGGTAAGTTAGCATGTGCCATCATGGACCTAACCATTTCCAATAGGGCTGTTTCTTCTCTCTACAACATCGTTTTGTTAAGGAGTATATGGAATAGACAACTGTTATTCTATTCCTTTTTCATCACATAATTTTCTGAACTCATCAGATAAATATTCTCGACCTCGATCGGATCTCAATACTTTTATTTTCTTGTCTAATTGATTCTCTACCAAGTTCATAAACTTTTTGAAACAACTAAATGTTTCAGATTTATGAGAAATCAAATAGACATATCCGAATCGAGTATAATCATCTATAAATGTGATGAAATAAACAGCCTCATGCCTTGCTCTCACATTCATTGGACCACAGATGTCAGAATGGATTAAATGCAGAGGAAATTCAGCTCTTTTACCTTTTCCAAATGGTTTCCTTATCGTTTTCCCTACTAGGCAATGCTCACATATGGACAAATCGACTTTTTCAATATTGCCCAACAAGCCCTCTTTGACTAGTCTGTTCATACGATGTTGGTCAATATGACCAAGTCTAGCATGCCACACATTCACATCATTATCATATGAATTAGGAAACATGATAAGGGAATAATAAACATTTGCATTAACATAGTCAATATCTAATACAATGAAACCATCCAGAAAATAACTACAACCATAGAAATTTGTTTCCAAAAAACTGATACCTGATTATTCTTCAATTAATTACTCAAAATCAATTTAATTTAGGAATAATTCCTAAAAATTCATAATTAAATCAATTCGGCACGAATTAAAGTTCAAATAAATAAACAGACTGTACCACGATAATCAGCATAAAATTCCGGTTGTCGGCTAATTTCCAAAAAAAAAAAATTAATTAAATAAATACAAATTTTAATTATTAAATACTAATAAATCCAATTTAGGCCCGTAATACCCAATTGGATGCCAAAACGAACCAGGAAAAATCATGAGATTCGTTCAATAAATAATAGAGCATTTCTACTCCTTAATGACTACATCTAACCACTTAACATGCAATGATAAGTCACTAATTTAATCATTCTAAACTAATCTAACCATATAATTACACTTAATTAACATTAATAAACCCTTAAGCATCATTAGCAAACTAAGCGAGGATTAGTGAGCTAAACTCACCCATTTAACAATCCGTTTGAATTGAAACGTCGAGAATGTCGCAGGAGTCGCTTTTCTCCAAAGTGGGCCTAAGATCCGAGGTCCACAAGCACCTCAAAACAGGCCCAATACCCTGCTAGAAATCCATAAGAAAGCCTTTTGTTTTGGCTATAAAAACAGAATAAAACAAACTAGGTTGGTGCAGCAAGGCTCAGAGGAGACAACGGGCATGGTCTTAGGTTGAAACCAACGGCTCGGGGGCTTCTTCAGCCCCTTGCAGTAGCTGAACAGAGAGTTGGATAGCGGAATAGGGCTCCAGGGGGTCAGGATCGCACCGTGGGGCAGCAGCTTGTGCGGCCTGGCGCAGGTGGAGGCAAAGCGGCGATTTTCGGTGACGACGGCGGTGCCAATGGCGTCCAGGCATGCGACGGGCTGCTGGTCTTTTTCAGCTGCTTTCTAGAGCTTGAGCAGCACCAAAAATGGAGGGAAATAGGGTGGTGGACGGCAACTAGGCAGAAGGGAAGAGAGAGAAGCCAAAATGGGGGTCTACCATGCACAATTTCCATATTTTTGTCCCCTTTGACTCACCATGGCCAAGCATACTTCCTCGGCTTCCATTGAGCCACCAAGGCTTCCTCTTGGACCTGTAAAATGGTCCAAAATGCTAGGGGAAAGGGGGCACACGAAATTGCATGGGTTCTCCTCAAATTAAACACATAACTTCAATTGATTCCTTCTCATTTGGCCCCCTCAATGCTTCAATTGACATCTTTCGTCACCTATGAATCCATCTTGCATCCTAATTTTGCAACAAAAAACAATCCCCGGCCTTTTCTGAACAAAAATGGTCATAAGCCAACTTTTTCCCAAAAAGTCTTGGGTTGCAGAATGAAATGGGCTAGTGAATCAACCTAGAGGGTGGTGAATAGGTTGTTGCGGAATTCTTTTGGAATCTTTTGCGATGCAATACGTTGATATCAAAGATATATCAATAATAAACAGATTACGTATTCGCAAAGTAAATAGAGTAGGGTAAGAGAGAATTGACACAAGAATTATAGTGGTTCGGCTTAGACCAAGCCTACGTCCACTCTTCCACGCCGGGCACCAACCGGCTATAATCACTATGTAGCAAAAGAGTGCCTTTACAGTAGACGGATTAGACTTCTTCAATTGACAGTCTTTCCTACAGCCTTCTACTGCTTTCACACTATATCTCACTCTCTTTGATACACAATTTGAATATGAAAGACTTTAGAGAACAAGTGATTTTGAAGATTCTAACATCAAGATATTTCTACCAGTCTCTCCTCTTTTCCAAGCAACGTCGATCCACCTTAAATAGTCTCCGTGCCATCATACCCGTTGGCACTTACCAAAACATTCATCCAATCAACCCGTTGGATTGAATCAATTTAAGTGATCTCCTTGTCCCGAAAACGTAAGTAGACGCAGCTCATCAATCTGTTCGCCCATACAATCGGGATCTTGAGTTCCCAAAATTAGATTCTTCCAAAGATAATCTTGATCTTCAACGGATAAAATCCGAAGAATCAAATCTTCCAAGCTCTTGATCACGACCGAGATATTCCATGGTTAAGATTAGGAAATACGAAATCCAATATCTATCTTTCCGTAGTCATAGGAATAATCTGTCGCCAGCCTGTAAAAATCACGAACTGTCTTCAGACTTAGATTTGGGTCTTGAGGGTCATCAGACTGAAACTGAGTCTTGAAGGTCTTCGACGGAAACGAGTCTTGACTGACTTCGGACGGAAAAACTTCGGACCGAAATTGCAGGGTCCGACTGTCTTTGAAAACCTTTAGACCTTGACAACTTCGGACGTAGCCGACTCGAGTCTTGGAGTCCTTAGACCACACTGTTGAGGCTGTTTTGTCAACTTCAAAACTCTAAGGGATTTTTCTTCAACAATCTCCCCCTTTTTGATGGTGACAAAACCCTCGACAGATTTGTGAATTAAAAACCTGCAAGGAAAAACTTATATATATTTTGAGGATTATATCTCGCAAAACGAGTGTTAGTCCAATAACAATTATCCTCACAAAATATAGTAATCCTGCAATCAAATTCATAAGTCTAAATCCAAATCATCACATCAGCATAAGGTCATAGAAGTTCAAACAACCCAATCGAAATCAGAAATAAAACAGTCTAAATAAAATCAAACTTCAAAATAAAAAAAATCTCCAAGCTTCCTCAGCTTAAAAAAAAACTTCAATCAAATCTTCAAAACCTGCAATCAAATCTGCGCAACTCTCCCCCTTTTTGTCCCATCAAAGAGGTAGAGTGAAATGGAGATAAAGTTTTGAAAATTTTTTAGGGGCCTGCAGGGAAACGAACAAGCTGAAACTTGCTAAGCTCCTGGACTGACTTGTCAAGTTTGGCAAGATTTTCCTTCACTGAAGCCAATTCTGCATTGGTTTGATTTGACTCCACTTGTGCTCTCAGTGCATTGATCTGTTCTTGCATGTTCACTGAAGTACTCAGCAGTGCCTTCTTCAAGTCTCTCATTTCAAAGTCCATCCCAAAACCTGCCTTTTTAAGTCCAAAGATAACATCCAACAGCTGTGAAAATGTTGTGGAATTGGCATTGCTTCCACTTGGACCAGCGGAATGGGTTTGAAAACTCGGAGCTTCCCTTTCAGCCCTTTCCTTCTCGGCGGGTGAGGATTCTTCATGCTCGGGAAGTGTGATGCAAAGACCTCCTCGGGGTCGCACCAGACCTACTCACATCACTAAAATGTAGTGGCGATATTGTTCCTTGTTCTGCAGCAACTCCCCGAATGAATGCCGGTGGGTGGAGTGGAAAATTCATCGCCAACATCCACATCAGCACGAGGATGTTTCTCGGTCTCTTCCCCAGCAAAAGATGGCTCAAATGCAGCAGCCATATCCTCCTGCATTCTGCTTTCTTCCTTAGCCTTCCTTCTTCTTTCTTCTTCTTCAGCTTTCCTCTGTCTCTCTTCTTCTCTTCTTCTTTCTTCTTCTTTTTTCTCTTTCTCTTCTTCTTCTTCTCTTCTTCTCTTCCTTTTCCTCTTCCTTTCTTTTCCTTTCCTCTTTCTTTTCTCTTTCTCTCCTCTTCTCTTCTCCTTTCTTTCTCTTCCTTCTCTTTCCTCTGTTTCTCTCGCTTCCTTCTCCTCTCTTCTTTTCTCACTCTCTCTTCAGCCTCGTTCTCCGGATTACGGGGCTCCTCATCCTAGAGAGAGTGGACAAAGTCATGGCATCTTCTTCATCCTCCTCGTCTTGCGGGATGATCTTTCTTCTTTTTTTTTTTTTTTTTTTTTTTTTTTCAGCCATGGGCTCTTTGCCCTTCCTTTTTGATGAAGCAAAGGGAATCTCTCTTGAAGGTGTTTCCCTCCTCAACCTTTCCAAAGTCTTTGCGATCGCTTCTAGAAATTTTATCTTCATCACCATCTTCTCACCAACGAGCATCGAATTCAACTTTGTTAGGCACAAAGATGCGGGGACTTCAATATCAAAATGTCTAAACAATTTGGTGATGATTGATGAATAAGGCAGCCACCCTTATCCTTCACCACCGTCCTATACATATGGAAAAGTATGACATGTGGAAGTGAGAAAGGTCTCGCCCGTTGATGGCAAACATCGGCTTTGCCTCTGTTTTGGAAACATCGATTTTCGAGGTCGTTTTGGCCGGATGCGATTGATGACAACTTTATGCAACAAAACATTGGTGGCATTCATCCTAGTGTAGGATATCTTGCCTTCAACGGATCTATCTCGTACAATATCCAATGTTACATAGGCTGTTGAGACTTTGATTGGCTGGAAACTCCTTCTTTCCACACCAATGATGTCACCAACAAGTCAACATCAACAATATAATCTTTGTCCATGAAAGAAAAGGACAAATGATTTGCATCCAAAAAGGATAGATTTGAGTAAAAGTAGGCTGTCAATTCAGAGTGGGCCACAGTCATATCCATGCAGAAATTTTCCAATTGCAACCCAGCAAACTTCCCTCTCAAATTAATCCTTATTGAATCTAGGAAGTCAAAATCCACACTCCTTGGATTGACCACTCCCCTTTTAACAGCTTCGCATAAACTCGTTCATGTTCCTTCGACCGAAATAAACTCCCCGGAGGACAAACAGTGTTGGCAACCACACCAAAACGAGGCTCAAAATGAGAGAAAAGTCTCTCATCATCATCTAAAGTTTCAGCAAGAGCATTCTCAAATGGATCGCTCGGAATATTTTCCAGCGTCCTTTGTGCAGTGCCTTCACCAACAATCTTTAGCTTTTCCATCTCCTTCAAAAATGCATACTCACTCCTAAATCCCCTCTCCTTCAAATACTCTTCGATCGTCTTAAGGCTAACCTTCCCTTCTTTGAGCCTTATATAGAGATCGTAAGCTACATTTGGCTTAAGAGTTCTTATCGGTTCTGCTTCGGTAACAACTTCCTCAGAATGTTGACTCTCCGCTTCTTATTGAGGCGAATCTTCCTCCGTTAGGTCCACCCTTGTAGGACCCTTTTGCTGTCTCTGTGGTCCCTTGCTTGCAATTCTGGAGGACTTGTGAGACGACATTCTTGTAGAGCAAGCAAAGTTTCAACTTGTACGTGAGGAAAAATGGAAACTTTGAGGCGAAAAGGGACGAAATGGAAATGGCAAAAGGAGATTTTTAGGGTTTTGAGAGTGAAAGAGTATGAAGTTGAATCGCAATGGAGTAGGCGAGAGTAAAAGTGACGGTTCGAGAGTATAAATAGTGGGAGAAAAATCACCGGAATACGAATCGTCACCAAAAAGAGAAAGAAAAGAACTGCCAAAAATAAACCGTAAAAAGAAAACTGCCCTTTTTTTTTGAAAATGTAAACTGCCATTAATGTATGTCAGAAAAAGAGCGAAAAGAGATTTTGAAATACTGAAAAGTAATTACCAAAAATATGTTAAAGAGAGAATACGAAAAGGAGGTTCGTAAAAAGATAAAATAGTACAGAGTCTGACTGATGTTCAGACTTTACCTTTGAGTCTGAACCCTTTTCAGACCTTACCTTTGCGTTTGAGCACAATCAGACTTTACGTAGAGTCTGAAACGCTTTCAGACCTTGCTTTGAGTCTGAGCCGTCTTCAGACCTAGCGTTGAGTCTGAACCACCTTCAGACTTTAGCGATGAGTCTGAATATCTTCAAAATTCACAATTCCCAGTCTTGAACAAATTGATTCAAAGTGAGCCTTCTCTAGGGGTTTTGTGAATATATCCGCCAATTGATTCTTTGAATCTACATGCTGAATTACAACATCTCCACTTTGAACATGATCTCAAATGAAATGATGCTTGATTTCAATGTGCTTTGCTCTTGAATGAAGTATTGGATTCTTTGTGAGGTTGATTGCACTGGTATTGTCACATTTGATCTCCGTATGTGTTTCATCAACTCCAAAGTCTCTCAATTGCTGTTGCATCCATAGAATTTGAGAGCAGCAACTTCCAAGAGCAATGTACTCTGCTTCAGCGGTTGAAAGAGCCACAGTACCCTGTTCTCAAGACACCATCTTGTTTCCTAATAATTGACATGTACTTGTAGTGCTTTTTCTATCCACTCTACAACCAGCAAGGTCAGCATCAGAATATCCAAGAAGAGTAAAATCTCCTCTCTTAGAATACCATAGTCCTAGCTTAGATGTAGTTGCAACATATTTAATGATACGCTTAACAGCGGACATATGAGATTCTTTAGGATCGATTGAAATCTAGCACAAATGCAGACACTAAACAAAATATCGGGTCTAGAAGCTGTAAGGTAAAAAAGTGACCCGATTATACTTCTGTATAGCTTTTGGTCTACACTCTTCCCTTGTTCATCTTTATCCAGCTTTGATGAGCCTGACATAGGAGTTTCTGTTCTCTTGCAATTCTCCATTCCAAACTTCTTGATAAGGTCTTTTGCATACTTCTCTTGATGGATAAAAGTTCCTTCACTTGATTGATTGACTTGAAGTCTCAAAAAGAAGTTTAGTTCTCCCATCATGCTCATCTCAAATTCGTTCTGCATACACTTTGAAAAAATCTTGCAAAGTTTCTCATTAGACGAACCAAAGATGATGTCATCAACATAAATTTGAAGAGTAAAGAACACCTGGAGTGCCATAACTTGGCACGGGGGGACACTTAAGTGCCATAACTTTTTTTCGGTACACTTAAGTGTCACTTTTTTTTCAAATGGAACATTTAAGTGCCATTCGGAGTAAAATGGAACACTTAAGTGCCACTCCGGCGAAAATCCGGCCAAACGGCTGACGTGGCAATTTTCCGGCGATGGAGGTCCAAAATGGCGTTGTTTTTGCATGCGACGTGGCAAAAAAATGCAAAAACGACGCCGTTTCGCGTCCGACGTGTAAAAATAATAAAAAATTAATTTAAAAAACTTAATTTTAATTAAAAATACTCTAAAAATTTTTTTAAAAAAAAAGGGTGGGGGACGAAGGGACGGGCGGTTGAGGGCTGAGCCCTCGTTGTTGCCTCCCCCGCCGTCGCCGGAAGGGCCGGTGATGGAGGGGGAGGGTCGGCCGGGGTCGCCAGCCCCGGACCGGCCGCGAGTGCTCGCGGCCCTCGCCAAGATCTGGCGAGGGCTCGCGGGCCCTCGCCGCGATCCGGTGAAGGCTGCGGGCCCTCGCCGCCTCCCCACCGTCGCCGGAAGGGCCGGCGACGGAGGGGGAGGGTCGGCCGGGTCGCCGGCCCCGGCCGACCGGCGGCGAGGGCCACGAGCCCTTGCCGGATCGCGGTGAGGGCTGCGAGCCCTCGCCCAGATCTCGCGAGGGCCGCAAGCCCTCGCCGCGATCCGGCGAGGGCCGCGGGCCCTCGCCGCCTCCCGCCATCGCCGGGAACGGTCGGTGACGGAGGGGGAGGGTCGGCCGGGTCGCGGCCCCCGGCCGACCGATGGCGAGGGTCGCGAGCCCTCGGTGGATCGCGGCGCTCGCCGGATCCGGGCGGGGGCTCGCGGGCCCTCGCCGCAATCTAGCGAGGGCTCACGGCCCTAGCCGCTAGTCGGCCGGCGACCCCGCCGACCCTCCCCCTCCTTCGCCGGCCCTTCCCGGCGACGGCGGGGAGGCGGCGCGGCGAGGGCTCGCTCGGCCCGCCCGCCCCTTCGTCCCCCCTTTTTTTTTTTTTAAATTTTAGGGTATTTTTAATTAAAATTTAGTTTTAATTTAATTTAATTAATTTTTTATTATGTAAACGACGTCGTTTCTGCTGAGTCGGCGCCGACTCGGCTCTCTCCGGCGAGCCATGCAAGCATTAAAAAATAATAAACACGTGCCACGTAGGATTTCCGGCAAGGTCGCCGGAGGTGGCACTTAAGTGTCCCATTTGAAAAAAAGTGGCACTTAAGCGTACCGAAAAAAAGTTATGGCACTTAAGTGTCCCCCCGTGCCAAGTTATGGCACTCTAGGTGTCCCAAATTCTAAATTTGAACAAGTATGAAATCCTTGCCTTCTCTCTTTATAAATAGGGTAGTATCTACTTTACCTTTAGAGAAGCCAGAGAAGCCATTTTGGATTAAAAAATTGCTTAACCTTTCATACCATGCTCGAGGTGCTTGTTTTAAACCATATAAGGCTTTCTTCAGCTTGAAAACAAGGTTTGGTCTTTTAGGATCTTCAAATCCAGGTGGTTGTTCCACATAGACTTCTTCTTGAATGACTCCATTTAGGAATGCGCTTTTCACGTCCATTTGGAATAACCTGAAATTTTTAAAGCAAGCAAAAGCAAGAAGTAATCTTATAGCTTCTAACCTTGCCACAGGAGCAAAGGTTTCGTCATAGTCGATGCCTTCTTCTTGTGTGTAGCCTTTTGCTACAAGTCTTGCTTTATTCCTTACCACTTTTCCTTGTTGATCAAGCTTGTTCCTGAAAACCCATTTGGTACCAATGATTGATTTTCCTTTTGGTTTAGGAACTAGCTCCCAAACGTTGTTGATTTTAAATTGGTTTAGTTCTTCTTGCATTGCTTCGATCCAGCTTTCATCTTTCAATGCATCTTCTATATTTTTTGGTTCAATCTCAGAAATTAGTGCAAGAGCACTAGAAGCTTCTCGTCTTTTAGATCTAGTACGAACTCCTTCATCAATATTGCCAATGATGAGATCTGGGGATGACTTGACTTTTGCTTCCAATTTGTAGTTGATTTGTCAATTTGGTGAAGCTCTTCTTCGGTTGGAATTTCTGAATTTGTTTGAGGTTCTGCGTCGAGGCTTGATTTTCTTCATGAGAATTTGTAGACACTTGCCCGGACTCTAAATCTTCAGGTTGAGTCTGATTTTGTAAAGAATCTTCAAACTTCACATTCATGGATTCTTCCACGGTTTGAGTGCATTTGTTGAAGACTCAAAGGCTTTGCTTGTCATGGAGTAGCCAAGGAAAATTCCTTCATCTGATTTTTCTTCAAACTTACCAATTCGATCACTTGAATTCTTTAGGATAAAACATTTACAACTGAATACATGAAAGTATGAAACAATTGGTTTCTTACCTTTGAGCAGTTCATAAGGTGTCTTTTCTAATATAGGTCTTAGGAAAATTCTATTTATACTATAACAAGCAGTAGAAGTGGCTTTAGCCCAAAAATGAGGTGATATATTACTTTCAATTAAGAGAGTTCTTGCCATTTCTTGCAAAGAACGATTTTCCTTTCTACAACTCCATTTTGTTGTGGAGTGTATGGAGATGAAAAATTATGTTGAATACCATTGTCATCACACTATTTGGCAAAATCATGATTTTCAAATTCTCCACCATGGTCAGTTTTAATACTCGAAATTGCATATCCTTTTTCAATTTGAATCTTCTTTGCAAATTTAGTAAAATGAATCAATGCATTAGATTTATTTGTAAGAAAGAAAACCCAAGTAAAACGAGAATAATCATCAACTATAACCAAGCAATATATTTTACCTCCAATACTTTGTACTCTTATTGGCCCAAATAAATCCATGTGTAATAGCTGCAAAACACGATTAGTAGATACTTGATTTATAGATTTAAAAGAATTTCTAACCTTTTTACCAAGTACACGGGAGTGCACAATTCATGCTTTTGATACTTGAGGTTAGGAAGTCCTCGAACAAGCTTTTTGGATGATACTTTTGCAATTTGCTTCAGATTGATATGTCCAAGCTTCCTATGCCAGATGATGACTTCATCTTGAATTGATATCAAGCATTGAGGACTGTCAGACCTGATATCTAGCAAATAGATATTCCCATGTCTTCGACCAGTAAATGACTGTGAAAGATCTTTGCTTGTTCCAAAACATGTATCCTCTTGAAAATTAATTTTATATCCAGAATCGCATAATTGACTAATACTCGTAGATTGTAGTTCAATCCTTCAACAAGAGAAACATTGTTGATTGTGAGATTTCAATCATCATAGTTCCTTGACCAACAATCTTACCCTTGTTGTTACCACCAAAAGAGACATTTCCTCTTTTTATATGAAAGAATTTTGTAAAACAACTTGAGTCTCCTGTCATGTGTCTTGAACATCCATTGTCCAAATACCACTTGACTTTCTTCTTGAAGGTAACCTGCAATTAAAAGAAAGACTCATGTCTTCTTTGGTACCCAGATCTTCTTGGGTCCATTATTGTTAGTAGTATAAACAGTCTTTGCCCAGCTCTTCTTAACAGGTCTCCAAACTTTGGGACATTCCTTTTCAAAATTATCTACACTTTTACATCTTGAACAAGTAAGAGCATGTCTACCAACAGGCTTTACAAAAACTTTTTGGAAATGATTTTTATAAAAAATTTTCGATGGCCTATTCCTGATTCTTTCCTTTACTTTTGGGAAATCGATCAAAGGAATGGTTTCTTGTGTCATTCCTAAACCGGATTTATTAAAGTAAGGTCTTTGGATAGAAAGAATCTTATCCAACTTTTCAGAACCTATTGAAAATTTCTTTGAGACTTTCAATAAGTCTTCTTTCAAGCAAGCATTCTCTTTTGAAAGATCATTCTCATTTTTTTCCGAAACAACAAGGGACTTGTCTAGACTTTTAACTTTTTCATGTAAGATTTTTCTTGTTGTTTCAGTTTGGAATTCTCCTTTTCGGTTCGAAATCCTTTTAAGAGAGCCTTTAAGACGAGACAAAGTTCATCAATATATTTTGATACTTTGATAGGAATTTTTAGATTTCTAACCCCGATACCATTGTTTGAGTCTGAGTCTGAATCTGAGTCTAAGTCTGAGTCTGAGTCTGAATCTGCATCTGAGTGAGAATTTGAGTCTGAGTCTGCCATAAGACATATATTTGCATATTCTTCATCACTCTCCTCACATTCAGTGTCACTCCACATTTCAACTTTGAGTGCTTTCTTAAACTTTTCAGGTTTTCCTTTCTTTTTCTTCAATAAGGGACAGTTGGGTCTGATGTGCCCCTTTTTCTTGCATTCAAAGCAAACAACTTCTTTGCTAGTATCTTCTTCTTCATTTGATCTCCTTTGAAATCTTTGATTGTTTTGTTTCTTACCATTGAATCTTCTACCTTTTCTATTCAACCTTCTGAACTTTCTAATCAGAAGTGCCAATTCTTCATCATCCAAGTCTTCTTCGAATCGTAACATCGAATCATCATTAGATTTTAAAGCAATTAACTTCTTACCTTTTGTGTCAAATTCCTCATTGAATTGCTCGACTTCATAGGATTGAAGTGTGCCGACCAATTCATCCACCGAAAGAGGCATGATCCTCTCGTGTTTCTCTTATAGATGTTTTGACATGATTCCAATCTTTGGAGAGCACTCTCAACAATTTATTGACCTTCATAGGTCCTAAGATTGGTTGTCCTTGGTATGCCAAGCCGTTTACAATTTCTGTAAATCGACTGAACATATCCGTGATGGTTTCTCCTGGCTTCATTTTGAAGGCTTCATATTGACCAAGAAGGATGTTGATCTTGATTTCTTTGACTCGATC
This sequence comes from Eucalyptus erythrocorys, assembly GCA_014182555.1. Taxonomy (NCBI): domain Eukaryota; kingdom Viridiplantae; phylum Streptophyta; class Magnoliopsida; order Myrtales; family Myrtaceae; genus Eucalyptus; species Eucalyptus erythrocorys. The sequence continues at coordinate 29,840,783 of CM024600.1, read as the reverse complement.
TATTCCTTCATAAGTAACATGTAGTCTGTCCCAAACATCTTTGGCTGTATCACAAGATGAAATTCTATTATACTCGTAGGAGATAATGCACAATAGAGAGAGTAAATAGCCTTTGCATCAAGAGCATGTCTCTTAGAGATTTCTGCTTGTGGTAACCCCGCTCCATCAGCTATTTCTTTTCCGTGCTTGATGTAGCTTTAGGAATAATCCCATTCTCCACTACATCCCATTCCATAGGATCTTTAGATCTTAGGAACGCCTTCATCTTGTTTTTCCATACGTTGTAATCCTTGCCATCGAAGTAGGGAGGTCTGGTATTGCTCTGACCTTCAATTAACCTTGGAGCCAAAACACTAGCCATAGATCTTTAGCTTCAGAAGTAATAACACTTCTAATAAATAAGCAACCTGCTCTGATACCAATTGAAATGGGCTAGTGAATCAACCTAGAGGGGGGTGAATAGGTTGTTGCGGAATTCTTTTGGAATCTTTTGCGATGCAATATGTTGATATCAAAGATATATCAATAATAAACATATTACATATTCGCAAAGTAAATAGAGTAGGGTAAGAGAGAATTGACACAAGAATTATAGTGGTTCGGCTTAGACCAAGCCTACGTCCACTCTCCACGCCGGCAGCCAACCGGGTCAGTAATCACTATGTAGCAAAAGAGTGCCTTTACGGTAGACGGATTAGACTTCTTCAATTGACAGTCTCTCCTACAGCCTTTTGCTGCTTTCTTTCGCACTATATCTCACTCTCTTTGATACACAATTTGAATATGAAAGACTTTAGAGAACAAGTGATTTTGAAGATTCTAACATCAAGATATTTCTACCAGTCTCTCCTCTTTTCCAAGCAACGTCGATCCACCTTAAATAGTCTCCGTGCCATCATACCCGTTGGCACTTAGCAAAATATTCATCCAATCAACCCGTTGGACTGAATCAATTTAAGTGATCTCCTTGTCCCGAAAACGTAAGTAGACAGCAGCTCATCAATCCTGTTCGCCCATACAATCAGGATCTTGAGTTCCCAAAATTAGATTCTTCCAAAAATAATCTTGATCTTCAACGGATAAAATCCGAAGAATCAAATCTTCCAAGCTCTTGATCACAGCCAGAGATATTCCATGGTTAAGATTAGGAAATACGAAATCCAATATCTATCTTTCCGTAGTCATAGGAATAATCTATCGCCAGCCGTAAAAATCGCAAACTGTCTTCGACTTAGATTTGGGTCTTGAGGGTCATCGGGCATCAAACCGAGTCTTGAAGGTCTTCGACGGAAACGAGTCTTGGCCCGACTTCGGACGGAAAACTTCAAACCGAAATTCTGGTCCGACTTGTCTTTAAAACCTTTAGACCTTGACAACTTCAGACGTAGCCGACTAAGTCTTGAGTCCTTAGACCACACTGTTGAGGCTGTTTTATCAACTTCAAAACTCCAAGGGATTTTTCTTCAACACAAAAAAATCTTCTGAGATTGAGTTGACATTCCTAGAATTTATTGTGACATGACAGAATCTTCAATTTTTGAAATTGGACTCAAATTAGTGATTAATTTCACTCCTACGTGTTTTTAAGGTGACCTAGGTTACCGAGTAGTTTTCAGAACTTTTTTAGGGTAAATAACCCATGGTCGATTTTCTTCAAGCCACATCGAACCCACTCAACACATTGGCGACTCTCAGTTGTCGTGAAAATCTCGAGGATTCAAATACGGACAACAGGTACCAAAACAACAATAAAATCAAATTACTGCCGGTTGAGGAGAATTTCCCAATTTAGTGGAGTCACCCATGATCGGTCAAACACTTCAGTCGAATCGACCTATCTCTAATTTCAAATTGATTTTTAACTGTGCCATAATGGCCTCTAAACATAAGCATGGTCGAGAAGCCGATGTTTGGTCGAATTCTCGAGTCTATTGCCTTAAAATTCCTTAATAGCTTCCATAGATAGTCTAGTTATCTTGAGAGTGATTAGCTTTGAGAATAGACCTATAGGTGTGTTGATGAAATGCCCGATTAATTTAGTAGAAAACATGACCGAAATTCTGGGATGTCACACTTGTTGCCCGAGCTAGGCAAGCGGCAAGCTAGAGCCTAGCTCACCACTTGCTTGATTGGCAACAAGCTTGAGCCCTAGCTTGCCACTCATTGCTCGCTCGATCAATGGCGAGCTAGGGCTCTAGGCTTGCCGCTCGCCAGGTTTACTAATTTGTGAGTAGTGCGCTTGGGCTTCACCGTATTGAAAAGTGCGACCCTCTCGGCTCGGCGATTTGGTGGAGACAGCCGGTGGCTGATTGAAGAAGAAGAAGACAAAACAAAGAAAGGAAAAAGAAAAAGGAAAAACAAAACATAAAATATAAATAATTTAAAATCGATTTTTTAAATTATAAAATAATAAAATATTATATAAAAATAACGCATGAAAGAAAAAAATTTATTATCAAGCAGCAGAAAATATTTTTCGCTTCCTTTCAGGTTTCAACCGAACACAAGAAATTAATTACATTCTCTTGGAAAATGGCTTATTGGAAAACATTTTCCAGAAACGCAATATTTTCTACATGAATAAAAACACAACTTATTTTATTTGTGTAGAAGAACTTTATTTTTTACTTATTATCTTCAATTTCACTTTTCAGTTAATCTCCTCCCTCTCTCTCTCTCTCTCTCTCTCTCTCTCTCTATAAATGATTATATCTTGCTATATTCATGAGAAAATATTGGGTACCACTTGGATTTCACGCAATCAAAGTCCTAGTCCACTCATTGGGTAACACGTGTCACCTAGGCCCCACTTTGCCAGAACCATTCCATTAGTGCCTCGCCTTTCCCTTTCCTCTCTTATTATTACTATTATTTTTTACTTTGTTTTTTCTTTTCCTTCCCTTTCACTTCGATGGGAATGACAAGAGACATTCATCCCCTTCCAGTGGCTGGAATGTCAAGGTTGTTTGGTTCTGTGGCTGGGCTAAGAAGAGAGAACTGGCGGCTGACTAAGGTGGAAACGAGCAGAGACAGGTGACGAAGGTAGGCGCGAGTCTAGGTGGGGCCTCACGGTAGTGGAACGGTGGTCGACGGTGGCCTGAGCTGGCTTGGTGACCTCCTGGACACACGAGCTAGGCAACACAGCACGGTTGGGATTGCAGTGACGTGCGACGAGCTAGTGAGCACGCATGGGCACGACGGTGACCCGATGGTGGCTCCGGCTTCGGCGGGCGGTTGCGACGGCGAGGGGAGGTTGTGTTCGTAAAATTCTAAACGCAAGTGCACGTGTCGAACAAGTAATATAATAATAAGAAAAAGTATCGTTCCACGGAGATCGATGATTAATAAATCAATTAAATACTAAAATAGACTAATTCTAAAATTTATCTTACAGATTAAAATATAATTGAGAATAAATTAAAAACGAAATTTGTAGACTAAATGCAGTAAATCGATAAGATAAATATGTTAGAGCATCTGATTTCACCATAACCATTAGATATGAATTTCAGATTGTTGTGAATATAAGAACAATATCAAACATGTGACAGCAGAATTTCTTGACCTATTTACTATCCTATGTCTAGGTATAGCAAACCTACTCAGATTATTAATCCACTATATCTCTATGTGAATTAAAATAAACATGAGTGCATTAAAAACTGTGAATATTCCCGGCTTATAATGAGTCTTTTAGATCACCTTCTCACCGAAAGCTACACAAATAACGCGGTATACTTCTATCCACGTTTAATTTATGGTTATATATTAAATGAGCAATTGCATATTATCACTTCTCGCCTCAAACATGCACATCGATCATCTAAGTGGTGGCCAGTCACTCAAAAGCATTATGCACAATAATATTTAACTCACATGAATGAAATCAATTATAAAACATAAAAATCATGAAATTTACATCATCATGGTTAGGCTACATCGTTGCCCTAAGAAAAGAAAATTAGAACATAGTAGAATAAGAAATAAAAATATAAATCAAACCCAGGATCTTGAATCAAAGAACAATAATTCTGTCACTACTTTAGTCTTCTCTTCAAAATACTTGAAAAACTCTCAGGAGAATGAAAAAACAATCTAACAAAAACCTAACTTTTTTTTCCTCTTTTTCTCAATATTCTCCCCTTTTGAGAATATATCCAAGCTCCAAGCAATTGCTTATAAAATCAGGGAGTAAATAAGATGATTCTGATTTGATATCTATCTTCCACTGTCTTTTTTATTTGAATTCCTAATATTTACCATTCTTTTCCTTATCTTCTCCATATCTCATTATTCTGCATAAACAAGGAAAATTCAAATAATCAGAAGAAATCCAAATATTTTCTCATAGATAATGCATTAATTGTTGCCTAAAATAGGTAAAATAACTCTATTTTTATAGAGTTATCAAACCCCTAAACTTAACATTTTGCTAGTCCTCAAGCAAAATTAAGACATAACACATACTCAACCTAACAACCTTCTCCATGACATCTTTCCATAATTGCTCAAATTCACAATTCAAAGAAAAACACAAATTTCATCCAAACATTGAAATTGATTTATAAGTTAAGACTGATTCTAACTATGTGATCCAAGTTGTGAGAGTCCTTATCTTTTTTGAATTATAAGCAATCCAGATAAATTCACATTAACATGTAACCTCTCAAAAATTCTCAATAATTATGACCAAATCTCATAAGTTTGCTTTTCATTCCTCTCTCCACTAATGTAAGCTAATCATCCAACCAAAAATCAATAGGACTTTTTTCGGGTTGTAATGTAAGGCTGAGTTAAAGGTGGTGAGATAACAGTAATTTTAAGCTCAAATCACCCGTCAACACGTTGATTTCTAGGATCTAATTAGAGCCAATGTCACTATCCAATTTCACTCCTTCAAGACAATTTTTCTGCCACCATATATCACCATTCCTTTTTTTCTTTCCTTCTTCTTTTTTTTTTCTTTCTCTTTTTTTTTTTTTGAATTGCTTTATGGTGGAGTTTCTCCCAAAGTCCCTCCTAATATAACATGAAAATTTCTAACCCATTGAGTATCCAAAAGGCTCACTCAATTGAAAGTTGGCTAGGAAATCATAAAAGCAATTTTTTTGTTCTTTTTATACACCCCAAACAACCATAGCAATCATTTTTTTTTGCTTCTTTTTACTCCACCATTCCTCCCAAATTTCTATCAAGCTCAAATAATTTTTTTTTTTATCCCAAAAGAAAATCAACGTGTTCATAGGGTATGGGATAAGGATGTAATTTGATAACGCCTAGGCTAAATATATATAGGTGCCAATGAAAAATTGGGTAATAATTAAGGCTTAACGGGGTGACTAGGGATAAATAAACAGGGTTAGCTTGAAAGGCTCAATCGATCCAAAAATTGCCTAAATCATTTTCTCAGTTAGATTTAGCTTAGGATTTCACCTCAAGAGAAAATCAAACAAATTCTAAGATTTGGGTGAAATTTAAGAAAATCACATACTTCACATGAATGTTCTCTAAATTTATATACAATTCAAAAATTAAGGACTTTTAGTGCTCAGTAAATGGATCAACATAATCAAAATGAAGATTAACTCACACATCAATTGCAAGTTTAAATAAAATATAAGTTTTCCTAAGAATCGCAAAAAGTTCACAACTAGGAAAGCAATCATGATAAAAAATTATCCAAAAAATAAATTTGTCTCCCCCCCAAACTTGAAGCAGTGTCCTCAATGCAAAAAATAGAAAAAGGAAGAAGAAAACTCCCCTGGTTGTAGGATAAGTCCATAGATGACCTTGATGATTAAACTCTTGAAAGGTACTCCCTAAAAAGTTAACCTAGATAAAACAGAGAAAATTAATCTTTTTTTTTTTTTTGCAAAACATAAACTTAACAATAAATAAATAAAAACAACAAAATTAAAATGCTTGGGTTGCCTCCCAAGAAGCGCTTGCTTTATAGTTTTCAACCAAACTATCTCAGATGTCGCTATTCCGAGGGATGAAGTTCAATGGTGGTCTTCTAATTGTTGTAACCACCTTCGAAGTAGGGCTTCAAACGTTGACCGTTCACTTTGAATGTGCCCTCAGTGTCATGCGCAACTTCAATTGTTCCATATGGGAATACCTGTGTAACTGTAAAAGGACCAGACCATCGAGACCGCAACTTTCCTGGAAAAAGTTTAAGACGAGAGTTATAGAGTAAGACTTTTTGACCAATTTTAAACTCTCTTCTGAATATGTGCTTGTCATGCCATCTTTTTGTACGCTCCTTGTACAACTTAGAATTTTCATAAGCCTCATTGTGAAATTCCTCAAATTCATTCAGTTGCAATAATCTTTCTTCACCTGTAGACTGCATGTCAAAATTCAGAAATTTCAATGCCCAATATGCTTTATGCTCTAATTCCACTGGTAAGTGACAAGCTTTTCCAAACACTAGCCTAAAAGGAGACATCCCAATTGGAGTTTTAAACGCTGTCTTATAGGCCCAAAGTGTATTATCAAGTTTTATCGACCAATCTTTCCTAGAGACATTCACTGTTTCTTCTAAAATTCTCTTGATTTCCCTATTTGAAATCTCTACTTGACCACTAGTCTGAGGATGATAAGGGGTTGCAACCTTATGTGTAACTCCATACTTACTCAAAAGTGCTTCAAATTGTTTGTTGTAAAAATATGTCCCCTTATCACTTATGATTGCCTTAGGAGTGCCGAATCGGGTAAAAATATTTTTCTTCAAAAATTTGACCACAACCTTAGCATTATTTGTTGATAATGCTACAGTTTCTACTCATTTAGACACATACTCCACAGCCACTAAAATGTATAAATTTCCATAAGAAAGTGTAAAAGGTCCCATGAAATCAATACCGCAAACATCAAATAATTCACACACAATAATGTTGTTTAAAGGCATCTCATTTTTTCTTGAAATATTTCCAGTTCTCTGCCATCTATCACATGAAGCTACATAGGAGAATGCATCTTTAAAAAGTGTAGGCCAATAAAATCCAGATTACAAAATCTTAGCTGCAGTTTTGGTGGCACCAAAATGGCCACCTGTCTCTCCATCATGACAATGATGTAAAATGTTTGCCTTCTCTTCATCTGGAACACATCTCCTTATGACCTGATCTGCACATACTTTAAACAAGAAAGGTTCTTCTCAAAAATAATTTTTAACATCAGAAAAGAATTTTTTCTTCTATTGATATGATAATTCAGGAGGAAGAACATTACTTACCAAATAATTTACAAAAGTTTGCGTACTAGGGAATTTTTGTGGACTTAATGGAAAATATTTTCTCATCTGGGAACTCTTCCAAAATTGATCTTACCTCTTCTTTTGAATTTGGAATTCTTGATAAGTGGTCTGCAATTAGATTTTCAGTCCCCTTCTTATCTTTGATTTCCAAATCAAATTCTTGCAGCAGTAGAATCCACCTGATCAACCTAGGTTTTGATTCTTTATTTTCTAGCAGATACTTAAGAGCAGAGTGCTCAGAATAAACTATAACTTTTGAGCCAATTAAATAAGAACGACATTTATCAAAAGCAAAAACTACCGCCAAAAGTTCCTTTTCTGTTGTTGAATAATTCAATTGTGCACTTGACAAGGTTCGACTGGCATAGTATATGGTTTGGAAAATTTTATTCTTCCTTTGTCTCAAAACAACTCCTACCACAGAATCGGTAGCATCACATATCAACTCAAAAGGTAAATCCCAATTTGGTGTTGCCATAATTGGTGCTGATATTAACTTCTCCTTTAAAGTGTTAAAAGCCTACATGCATTCAATAGAAAAATTAAAAAGGAGCATCTTTTTCCAAAAGATTAGAAAGAGGTTTAGCAATTTTTGAAAAATCTTTTATAAATCGCCTGTAAAATCTTGCATGTCCCAAAAATCCTCTGACAAGTTTCATAGATTTTGGCAAAGGCAATTTTGCAATGACCTCCACTTTGGCTCGATCAACTTCTATTCCGTTTTGAGAAATTTTATGCCCGAGCACTATTCCTTTTTGCACCATAAAGTGACACTTCTCCCAATTCAAAACAAGGTTAGTCTGCACACATCTTTGTAAGACCAAAGTCAAATTATTTAAACAAGAATCAAATGATAAGCCAAAAAGGGAAAAATCATCCATGAAAATATCAATATATTTTTCTACCTTATAAAAAAAAAAAAATAGCCATCATGCATCTCTGAAAAGTAGCTGGTGCATTACAAAGACCAAAGGGCATTCTTCTAAAAGCAAAGTACCATAGGGACAAGTGAAAGTAGTTTTCTCTTGATCTTCTGATACAATATGAATCTGATTATACCCTGAATATCCATCAAGAAAGCAATAAAACTCATGTCCTGCAAGTCTTTCTAACATTTGATCAATAAATGGTAAAGGAAAGTGATCTTTACTAGTGGCATCATTCAATTTTTTGTAATCCATACACACACGCCATCTAGTAACTGTTCTAGTTGGAATCAATTCATTGTTGTCGTTTTTCTGAACAGTCATACCACCTTACTTTGGCACAACTTGTATAGGACTTACTCAAGAACTATCAGAGATAGGATAGATGATACCTACATCAAGTAGCTTAATTAACTCAGCTTTTACTACTTCTTGCATCTTCGGGTTCAAACGCCTCTGAGGTTGGATAGTGGGTTTATATTGTCCCTCTATCAAAATTTTGTGCATGCAAATTGAAGAACTAATTCCCTTGATATCAGCTATTTTCCATCCAATTGCACCTTTATACTCTCTTAATACTCTGAGCAATTTCTCCTCCATCAAATCTGTCAAAGAAGAAGATGTAATAACCAGTAAAGAAGAAACTCCATCTAAATAAGCATATTTCAAATGAGAAGGTAAGGGTTTGAGTTCAAGAATTGGAGGCTCTTCAATTGATGGTTTAGGCTTTGTAATATGTTGTCCCAACTCTTCAAATTTAATTGCCTTTTGCCTTGAATATGGTGGAATTGCCTCCACGAAATTTGCATACTCCTTTATCTCCTCATTCTGAATATCTTTGTCCATTGGTTGAATTAGACATGCTTCAAGTGAATCTTTAAAAATGTTTTCTTGAAAAACCTTATTCACCAACTTGTCAACTGTCTTAACTCTAAAACAATAATTATCATCAGATGGATATTTCATTGCTTTAAAAACATTAAATGAAACAAGATCATCTTGAACTCTAAGAATCAACTTCCCTTGTTGTACATCAATAAGAGCTCTTCCTGTTGCTAGAAAAGGTTGACCTAAGATAAGTGGTGCCTCAAAATCTTCCTCCATGTCAAGAACTATGAAATCTGCAGGAAAGATGAATTTGTCAACTTTTACCAAAACATCTTTCACAATACCTCTCGGATATTTAATTGATCGATCAGCCAGTTGAAGTGACACTGTGGTTGCTTTTACCTCGCCCAATCCTAATTTCTTGAAAACAGAATAAGGCATCAGATTAATACTTGCACCCAAATCACATAATGCTTTTTCAAAGTGAGAATCTCCAATAGTGCAAGGAATAGTAAAACTCCCTGGATCTTTTAATTTCGGAGGCAATTTGTTTTGTAGGATGGCTGAACACTCCTCATTTAACTTCACAGTTTCATAATCCTCCAGTTTCCTTTTGTTTGCCAAAATTTCCTTCAAAAATTTTGCATAACTAGGCATTTGCGCTAAAGCATCTACAAAATGAATATTAATGTGTAATTTTTTAAATACATCAAGAAATTTATAAAATTGCTTATCTATTTTGTGCTGCTGGAGTCATTGAGGGAATGGAATTGGCGGCACATATGGCTTGGGATTATCTGGAAAAAGTTTACTCTTGCTTGTTTCCTTTGATTATATATTGATCATCTCTTCCTTGTCCTTGAAAATCTCTTCTTCTCCAACTTGTTTACCACTTCTCAGGGTAATAGCCTTTATGTTTTCAATTGGATTTTTCTCCGTGTTGCTCGGCAAAGAACCCTGTTGTCTCCCTGACATTATGCTTGCTAACTGACCAACTTGCATCTCCAGATTTCTAATTGAAGCCTCTTGGTTTTGAAATCTCACATCCGTGCTTTTGATAAAGTCATGAGTCATATTAGCAAGTTTGGTGACTATATCTTCCAAATTTGACTTTGTCTCTTCTAATTGTTTGAATCCCTGTGATCTTATCACATTCTGTTTATTCCATGAAAAATTTAAATGATTGTGCTATCCTGGATTGTACGTGTTGGAATAGGGATTATTTTGTGACCTGTTAAAATTTCCAACAAAGTTAGAATTTTCACTAGATTGTTTAAAAGTATTACCTACCTGACATTCTGTGCTAGCATGTCCTCCACCACAAAAATCACATTTCAAAGTCTGAATTTTCATGGCTGAAACACTCATATTATCTAGCTTTTTATTGAGTGTTTTAAATTGTGCAGCGATTGTAGCAAAAGCATCAATTTCATGAACTCCGCTAACTTTTCGCATTGGTAGTCTCTCAGTAGGCCACTGATAACTATTGGACGCCATCTCTTCTAATAAATTGTAGGCTTCTTCTGGTGTTTTATTATTTAGAGTTCATCCTGCAGCTACACCAATCATAGAATGAAGATTTGTACTGGAGCCATTATAAAAAGTTTGTACCTGCATCCATATGGGTAGTCCGTGATGTGGGCATCTCCTAAGAAATTCTTTGAATCTTTCCCATGCTTCATATAATGATTCACTATCCATCTACATAAAATTAGTAATATCGTTACGCATCTTCACAGACTTTGCAGGTGGAAAGAACTTACCAAGAAATTTTTGAGCCATATCATTCCATGTAGTAATTGATCTTGCAGGAAGAGAAGAAAGCCAACTCTTAGTTTTGTCTCTAAGAGAGAATGGAAATAATCTCAATCTAATAGCATCATCTGTAACTCCATTATATTTAATGGTGTCACAGATTTCAAGAAAAGCATCGATGTGAGCGTTTGGATCATCACTTGGTAGCCCGCTGAATTGCACTGATTGTTGAAGCATCTGAATGAGTGATGGCTTGATCTCAAAGTTGTTTGCTTGAATTACTAGTCTTCTAATACTTGATGTGGTTCCTTGAATTGTTGGCACAGCATAATCTCTTAAGAGTCTACGTGGATTTTCATTCTCACCGTCTGCCATCTTCTTAGTGTGATTTCTCTGTTCTCTCAGTCGCCTTTTGAATGTACACTCGATTTCTGGATCAAGCTCAACAAGTTTCCCTTGTTGGCTACGTGTCATAAACCGATGTATACCCTGAAAAATAAAAAATTAAACTTAGAATTATCTGGTATCAATATTAATTAGTATTAAACAAACAATCCCCGGCAACGGCGCCAAAAACTTGTTCGTAAAATTCTAAACGCAAGTGCACGTGTCGAACAAGTAATATAATAATGAGAAAAAGTATCGTTCCACGGAGATCGATGATTAATAAATCAATTAAATACTAAAATAGACTAATTCTAAAATTTATCTAACAGATTAAAATATAATTGAGAATAAATTAAAAACGAAATTTGTAGACTAAATGCAGTAAATCAATTAGATAAATATGTTAGAGCATATGATTTCACCATAACAATTAGATATGAATTTTAGATTGTTGTGAATATAAGAATAATATCAAACATGTGATAGTAGAATTTTCTGACCTATTTACTATCATATTTCTATGTATAGCAAACCTACTCAGCTTATTAATCCACTATATCTCTATGTGAATTAAAATAAACATGAGTGCATTAAAAACTATGAATATTCCCGGCTTACAATGAGTCGTTTGGATCACCTTCTCATCCAAAGCTACACAAATAACGCGGTATACTTCTATCCACGTTTAATTCATGGTTATTTATTATAATGAGCAATTGCATATTATCACTTCTCAGTCTCAAACATGCACATCAGATCATCTAAGTGGTGGCCAGTCACTCAAAAGCATTATGCACAATAATATATAACTCACATGAATGAAATCAATTGTAAAACATAAAAATCATGAAATTCACATCATCATAGTTAGGCTATAGTAGCCCTAACAAAAGAAAATTAGAACATAATAGAATAAGAAATAAAAATATAAATCAATTGTAGCATCTTGAATCAAAGAACAAGAATTCTATCACCACTTTAGTCTTCTCTTCAAAATACTTGAAAAACTCTCAAGAGAATGAAAAATTGATCTAACAAAAACCTAACTTTTTTTCCTCTTTTTCTCAATATTCTCCCATTTTGAGAATATATCCAAGCTCCAAGCAATTGTGCATAAAATCAGGGAGTAAATCAGATGATTCTGATTTGATATCTATCTTCCACTGCCGTTTTTATTTGAATTCCTAATATTTACCATTCTTTTCCTTATCTTCTCCATATCTCATTATTCTACATAAACAAGGAAAATTCAAATAATTAGAAGGAAATCCAAATATTTTCTCATGGATAATGCATTAATTGTTGTCTAAAATAGATAAAATAACTCTATTTTTATAGAGTTATTAGGTTGCAGCTCGATTTTCTGGAGAATTTTGAAGCTTGAAGGCTGTAATGAAGGGGGCTGGTCGATGGTGGGAGGAGAGGAAGGGGGAAAGGGGACAAGCTTGGCTTGAGGGGGCCACCTTTGGTCTTTAACCTCATCCTTTGGTCCCCTTGACTTGGGCCCACCACCCAGCTGGCTTCCTCAGCAATTTCCAGCAGCCAACACACCTTCTAGAAGCTTTGAAGGGTCCAAAAGTCATGGGTCATGGGGGCATACGAATTTGCTCAAAATTTGCCTCAAATTGAATTCGATTCCTTCTTGAATAAACTCAATTTGACCATAAAAATTTCAACCACCATATCATCGATCAAATTGGCATTTTTCCTTACCAATTGAACCTTTACATCCCAATTGCGCAATCAAAAATGGTCTTATAAATTTCACGGTCGAAAACGACCCTATCTCAACTTTTCACCAAAAATCTCGATTTATAGAAAAATCTTTAGAGACTGAGTTGACATTCATAAAATGACTTGTGACATGAGAAAACTTTCAATTTCTAAAATTGGATTCAAATTCGTGGTTAATTTCAATCTGACGTGATTTTACCGTGACCTAGATTATTGGGTAGCTTTTAGAAATTTCTAGTGCAAATGACCATTGATCGATTTTCTTCGAGCCACAACGAACCTCTTCGACACATTGGTGACTCTCGGTGGTCGTGAAAATCTTGAGTTTTCAAATATGGACACAATGTACCAAAACGACAGAAAAATTAGTCTAGTGCCGATCGACGAGAATTTTATAATTTAGTGGAATCACTCAAGTTTAGCCACATACCTCAGTCGAACCAACCTATCTCTGATTTCTAATAGATCTTTAGTGTCGAAATGATCTTTGCAGATGAGCATAGTCGAGTAGCCGATTCCTGCTCAAATCCTTAAGTCTATTGTATTAAAATCTCTTAATGACTTCCCCAGATAGTTTAGTTATCTCACGAGTGATCAGCCCTGAGAATAGCACTATAAGCGTGTCGATGAAAGGGCCGATTTATTTAATTGAAAGCAGAAGTGAAAATCCAGGATGTCACAATTCTGGCGCGACGGGGTCTAGGCGACAAGTGTCACCCAACGAATGTATACGGATTTTAACAACGTGGAATCTAAGCAGTACCCAATATTTTCTCCAATATTCACATAGATTAGCGCAATATCCGTTTGCTTCATCATTAGATAGTATGAAAATGATAACAAATTCAAATGTCAAATCCATATTTTCATTAAATAATTACGGTCAACATAGGTAACTTTTTATAATGCAATTTCGCTCCTTGATAGTACAGTTAATGTGGAATCATAATAACAATAGTTTTAGATTTTTTTTTATAATAAAGTCGAACTTCTATCATGTAAATATATATCTCTGCTTGTATAGCATAACACTTAATTTATGCCCCGTATATTACTCATGCACATTTTTGTCACCATCAAGCTTACCCACCTTTCCCGACAGGTTTGGATTGCAAATTTTATTAGAAAAATGAAAGAAAAAGCGAAAAGAGAAAACAAAAGTAGGCAGACGATTGTCACCAACTCAAATCGAACGTGGGGGAGGTGTTCGTCAATATCTAAAAAATGATAAGTAAATGTTATAACTCTTGAGTGATTGCATTACTTTGAGTCACAACCATCTAAAATTCATGGTCACTTCCTTTCAAGTCTAATCCTCTTTTAATTATTTAAAACACGGTAAAATATTCCTCGAATGAGTCATTTTGAAAGATGACACAAATATAGACTTTGCGCATATTATGAGACCAAGATGCATGTGGCAAATGATTGACGCATTACAAAGAAACTTGTATATCGACTATGATTGTGCTTAGTGCGGGAGAGTGTATTTTGTTGTGTAATCATACCATTGATCTCACAATGCTTAAAGATCACTAGACATGCAACCATGCTGGATTCAATTTTAGGATAATAATAAAAAGAACACTTTAGGGTCGGCGCCATAATCATAGGCACATGTTGTTGTAAAAATATAACTTCGAATTGGGTAGAACAATGAAGACAGATCTTTAGAATACTCGAGTTGGACTTTGAGGCGTGATATCACTTTTTTTAAGGATTTATTTGCCCCACAAAGTTGCTAATGGTCACCGACAAATTTCCTCCAAGATACAACAAAGTCTCTAATGAGAACACTGGATAGCAATTCTAGTAATTCTCCAAGGTCTCTCTAGGAAACGATTAGAAAATGGCTGTCGTTTTTTTTAAAGAAAGAAAGCTCGAAGAGGAATAAAAATGATCATGCAATCTTTCTTCTGGAATCTGACAAGACACTCTTTAAACAAAGGCAACTCTTCGTGAAAATTGAACAAACATGTCTTTTCGAAATTCACCCAAATGAACAAAGGTGTCCGATTGAAAATAGTTGAAAATCTGAACAATTACAGCTCTTCGGGAAAAGTTGCAAACCGAACAAGTATCTTTCCAAAGGTTATCTTTAAAAGACACAAACAAAATTTGGAATAATAATAATTTTTTTAATAAATAAAATTTCGAATTTATTATTATTATTTTATTAATAATTTCGAAAATTCTCAACAAGAAAAAACAACCTTTAGAACTTAAATAAGATAACCGTATGAAAGAAAATAAAACAAAGAAGAAAATAGAATAAAATTGAAGGGATTAGTGCTAATTAAACCGCGGGCGCGCTAAGTGCTAAGTGCTAAGTGCTAAGTGCTAAGTGCACCAAATTATCGCGCCAAAATCGCGTACCCGCACGTGGGTATGGTGAGGCCTAGCGCCGCCCAATTATTCCTTTGATCATTCAAAGGAAATTCCACACTTTTAAATAGGCCTAATTATCCCACAAAACCTATGTGGGACAAGTAAAAAACACTCTCAGTTTGTTTTCACAAACAAACTTCCAACAATCCCCCACTTTGTTTGTAAAAACAAAAGATTTTTCAAAATAAAATTTAAAAATTTAAAATCGAACAGCCAAAATTTCAGTAAGATTAATATACATACATAAAGGTCTCTTTCGAGTTAAACCTTTACTTAGTGCAAGTATATCAAAGCTCTATCAAAGTGCCAAGTAGCTCGGCTTTAAACTTGTACTTTTATGTAATA
This sequence comes from Eucalyptus erythrocorys, assembly GCA_014182555.1. Lineage (NCBI taxonomy): Eukaryota > Viridiplantae > Streptophyta > Magnoliopsida > Myrtales > Myrtaceae > Eucalyptus > Eucalyptus erythrocorys. The sequence continues at coordinate 29,825,159 of CM024600.1, read as the reverse complement.
TAACCGGACATACCACACATACATTAATCTCTTGTTTTAGCGAGAAGTTCTATATTACTCCGCACTATTATGGCCTTGTGCTTGATCCTGTTTCATGAGCTCTCTAGAAAGCAACCCTAACTTTCGTAAGAAGCGGCACCACTTCTAAGCTCATATAGGTGAAGTATCTACCATGTGTTTCTGTTACTATCAACACATTACAAATTTGTGCTATACTTCATTAAGAATTCAGTTCAACCTACAAAATGTAACAGACGATACTGACTTCTCATATCAAGGCTACGCCAGTATCAAACAATCACATTCAATAACTTGTTCTTACCCATTAAACCTTGTAACTAGTAATGTTCTAGAAAAAGGTCGGGTTACCATTATTGGTGATTTCAATTAAAGGGTTTCAGCCCCATTTCTTGTGAGGTCATTATTACCATGTGTCTTGGTAAAGCCTTTGTCAAGGGATCGGCGAGATTATTACTTGACCTCACATAGACAATTGTTATGGCACCATCTTTAATCAATTGTCTCACATATTCATGTCTTAGACTAATATGTCTAGACTTACCACTATAGGTGCTACTATAGGCTCTTGCCAAAGTAGCCTGACTATCACAGTGGATAGAAATAGTGATATAGGCTAGTGAAACCACCTAGATGGGGGTGAATAGGTGATTACGGAATTCTTTTGGAATCTTTTATCGAAGAATATTTTAATATGAAGAATATATCAATAACAAATAGATCATGCATACATAAAGTAAATAGAGTAGGGTAAAAGAGAATTGACACAAGGATTATAGTGGTTCGGCTTATTCCAAGCCTACGTCCACTCTCCACGCTGGCAGCCAACTGGCTATAATCACTATGTAGCAAATGAGAGCTGTTACAATTCACGAACTAGACTTCTTCAACCGAAAGTCTCTCCTATAGCTTCTTGCTGTTTCGCACTGAAAATGACTCTCTTTGATACACAATTTGAACACAAGAGATTTTAGAGAACAAGAGATTTCAGAGGTTCTAACATCGAGATTTTTCTATCAATTCTCTCATCTTTTCGAGCAACTTCGATCCACCTTAAATAACCTCTATGCCTCCATACCCATTGGCACTTTCCAAGAATTCATCCAATCAACCCGTTGACTAAATCAATTTAAGTGATTTTCACATTGTCGAAAATATAAGTGGACAATAGCTCGTCAATCCTGCTCGCCCATACAATCAGGATCTTGATCCTTCCAAAAATTCGCTTGATCTTCAACGGATAAAATCCGAAGAATAAATCTTCCGAGCTCTCAATCACAGCCAGAGATATTTCATGGATAAGTTAGGGAATATAATATCCAAATCTTACTTTCCTTAACCATAAAAATAACTTGCTGTCAGCCTGGCAAAATCGCAAACAGTCTTCAGACGAAAAAACTTCAGACCGAACTTTGGGTCTGACTGTCTTTAGACGGAAAACGCTTGGGTCTTGAACTCTTCAGACTTAATCGACTGGGTCTTGGATTCTTCAGACTTTACTGATGAGGATGTTTTATTAACTTCAAAACTTTAAGGAATTTTTCTTCAACAATCTCCCCCTTTTTTTATGGTGACAAAGCTCCTCGGCAGATTTGCGAATTTAAAACCTGCAAGGAATAAATTATATATATTTGGAGGATTACTTTTGCAAAACAGAAACTTGTTAGTCCAATAACAATTATCCTCAAATATAATGTTCCTGCAAATTCACAAGTCTAATAATCCAAACATCAAATAAGCATAAGGTCATAGAGGTTCAAATAAGCAGCCCAATCCAAATCCAAATCAAAATTAAAAATAATGAAAACAGTCTAAGACAAAATTAAAGCTCAAAACAAAAACAAACTTCAAATCTGCAAAACTCTCCTCCTTTTTGTCCCATCAAAGGAGGTAGAGTGAATAAGAGATGGTTTTTCAAAAGATTCGGGGCTCTCCAGGAATGCGAACAAGCTGAAATTTGCTGAGCGTCTGTACTGTCTTCTCGAGATTAGCAAGAGCTTCCTTTACTGAAATCAACTCTGCACTGTTTTGATTTGATTCCACTTGAGCTCTAAGTGCGTTGATTTGATCTTGCATATTCACAGAAGTACTCGCATTGCCTTCTTTAAATCCCTCACTCAAAGTCCATTCCAAACACCCGCTTCTTTAGGTCCAAGATAACATCCAACGGTTGTGTAAAAGCTGTTGAGTTAGTATTACCTCCACTAGGACCAGCAGATTCAGTTCTTGGAGTTTGGAAACTTGGAGCATCCTTCTTAGCCCTTTCCTTCTCTAATGGAGAGGATTCTTCATATTCTGAGAAATGAGATGCATAGACATCCTCAGCATCAGCACCTGACCTACTCACATTACTAAAATGTAATGGCGATAACGTTTCTTGATCCATAGCAACTCCCCCTGTGTTGATGTCAGTGGGTGGAGTTGAATATTCCTCGCCAACTTCCATATCAGCACTGTGATGTTTCTCGGTTTCTTCCCTAGATTGAGCAAATGATGGCTCATATCCTGCAGCCATATCCTCCTGCATTCGGCTCTCCTCTTCATTCTTCTTCCTTCTCTCTTCCTCTTCTCTTCTCATCTCTTCTTCTTCTCTTCTCACCTCTTCTTCTTCTCTTCTTCTTTCCTCTGTCTTTCCTCTTCTTCTCTCTGTTCTTCTTCTTTTCTTCTCTGTTCCTCTTCTTCTCTCCTCTGTTCCTCTTCTCTCCTTCTTCTTTCTTCTTCTCTTTTCTTCCTTTCCTCTTCTCTCTTCCTCTGTTTTTCATCCTCTTTCCTCTGCTTCTCAGCTTCTTTCCTTGCCCTCTCTCCAGCCTCAGTTCTCAAACTGACTGGACTCCTCAATTTTGAGAGAGCAGACAAAGTCATGACATCATCAAAATCTTCCTCATCCTCTTCGTCCTGCAGGATGATTTTTCTACACTTTTTCCCAGCCATGGGCTCTTTGCCCTTTCTCTTTGAAGAAGCAGTGGGGATCTCATTTGAAGGTGTCTTTTCCCTCAACATTTCCAGTGCAGCATTTAGCTTTAGAAACTTCATCTTCATCACCATCTTGTAACCAACAAGCATCAGACTTAAATTGGTCAGGCATAGAGATGCAGGAATTTGAATTTCGAAATGCCTAAACAACTTGGTGATGATTGATGAATAAAGCAATTGAACCTTATCCTTAACCACGGTTCGGTACATGTGGAAAAGAATAACATGTGGGAGAGAAAAGGGTCTACCTTGGTTGATGGCAACCATCAGCTTGGCTTCAGTCTTGGAGACATCTGTCTTCGAGGTTGTCTTGGGCCTGATACAGTTGATGATGATCTTGTGCAGCAATACGTTTGTGGCATTCATCCTTGTATAGGATATTTTTCCCTCTACTGTTCTATCACGCACAATCTCCAGAGTTACAAAGGCTGTGGACACTTTTATTGATTGGAAACTCCTTCTCTCCACCCCAATAATATCAGCCAAAGTGTCAACATCAACTATATACTCTTTGTCCATAAAAGAAAAGGACAACCTATTCGTATCCAGAAACAACAAATTTGAATAGAAATATACCGTAAGTTCAGGATAAGCATTTGTCGTATCTGTGTAGAATTTCTCCAACTGCAGCCTAGCAAACTTCCCTCTAAGATTTTCTCCAACGAATCAAGGAAGTCGAAGTTCACACTTCTTGGATTTACTACCCCCCTCTTCAACAACTTGGTGTACACTTGCTCATGCTCTTTAGATCGAGACAGACCTCCCAAAGGACAAACTGAGTTCACAGCCACACCCAATCGCTGCTGGAACTGAGAGAAAAGTCTCTCATCATCGTCTAAGGTCTGGCTTGCAGTACTGTAAAGCGGATCACTCGGAATGTTTTCAAGCATTCTTTGAGCAGTTCCTTCCTCAATGATTTTCAACTTCTCCATCTCCCGCAAGAAGATATACTCACTTTTATATCCTCTTTCTTTCAAAAAATCCTCAATCGTCTTTAGGCTCGTTCCCCCAGCCTTTAGTCTACTGTAAAGATCAAAAGCAACATGTGGTTTAAGGGTTCTTACCGGCTCTGCTTCAGTGATCCCTTCCTCAAAATGTTGACTTTCGGTCTCCCTTTGAGGAGAATTTTCGCCTGTGAGGTCCACTCTTGTAGGACCCTCTGGTTGTATTTGCGGTCCCCTGCCAGCGATTCTGGAAGACTTTCGGGACGACATTCTTGGAACGCAAGCGAAAGTTCAACTTGTTCGCTAAAAAAGATGGAACTTTTTGTCGAGAAAGGTAATGGAACAGGAACGGCAAATGGAGCTTTTTAGGGTTCGAAAGCGAGAGAAAATGGAGATGAATTTCAAAAGAGTAGTAGTGGATGAAGATGACGATTCGAGAGTATAAATAGTAGGAGAAAATAAAAATAAAACCGGGATACTGAACCGTCGCCTAAAAGGAAAATAAAAACTGCCATTTTGAAAAAGTAAACTGCAATTTTTGAAAAAGTAAACTGCCATAATTGCATGTCAGTATTTGAGTAAAAAGAGATTTTGAAATTTCGAAAAGCAATTAACAAAATAATGCATGAAATACGAAAAACTAAAATACGTAAAAAGACTTTAAGATAGAGTTCGAGAGTGTTCAGACTTTACGTCAGAGTCTGAACTCTTTCAGGCTTTACCTTTGAGTCTGAATGCCATCAGACTTTGCGTTGAGTCTGAACGCCATCAGACCTTACGTTGAGTCTGAACACCTTCAAACCTTACGTTGAGTCTAAACTTCTTCAAATCTTGCGATACTCAGTCTTGACCGAATTGATTCAAAGTGAGCCTTTTCTAGGGGCTTTGTGAATATATCTGCTAATTGATTCTTTGAATCAACATGCTGAATCATCACTTCACCACTTTGAACATGATCTCGAATGAAATGATACTTGATTTCAATGTGCTTCGCTCTTGAATGAAGTATTGGATTCTTTGTGAGGTTGATTGCGCTTGTGTTGTCACATTTGATTTCTGTACTTGTTTCCTCAACTCCAAAGTCTCTTAATTGTTGTTACATCTATAGAATTTGAGAGTAGCAACTTCCAAGAGCTATGTACTTTGCTTCAGCGGTTGAAAGAGCCACGGTACCCTGTTTTCTTGAGAACCAAGACACCATCTTGTTTCCCAATAGTTGACAAATACCTGTAGTGCTTTTTCTATCCACTCTACAACCAGCAAGGTCAGCATCATAATATCCGAGGAGAATAAAGTCTCCTTGTTTGGAATACCATACACCTAACTTAGACGTAGTTGCAACATATTAATAATGCGCTTCACAGTAGTCATGTGAGATTCTTTAGGATCAGATTGAAATCTAGCACAAATGCAAACACTAAATAGAATATCAGGTCTAAATGCTGTAAGGTAAAGAAGTGACTCGATTATACTCCTGTATAGCTTTTGGTCTACACTCTTTCCTTCTTCATCTTTATCCAGCTTTGATGAACTTGACATAGGAGTTTATATTTTCTTGCAATTCTCAATTCCAAACTTCTTGGTAAGGTCTTTTGCATAATTTTCTTGGTGGATAAAAGTTCCTTCTCTTGATTGCTTGACTTGAAGTCCCAAAAAGAAATTCAATTCACCCATCATGCTCATCTCAAATTCATTCTGCATGTAACTTGAAAAATTCTTACAAAGCTTTTCATTAGAAGAACCAAATATTATATCATCAACATAAATTTGAACAAGTATGAAATCCTTGCCTTCTCTTTTTAATAAATAAAGTAGTATCTACTTTACCTTTAGAGAAACCATTTTGAATTAAGAAATTACTTAACCTTTCATACCAAGCTCGAGGTGCTTGATTTAAGCCATATAAAGCTTTCTTCAGCTTGAAAACAAGGTTTGGTTTTCTAGGATCTTCAAATCCTAGTGGTTGTTCCACATAGACTTCTTCTTGGATAATTCCATTTAGGAATGCACTTTTCACGTCCATTTGGAATAACCTGAAATTTTTAAAACAAGCAAAAGTAAGAAGTAATCTTATAGCTTCTAACTTTGCCATCGGAGCATAGGTTTCATCATAGTCGATGCCTTCTTCTTGTGTGTAACCTTTTGTCACAAGTCTTGCTTTGTTCCTTACCACTTTTCCTTGTTGATCAAGCTTGTTCTTGAAAACCCATTTTGTACCAATAATTGATTTACCTTTTGGTTTAGGAACTAGCTCCCAAACATTGTTGATTTTGAATTGATTCAATTCCTCTTGCATTACTTCAATCCAGCTTTCATCTTTCAATGCATCTTCTATATTTTTAGGTTCGATCTCAGAAATGAGTGCAAGAGCACTAGATTCTTCACACCTTTTAGATCTTGTATGAACTCCTTCATCAATATTGCCAATGATGAGATTTGCAGGGTGACTTGATTTGTGCTTCCAATTTGTAATTGGTTTGTCACTTTGATGAAGCTCTTCTTCAGTTGGAGCTACTGAATTCGTTTGCGGCTGAGTGTCTAAGATTTGATTTTCTTCAAGAGAATTTGTAGACACTTGGCTAGACTCATAATCTTTAGGTTGAGTCTGATTTTGAACTGAGTCTTCAAATTTTACATTCATGGATTCTTCCACAGTCTGAGTCCGTTTGTTAAAAACTCTGAAGGCTTTGCTTGTCATAGAGTAGCCAAGGAAAATTCATTCATCTGATTTTTCTTCAAACTTACCAATATGATCACAATAATTATTTAGGATAAAACATTTACAACCAAATACATGAAAATAAGAAACAATAGGTTTCTTACCTTTGAACAGTTCATAAGGTGTTTTCTCTAAAATAGGTCTTAGAAAAATTCTGTTTATAATATAGCAAGCATTTGAAGTAACTTTAGCCCAAAAATGAGGAGAAATATTACTCTCAATCAAAAGAGTTCTTGCCATTTCTTGCAAAGAACGATTTTTCCTCTCTACAACTCCATTTTGTTGTGGAGTATATGGGGATGAAAAATTATGTTGAATACCATAATCATCACAATATTTAGCAAAATCATGATTTTCAAATTCTCCACCATGGTCAATTTGAATACTTGAAATTGCATATCCTTTCTCAATTTGGATTTTCTTTGCAAACTTTGTAAAATAAGTTAATGCTTCAGATTTATTTACAAGAAAGAATACCCAAGTATAACGAGAATGATCATCAACTATTACCAAACAATATCTTTTACCTCCAATGCTTTGAGTTCTTGTTGGACTGAACAAATCCATGTGTAATAGCTGCAAGACACAATTAGTGAATACCTGATTTATAGATTTATAAGAATTTCTAACATGTTTTCCAAGTACACAAGGAGTGCATAATTCATGCTTTTGATACTTCAGGTCAGGAAGTCCCCGAACAAGCTTTTTGGATGAAACTTTGGCAATTTGCTTCAAGTTGACATGTCCAAACTTCCTATGCCAAAGAATGGCTTCATCTTGAATTGATATCAAGCATTGAGAATTGTCAGACTTTATATCCAGCAAATAAATGTTTCCATGTCTTCATCCAGTAAAGGATTGTGAGAGATCTTTGCTTGTTCCAAAACAAGTATCTTCTTGAAAGTTGATCTTGTATCCAATGTCACATAGTTGACTAATACTCAATAGATTATAGTTCAATCCTTCAACCAGAGAAACATTGTTAATTGTGAGGTTTCCTATCTTCATGGTTCCTCGACCAACAATTTTTCCTTTATTGTTGCCACCAAAAGAAACATTTCCTCCTTTTACATGAGAGGGATTTGTGAAACAATTTGAGTCTCCCGTCATGTGTCTTGAACAGCCACTATCCAAATACCACTTGATTTTCTTCTTGATAGTGACCTGCATTTAAATAAAAAACTCAAGTCTTCTTTAGTACCCAAACTTTCTTGGGTCCATCATGGTTAGTACCATAAACAATCTTTGCCCAACTCTTCTTAACAGGTCTCCAAACTTTGGGACATTCCTTCTCAAAATATTCTACACTTTTGCATTTAGAACATGTAAGGACATTTCTTCCAACAGGCTTTACAAAAGCCTTTTGAAAATGATCCTTATAAAAAGATTTTGTTGGCCTATTCTTGATTCTTTCTTTTACCTTTTAAAAATCAATCAAAGGAATGGTTTCATGTGTCATTCCTAGACCAGATTTATTAAAATAAGGTCTTTGAATAGAAAGAATTTTATCCAACTTTTCAGAACCCATTGAAAATTTCTTTGTAACTTTCAACAAATCTTCTTTCAAGCAAACATTTTCTTTTGAAAGTACAATCTCATTTTCTTTTGAAACAGCAAGACACTTGTCTAGAATTTCAACTTTTTCAACTAAAATCTTTTCTTGTTGTTTCAATTTGGAATTCTCCCTTTTTAGTTCAGAAATCCTTTTAAGAGAGCCTTTAAGACTAAGACAAATTTCATCAATGTATTTGATATTTTCGTAGGAATTTTTAAATTTCTAACCTTGATATCGCTGTTTGAATCTGAGTCTGAGTCTGAGTCTAAGTCTGAGTCTGAGTTAGCCATAAGACATATATTGACATACTCTTCATCACTCTCTTCACATTCAGTGTCACTCCATGTTTCAGCTTTGAGTGCTTTCTTGAACCTTTCAGGTTTTCCTTTCTTTTTCTTTAGTAAGGGACAGTTGGGTTTGATGTGTCCCTTCTTCTTGCATTCAAAGCAAACAACCTCTTTGTTGGTATCTTCTTCTTCATTTGATTTCTTTTAAAATCTCTGATTGCTTTGTCTCTTTCCATTGAACCTTCTGCCTTTTCTATTTAGTCTTCTAAATTTTCTAATCAGAAGTGCCAACTCCTCATCATCGAAGTCTTCTTCCGAATCTGTAGCATCAGAATCATCATTAGATTTTAAAGCAATTGACTTCTTAGCTTTGGTGTCAAATTCCTCATTGAATTGCTTGACTTCATATGATTGAAGTGTGCCGACCAACTCATCTACCAAGAGAGGCATGATCCTTTGTGTTTCTCTTATAGATGTCTTGACATGATTCCAATCTTTGGAGAGTCCTCTCAACAGTTTATTAACCTTCATAGGTCCTAAGATTGGCTATCCTTGGTATGCCAAGCCATTTACAATTTCTGTAAATCGACTGAACATATCCGTGACGGATTCTCCTGGCTTCATTTTGAAGGCTTCAAATTGTCCAAGAAGGATATTGATCTTGGTTTCTTTGATTCGATCTGTTCCTTCATAGGTGACGTGCAATCTATCCCAAACTTCTTTGGCTGTTTCACAAGATGAAATTCTATTATACTCAGTAGGAGATAATGCACAATATAGAGAATAGATAGCCTTTGCATAAAGGGCTTGTCTCTTTGAAATATCGGTGTGCGACACTCCCACTCCATCAGGTAATTCTTTCCCTGTGATTGTTGCAGCTTTAGGAGCAATTCCATTCTCCACTACATCCCACTCCTGAGGATCTTTGGATCTTAGGAATGCCTTCATCTTGTTTTTCCATACGTTGTACTCCTTTCCATCGAAGTAGGGAGGTCTGGTATTGCTTTGCCCTTCAATTAAACCTGGAGCCAAAATACTAGCCATATATCTTTTGTTATAGAAATAATAAAAACTTCTAATACATAAGCAACCAGCTCTGATACCAATTGATATAGGCTAGTGAAACCACCTAGAGGGGGCTAAATAGGTGATTACGGAATTCTTTTGAAATCTTTTACCGAAGAATATTTTAATATGAAGAATATATCAATAACAAATAGATCATGCATACATAAAGTAAATAGAGTAGGGTAAAAGAGAATTGACACAAGGATTATAGTGGTTCAGCTTATTCCAAGCCTACGTCCACTCTCCACGCTGGTAGCCAACTGGCTGTAATCACTATGTAGCAAATGAGAGCTGTTACAATTTACGAACTTGACTTCTTCAACCGAAAGTCTCTCTTACAGCTTCTTGCTGTTTCGCACTGAAAATGACTCTCTTTGATACACAATTTGAACACGAGAGATTTTAGAGAACAAGAGATTTCAGAGGTTCTAACATTGAGATTTTTCTGTCAATTCTCTCACCTTTTTCGAGCAACTTCGATCCACCTTAAATAACCTTTGTGCCTCCATACCCGTTGGCACTTTCCAAGAATTCATCCAATCAACCCGTTGGACTGAATCAATTTAAGTGATCTTTACGTCGTCGAAAATATAAGTAGACAATAACTCGTCAATCCTACTCGCCCATACAATCAGGATCTTGAGTTCCCAAAATTAGATCCTTCCAAAAATTCGCTTGATCTTCAACGGATAAAATCCGAAGAATAAATCTTCCGAGCTCTCAATCATAGCTAGAGATATTTGATGGATAAGTTAAGGAATATAATATCCAAATCTTACTTTCCTTAACCATAAAAATAACTTGCTGTCAGCCTGGCAAAATTGCAAACTATCTTCAGACTTAGATTTGGGTCTGGAGGACTTCAGACTGTAACTGAGTCTGACTGTCTTCAGACGAAAAAACTTCAGACCGAACTTTGGGTCTGACTGTCTTTAGACGGAAAACTCTTGGGTCTTGAACTCTTCAGACTTAATCGACTGGGTCTTGGATTCTTCAGACTTTACTGACGAGGCTGTTTTGTTAACTTTAAAACTTCAAGGAATTTTTCTTCAACAAATAGGAGGCATAGGATTAGGCCATAATTTGATATCCAACAACAAATTCCTAATCCATTCAGCCTCTTTCCCAGTTGCCACTAAAGCAACAAATTCAGATTCCATTGTTGAGTGAGTTATACAAGTCTGTTTCTTACTTGCCCAAGAAACAGCACCTCCGGCTAGTGTGAAAATCCATTCGGAAGTGGAACGCTCATCTCCCACACTTGTAATCCAACTAGCATCGGTGTATCCCTCTAATACAGCCAGATAATTATTATAGAACAATCCTAAATTTTTAGTTCTCTTAAGATAACCAAAAATTCTAGCAATAGTTCTCCAATGTTCTGTACTAGGATTACTAGTATACCTACTCAACTTGCATACAGAATAAGCAATATCAGGTCTAGTACAATGCATCGCATACATTAAAGACCCTATAGCACTCGCATATTCTAGTTGTGCCACCGCTCTACCAGTATTATGATTTAATTTAATACCGGAATCAAATGGAGTACTTATTTCCTTAAATGGAGTACTTAAAACCGGAATCAAATGGAGTACTTATTTCCTTAAAACCAAGATGTTGAAATTTATTTAATAATTTTTCAACATAGCTATATTGGCTTAAAGAATAACCTCCACTATGCTTCTTAACTTTAATACCTAAGATAGTATCTACTTCACCCAAATCCTTCATTTTAAACATGGAAGTAAGATACTTCTTAGTCTCAATAATTCTAGTCATATTCGTTTTAAAGATAAGCATATCATCAACATACAAGCACACTAAGACACCATATTCTTTAGTGAATTTAGAATATATACACTTATCAGCACTACTATTGATGAAACCATTTGACAATATGACTAAATTAAATTTTTTCATGCCACTACTTAGGAGCTTGCTTAAGCCCATAAAGAGACTTAATAAATTTACAGACTTTTCTTTCATTTCCAGGAAGAACAAAACCCTCTGGTTGTTCCATGTAAATCTCCTCATTTAAGTCTCCATTTAAGAAGGCAGTCTTAACATCCATTTGATGAACACAAAGATCATAAATGGAAGCCAGAGCAAAGAGAACTCGAATAGAAGTTATATGTGCAACAGGAGCATATGTATCAAAATAATCTATTCATTCCTTTTGTCTATATCCCTTGGCTACAAGTCTAGCCTTAAAAGCTTGAATAGAATCGTTAGAATGATATTTCCTTCTAAAAACCCATTTGCACCCAATAGATTTTGATCCTTTCAGTAAATCTACTAATACCCAAGTATTATTCGACACAATTGAGTCAATTTCATCATTCACAGCTTCTTTCCAAAAAGAAGCATCTCTAGAAGACATAGCATCATCAAAGCTTCTAGGATCATCTTCTAAATACTAAAGTGTATTTATTTATTATGTTATTATCTCCATCTCCTTCAACAAGAAAACATGAGTAATAAAATCAGGACCTAAATCTTTTATTTTCCTAGCTCTAGTACTTCTCCTTAGTTCAATCATGTCTTTAGGATCATTCATTTCTTCCTCTTGAGAATCTCTTTGAAAGTCCATAGATTTTGAATAATAATTTCAGAACTTGTAAAGCATTTATTCTCAAAAAATTCAACATCTCTCGATTCCACAATGACATTGGACTCTAAACAAGAAGCCTATAAGCTTTACTATTTTCAGCATACCCAATAAAAACACTTTTGATAGCTCTAGGACCGTGCTTTGTTCTCTTAGGATCTGGTGCTCAGTAGTATGCCAAACACCCCCACACTTTAAGATATGACAAATTTGGTTTCCTACATTTCCACACTTCATAAGGGGTTATATTATTTTTCTTGGAAGGTATTCTATTATGAAGGGATAAGAATCGTTCAAGTGCCATAACTTTGCACGAAAGGATACTTAAGTGTCATAACTTACGAAAGGTACACTTAAGTGCCACATTCGAAGAAAATGAGATCACTTGAGTGTCAATCCGGCGAAAGTCCGGCCAAAACGCTCACGTGGCATTTTTCCAACGAGCGGAGCCCAAAACGACGCCGTTTTACACGCTGGCGTGGCCAAATAATGCAAAAACGGCGTCATTTTGGGCTAACGTGGTAAAAAAATAAATAAATAATAAATTAATTAAATTTAGTTAAAATATTTAAAATAATAATTTTAAAATTAATTTAGTTAAAATATTAAAAAATAGTAATTTTAAAATTAAAAATTTAAAAAAATTAAAAAAAAAAAAAAAAAAAAAGAAGGGGGAATGCGGGCCGAGGGATCGCCCTCGCCGCCGCCGCCGCCCGCCGTCGTCGGGAAGGGCAAGGCGACGGCGGGGGAGGGTCGGCCGGGGTCACCGGGCCTTGGCCGAGGGCTAGCGACCCGGCCGACCGGTGGCAGAGGGCTCGCGAGCCCTCACGCCGATCCGGGGCGAGGGAGGGCCCAGATTCGGTGAGGGCCACGCCCTCGCCTAGATTCGGCGAGGGTCGGCGGCCCTCGCCTCGCCGGGCGGGGGTCGCCGCCCGTTGGGGTCGCCCGATGGGCGATGGACCCCGCATGGTGGGGCGAGGGCCACCAAACCTCGCCGGATCTGGCGAGGGCCGCGACCCTCGCCCCAAATCGAGGCAAGGGCTCGCGAGCCCTCGCCGCCGATCGGCCGGGGTCGCTGGGCCCTGGCCGACCCTCCCCCCGCCGTCACCGGCCCTTCCAAGCGGCGGCGGGGCGGCGGCGGCAGCGGCGGCTAGGGCCGATCCCTCGGCAAAGCATCCCTCCCCACTTTTTAAGTTTTTTAAAATTTTTAATTTTAAAATTATCATTTTTTAATATTTTAGCTAAATTAATTTTAAAATTATTATTTTTAAATATTTTAACTAAAAATTTTAAATTTAATTTATTTAATTTTTATTTAATTTTTTACCACGTCAGCCCAAAACAACGCCATTTTTTCATTATTTGGCCACGTTAGTGTGCAAAACGGCATCGTTTTGGGCTTCCTTCGCCAGAAAAATGCCACATGGGCGTTTTGGCTGGACTTTCGCCAGATTGGCACTCAAGTGATCCCATTTTCTTCGAACGTGGCACTTAAGTGTACCTTTGTAAGTTATGGCACTTAAGTGTCCTTTCGGCAAAGTTATGGCACTCTAGGGGTCCTCACGTCCTATTATGAATATAGCATGCGGTAAGTAATGCTTCTCCCCAAAGATTAATTGGTAGCTTTAAATTTGAAAGCATACAATTAACCATTTCTCCAAGAGATCGATTTTTCCTTTCAGCCAAACCATTTTGTTGTGGAGTGTATAGTGCCGAAACTTGATGAATAATATCATGTTCTTCACAAAATGAAGAGAATTCATTTAAGAAATATTCTCCACCTCTACTTGATCGTAGACCTTTAATTTTCTTTTCTAATTGATTTTCTACTTCAGCCTTATATTTCTTAAACATGGTAAATGCTTCATCCTTCGATTTCATGAGATAAACATATAAAAACCTACTGCAATCATCCACAAAGGTAATAAAGTACATTTTCCCTCCACGTGTTAGCATACCATTAAATTCACATATATCACTATGAACCAAGTCCAATAAATTCGAATTTCTTTCAATACTAGGAAATGGTTTCTTAGTAAGTTTGGACTTAGCACATATTTCACACTTATCAAGTTCACTATCGAAATTTATTAAGTCTAACTTCTTCATATTCTTCAAATAACGAATATTTATATGTGCCAACCTACTATGCCATAAGGAAGAAGACTTAACAATATAAGCAGAACTAATAATATTATTATTGATACTTAGTTGATACATGCCATCATTGGCATAACCCTTTCCAACAAACAGCCCATTTTTCGACAGGATAACCTTGTCGGATTCAAACAAAACCCGAAACCCCCTCTTACAAAGTAAATCAATAGAAACTAGGTTCTTACTAATTTCGGGTATAAATAACACATTAAGAAGAGTTATCTTATTTCCAGAAGTGAAGTCTATCTCCACCGTGCCCTTTCCAGCAACCTTTGCAAGAGTATTATTCACCATCAGGACCTCTTGAACATTTGAGTCAACAATCTCCTCAAATTGCTTGAACAGATACTTGTCCTTGCACACATGGACTGTTGCTCCAGAATCTAACCACCAACTGGATTGGACAATGGTAGAATTGATTTCAGAAACCATAGCCATCTCATAATAAATTTCAGAAATTTTTATGTTCGAAAACATGGTTGAAATCATGACCACATAATTTTCTTCAACTAGATTTGCATTTGCCTTCATCGTCGGAATGTTCTTGTCCTTTGAAATGCTCTTGCGATGAATGCAATCCTTGCGTAGTGTCCCTGTTTGCCACAAACAAAACAGCAACCCTTTTTCTTCTTTTGTGTTTTCTTAAATTTATGCATGCTTTTGACTTTGAAATTCTGGCTGATTTTCCGTTTTTAATCCACAGCATTCACCTTGGAGTTGTACAAAATAGAATTATTGCATAAACGTGACTCTTCCTCAATGCGAAGATGTTACTGTATTTGCTCCAAAGTAAAGTCCTCCGACTTCTGAATCAGCCTTTTTCCAAAGTCTTTCCAACTAGGAGGCAATTTCGCAATAATTGCTGCAACTTGAAAGGTTTCCGGAATATCAATCTTGAGGGCACAAATCTTATTCACAAGCACTTGTAATTCATGGACTTGTTCTAGCAAGGGTTTAATATCAATAAACTTGAAATCAAAATACTTTACGATTAGATATTTGTTAGTACCTTGCTCCTCCGCTTTGTACTTGAATTCCAGTGCATTCCAAATATCTATGGCCGACTTCATTTAAGTGAATAAGTCGTATAGATGATCGGAGAGTGTATTCAGAATGTGTCATCGACAAAGTAATTCATCCTCAGCACGTTTCTTCTTCTCCTTATTAACCTTCTCAATGGCTTTCACAGTTGGCTGTCCTCCTTCAATAGTAGGTTTTGGATCTTCAATAGGCGCCAAGTTAGGATCCAGTATGTAGGAAATCTTCAAAGCAGTGAGTAAGAACATCATCTTATCCCTCCAGCGAGTAAAATTGTTCCCATCAAATCGGTCCAGTTTGACCATGTCTTGATTCATGACTTTGATTGTCTCCGACTCCATTGTAGCACAAATAAATCCTTAAAATTGTTGTAAAAAATATAACTTCGAATTGGGTAGAACAATGAAGACGGATCTTTAGAATACTCAAGTCGGACTTTGAGGCGTGATATCATTTTCTTTAAGGATTTATTTGTCCCACAAAGTTGCTAATGGTCACCGGCAAATTTCCTCCAAGATACAACAAAGTCTCTAATGAGAATACTAGATAGCAATTCTAGTAATTCTCCAGGGTCTCTCTAGGAAACAATTAGAAAATGGCTGTCGTTTTTTTTTAGAGAAAGAAAGCTCGAACAGGAATAAAAATGATCACGCAATCTTTCTTCCGAAATCTGACAAATATATATATATATAAGACACTCTTTAAACAAAGGTAACTCTTCGTGAAAATTGAACAAACATGTCCTTTCGAAATTCGCCCAAATGAACAAAGGTGTTCGATCGGAAATAGTTGAAAATTCGAACAATTACAACTCTTCGAGAAAAGTTGCAAACTGAACAAGTATCTTTCCAAAAGTTGTCTTTAAAAGACAAAAACAAAATTCAGAATAATAATAATTTTTTTTTAATAAGTAAAATTTCGAATTTATTATTATTATTATTATTTTATTAATAATTCCAAAAATTCTCAAAAAGAAAAAAACAACCTTTAGAACTTAAATAAGATAACCATATGAAAGAAAATAAAACAAAGAAGAAAATAGAATAAAATTGAAGGGATTAGTGCTAATTAAACCGCGGGCGCGCTAAGTGCTAAGTGCGCCAAATTATCACGCACGCGCACGCGGGTATGGTGATGCCTAGCGCCGCCCAATTATTCCTTTGATCATTCAAAGGAAATTCCACACTTTTAAATAGGCCAAATTCCTCTCACAAAACCTATGTGGGACAAAAACACTTTCAGTTTGTTTTCACAAACAAACTTCCAACACATGTCGGAAGCAAGATCAAGGTCAGCGTGAGCAAGCATGGGCGCTTGACACGGAGTAGGTGAACAACTCCAGGTTGTGCAAGGGTTGGCTGAGCATTGATCAGGAGTTGGTCATTGGTCGTGCACGGATCATCTCCCATATCGCACATGGACGAATCGGGCATGTTTCACAGATCGGTTAGGGGAGGATCAGTTATCGATCAGGGCCGTTAGTAGCAAAGCCCTTGTGCGTGACACGGCTGGATCACGGACAGTCTTGGATCATGCTTCGTCCATGGGCCATGTCACTTGGCTATCGACTAGCATGGGTATAAATGCCTAGTGATAGACGACTAGGTAGGGGATTGCCACGTGTGGAGTTATCAAAATACGATGATGGATCGTGGTCACCCGAATAAGTCTTGGCAGTAAACTTTTGATACAAATACTTGAAATGTTACACAAGAATGCCAAAATGATAGGCACTAAAGATTTAAAGGAGCCGTTACTATCTAAAGACCAAATTATGGAACGGCCATCAATAATTATATAACCTCCACAACACGATCGAGCTGGTTGTAAAGGAAATGGGTGAAGTGATCTGCGAAGAAAAAGTAATGCGGGCAAGGTCAAAATCGGTTAAAGGATGATACACAACTACCAAGCGGCTACAAAATTTCTCTATAAATACCACCAGTCATCAAACGAGTGGCCCTCGAACAATCAATCAAAATGTTAACTCTTTACATTCCACGTACTGCACTTCAATATTCTTAACTGTAGCTTATCGTTGATTAGATTCCTATGTGTATCCATATCCTAATGCATCATCGCTAATTAAAATCTAATATTGTGTTCTCCTATTTACACGCTTTGTCGTAGATTTAATTCCAATATTGAATCTCACTACATTGGAGTAGTGCCATCGATTAGATTCTGGCATTGTATTTAACTACCCTCAATCTATTTTGTTGATTGAATTCTGACATAGTTCAAGTCTGGACATGTAATCTTTAGGTATCGTTGTTGATTAAATTCTAACTTAACTCAGTATTATAGAGTTTTGTTTGGACCTAAGAAGTAAATTTAACATTACATTTGATATCTTTTGTCCGGAGTTGGTGCAAAACCTTGGTCCCCTCTAAAAAAAAATCAAAGAACAACCTTCAATAAAAGATATTTCGTTGTTAAAGAACAACCTATCAAGGCGTTGTAAGTGAACGAATTAGGCTTGCAATCCTGCAAGAGCAATTTATCATGCAATCTACGGGCACCCTCACGTTTGTCCAGATTCGCAATAGCCATCAACTAATGATGTACCGATCACTTGATATGCTTTGATACCTTTCTCATGCAATGAATCCAACAAATCAAAAGCTCCACACGTCAGGAGCCAAACCACTTTCTTCCATCATTTTAAGCAGCCTATGAGCATCATCCAGCTCCCCAATTCTACCGTGACCACGAATTAGAGAATCGCACATGATGAGGGATGGAGGGAGCTAATGCTCGCAAAAGAGTTTTCCGAAATCATATTCTCCTCCCGGTTCAAAGGTTAGGGCCATTTGACCAGCGCTATATTGCTTTTTTTTTTTCTAGTCCCGAGCTCGCGTGTTGGATTTCACTCTTCAAGAGTCTTCTTATCGTGTCGGATATTTCAATACAGGTTCAATACTCTCCAATACTCTTCGATGCTCTCCGACAATAAGTCAACACGTGTCAAAAAATTTGACACTCGATTATCTCTCTCAGCACTTCATCAACTCTTCCGACATTTTTCGACACGCCAGTCGAGAATTTCAACATGAGAATTCAAAATTCCAACACGCATAGAGTTTATTTTTAAAATTTCCAAAAAATAGATGGTCAAATTGTAAACATGTAAGAAAATATAAAATAATAAAAATAATAAATTGGGAAAAAAGAAAAACTCTTTTTGAAGCCGTTTCATTTGTACAGTTTGGCCTCTCCCCAATTTATTGCTTACTTTAAAAAAAAAAAAAAAAAAAAAAACACGGTATTCTCTTTTCATCCGACTCTCACTTCCGGTAACAAACAACTCACTCCAAAGTTTGTTTTTTCTCCAAGTTTTATGGCATATTGAAGGGAAGTAGAATTTTTCAAATTGAAACTGTAAATGATATTGACAAATGATTTATTAATTTTTCTAATGCAAATTCATTTTAGGCCCTTTAATTATTTATTTATTTTTGAATTTGAATGAAATTAATTTGATAAAAATAATCATAAAAATTATAATTTATCATGTAAATATAAAAATATATGTTTAATATACAATATGTCTCAACGTGTCAGAATTCTTTATTTTATGAGAAACGGCGTATTGACATGTCGCGTCACGTGTCGACGTCAGTGCTATTAACAGTGTGACATCTAAACAATGTCGGAAGACCGTCTTTTATGATCCAAGAAGCGGGTTGGGACATTTGTGGTGACACGGAGACCCTAATCTCTATCAAGAGGGGCGTGTGCAGAAGCCAGGGTCTGCTAGCCAAGTGTTATTATAAAATACCAGAGTTTAGCTATTATTTATATATGTCATCATCTGACCAAGTGTTATTATAAAATACTAGAGTTCAGTTATTATTAATATACGTCATCATTTGATGTCCGGTGTATTGTCATTAATATTGGGAAAAAAATAAATTATCGAATTCACATTTTAGGCAATTTTCTTACAAAAAAAGTATCGATTTTTCAAAATTCATCTTTTGGGATTTTGTGGAATTTCCTACCTTTTGTCGGAATATTTTAAGGTATAGAATTTTACACTTCAAATAAGTAAAAAAGAAAAACAGGCTCTGGGTATAACGGGGCCGAATTTGGCACGTCACAGACTACGCTAAACTTTCGTCCATTAATTAATTGGTATGGGAATGCTTTAAACAACTGGGAAAAAAGGACGCCTACAAGATTTTATATATTATCGGCAGAGCAGACCCGAGCAGAAAGAGAGCACTTTCGCGCAACGGTTGACTGGTCAGACAAACGGGGAATAGATGATGACGCACAACGTCCGGTTCAATTCGCTCACTAAGCACGTCATCACCATCTCCGCCCCTTCCTGGGTCTCCTCAAGCCCTACGTGTATACTGACGCACGCTGTCTGGCTCAGTTCGCTCGCCAAGTGCGTCATCACCACCGCTTCCAGTACGTTCACAGGCCCGATATATGTACCGACGCTTCTCGCCTTACCTCTCATCACCGTTCTCTTCGCATCTCAAAACACGCAGATAACACGGTTCTCTTCCAGTTTGAGATTTAAGCCGTGCTCGTCAAGCTCAGTGAAATGGCAATGTCCACAGAGAATGAACATCCAGTGAAGGCTTTTGGATGGGCAGCCAGAGACACTACGGGGCATCTCTCTCCCTTTAGGTTCTCAAGAAGGTAACATCTTTTGGTTTTCTTTTTCTTTTCGTCGATTCTTATTTTGGGTACTGCACCTAAAAATTCAACAGAGGGGAACATCTTCCTTCTCAAATTCGCTGATTTTTTGTTTTATAGGGCCACCGGAGAAAAGGATGTAACTTTTAAGGTATTGTATTGCGGTATAAGCCATTCCGATCTCCATAATATCAAGAACGAATGGGGAATAACTTCTTATCCTGTAGTGCCCGGGTATGAGTTTTCGAAAACATCATCCCTTTCGATTCTCTTAGACAAATGATACATTTTTGAGCTAATAATGACACAGACTTACCCACTGTATGCAGGCATGAGATTGTAGGTATGGTCACCGAAGTAGGCACCAAAGTGACAAAATTTAAAGTCGGGGACAAAGTGGGTGTTGGGTGTATGGTCGGATCATGTCGCTCTTGTGCAAATTGCAAAGAGGATCTCGAGAATTACTGCCCCGAAATGATCTTGACCTATGGTGCAAAGTACTATGATGGAACCACCACCCATGGTGGCTATTCAAACATCATGGTATCGGACGAGCACTTCGTGATCAAAATCCCCGACAATTTGCCTCTTGATGGTAGTGCTCCTCTCCTCTGTGCCGGGATCACTGTCTACAGTCCATTGAAGTACTACGGGCTTGATAAGGCCGGAATGCATTTAGGGGTAGTTGGGCTTGGTGGGCTCGGGCATATGGCTGTAAAGTTTGCCAAGGCCATGGGTCTCAAAGTGACCGTCATCAGCACCTCACCAAATAAAAAGAAGGAAGCCATGGACCATTTGGGAGCTGATGCATTCTTGGTTAGCCGTAACACAGAAGAGATGGAAGTAAGTTATAGTCGCAACATATTATTTTCTTTGATGATGTGTAGGGATGAGGTGAACTGAATGTAGATTTATGTTATTATCTTTTATTAACTGCAGCTTGCAATGGGTACGATGGATGGTATCATCGACACCGTCTCTGCTGTACATGCTCTTTTGCCTTTGATCGGTCTCTTGAAAATTAATGGAAAGCTCGTCATGGTTGGTGCGCCGAGAAGCCACTAGAGCTACTTGCTTTTCCACTCCTCATGGGTAAGCCTAAGCAAGTCCTTTGTGTTTCATAGTGTTTCTTAGAAAAGAAAACTACCTTCATAATTTTTACCAAAAAAAGAAAACTACCTTCATAATTTTTACCAAAAAAAGAAAACTACCTTCATAATTTTTGCCCCCCAAAAAAAAGAAACTACCTTCGTAATTGGTGTTTATAAATGAATGGATTTTAGTTTCGATAGAAGATTCATTTTGAGTTTCATGAATGCGGAAAATAGTAACAAGTAAGACCAATGACAAGTAGAAAGATGGTGGCAGGAAGTTGCATTGGAGTGATAAAAGAGACGCAAGAGATGATTGATTTTGCAGCGAAGCACAACATAGTTGCAGATATTGAGCTTATTCCCATGGATTATGTGAACACTGCCATGGAGCGTTTATCGAAAGCAGATATTAAGTACCGATTTGTCATTGACATCGCCAATTCATTGAAGCCTTTCTGATGACGAGCCCGATGGATTACTACTTTGCTGATGGTGTTATCTCAAAATCATGTCTTACAACTAAGATTTTGCTTCTACCTAGTATGGTGATATTACTTCTTTGTCCCCCTTGGGATAATGTCGACTACTTTGTATGGATAGCACCCTTGTTTTAGGTTGTTATCCTTAGAAAGTATATGCAATTTACATAATCACGAGAGTTCCTTTATGTGTTGTAAGTAAATCATGCACTCAGAGCCAATACATTTCCTTAACAATCTTTTTGCGACTTCGAAAGAAAAGAAAAAATTAAGCAATTGGATCACATAACGAGAAGTTTCAAGATCCGGTATCACATTTGATAAATACGATTTAAAGGAGAATCGGGGTATCTAAATAGTAGTCGATCATTTTTTAGCCCATGATAGGGTTCCATATTTTTCGTACTAGAAACTAGAAGCGCATTGGCTTGAAAACAATTCAAAGATTCTGGGAACTAGGTTTAAGTAGATCCCTGAAAAAGGAACCCGAACCCGATAATCCACCAAAACTCGCTTTGAAAATAGGGTAGGGGTGGTCATTTTCCAACCCACAAAACAACGAAGTCAACGTGCCATGACCTCTAAATTTCCAAGTCAGGTTGGGTCGAGTCAATCTGTTTTAACTCTCTTTGACTCTTTATGAATGTTGACACCTAAATTTTGGCGGTCCGATCATTTATTGCATAAGAAAATTAAGGGTTAATTTTATCCTTGAAAAAAATATTAATTAGTTGCATAACACATAAGTTTAGGTGCATTCATTTTAGTTTAACTTTTTATGTTTTATCGGGCCGGTGGTGGGGTTCAAATTTTCTTGCTTTTGAGCTTTAGTTCGGCCGGGCCGGGCTAAGCCCACGGAAAGAGAAAATTAACCCAAGCCCGTCGTTCTTTTATATCTTGTGAAATATTAAGATTTGATGCGATATTATGATGATTTTTGGAAATTAAGAAAATCACATGATAATCTTGTCTTTATCAATAGATGGTGAAATTGGGGGAGAATATTCATGAGATAAGGATTGTTGTGATCATGAGGTTATAAGCAATATTTGTGAGATGAAAATGAAAATGGGGGAAATTGATTTGATTGAATTATGCAAGGAAATATGGAATTCGATGGATGTCCGGATTTTATTAAATGCAAAGAACAATTTTGAAATCAAGTGAAAAAATGGCAAAGATTTGGCAAAATCGGCGATTGCGAAATCACGCTCCGATTTACATCCTTGATTTAATGTAACGAAACTAGAAATCCAAAGTTACTAGAAAAAGTGGCCATCTAAAAATCACTATAAAAGGGCCATAATTTTTTAGCACAAAGGAGGGGGCTTTTCTTCTCGGTTTGGTCGAGGTCAAAATCCACACAAGGGGAAAACTTCTCTAGTCTTTCAAAAGAAAAAAAAAATACAAAAGAAAATAGGAAGGCTTCGGTTCTTATGGGGTTGGAAATTGTTGAGAGAGAATTGGTGAGGGGGAGGATTCGAAAAAATTGGAGAGACAAGAATTCGTGCGAAAAAAAAAAAAAAAAGAAGCTGCCCCTTGCCATCGAAAAGGAGCAACTCCGTTCTGACAAATACAGACGAAAGAAAAGTCAGCAAAAGAGAGTCAGAAGAGGAAACGTGAGAGAGACGTGAGAGCAGAAAAAAAAGGGCAAAAACAAGAGAAGAAAAAAAGAAAGAAAAAAAAAATAAATGGGTCTTCTTCCTCGTTGAGCCAACGCTCGACGCCCGCGCTTCCTTTTCCATCCTCGACGCCCCACCTGCGATCTTCTCCAGCAAATCACCGCTCGTTGCGCCGATCGCCACTCCTTGCATCTCCGCAACCACTGCCTTGCCGAACTCGCCCTTGACGCGCAGCAGCATCGCCACCACATCGCGCCCCTACCACTGCGCTTCCACCTGCGACCCACGAGCGTCGACGCCGTAGCAGCCCACCAATGCGCCACTGCCACAGCTCGCGTCCTCGCCCATCGCCGAGTTCAGCCCATCGCTCGCCACCGCGCCGGAGCCTCTCCCTCAGCCGAAGCCGCGACCTGCTGCTCCCCGCACCTCCGTTTGAACCCCGCTCCGAACGTGCCCCTTACCGTCGCCGTTCGTCACCCCCACCGTGGCCATCCAAGATCCGACCTCTCCATCGCGTGCCACCGCACCGCATTCGTTTGCGATCCACTCCATCGCTCGCCCGCCTGCTGCTGTCCTTCACCGGAGCCCCCTGCCAATCCGACGACGTGCTGTTCACCGGCGGCCCAAAGATCCACGAGCACGTGACTAGAAGGAAAAAAAGAAGAAAAAGATAAAAGAAAAAGAAAAGTACATTAGGTAGTATTTGTTTATTTATTTTATTTTGTTTATATTTTTTAGTTTATTTATTTAAGTTGCAATATTGAATGCTAATGTTCGTGATTTTTGTAGGCATTATCCATAGGGGTTTAGTCCGGAATTATCTTAATTATTAATTTGGCCCGAGAGACATCGGGTCATTTTTCTAATTATATTAATTGTTGGGCTTTTTAGCGGGATTTAGATTAGATAATCAATATAATTATTAATTTGATCCGTAAGACTTCGGATCAGATTTTTAATTATTTTGAATATCTTTGTCGTGATAATTAGGGTTAGAATAATCGCTAATTTGACCTATGAGACAACGGTTATTTTTCGATTATTTTAATCCTTTATTTGTTGAATATCTTGATTGTTTAGATTTAATTGATAATTGCTTGTTTTGGAAAACCACTAAGAAAATCCAAAAAATGTTTAAATTAGGCTTCAGTTTGTTTTGTTATCTTGGATATCTAGAATATGGATTTTATTTCGAATTTAAAAAATTATAAAAACAAAAAGTGCATTCATTCATGTTGTTAGTTTTTATTTGAGTTGCATGTTTAATCACGTGTTAGTTTCAAATTCCATAAAGAAAAACAGAAAAAATCATTGTGCATATAAAGTTAGAATTGCATGTTCCATTTTAAACTTAGGTCATCTTTTTAGATAAATTGCATTTTAGATTAAGATAATGTTTAGTTTAAAATTAGTATTTAATATGACTTAATCCTTAGTTTAAATTAGATAGAATCTTGATCTAGCTATATCATTTTTGCATTTTTGCATTTTTGCATTCTTTAGAATAAATTACATTCCCCTAGAAAAAATAAAATAAAAAATGTCATGCACACGTCATTAGGATTAGATTCATAAAATGCACGTCATATAGAATTGGGTTCATTTAAATTAGAATTTGCCCGTCATTTGAGTTAGGTCATTCGATCATTTAGATTGCATTTAATTATCGCATTTCTTTAGGAATTACTTCACTCATATCATATGGTCTAGATCATTTTGCCATGTCGTATTATTTCATGTTAGATTAAATGCATTGCATGATTCTCATTGAATAATTGAAAAAACAAAAAATTGAGTGATTGCTTGTTAATTAGAAATCATATCTAGAATTGTTGATGTGAATTCTGACTTAACATTGCAGATGCTTTCGTTGCTATGAGGTAAGTCCGCATTTTTCTTATTTGTTTTCTTGAGTGCTAAATTGATGGTTTGCGCACCCGCATGATCACCTCACATATTAGGGAGATAATTAAAATCAATTCTAGCTGCTTGCCAAACATTTTTCAAGAATAAAAAGAAAGGTACCGAAAGGGCGTTAGAAAAATCTAGCGTAATTAAGTCCCCGAACTTACAATCTCTGGTTCGTAGGAGTAGGATAATTCTCCCATTATTTTACTTAGGTGTCTAATCGATCTACCGCAAACTGATTAGTGGCGACTCCTTTTTGCATGCTAGATATTTGAAATTAAGTCACGAATTGGTATAGGCTTGGGAGAGCCTAAGCTAAGTCTAAGCTTAGCAGACCATTAACCTAAAATCTAGGTGGGGGACCCCGAAAATTTAGGTCGCGACAATGAAAATGGGGAGGGAATCTTTTTCTGTTTGAATCATTATTAAAAATTTGAAACATTCAAAGTCACACAATATCCCATGGAAGAAGCATAAAATTTCTACGATTCAGTATTATAAATGAATGAATGGAAAGAATTCGAACCTCAGAGACATACTAATATTTGTCACCTAGATTTGTTCATGACAAAATTTTGATTGGGTGCTTAGAAGGCCACTGATCTAAATAAAAAGCTCCCCATGCAATGAATCCAACAAATCAAAAGCTCCCCACGTCAGGAGCTAAACCACTTTCTTCCATCATTTTAAGCAGCCTATGCGCATCATCCAGATCCCCAATTCTACCGGGATGACGAATTAGAGAATCGCACGTGATGAGGGATGGAGGGAGCTAGTGCTCGCAAAAGAGTCTTCCGAAATGATATTCTCCTCCCGGTTCAAAGGTTAGGGCCATTTGACCGGGCGCTATGTTGCCTTTTTTTTTTTATCCCGAGCTCGCGTGTCGGATTTCGTTCTTCGGGAGTTTTCTTATCGTGTCGGATATTTCAATACATGTTCGATACTCTCCGATACTCTTCGATGCTCTCCGACAGTCGATCAACATGTGTCAAAAAATTCGACACTTGATTATCTCTCCCGGCACTTAATCGACTCTCCCGATATTTTTCGACACGCGAGTCAAGAATTTCAACGTGAGAATTCAAAATTCCAACACGCATAGAGTTTTTTTTTTTTTTTTTTTGGTAAAAACCCCGATGGTCAAATTGTAAACATGTAAAAAATATAAAATACGCATAAAAATACCACCCACGCACCCCGAGCAAGTCACCAAAAAAAGAAAACCCTCTTTCGTAGGGGCTTCGAACCGGTTCTCTTTGGTGGAGAACACAGGCTCTACCCTCTACGCTGCAATGGCGGGTGGTGAGTTGATTTTTAGAATTTTCAATAAATAGATGGTCAATATGTAAATATGTAAGAAAATAAAAATAATAAAAATGACAAATAGGGAAAAAAAGAAGCTCGGCATTCTCTTTTCTTCCGACTCTCACTTCCGGTAACAAACAATTCACTCCAAAGTTTGTTTTTTTCTCCAAGTTTTATGGCATATTCAAGGGAAGTTGAATTTTTCAAATTGAAATAGTAAATGATATTGACAAATGATTTATTAATTTTTCTAATGCAAATTCATTTTAGGCCCTTTAATTATTTATTTATTTTTGAATTTGAATGAAATTAATTTGATAAAAATAATCATAAAAATTATAATTTATCGTGTAAATGTAAAAATATATGTTTAATATACAATATGTCTTAACGTGTCAGAATTATCTATTTTATGAGAAACGGCGTATTAGCATGTCGCGTCACATGTCGACGTCAGTGCTATTAACAATGCGACATCTAAACAATGTCGGAAGACCGTCTTTTATGATCCGAGAAGCGGGTTGGGACATTTGTGGTGACACGTTGACCATAATCTCTATCAAGAGGGGCGTGTGCTAGCCAAGTGTTATTATAAGATACTAGAGTTCAGCTATTCTTTATATATGTCATCATCTGACCAAGTGTTATTATAAAATACTAGAGTTCAGTTATTATTAATATACGTCATCATTTGATGTCCGGTGTATTGTCATTAATATTGGGAAAAAAATAAATTATCGAATTCACATTTTAGGCAATTTTCTTACAAATATCGATTTTTCAAAATTCATCTTTTGGGATTTTGTGGAATTTCCTACCTTTTGTCGGAATATTTTAAGGTATAGAATTTTACACTTCAAATAAGTAAAAAAGAAAAACAGGCTCTGGGTATAACGGGGCCGAATTTGGCACGTCACAGACTACGCTAAACTTTCGTCCATTAATTAATTGGTATGGGAATGCTTTAAACAACTGGGAAAAAGGACGCCTACAAGATTTTATATATTATCGGCAGAGCAGACCCGAGCAGAAAGAGAGCACTTTCGCGCAACGGTTGACCGGTCAGACAAACGGGGAATAGATGATGACGCACAACGTCCGGTTCAATTCGCTCACTAAGCACGTCATCACCATCTCCGCCCCTTCCTGGGTCTCCTCAAGCCCTACGTGTATACTGACGCACGCTGTCTGGCTCAGTTCGCTCGCCAAGTGCGTCATCACCACCGCTTCCATTACCTTCACAGGCCCTATATATGTACCGACGCTTCTCGCCTTACCTCTCATCACCGTTCTCTTCGCATCTCAAAACACGCAGATAACACGGTTCTCTTCCAGTTTGAGATTTAAGCCGTGCTCGTCAAGCTCAGTGAAATGGCAATGTCCACAGAGAATGAACATCCAGTGAAGGCTTTTGGATGGGCAGCCAGAGACACTACGGGGCATCTCTCTCCCTTTAGGTTCTCAAGAAGGTAACATCTTTTGGTTTTCTTTTTCTTTTCGTCGATTCTTATTTTGGGTGCTGCACCTAAAAATTCAACAGAGGGGAACATCTTCCTTTTCAAATTCGCTGATTTTTTGTTTTATAGGGCCACCGGAGAAAAGGATGTAACTTTTAAGGTATTGTATTGCGGTATATGCCATTCCTATCTCCATAATATCAAGAACGAATGGGGAATAACTTCTTATCCTGTAGTGCCCGGGTATGAGTTTTCGAAAACATCATCCCTTTCGATTCTCTTAGACAAATGATACATTTTTGAGCTAATAATGACACAGACTTACCCACTGTATGCAGGCATGAGATTGTAGGTATGGTCACCGAAGTAGGCACCAAAGTGACAAAATTTAAAGTCGGGGACAAAGTGGGTGTTGGGTGTATGGTCGGATCATGTCGCTCTTGTGCAAATTGCAAAGAGGATCTCGAGAATTACTGCCCCGAAATGATCTTGACCTATGGTGCAAAGTACTAT
Organism: Eucalyptus erythrocorys; assembly: GCA_014182555.1. Classification (NCBI taxonomy): domain Eukaryota; kingdom Viridiplantae; phylum Streptophyta; class Magnoliopsida; order Myrtales; family Myrtaceae; genus Eucalyptus; species Eucalyptus erythrocorys. Next base: position 29,796,758 of record CM024600.1, on the reverse strand, counting down.
GATGGAACCACCACCCATGGTGGCTATTCGACATCATGGTATCGGACGAGCACTTCGTGATCAAAATCCCCGACAATTTGCCTCTTGATGGTAGTGCTCCTCTCCTCTGTGCCGGGATCACTGTCTACAGTCCATTGAAGTACTACGGGCTTGATAAGGCCGGAATGCATTTAGGGGTAGTTGGGCTTGGTGGGCTCGGGCATATGGCTGTAAAGTTTGCCAAGGCCATGGGTCTCAAAGTGACCGTCATCAGCACCTCACCAAATAAAAAGAAGGAAGCCATGGACCATTTGGGAGCTGATGCATTCTTGGTTAGCCGTAACACAGAAGAGATGGAAGTAAGTTATAGTCGCAACATATTATTTTCTTTGATGATGTGTAGGGATGAGGTGAACTGAATGTAGATTTATGTTATTATCTTTTATTAACTGCAGCTTGCAATGGGTACGATGGATGGTATCATCGACACCATCTCTGCTGTACATGCTCTTTTGCCTTTGATCGGTCTCTTGAAAATTAATGGAAAGCTCGTCATGGTTGGTGCGCCAGAGAAGCCACTAGAGCTACTTGCTTTTCCACTCCTCATGGGTAAGCCTAAGCAAGTCCTTTGTGTTTCATAGTGTTTCTTAGAAAAGAAAACTACCTTCATAATTTTTACCAAAAAAAGAAAACTACCTTCATAATTTTTGCCCCCCAAAAAAAAAGAAACTACCTTCGTAATTGGTGTTTATAAATGAAAGGATTTTAGTTTCGATAGAAGATTCATTTTGAGTTTCATGAATGCGGAAAATAGTAACAAGTAAGACCAATGACAGGTAGAAAGATGGTGGTAGGAAGTTGCATTGGAGGGATAAAAGAGACGCAATAGATGATTGATTTTGCAGCGAAGCACAACATAGTTGCAGATATTGAGCTTATTCCCATGGATTATGTGAACACTTTGCCATGGAGCGTTTATCGAAAGATATTAAGTACCGATTTGTCATTGACATCGCCAATTCATTGAAGCCTTTCTGATGACGAGCCCGATGGATTACTACTTTGCTGATGGTGTTATCTCAAAATCATGTCTTACAACTAAGATTTTGCTTCTACCTAGTATGGTGATATTACTTCTTTGTCCCCCTTGGGATAATGTCGACTACTTTGTATGGATAGCACCCTTGTTTTAGGTTGTTATCCTTAGAAAGTATATGCAATTTACATAATCACGAGAGTTCCTTTATGTGTTGTAAGTAAATCATGCACTCAGAGCCAATACATTTCCTTAACAATCTTTTTGCGACTTAGAAAGAAAAGAAAAAATTAAACAATTGGATCACATAACAAGAAGTTTCAAGATCCAATATCACATTTGTTAAATACGATTTAAAGGAGAATCGGGGTATTTTAATAATAGTCGATCATTTTTTAGCCCATGATGTTGAGGAAAAATCTCTTATAAGTTTTGAAGTTAACAAAACATCATCGTCAGTTAAGTCTGAAGAATTCAAAACTCAATTGCTTAAGTCTGAAGAGTTCAAGACCCAAGCGTTTCCGTCTAAAGGTTACTAGCCCCAAAAGTTACGGTCTAATGACCTCTAGACCCTATCAAAATCTGAAGACAGTCATACTCAGTTTTGCGATTTTGCCAAGCTGTCAACAGTTTATTCTTACGGTTAAGGAAATCAAGAATTGGATATTATCTTCCTTAATTTATCCGTGAAAGATTTCTAGCTGTGATTCTACGCTCGATAGATTTTTTGGATTTTATCTGTTGAAGATCAAGCAAGTTTTAGAATGATCTACTTTTGGAAACTCAAGATCCTGATTGTATGAGCGAGCAGGATTGACGAGCTATTTTCTACTTATATATTGGACAACGTGAAAATCACCTAAATTGATTCATTCCAACGGGTAGATTGGATGAATTCTTAGAAAGTGCTAACGGCTATGGAGGCACGAAGGGATATTTAGGTGTGTCGAAGTTGTTCGAAAATGTGAGTGAGCCGGTAGAAAAATTTCGAAGTTCGAACCTCCGAAACTTCTTGTTCCCAAAATCTCTTGAGCTCAAATTGTGTACTAAGGAGAGATACTTACAATGTGAAATTGCGAGAAGCTATAGAATAGACTTTCCACAAAAGAAGTCTAGATCGTAGACTGTAAAGCTCTTATTTACTACATAGTGATTATAGCCAATTGGCTGCCAGCGTGGAGAGTGGACGTGGGCTTACAATAAGCCGAACCACTATAATCTTTGTGTCAAAATTCTGCCACCCTAGTCTATTTATTTTTATAACTGCATGATTCATTTATCTCTAATTTTATTTTCATGCCGAAGGATTTTGGTTAAAGATTTGAAAAGAATTTCATGAACACCTATTCACCCCCCTTAGGTGTATTTACTAGCCTTTATCAATTGGCATCAAAGCAGGTTACTTATTTGTTGGAAGTGTTTATACTTTCTAAAGCTAAAGATCTATGGCTGGTATTTTGGCTGTAGGTTTGATTGAAGGCCAAAGCAACACCAGGCCTCCTTACTTCGATGGAAAGGAATACAATGTATGGAAAAACAAGATGAAGGCATTCCTATGATCCAAAGATCCTCAGGATTGGGATGTAGTAGAGAAATGAATTGTTCCTAAAGTTGCATCAACGACAGGGAAAGAAATAGTTGATGGAGTGGGACTGTCACAAGCCGAAATTTCGAAGAGACAAGCCGTTGATACAAAAGCTATCTATTTTCTATATTGTGCCTTATCTCCTACTGAGTATAACAGAATTTCATCTTGTGAAACAGTTAAAGAAGTTTGGGATAGATTGCATGTCACTTATGAAGGAATAGATCGAGTCAAAGAAACCAAGATCAATATCCTTCTTAGACAATATGAAGCCTTCAAAATGAAGCCAAGAGAATCTATCAAGGATATATTTAGTCAATTTATAGAAATTGTAAATGGCTTAGCATACCAAGGACAGCCAATCTCAAGACCAATCAAAGTCAATAAGCTGTTGAGAGGACTCTCCAAAGATTGGAATCACGTAAAGACTTCCATGAGAGAAACACAGAGGATCATGCCTCTTTCTGTGGATGAGTTGGTTGGCACACTTCAATCATATGAAGTCGAGCAATTCAATGATGACTTTGACACCAAAGGTAAGAAATCAATTGCTTTAAAATCTATTGATGATTCTGATGTTACAAATTCAGAAGAAGATTTGGATGACGAAGAGTTGGCACTTCTGATTAGAAAGTTCAGAAAGTTAAATAGAAAAGGAAGAAGGTTCAATGGAAAGAGATAAAACAATCAGAAATTTCAAAAGAAATCAAATGAAGAAAACGATACCAACAAGAATTTTTTTTTTTTTTTTGGTAACCTAGGGAACCCTCGCACGGCCGGCAACCGGGGAGTAAACCCTGGAGAGGCACGCAGGAAACCACCACCCACGCACCCCGGGCAAGTCACCACATAACGCTTCAGCCTCCCTGCTTTGCAGGGGCTTCGAACCTGGTTCTCCGCGGTGGAGAGCACAGGCTCTACCCTCTACGCTGCAACAGCGGGTGGTGCGATACCAACAAGGATGTTGTTTGCTTTGAATGCAAGAAAAAGGGACACATCAGACCCAACTGTCCCTTATTAAAGAAAAAGAAAGGAAAACCAAAAAAGTTCAAGAATGCACTCAAAGCTTAAACATGGAGTGACACAAAATGTGAAGAAAGTGATGAAGAGTATGCCAATATTTGTCTTATGGCAGATTCAAACTCAGACTCAAACTTAGACTCAAACAACGGTGTCAAGGTCACTATCAAGAAGAAAATCAAGTGATATTTGGATAGTGGCTGTTCAAGACACATGACGGGAGATTCAACTTACTTCACAAAACTCTATCAAGTAAAAGGAGGAAATGTTTCCTTTGGTGGCAATAACAAAGGAAAAATTGTTGGTCGAGGAACCGTGAAGATAGGAAACCTCACAATTAACAATGTTTCTCTAGTTGAAGGGTTGAACTATGACCTTCTGAGTATTAGTCAGCTGTGCGACACTGGATACAAGATCAACTTTCAAGAAGATACTTGTTCTGGAACAAGTAAAGATCTCTCACAATCTTTCACCGGACAAAGACATGGAAACATCTATTTGCTGGATATAAAATCTGATAGTTCTCAATGTTTGATATCGATTCAAGATGAAGCCATTCTCTGACATAGAAAGCTTAGACATGTCAACTTGAGGCAAATTGCAAAAGTCTCATCCAAAAAGCTTGTCCGAGGACTTCCTAACCTGAAGTATCAAAAGCATGAATTATGCACACCTTGCATACTTGGAAAACAAGTTAAAAATTCTTATAAATCAATAAATCAGGTATCCACTAAACGTGTTTTGCAGCTATTACATCTGGATTTATTCGGTCCAATAAGAACACAAAACATTGGAGGTAAAAGATATTGTTTGGTAATAGTAGATGATTATTCTCGTTTTACTTAGGTATTCTTTCTCTCAAATAAATCTGAAGCTTTATCTTATTTTATTAAGTTTGCAAAGAAAATTCAAATTGAGAAAGGGTATACAATTTCAAGTATTCAAACTGATCATAGCGGTGAATTTGAAAATCAAGATTTTGCTAAATTTTGTGATGATTTTGGCATTCAGCATAATTTTTCATCCCCATACACTCTACAACAAAATGGAGTTGTAGAGAGGAAAAATCGTTCTTTGCAAGAAATGGCAAGAACTCTTTTAATTGAAAGTAATATTTCTCCTCATTTTTGGGCTGAAGCAACTTCAACTGTTTGCTACATTATAAACAGAATTTTTCTAAGACCTATTTTAGAGAAAACACCTTATGAATTGTTCAAAAGTAAGAAACCTATTGTTTCTTATTTTCATGTATTTGGTTACAAATGCTTTATCTTAAAGAATTGTAGTGATCGAATTGGTAAGTTTGAAGAAAAATCAGATGAAGGAATTTTCCTTAGCTACTCAATGTCAAGTAAAGCCTTCAGAGTTTTCAACAAAAGGACTCAGACTGTAGAAGAATCCATGAATGTGAAGTTCGAAGACTCAGTTCAAAATTAGACTCAACCTGAAGATTATGAATCTGGCCAAGCGTCTACAAATTCTCTTGAAGAAAATCAAATCTCAGACGTTCAACCGCAAACCAAATCAGTGGCTCCAACTGAAACAGAGTCTCATCAAAGTGACAAACCAATTACAAATTGGAAGCATAAATCCAATCACCCTGCAGATCTCATCATTGGCAACATTGATGAAGGAGTTCATACAAGATATAAAAGGCGTGAAGAGTCTAGTGCTCTAGCACTTGTTTTTGAGATTGAACCCAAGACTGTAGAAGATGCATTGAAAGATGAAAGCTAGATTGAAACTATGCAAGAAGAATTGAATCAATTCAAAATCAACAATATAAACTCGTTCCTAAGCTAAAAGGTAAGTCAATTATTGGTACTAAATGGGTCTTCAGGAACAAGCTAGATCAACAAGGAAAGGTGGTAAGGAACAAAGAAAGACTTGTGGCAAAAAGGTTACACACAAGAAGAAGGAATCGACTATGATGAAACCTATGCTCCAGTAGCAAGGTTAGAAACTATAAGATTACTTCTTGCTTTTGCTTGCTTTAAAAATTTTAGATTATTCCAAATGAACATGAATAGTGCATTTCTAAATGGAATTATCGAAGAAGAAGTCTATGTGGAACAACTGCCAGGATTTGAAGATCCAAGAAAACCAAATCTTGTCTTCAAGTTGAAGAAAGTTTTCTATGGTTTAAAACAGGCACCTCGAGTTTGGTACAAAAGGTTAAGTAATTTCTTAATTCAAAGTTGTTTTTCTAAAGGTAAAGTAGATACTACTTTATTTATCAAAAGAGAAGGGAAGGATTTCATACTTATTCAAATTTATGTTGATGATATAATATTTGGTTCTTCTAATAAAAATCTTTGCAAGCATTTTTCGAGATGTATGCAGAATGAATTTGAAATGAGCGTGATGGGTGAATTGAACTTCTTTTTGGGACTTCAAGTCAAACAATCAAAAGAATGAACTTTTATCTACCAAGAAAAGTATGCAAAAGACCTCATCAAGAAGTTTGGAATGGAGAATTGCAAGAGGATAGAAACTCCTATGTCAAGCTCATTAAAGCTGGACAAAGATGAAGAAGGAAAGAGTGTAGACCAAAAATTATACAGGAGCATAATTGGTTCAGTTCTTTACCTTACTGCATCTAGACCTGATATGTTATTTAGTATTTGTATTTGTGTTAGATTTCAATCTAATCCTAAAGAATCTCACATGACTGCCGTGAAGCGTATTATCAAATATGTTGCAACCACATCTAAGCTAGGCCTTTGGTATTCCAAAGAATGAGACTTTACTCTCCTTGGATATTATGATGCTGACCTGACTGGCTGTAAAGTGGATAGGAAAAGCACTATAGGTACATGTCAACTATTGGGAAATAGGTTAATGTCTTGGTTCTCAAAAAAACAGGGTACCGTAGCTCTTTCAACCGCTGAAGCAAAATACATAGCTCTTGGAAGTTGCTGTTCTCAAATACTATGGATGCAACATCAATTGAAAGATTTTGGAGTTAAAGAATCTTGCACAGAAATCAAGTGTGACAACACCAGTGCGATCAACCTTACAAAGAATCCAATACTTCATTCAAGAGCAAAGCACATCGAAATCAAGCATCATTTCATTAGAGATCATGTTCAAAATGGTGAAGTGGTGATTTAGTCCATTAATTCAAAGAACCAATTGGCAGATATATTCACAAAGCCCCTAGAGAAAGCTCACTTTGAATCAATTCGCTCAAGACTGAATATCGTAAGATTTGAAGAAGCTCAAACTATAAACTAGAGTCTTGAAAAGTTAAGACTCAAAGGTAAGATCTGAAGGTGTTCAGACTCTGAGGTAAAGTCTGGATATTCTCAGACTCTGATGTAAAGTCTAATTGCATGTTTTGTCATTATTTATTTTATGTATTAAATTAATAATTGTTTTTGAAATATTGAAATCTGCTTTTTATTCGACCTCTGACATAATTATGGCAGTTTTCTTTTTTCAAAATTTGCAGTTTACTTTTTCAAAATTGGCAGTTTTTCTTTGTTCTTTTTTTGCGACTCTTCAGTATCTCTTTTTATCTTTTCTTGCTATTTATACTCCCGAATCGTCGTCTTCATCCGTCACAACGTTCAAAAGTTATCTCGTTTTCTTCTTCTTCTTAAAACCCTAAAAGCCTAAAAATTTCTCCACTAGCATCCCTGTTTGATTTCTTTACTCAGCAAAAATCCAACCTTTTTGCAAACAAGTTGGATATTTGCTCACAATTCAAGCATGTCTTCGAGAAAGTCATCAAGACTTGCTGGAAAGGGACCACAGAGGCGACAACAGGGTCCTACCAGAGTGGACCTTACGGGCGAAGAAGATTCTCCACAAAGGGAGACTCCGAGTCAACAACAGTTTGAAGAGAAAGAAATTACCGAGGCTGCACTGGTAAGAATCTTGAGACCCAAGCTTGCGTATTCTCTGTATAGAAAGTTGAAATATGGGGGTATAGAGTTAAGGCTGATCGATGAATTTTTGAAGGAGAGAGAATATAAAAACGAATATATTTTCTTGCGAGAAATGGAAGAGTTAGGTATTGTTAAGAAAGGGTTCGCTAAGAGCACATTCGAAAATATACCTAGTGATCCACGGTTTGGAACCGCCAATCAGCCTATGGATGATGATGAAAGGTTGTTCTCTCAATTCCAACCACGGATGGGTGTTGCAGTGAACACCATTTGTCCCCAAGGAAGTTTATTTCGATCAAGAGAACATGAGTGGATCTATACTAAGTTGCTGAAGAGAGGAGTTGTGAATTCTAAAAGTGTGGATTTTGATTTCCTTGACTCAATCAAGGTAAATCTCGGGGAAAAATTCTCTAGGCTGCAACTTGAGAAGTTACGTACGACGTGACAAGTGCTTATCCCGAATTGACAACATATTTTTACTCCAACTTGTCGTTTTTAGATGCAAACAAATTGTCCTTCACTTTTATGGACAAAGAATTTGTTGTGGATGTTGACACTCTTGCTGATATAATTGGGGTGGAAAGAGGTTGTTTCTAACCAATTAAAGTGTCCACAGCATATGCTACTCTTGAAATTGTGCGAGATAGGAGTTTGGAGGGCAAAATATCCTACACTAGGATGAATGCCTCTAATGTTCTGTTGCACAAAACTATCATCAATTGTCTTAGACCGAAGGCGACCTCAAAAACTGACGTCTCAAAAATAGAAGCCAAACTGATGTTCGCTCTCAATGAAGGCAGGCTCTTTTCACTTCCCCATGTTATCCTCCACATGTACAGGACAGTGGTTAAGGATAAAGGCCAATTGCCTTACTTGTCTCTTATCACCAAGTTATTTAGGCACTTCAAGATACAAATTCCTGCACCTTTATGCCTGACCAACCTAAGTTTGATGCTTGTGGGATATAAAATTGTGATGAAGATGAAACTTCAAGAGTTGAACGCTGCACTGGAAGGATTGAAGGAGAAAACTCCCTCCAAAGAGTTTGCTACTGCTGCTGCCAAAAGAAAGGGCAAAGAGCTCAAGGCTGTTCCCGAGAAAAAGAGAAGGAAAGTCATCCTATAGGATGAGGATGATGAAGAAGAGTTTGACGATGCCATGACTCTTTCTGCTCTTACAAGGTTAAGGAGCATAGTTAGTTTGAGAGCTAATAATCAAGAGAGAGCAAGGAGAGAAGCAGAAGCAAAAGAAGAAGTAGAGAGAATGAGAAGAGAGGAAGAACAGCGAAAGAGAGAAGAGGAAAGGAAGAGAAGAGAAGAATAAGAAGTGAGACAGAGGAGAGAAGAGGAGTAATAGAGGAGAGAAGAGGAGAGACAGAAAAGAGAAGAGGAAGAACAAAGAAGAGAAGAAGAAGAAGTTAGAAGAGAAGAGGAAGAGAGAAGGAGAAATGAAGAGGAAAGCAAGGCTCAAGAGGTTTTTGCTGAAAAATTTGAGCCATCATCTACTCAAGAACACTCTGGAAAGGAGACTGAACTGCATCACACTGCTGGAGATGAAATGAATTTTGGCAAAGAATACTCGACTCCACCCACTGGCAACAAAACAGGGGGAGCTGCTACTAATCAAGGGACTTTATCGCCACTTCATACCAGTGATGTCAATAGGATAGGTGTTGATGCAGAAGACATTTATGCATCACACTTTCCGGAGATTGAAGAATCCTCTCCATCTGACAGGCAAAGGGCTGAAAAAGAAGCACCTAGCTTTCAGACTCAAAGAACAGAGTCTGCTGGTCCTAGATTAGGTAATGCTAATTCAACAGATTTTTCTCAACTGTTGGATATCATGCTGGACCTTAAAAAGCAGGTTTTTGGGATGGATTACGAGCTGAGAGACCTCAAGAAGGCAATACTGGTTACTTTCTCGTCAATGCAAGACCAAATCAATGCCCTCAAACTTCAAGTGGAATCGAATGTGAAGGGTACTGAGTTGGATTCAATAAAGGAAGCTCTCACCAACCTCGAGAAGAGTACAATCATTTAGTGAATACCATCTTGTTCGCATTCCAAAGGAGCCCTGAATTTTGTCAACCCCATTCTTGATACCTCTACCTCCTTTTTATAGGACAAAAAGGGGGAAAGCTTTGCAGATTTGAGACTTGAACTTATTTGAACTTTTATTTCATTTGTTTTGTTTTTAGACTGTTTATGTTTTGTTTATGACTTTAAACTTTCAAGTTGTTTAAATATTTGAACTTATGACTTTATGCACTGGTTTGATGATTGGATCTGTAGATTTGTGAACTTACAGGATCATTATATTTGTGAGGATATTTATTATTGGACTAACATCTTTAGGTGTTTGCAGAAGTATTCCTCAAAATATGTATGAGTTTTCTTTGCAGGTTATGAGCTTACAAATCTGCCGAGGTGTTTTGTCATCATAAAAAAAGGGGAGATTGTTGAAGAAAAATCCCTTATAAGTTTGAAGTTAACAAAATATCCTCGTCAGTTAAGTCTGAAGAATCCAAGACTCAGTCGCTTAAATCTAAAGAGTTCAAGACCCAAGCGTTTCCGTCTGAAGGTTACCAGACCCAGAAGTTACGATCTAATGATCTCCAGACCCTATCAAAATCTAAAGACAGTCAGACTCAGTTTTGCAATTTTGCCAAGCTGTCAGCAGTTTATTCTTAATGTTAAGGAAATCAAGAATTGGATATCATCTTCCTTAATTTATCCGTGAAAGATTTCTAGCTGTGATTCTAAGCTCGAAAATTTTTTTGGATTTTATCCGTTGAAAATCAAGCAAATTTTGGAAGGATCTACTTTTGGAAACTCAAGATCCTGATTGTATAGGCGAGCAGGATTGACAAGCTATTTTCTACTTATATATTCGACAACGTGAAGATAACCTAAATTCATTCATTCCAATAGGTAGATTGGATGAATTCTTAGAAAGTGCTAACGGCTATGGAGGCACGAATGGATATTTAAGGTGTGTCAAGGTTGTTCGAAAATGTGAGTGAGCCGATAGAAAAATTTTGAAGTTCGAACCTCTGAAACTTCTTGTTCTCAAAATCTCTTAAGCTCAAATTGTGTACTAAGAGAGATACTTACAGTGTGAAATTGTGAGAAGCTGTGGAATAGACTTTCTACAAAAGAAGTCTAGATCGTAGACTGTAAAACTCTCATTTGCTACATAGTGATTACAGCCAGTTGACTGCCAGCATGGAGAGTAGACGTAGGCTTACAATAAGCCGAACCACTATAATCTTTGTGTCAAAAATTATCTCACCCTACTCTATTTATTTTCATAGCTGCGTGATTCATTTATCTCTGATTTTATTTTCATGCCAAAGGATTTTGGTTAAAGATTTGAAAAGAATTTCATGAACACCTATTCACCCCTTCTCTAGGTGTATTTACTAGCCTTTATCACATGATAGGGTTCCATATTTTTCACACTGGAAACTAGAAGCGCATTGGCTTGAAAACAATTCAAATATTCTGGGAACTAGGTTTAAGTAAATCCCTAAAAAAGGAACTCGAACCCGATAATCCACCAAAACTCACTTTGCAAATAGGGTAGGGGTGGTCATTTTCCAACCCACAAAACAACGAAGTCAACGTGCCATGACCTCTAAATTTCCAAGTCAGGTTGGGTCGAGTCAATCTGTTTTAACTCTCTTTGACTCTTTATGAAAATGGGGAGGGAATCTTTTCTGTTTGAATCATTATTAAAAATTTGAAACATTCAAAGTTACACAATATCCCATCTCATTAGTCATGGAAGAAGCATAAAATTTCTACGATTCAATATTATAAATGAATGAATGGAAAGTATTCAAACCTCAAAGACAAACTAATATTTGTCACCTAGATTTGTTCATGACAAAATTTTGATTGGGTGCTTAGAAGGCCACTGATCTAAATAAAAAGCTCCCCATGCAATGAATCCAACAAATCAAAAGCTCCCCACGTCAGGAGCTAAACCACTTTCTTCCATCATTTTAAGCAGCCTATGCGCATCATCCACATCCCCAATTCTACCGTGACGACGAATTAGAGAATCGCACGTGATGAGGGATGGAGGAAGCTAGTGCTCGCAAAAGAGTTTTCCGAAATGATATTCTCCTCCCGGTTCAAAGGTTAGGGCCATTTGACCGGGCGCTATGTTGCCTTTTTTTATCCCGAGCTCGCGTGTCGGATTTCGTTCTTCGGGAGTCTTCTTATCGTGTTAGATATTTCAATACATGTTCGATACTCTCCGATACTCTTCGATGCTCTCCGATACTCTTCGATGCTCTCAAAAAATTCAATACTTGATTATCTCTCCCGACACTTAATCAACTCTCCCGATATTTTTCGACAGGCGAGTCGAGAATTTCAACGTGAGAATTCAAAATTCCAACACGCATAGAGTTGATTTTTAGAATTTTCAATAAATAGATGGTCAAAATGTAAATATGTAAGAAAATAAAAATAATAAAAATAATAAATAGGGAAAAAAAGAGAAGCTCGGTATTCTCTTTTCTTCCGGCTCTCACTTCCGGTAACAAACAATTCACTCCAAAGTTTGTTTTTTCTGCAAGTTTTATGGCATATTCAAGGGAAGTTGAATTTTTCAAATTGAAACAAAAAATGATATTGACAAATAATTTATTAATTTTTCTAATGCAAATTCATTTTAGGCCCTTTTAATTATTTATTTATTTTTGAATTTGAATGAAATTAATTTAATAAAAATAATCATAAAAATTATAATTTATCATGTAAGTATAAAAATATATGTTTAATATACAATATGTCTCAATGTGTCAGAATTCTCTATTTTATGAGAAACGGCGTATTAACATGTCGCATCACGTGTCGACGTTAGTGCTATTAACAATGTGACATCTAAACAATGTCGGAAGACCGTCTTTTATGATCCGAGAAGCGGGTTGGGACATTTGTGGTGACACGAAGACCCTAATCTCTATCAAGAGGGGCGTGTGTAGAAGCCAGGGTCTGCTAGCCAAGTGTTATTATAAAATACTAGAGTTCAGCTATTACTTATATACGCCATCACCTGACCAAGTGTTATTATAAAATGCTAGAGTTCAATTATTATTAATATGCGCCATCATTTGACGTCCGGTGTATTGTCATTGGGTCCTCCGCTAACCCCAGGGGTATTGGGAAAAAAAAAATTTTCGCCATCATTTGACGTCATTAATTTTAAATTAATTCACATTATAGGCAATTTTCTTACAAAAAAATATCGATTTTTCAAAATTCATCTTTTGGGATTTTGTGGAATTTCCTACCTTTTGTTGGAATATTTTAAGGTATAGAATTTTATACTTCAAAATAAGTAAAAAAGAGAAATAGGCTCTGGGTATAACGTGGCCGAATTTGGCACGTCACAGACTACGCTAAACTTTCGTCCATTAATTAATTGGTATGGGAATGCTTTAAACAACTGGGAAAAAAGGACGCCTACAAGATTTTATATATTATCGGCAGAGCAGACCCGAGCAGAAAGAGAGCACTTTCGCGCAACGGTTGACTGGTCAGACAAACGGGGAATAGATGATGACGCACAACGTCCGGTTCAATTCGCTCACTAAGCACGTCATCACCATCTCCGCCCCTTCCTGGGTCTCCTCAAGCCCTACGTGTATACTGACGCACGCTGTCTGGCTCAGTTCGCTCGCCAAGTGCGTCATCACCACCGCTTCCACTACCTTCACAGGCCCTATATATGTACCGACGCTTCTCGCCTTACCTCTCATCACCGTTCTCTTCGCATCTCAAAACACGCAGATAACACGGTTCTCTTCCAGTTTGAGATTTAAGCCGTGCTCGTCAAGCTCAGTGAAATGGCAATGTCCACAGAGAATAAAAATCCAGTGAAGGCTTTTGGATGGGCAGCCAGAGACACTACGGGGGATCTCTCTCCCTTTAGGTTCTCAAGAAGGTAACATCTTTTGGTTTTCTTTTTCTTTTCGTCAATTCTTATTTTGGGTGCTGCACCTAAAAATTCAACAGAGGGGAGCATCTTTCTTTTCAAATTTGCTGATTTTATGTTTTATAGGGCCACAAGAGAAAATGATGTAACTTTTAAGGTATTGTATTACGGTATATGCCATTCCGATCTCTATAATATCAAGAACAAATGGAGAATAACTTCTTATCCTGTAGTGCCCGGGTATGAGTTTTCGAAAACATCTTCCCTGTCGATTCTCTTAGATAAATAATACATTTTTGAGCCAATAATGACACAGATTGTCCACTGTGTGCAAGCATGAGGTTGTAGGTGTGGTCATCGAAGTAGGCACCAAAGTGACAAAATTTAAAGTCGGGGACAAAGTGGGTGTTGGGTGTATGGTCGGATCATGTCGCTCTTGTGCAAATTGCAAAGAGGATCTTGAGAATTACTGCCCCGAAATGATCTTAACCTATGGTGCAAAGCACTATGATGGGACCACCACCCATGGTGGCTATTCAGACATCATGGTATCAGACAAGCACTTCGTGATCAAAATTCCCCACAATTTGCCTCTTGATGGTAGTGCTCCTCTCCCCTGTGCCGAGATCACTATCTACAGTCCGTTGAAGTACTACGGGCTTAATAAGGCCGGAATGCATTTAGGGGCAGTTGGGCTTGGTGGGCTCGGGCATATGGCTATAAAGTTTGCTAAGGCCATAGGTCTCAAAGTGACCATCATCAGCACCTCACCTAATAAAAAGAAGGAAGCCATGGACCATTTGGGAGCTGATGCATTCTTGGTTAGTCGTAACACAGAAGAGATGGAAGTAAGTTATAGTCACAACATATTATTTTCTTTGATGATGTATAGGGATGAGGTTAAATGAATGTAGATTTATGTTATTATCTTTTATTAACTGCAGCTTGCAATGGGTAGATGGATGGTATCATCAACACCGTCTCAACTGTACATGCTCTTTTGCCTTTGATCGGTCTCTTGAAAATTAATGGAAAGCTCGTCATGGTTGGTGCACCAGAGAAACCACTAGAGCTACTTGCTTTTCCACTCCTCATAGGTAAGCCCAAGCAAGTCCTTTGTGTTTTATAGTGTTTCTTAGAAAAGAAAACTACCTTCATAATTTTTACCCAAAAAAAAAAAAAAAAAAAAAAACTACCTTCATAATTGGTGTTTATAAATGAAAGGATTTTAGTTTTAATAGAAGATTCATTTTGAGTTTCATGAAAGCGAAAAATAGTAACAAGTAAGACCAATGACAGGTGGAAAGATGGTGGGAGGAAGTTGCATTGGAGGGATAAAAGAGACGCAAGAGATTATTGATTTTACAGCGAAGCACAACATAGTTGCAAATAGTAAGCTTATTCCCATGGATTATGTGAACACTGCCATAGAGCGTTTATCGAAAGCAGATATTAAGTACCGATTTGTCATTGACATCGCCACTTCATTGAAGCCTTTCTGATGACGAGCCCGTTGGATTACTATACAAAAGGGAGTTGGAATCAAAGCTTTTTTAATATAGAATGTAACTTTATTTTAGATTTATTATTGACTTATTCGTATTTCAGGTGATATTGCTCTTTTTTTGTAATGTTTGTTTGTTAGGAAATTAGGTTTAACTAATTATGCTATAAATACCAGTGATCCTCTTTCCTCAATTTTATATCTGATTTCCTTCCCTATCTTTTTATTTATTTGTCCCTCCTTTCTACAATTCTCAATCGTGTTTTGCTACCCGATTCCATCCCGCATCAGTTTGGCATCAAAGCTACGTAGGTTCGTTGTGGATTAATAATAAAGAAAAAGTTCCTACGTTAATTGCCCTTTAATATCAATTTTTGTGTGGGAGATTTTGCCAATCATTGATCAAGTTAGAGCTCTAAATCTAGCTATGTCATCTTAGGCTTTAAAAGAAAAATGGGGTAATAACATCACAAATATCTCAAATATTGCTCATAATACAATCGAGTACCTGAACTTTTTTTCATTTGGTCAAGAGCTTTTTTCATTTGGTCAAGAGCCACAATTTTTCAATATTAAATCAATATGAGGGTTTCATTAATTAAATTGATATGTTGTGTAATTTTGTTTGACATGACTCGCTGACTTTGCATAATTTAGGCACAATTTGTGAAGTGGCTTGCTTACTTAACATAAATTGTGCCATCTCCATCGATTTATTGGATGATGAGGGGAGAAAGAGATTTGTCTCGATTGAATTTAACTATCCAATATCAGGAAAATTGTTCAAAAGTCTTAACCTATTATATTTTTGTCAATTCAATAATAAACCTTTTAATTTTACTAATTAAGTCCCAAGTAGTTTCACGTTTTGTCATGAGTCCATTTAGCTAATTTTGTCCAAAAATTACTAACATGGACGACAGCTGTCTACATGACATAGTTAACACTAACGTAAATAATTTTTTATACTATTTTAATATTTATTCCTTTTTATTTTTCTTTTTCTTTCTCTTTCCTTCCCTTCTTTCTCCTTTGGCGAGGCTTGCCTCCATCGGCCATCAATGAGGGCAAACCTCATCATTGCTAGGTGAATTGGGCCTCGCCATGAATGGGCAAGCTTTGCCAAAGGCTAATAGGGTCAACCTCATTGACCCTCACCTCTAGCTAGATGTCGAGATTTGGCAATCAAGTATATGAGAAAGAAGGGAAGAAAAATAAAAGGAGAAAAATAATATAAAAAATTCTAGAAAATATTATTAAAATTTATTCATGTCAATATCGGCTATGTCACATAGAATAATCAATATCCATATCAACGATTTTTAGTCAAAGTTGACTAGATATACTCAAGGCACAATGTGAAAAAGTTTATAAATTAATTAGCAAAATTACAATATTTAGGATTGAATTAGTAAATGTGTAATAAATTTATCACTTTTTGGATAATTTTCCTATCTAGTATGTGCCTGTTGATGTGCTAGTGTCTCAAGAGGCTACATTGAAAGCCAATACGGATACTTAATGGCTCTTTAAGCATTAGTGTCCAAAATTGGCATTTTCCGTTTTCGATTTTAATGTAGGCATCCGTTAATCTACATTTGAAAAGTTGAGACATTTGATTGAATAGGGAATCAAGGTTTATTAAACTAATGGTAAAATAGACTAAAGTTCACACAATTGAGATGTCATTACCCAAGAAAAAAAGGGAAAGAAGAGCATCATCTCAAGTTGTCAATGCATTTTCTTGGAAACCAGTGTGGATATCAAACTTTGACCCATATGCAATCACGAAGGAAATTCACATCATTTTTACATAACAGGTGACCTAATTATTTATGACCCTATATTTTGAAGTATGCCATGCATAACATCTAACACAGGATGAGACGTGGAATGTCACGTGACACGATGGAAAGTAAAGTGAATGATTGCACGTGATGTGTGAGTGCAACATGATTCTTGAATATGTGTGAATGGTAGGTAGTCCACCATGACATGTATAAATGACATGTATAATGATGTAAGAATTGAGAACGTTATGAGCGAATGATGTGGCAATTAAATATAATATGAGCAAGCTAAATAACACGGAGTACGAATATGACATGTATGATGATGTGGCAATCAAATTTGACATGTGCCGATATGCAAAATGACATAGTAACCCAATAAGAGATGTACGAATGACAGTGGCGAGCATAATAAATAAGCAATCCACTACTGCAGGGGTAAATGACATCTGTAATCATGACATGTAAAAAAGCATCAATATAGTTTTAAAATTCGTTTGGAACCATGTTTTGAAATTGAAGTTCTGAATAATAAAATGACGATTTGCACGCGCAGGGCCTCGGTTCATGAACTTGAATTGGATGTCTACTAGCTATTGGCCCTCGATTGCAGCACTATCGCTACACACCCCAGTTCAATCCCTTTGATATCATGTCTTAAAGGTTTTTTTTTTTTTTTTTTTTTTTTTTTTGAAATGTCGAACGTCTTAACGGTTGGCTTGCAAAATATGAGGTATATTCTAGCACTTCCAATATTTATCCACCTTATATCGTATTTCAGAACTGCAGACTTTATAATGTATTAGTAAATATTATGTTTGGATTTGGTGACCGCCTAAGTGCTTGGTTAATTATTTGTTGATAAGCAAGTGACCAGGTTAAACTTTAAGTTCATCAATGTTTAATCATATATTATATATTTTAGAAAGTTAACAAAAACTTTTACCAGTCACTACATTTTCTAAAAAGTATCATGTACTTTATTAAAAGAAATTTACCATCGGACTGAGATTCTTTATTCAAGGAACTCTTTCTTCCCTTCCCGTTAGATCTACCAACACGTTTAGCAAATAACCAATGATTTTTCAAGTATCATGTACTGATACTTTTGGAGAGCCTACATTGAACATTTATTAATCCATTTCTCATTAAAAATATCACATACCATGGGCTTCATTCAAAGCAACATGACTAGGCTCACAAATTCGTTCTAACTGATTCAGGCCTAGCCTAGCTATTCTATTCAATTCTATTTGTTTAGTTATGAAATTCCAAGATCCATCTTCCGACCTATATTTATAACCCTATATAAAACAAAAGAGAGGGATTTTAATAATTTTCTTCTTTCCCCAAATGATTCTTAGTTAGTTCAAAAATATTGCGTTCATGGACGAATCTATGAACTCATAGTTTTATTATATTTCAAATTTCAACATTTCTTTTTCCATAAATACAACTTCTTTGTATTGCATATTTTTATCAATGATCTACTCTTACTATTAAATGATTTAAATATTTCTTCACAAACTTAATCTTTCACATATCAATTTCTTATAAACACACAACACACGTTCATATTTGCTAGTATGTTAAAGGAAAACTTCTCAAGGAACTCTGTTCATTCTAACCAATCTTCGCAAGCTCTAATCTATTGCTAACTTAGCATTTTTAGTCTTTTTCTTGAACTCCATTTTGTTTATATAAATGAAAGACAGAAACTTTTTAAGAAACTCTAGCCATTCAAGTAACCTTAGCAAGTTATACCTATCGCCGACTCAGCAATTTTAGTCTTCTCCTTTAACCCAAGTTCGTTTTTATTCTGTATTATTTTTGCCTATGGACCTGAAAGTTGACCATTATGTCCATTTCTAATTAATTGTTTCCTTAACCTGTGCTAAAGTATTTCTTTTATTCATATCGATTTTAATTCTCTCTCTTTCCTTGGCCGAATGCCCTATTATTACCTACCATAATCAACTCCATTAAATTAATAATCTATTCATCCCTTTAATGTAACATTTCTAATTCTGTCGTCATTGCTACCAATTATCACATCTTAATTTAGCCTTTTGTTTTCTCTCCTTCCTTTGACTCAAGGTCTTCAACTTCTATCTTTTTCCCCTATTTTGGTCAATGGAAGACAGAGAAGATGGCAACACTTAAGGTCCGTTCGTTTCACAGAAAATATACCATTTCTGGAAAATATTTTCTCAGAAGTCATTTTCTAGGATAATGATAATATTTTCTGGTGTTCGGCTAAAACCTGTAAATGTTTCGAAAAATATTTTCCGATGTTCAGTAAGGAAAATATCTTCCGCTCACTAGATTGGCAAACACGAGCGTCAACTTCAAGACTCGTCAGATCGATAAGCGCAAGTTTGAGATCGACGAGCTTCGAGTTCACTTGGTCCGATGACTAACCAAGAAAAGAAGTGGGAAAAAAAGAAAAGAAAAAGAAAAAAAAAGGTAATTAAAAATAGTTTGAATTACATAAAGAAAAAGAAAATTTAAAAATAATTCTAATAAAAAAAGAAAAGAAGAAGAAGAAACAGAAGGAGGAAGTAAAGATTTGTAGAGGTGTGAAATAAGAAAAGATCAAGTGAGAAAATATTTTCCACTTTTGAAAAGTACATTTTCCCATACTTTAGAAGACTATTTTTCTTAGATGGGAAATATTTTCTCCAAGGTTTTTTCCGTGAAACGAACGCCAAAAAATCCGAAAACGTTTTCCCGGAAAATAATTTCTGTGAAACGAACGGAACCTTAGGATGTGTTTGTTTTACGAAAAACGTAACGCTTTTGGAAAATGTTTTCCGGGAAATTATTTTCCAGGAAAATGGTTAATTTTTCTTTGTTTGGTGATATGTGATTGAAAGTATTTTATGGTGTTTGAATCACATTTGAAAAATGATTGAATAACATTTGACGTAACAATTGACAATAGTGTGCCTTTTACTTCCAAATTAATTTGTTGAGTTCATGACCTTTTTTAACTTTATAAAAATATTTTTTTATAAAATTTGAAATTATAATTATTTTTCATATTTCAATTTTTTTCTTTCTTTTTATTCCTTCCTTAGCCGGTGGCCGGCGGGGTTATGGTCGGCCACCGGTCGATGACGAGCCGGGCGAGATCGAGCCTCGCCCGATGCCGACGAGCTCGAGCCTCGCTAGATCCGGCGAGGCTTGGCCTCGTTGACGACTAGTGAGGCTCGAGCTTGCTAGCATAGGCCTCGCCGAATCGGCGAGATTGAGCCCCGCCGACACCAACAAGCTCATCTCGCCCGTGGCCGGTCAGCGGCCGTCGTCGTGGCTGCGAGGCCGGCCGAAGAAGAAGAAAAAGAAAAGAGAAAAGAGAAAAAGAAAAATAATGATTAAAAATTAAAATTTATATTTTTAAAAATAAATAAATATTATATTAAAAAATAAAAATTCGATTTTTTAAAAATATTTTTAAAAAATTATAAAAATTTAAAAATATATCTTTATAAGAATAATTGTTTGTAAACCAAGCATCAAATCTAAGTTTTGGTAGATTCGGAAAACATTTTCCGATACTTTCAAAGGGAAATCATTTTCCCGAATTTAAGCTTTGTTGGGAAAATGTTTTCCGTTGACTTAAAAACGTTTTCCGTTGACTCATTTTTCTAAGTGAACCAAACGTCGGAAAATGAGGAAAATATTTTCCCCAAAAACGTATTTCACGGAACAAACACACCCTTAGTGTAAGCGCATCCTGACATCAAGAGTAAGGTTAATTTTCACTTCATTTACCTAGCTTTTTGTTCGTACTCTTCCGATTTTCATTTGGATTGCAAGTACTTCCTCTTTTCCACAATTCACGATTTTGTCGAGATACCCGACTAATTTTAACATATTATTTTCCCCAATTGATGTGAGGGGCCTTAAATTTCCTCTTTTCACACAATTCACAACCGTTTTAGTCGAACTTTCCTTTTTTCCAATGAAAGAATTATATTATAGGGAAAATGTCACAAATGGTCCCTATATTTTTAGTCAATGTACAATTTGGTCCCTGAATTTTCAATTCGCTCAATTTGGTCCCCGAACTATTGATAAATGTCCGATTTAGTCCCGAACTTTCGTCGGCTCAATTTGGTCCCCGAACTTTCGTTCGGCTCAATTTGGTCCCTGAACTATTGATAAAATGTCCGATTTAGTCCTTCGTTATTATTTTTCCTTTTTTTCTCTTTTTTCCTCTTTGATAAAATGAAGGACTAGATCGGACATTTTATCAATAGTTCAGGGACTAAATTGAGCCGATCGAAAGTTTAAGGACTAAATCGGGCATTTATCAATAGTTCAGGGACTAAATCGGACATTTATCAATAGTTCATGGACCAAATTGAGCGAATTGTAAGTTCAAGGACCAAATTGTACATTGACTAAAAATATAGGGACCATTTGTGACATTTTCCCTATATTATACGCACGCATTTGTTACACCATATTGACTCAAAAGTTTTGTCATTGCTTATTTTACCATTTATATCTTATGGGTTATCACATGACAGAAATGACACCATCTAAAAAGTCCACAAGTTCCTCTAAAAAGAACACGGAAATTCTGGCACCCTGATTTTTAAAAGGCCATAATCTTTTAACCGAGCGAAATAAGAGGACCCATAAAGATGATCTTCAAAGTCCTTCGTATTGTTAAAATAACTTGCCATCCGCAGAACGAATTTATCTTAGAATTAAGACCTCCAGGTCCTAAGTCAACGACCGTCAAGTTTAGGTGGCCCTTGCGACCCGAGTACCGTTCACACATTGGGTCGTGGACCATGGCCAATTAGGCTCGGGGCTGCCTGCATGCCGCTCCTAGTCACAGCCAGCCAGTCTCGGTACCCGGCAGGCCACCACCACTTGGAGTGGAGAGAGTGGAGATGCAGCAAACGGGCGTGGCGAAGATTGAAATAGCACCATAATGTTTTATCATACTACTCTATCACTGAACTTTGTGATCCAACAGCTATGCAATGTAAATTATCGTCTCTGCAACCAACGAAAATAATGCCACCAATCATCACAGGTGAAGAAAATACATCTCCTTCCAGCTCCAACCTCGCAAACTCTTGAACCATGCACCTATCCTCTTTCTGCTGGTTCCTTTCCTTTGCTACATCCTCCTCAATGCGAAGCACCAACACAGATCCCAAGCATGTACAAACGCAAACCAGCCTGTAAAAGCAGTAATGTTATAAATTACAAGCATTAGGCCAACAAGCTTATGATGTGTCTTTACCTGTCAGCTGAAAGTCGCAAATGCTCATCAAGATAAGCAGATGCAGTTATTGGATAGCCAGCATCGTACTCCCAGTATATATCCCCATTTTCCTGAAGAATCCCCATTAATGATAAGAAAATATGACAGCAAATTGATCAAAGGTCACAGTTTAAGAATAGACGGGGAGATAGAATTTCCATCTCAGTATCGTTTTCTGATATCCAACTTAAGAAAAACTGATGAAAGTAGGCCATGCAAGATAGTTGTGGCCCTGGGAAGTTTGATAACGGGTGACATGCAGATTGCAGGGGTTTGTCTACAAGTAGTGATTATGCCAAGAAACAGCAATGAAGTGAATAAGAGAAAAAAATGATCACAAGAATTGTTTTGTATGGTTAAATAACACAAAAACTTATTTAAAATGTAGGGGCAGATTTTTTCCTTGATGCCAATCAAAAAGCAAAAGATTCTTCCAATATTGTGAAACTAAAATGAAGTTTGGCAAATTGGAAAGTTTGGTAGGAACTAGAGAAGAGACAGGTACTAGGTGGCAATGCCATCTATATGCAAAACTACCTGCAGAAGTCTTCAGAAGATTGTAGTAAAATCGTAGCAACTTATGCATAAACTTACCAGCTAGCCCCAGAGACATGGTTAATAAACTTAAAAACAAATGGTCAAACTAGATTGATACAAATTCTTAGACAAGTCAAGTCAAAGTGAATATGATAAGAGTTGGACCATACTGGTTCTAGTGAAAGAATACTTCCACTTCTGGAGCAAATAAGCACCTGCATACAAGAGAAATCCTCACTTAGATCAAGAGCGAAGGTGGTTCCTTATTGATTATCCTGTTCCTTTCAGTTTATTTCATGCTTTTTCAAAGATATCAAAGATATCTCATATCAAAGCAATATGATAGTAAAGTAATTCATCTAGCAAATAGAGCACGAAGATGGATGAGACAAAGTCTAAAATTTGGTCACTTTTTGTGCACATTTTGCCACGCTTGTTTGTACCAAGTAATCTCTTCCATTTTGGGTTATATTCAATATGTTATCATACTGCATCCAAAATTGGCAATGCTGGTCTTCTTTTTGTTTAAGATATTTTCTGCAGTTTGGTTTTTACATGGATTCTTTAGCTCACGTTACTTTATTGCCTCATCACGGCCTTACTGGAAACTTGTCGAAAAGTCTCTTTAACATGCTACCGACACATCTTGACATAGAATGGACTTCACAAAACAAATTCTCTACAGAAGTGTTTTACCTGAGTAGGGAGAACAGAAGTTATGCTGGCTCCAGCAAAAATAGGACCACCAGTTCTCCGCTGTTCAAAGTTAATAATTAGAATAAGACACAAAGCAGAATGCATTTGATAAATTGGAAAGGCATTACAAAGTGAAGCGAGATAACTTGCATCCATTTAGTAAATAAAATGTCATCCACAATTGTAAAAATCAGCACCCTACAATGGATCAATGGGACTGTCTTAAGGATTGGAATTGAATCAAGGATCGCAAGATCCTAGAAGTTTATTAGAATAATTAAATATTAAACCACGCATTCGTCTAATAACCTAAGCTTTTAGAATAGTCGGTACTGGTCCTACCAAATCTTTCATGGTATCAGAGTAAGAGATCCTAAGTTCAAATCTTTCTAAGCCCCATTTGCCTCCCCAATTAAATATGTCCATACTTAGTATTAGGCAAAAAAACCAAATTAAGCGTGAGGGGGGATATTAGAATAATTAAATATTAAACTATGCCTTCGTCTAACAGCTTAAGTTTTTAAAACAGTCGCTAGTGATACCACCAAATCTTTCAAAGTTAAAACAATGATCAAGTAAAATATAAATGATCTTTTGCAAAATCGACTATGAGGCTTTTGTGAGATTAAAACTCCAAAGCAGTACTACTTTGAAGGCCTACACCTTCTAGAAAAGTCAGAACTTCTTCAATTATGTTCAGAGTCCTATGAATAATGGTTTTAATCCCTATTTATTAGTCTTGAAGAGTTTCTTTCATATTAAAGTATTTCTCCATTACAGAATAAAGTTTCTTTTAGGAAGTTGTTCTATCCTTTCTCTGGCTTTGATGTCCAGAAGAGAATCTTTTAGATTGTGCATTTCCTTGTGAATGATTCCTATCTGCTCCTTCTATTCCGTTCTTGGTGTTATACACCTTCTTGGGGTTTTCTTATCTAAATCACATATGGCTGTAAATATGGTTCAAATGATTGCTAGATGGTGGGTGTCCATCTGACAGCTATGCGAAAATCATCATTCCTCATTCTCTGAATTACACATCCAGCAAGTCAAACTTCCTTTAATATTTAGAGATGCACACCATGATGATTGTAGATATTGCAGAAGCTCAGTATTGTAACCATGTGATCCAATTCAGTATTCAAAGAAGAGGAGAATATGAGCAAGAATCATTGAATTCAACAGAAATCAATTCATAATTTGATAGGATTGACAACTTTCTAGCGAAACACCAATAAATGCAGCTTGCTAAGACGTCACCATAGAATTACAAGTTAAGCGTCATGGTTTTTCTCAATCTAGTGAGTAACAGAGACTTAAGATCTAAAATGGACACGATCCCAGACTGGACTCTAACCACATTGCCAACACAACTACGAGGGTGGTCCTCGGGGCTTCTTGGGCACCCAATTAATTCCCACCGGGTGTGAAAGTCTATCCACCCCACATCTTAGATACACCTGGCAATTACCGAGGATTTACAAACCTGTGCTCCTGGGGGTGGTCACAGAAAATGCTTAAGTGGGGCGATTTGAACCAGGCTTTCAGTGAGGAAGACAAACATGCTAACCAGTTAATCAACCCTTAGAATAGATATTGGTGGTCTTAAAAACCTCATTTCAGAGAGATCAACCCATGAAAACTTATGAGACATTCCCATCTTGCTAATATTTGGAAGGATACTCTACTTCATCTTCTCATTGGTAATACTTAGTTACAATACTGCCCAATTATGGATGAAAGTCGTCACATAGTTACATTATTAAGCCTTTGCTCAAGAGGGACACTGTAGAAACACTGCCATTTCACCCAGAGATAGTGACAATTTGACAATGAACATTTATGCACAAGCTAGCAATAAGTTACTAAAATGAAAGTCGTTAATCATATGTAAATTATTTTTCTAGATATTTCAAGTTAACACCTGTTTTCAGTGAATTTTGCTTTGTTTTCCAGCTATCCTACAACTGTTTACCAACTCACAAGAGATTCTGCATGTTAAAAAATAACCCTTTCAATTTACGCCTTTAACTCACACTATCACCATAGCTACATTCGGCCTAGACAAGGGGACTGACAACATGACCAATATAACAGAGGTAAAACACAGCAAAGTAAGCTCTCTTACTGAGACAATATATGGGGAGGAGAAGCTATGATGCACTGTTCATTAAACTGCAAGAACTAGAGTAGCACTGGACCCCGTGGAGTAGGCATTTCTATTGCACATCGGGGTAGGTCCACGATGCAAGGAAACAACACACAACATAGATTGCCAGTTACTCGAAAAGAAATGATAAGACCATCTGTATCAGTGTCCACTTCTATGCCAAGCTATATTTATGTCTGTGCTTACTGCTTGTGCATATAAATGCAGATTTCTGCATCTCTGGCACTTCATCTACAGATGCAACTCCATGGAACGATAACATGGACTTGTCACAGGACAACCCAATTATGAAGTTATAAGCTGAACTATCAATGCTCTAACTGTGAGAAGAAAATCAGTTGAAGAATTTGTTTTCACTGATGCGACATCTGTCTGCTTCCATGAAAGTTCACATTTCATGGATAGTGAACGTTTTCTAACAGATCAAATAACAGGTAAGAAACTTGGTATCAAGAGCACAGATCTGCAGCCATGTTGCATTAACAAGATATGCCAAATTTATGAGACCATAAAATGCAGATGTATAGTCTCTGACACTTTGCACTAATCATTCTCTCACTTCCTAGAGTCCAGTTCATTAGAATCACAATACCAATAACTCAAATTGAAAAATCTCTGACACGTTGCGCTGATCATTCTCTCGCTCGATAGATT
This sequence comes from Eucalyptus erythrocorys, assembly GCA_014182555.1. Lineage (NCBI taxonomy): Eukaryota > Viridiplantae > Streptophyta > Magnoliopsida > Myrtales > Myrtaceae > Eucalyptus > Eucalyptus erythrocorys. Next base: position 29,770,658 of record CM024600.1, on the reverse strand, counting down.
CTAGCTCATTAGAAACCCAATACCAATAACTCAGATGTGGAAATGATCATCAAAATTGAACTTTCCAGAAATTTTGGATGGCCTAAAATCATTTGAACTTGCTGACTTAGATCAAGTGAAAAACTTAAAAAAGAAAAATCCAAAAACATTAAGTAACAAAATTATGTTGTACCTTCCAAATAATTGATCCAGTGGTATCTAAAGCCACAACAGATCCATCAACCAAGCAGCAAATAACTGTTGCAGGAGATGATAGTTTAGAAAAATACCACATAAATTAAGAAAAAGTAGACTAACAATCAAGTGAAGACATTTCGTGGACTACCTAGAGCAGAAGGAGAACACACAGAGAGAGATCCGAATACTGGCACTTCAAATTCACATAGCCAGAGAACATAAAATGGTACAGCCTGCACATTTCATGTTAACTTCTGGATCAGAATCTCTTAAACATGCTAGGTCCAACAATTGTATGATTAGGCATGTTTATAGTATAGAGAACACTATATCAAGTAGCAAAAATTGCAAGCACTGCACCCACAACAGAAGGCATAGCTCAAACAAACTGGCCATTGTAGCAGGGTAAAAAAAAAAAAAAATTCCAAGCCACCACAGGATCATTGCATAAATAACAACACTGGCTACTAGCTTACCTTCTCTTACAAAGGAAGAGCTATTGAAAGACAATGGCTACCTAAACTCATTCTGTCCCCGTTACCACTAATTTTCACCATGGGAAAAATATTTTAGAAGTCCTAGACTTTCTGTATGGAGTGCAATTGATTTCCAAACACTTCAAAACGCACAACCAAATCCTAAACCTTTTGAAGTTTGTGCAATCAAATCCTAACATGGCCATTGGTGGTGTCAAATTGTTAGAAAATTGGACGTTTCACCAAATTTAGCATAATTTCAATCCTATCCAAGCACCCAGGGTTTTTGTTGCCCATTGGTTATAGGCCTTGACTATGGAAGATAAGATTTAGATATTACATGAAATTGAGGAAACCAAGGTTTGAGTAACAATCTAAATTTGGTCATGAAATTTCCAAATTGAATAACAAACTCATACAAAATTTCTACTGACCAACTATAGGTGCCTAAAATCATGCATAAGTTGTTCTTGACTATTCATTTTAGTTATTTCATCCTGATTTCATTGATTTGAATTAGAATCTTGATTTTAACATTTGGTGACTTGAATTATTACTTCAAATTTGTTGATTTGGATTGTTTTACTGAAATTAAACTATAAAGTCATATTAGTCTATTCAGCTGCGGTTCTAAGAATGGTTAAACATTCATTGATCATTTGTGGTTGAATTTTAGATTTAAGCACTGATTCTAGTTTTACTTTTTAGATCAATCTTAATTTAAAATTGAGCTTTATTTTCAATTAACACTCATAATCAAGCCATACTCTGAGTAGACAACAAAAACCCCCAGTTTTTCTATTACACAATAATGGTGGAAACCATGCTTAACTTGGTGACGCAGATGGTTTTCCCATGGCTAGATGCCAAAATGGGGACATTTGTTGATCGCATTAATTTCAAAAGGTTTAGGACTTGATTGCACTTTTTGAAGCATTTAGCACACTATTGAACCCATTTTTAAGGAACTCATAAAAAAATTTAGAAATTGCCAAAAAATTCTTTTCTAGTTATACAGGTTTTAAAAGAAAGAATAAATTCTTTATAAACCTTTCACAAGAAAGAAAAAGAAAAGGTCATGAAAAACATTCTATTTTTAAAAGGAATAATAAAAGAATGCAAAAAAGAAATCCAATTCAATTATTTGGATTAAGAGAAATACCTAAATTGAGTGAAACTTAAAATGAAAAAGATGGTATAGTCCATAATGGGATAATTAACTAGCTGCAGAGGTTGAACAACTTTATTAGGTGGATAGAAAAAGATCAGAACTCTAACGAAGGTTCTTCTTAACTTGAATGAAGTTGACTTATAACATGGTCCTCTTACAAAAGACTGTCATATTTCATATTCTAGAAATTTAACATTCTTGCCTTGAAAGATGGATGCAAAAACAACTTGAGTTTCAATTAGGACTCTGCATACTGGGGGTGGTGTAAATCTTGATATCAAAGATTCCAAGATTGGTCCTTTCATTGTATAAAACTAGCCAACCCATCCACAATAATTATCCTAGCGAGCAAACATCTACAAGGTTTTTTTTTTTTTTTTTTTTTTTTTTTTTTTTTTTTTTTTTGGGTCAAAGTTTTATCTATATTCGTTCTGACATAAGCAGGTTGGCATATTTATGATTGGAGGTGGTCTTCAATGGTATATGGACGTAAAAAGTGGACAATTCAGCATCTGCCATCAAGGTATTCAAACTCCAAGGAAGTAATATGGATAAAAAGTTCATATGTACCTTGATACAAAGAGCTGTTACACGACCACTAGTGGATCCTACATAAAGAGTGTTGCGCACCTGCAATGAATCAATTGAATTTTAATTTTCTCAAGGATGGTTTTTGAGCAACTACATGGTAATCGATCAAAGACACGTAAAAACTTTTCACCTGAAAATTCAAGAAAAATATCAAGCATCGAACATGTCAATATGACAGTTTAAATCAATTGCACCAATTGTAAAATAAATCACACAAGTCCTTAAGCCATATTTGGTACAAGGAATGGAATGGAATCATGATCACCTCCTCCAGGCTTTTTCTCTAGTTCAGTAGTATTGTAGAATTGAACAGGGTAGTCCCATCAATTGTACCAATTGTAAATAAATCACACAAGTCCTTAGGCCATATTTGGTACAAGGAATGGAATGGAATCATGATTATCTCCTCCAGGCTTTTCTCTTGTTCAGTCGTATTGTAGAATTGAACGGGGTATTCCCAATGGAAGTTCCATTCTCTCTATATCAGGAATTGGCAAAGAAGGAAAGTGACTTCATCTCTAATTTGCCTCACGGCAGACACAAATGCACACATAATCAATTTTCCAGCATATCCATTCTCATTTTTTTTTTAAGGAATATCTGAGATTCTACAGTATCCCTTTGGATGCCCATATTGTTCTTTTGTCACAACTAACTGTAGGATTGAAAATATAATTTGATTCCCTTCCGAGTTTTATTTCATTTCTTCATCCATTCCATCCCATTCCTCGTACTCAAATATTGTAGATGTTTCTCAAGCCAATAAAAATATAACATCAGGAAATGCCAGATTCACCTCGTCAATCGCAGGTGAACCAAAGATACTCCCACCACAACTAATATTGAAAAGACATTGATGATTCTTGTAGTCAAGAGCATAGAGGTTATGATCATGAGATCCACACCTGCAGAAATCCTTTTTGTGTCATTTGTCTTGAAGCAACATATAGAGCATCAAAATTGATAAAAGAGAATAGGACAGATGAAAATTTAGGCTACCTAGGATAGCGGAACAGACATCGTAGAAAAAGAGCATATAATGCAGTGAAGAAGCAATGAAAAGGGAGAATAAGTGCCAGCAAAACAACATGGCCTAGAAAGGGAAAGGGAAATCTAAAGTCTAAATATTTTATTTGATAGAAACATGTCAAACAGTGGGTTTTGAGCACAAGAAAATATGGGTTGGAGATCGCTATCTTGTGAGTATCCTCTCTATTTCCTGGCTGTTTTGGAAAAAGCAAAGAAAGCAAGCCTTTGAAGTACAGGAGTCTTCAACCTGTAATTTTTCATGACAGGTGCAAAACTTATGATTTTAGCATAATGGAATTACTAGCAGATGCAAATGCATTGGTTGCTAATATATGCTTTCTCTCGTAATTAAGCTCTTTTGAATCTTGACCTCCTTTCATACGAGGCTTTCCCTGTCTAGCATCCTATAGCGTATCTCATTATCAATGAAAAATGAGCTTTCTTGCAATAGCCCCCAGAGAACCACACACACTATTTTCCTTATCTTGCGTCAAACCCTCAGTAAGAGGCACAAATTCGGTAGCTTCTGGCATCATCTAGTCCCAGTCTAATCTGAACTGCTTCTGCTAAGCTGTGGTGCCATCACAGGTGTTAGAATATTTAAATAATAAACTACGCCTTCATCTAACAGCTTAAGCTTTTAGAATAGTTGGCAAGTGGTCTCACAAAATCTTACATGGTATCAGAGTTAGGAGGTCCTGAGTTTGAATCTTTCAGGCCCCTATTTGCCTCCCCAATTAAATTTTCACGCTTAGTACTAGGCAAAAGACCAGATTAAGCGTGAGGGGGAGTGTTAGAATATTTAAATAATAAACTACACCTCATCTAAAAACTTAAGCTTTTAGAATAGTTGGCAGTGGTCTCACAAAATCTCACAACAGGCACAGGTTCTCCAAGGATTTATCTTCCCCACATTTGTTGGAATCTCGAAATATAATAGAGAAGGATAAAATTCTTTTAGTTGTTGAATTAAATTTGAATTCAATAAAAGGTGTGGGGTTCCTTTCTGACAAAAAAAAAACTGGTGCAGACATTCATCTCAAACGTTGCTTCCCCCTCTCTTATCTCACTCTACTGACCAGGATGCTCTGGTTTCTAACGTCTTGTGCATCAACACCAGCACTGTACTCAGAATTTCCACCTCAATTTCTATTTTAAAGGAGGTTGATGTGGTCTGCACATTCATCTCTCTCTTTATAATCCAAGGTAAAAGGTATTGGAGAAGGACAGACTCATCTAGAATTTTGTTAAATGCAAAGCCTTCTCTATTAAATCTTATTATTTAGCCATCAGAAGTCTCTATTGACACCTTCAGACAATTCGTGCTAAAGCCATTTGGCTTCCTAATGTGCCTCTGAAGACATCCTTTTTGTGCTGGGCAGCTACTTGGAATAGAGTTCTCATTTTCGAGAATCTCTGATAGATGAACAATTAATCAACTCAATGCACATGGTAAATAGAAATATTGTAGGATCTTCAAGAGAGGGGGAGGGAAACAATGAAACTACATCTTTACTAGATAACTTAGGCCCAATTTGGTTCAACTTTCCCAATGGGCTTCGAGCCCCCAAAAGCCCCGTGGGAAAAATAAAAGGTGTTTGGTTCAGTTTTTTGAGGCCTCATTGGCCAAATGCTAGCATTTGGAATGCCGAAAGCCTAAAGCTTTGGGCTTTCAACATTTTCGAAATGCTATTGTGAGGGTTTAATGACTTTTTATTTCTTTCTAATATTACCCTCATTGATAATCATGTTTTCCGTTTTTGCTGTCAAAAAACACCATTCATTGTCTTCTTCCTTGGACTTGCTGGTCAACCGGTGAAGCTCAACCAAGGGAACTCAGCAACCGGCGGCCAGATATGGTCGTCGGTCGGGAGGCCTCACCAGAGGTTGTGTGACCTTAGGCGTTGCGACCCAGGTGCCGTTGCCGAAGGTTGAGCGACACAAGTGACGCTGCCTGAGGTTGAGCGACCCAAGTGGCTCAACCTCCCCACCACCACCACAGCTTGAGCCGCCTCCCCCACAATTTCACCCTCTCTGATGCATCTGCATCTCCTCCTCTGTTTTCCTTTTCATTTTTTTTTTCCTTTTTCTTTTCACCTTAAAGATGCTTTACAAAATATAACCAAAATGAGTATCCAAACACTCTTGCCTTCATCAAATGCCCATTCATTCAAAGATACTTGAGAAAATGCAAAGCCATTTCCTAAAGTTGAACCAAACGGACCCTTAATGATAAAGTACATAAGATGGCTTTGCTTATAGAGAATGAGAGACACTAACAAAACCCTAATGTCCTTTATGATCACCTATTTAGATATATATTAACACTCCCCCTCCAGCTAGAGCATTAGGTTGCATATGACAAGAAGAATTCCATAGTCTGTGTGACTAAAGCGCTGTGCAAAGCCAGACCTTACACTAGATAAGGGATGTAGATAAATAAAACGGATTTGAGACAACGACAATGGTGCAAGCCGGAAACTTACACAACAAACTGACAGCACCAGATTTGACAAATAGTTGAGGAGACAAGTCAAGATGGGAAAGTTGACACCTTTCTCTACCTAGAAAGACAATTAACATTGAGATAACCCGACTCATGAATTGAGGCAACTGAACCTCATCACCCCATAACTCTTGACTCTGGCTACTCAACAAATGTGTGCTTCACTCTTGAGCTCACAGCTGCCTGGAAACTTGATGGAGGCTTCACTAGTCGATGATGCCCACAATTGATAAGAGTCTCACAATGAATATCATCCACATTATTAGGCATGTTGAGAGTTGACTTGGGGAACTTTTTTAAGATAAGGTGCTGCAGATTGGAGAACCAAAACATCCCAGAATACCTTTTTCTTTTCTGGAAATTGGGAAAGACAACAAAATAACAAACCACCTTGTTCCCTATCAATATGCTCGGGCTAGGCTTTCCTATACAGTGGCCTAAACAGTCTCTCTAGCCTAGGGCTAACCATCTGCTCAATCAGATTAGCCATTCAGAGTCCTGTAAAGATATTTGGAAATACTTATCCCCACTTTGGTAAGTCTGCTTTGCTGCTCTTCTCCCCAGGCACTGAACTCGGTAGTCCCACTGGTAGATCTTTGGGTTAGCTTGTCTTAGTCTTAGCAGGTTTTGCTGCTTGTGCTCTGTCTTCTTAAGAGAACGCGCTTGCTCGCCCTCGGAATGCGATACAATATTCGTCTTTCAGTACTGGCGAATCTAATGATTATGATTATGCTATTCCTTAATTAAGACCTAATTCATCTTTCACCAACTCAGTTGAAAAGCCAATCCCCTTTAAGTAGCAGTCATTCCGGGGTATTCATCCCCAGCCTTTCCTGGATTCTCTGACTCCTATTGGTTACGATTAGGGTTAAGAAAAAAGTAAAATCAATCTTTCTTTGAAACCGAACTCTAGGCTCTTTTTATCTTCTTAATCACCCTAAGGCGAGCTAATCTAGCTTGATGCAGCTACTACGCCTGATCGATTGGCTACCGGCTGTTCACTCTTTGAATGGAATACGGATCCTCATCTACTTCACTCTGCCTATGATACATTCCTTTCTTTCTCACCTCTAGTTCCCTAGGCTTCTGACTTATAGGCGAGAAAAGAGGGTTGGCACTTTCCAACTCTATTGGCGAGAAGCCTGATTCTATAGGACAGCCGCCCTTGGGGGCCTCTCAATTCCTTGATATTAGTAGGATACGGCATCCCCAGTATGTCTTTTGTTTTTTCGGGATAGACCTGAATCCCATTCTTTCGTACTATGACTCCGAAGAATGAGCAAGATATGCGGAAGATGGGGGGGCTTGCCTCCTCGTTCCCTTTTACCTATGCCATGATGCTCATGGGCAGCTTCTCTCTAATTGGATTTCCTTTTCTAACTGGATTTTATTCCAAAGATGTGATCTTAGAGCTCGCTTACACTAAGTATACCATCAGTGGGAACTTTGCTTTCTGGTTGGGAAGTGTCTCTGTCCTTTTCACTTCTTATTACTCTTTTCGTTTACTTTTTCTAACATTTCTAGTACCAACTAATTCATTCGGGCGAGACATCTTACGATGTCATGATGCGCCCATTCCTATGGCCATTCCTTCAATACTTCTGGCTCTCGGGAGTCTCTTTGTAGGATACTTGGCCAAAGTGTGACCCGTTAGCCCATAAGTAAGTACTGTGACGAAGCGGCTGTTGCTCACCCGACACGATCGTACGAGGTCAGAATTCACCCAACACGATCATCCGGGGTGAACAAGAATTGGGGATCGGATGCGGGCGAAATTCCCGCCAATGGCTGAGATGTTCAGTCGACTCCCTCCCCCTTTGTGGGGGTACGGACCCCTACGAGTGAGCAGAAAAGGGAGGAGGAAAGAGGCCCTGGCGAACCTTCATAATTAGTGAACAAGTGTAAGCTTCGCTGCCCGACAGTATGGAGTACTGACCACACCGAGGGACAGGCCCTGAAGAGAATTTTTAATTTTTTAAAATATAATTTTTATTTTTATATCTTTTTTTTTTTTTTTTTTTTTTTTTTCTCCTTTGGCCTACCGCCAACCACAACGACGGCCGGCAACCGGCCACAGGCGAGATCAAGCTCGCCGACATTGGGTGGGGCTCAATCTTGCCAATTCGGCAAGGCCAAAAGGCAATTGAAAGCAACAAATTTTTATTTCAGAAAAGGAGTCAGAGCAATTACAAGCATTCCAAAGACGTCGGCCAGTTTGATCACACGCCGAGATCAGCAGCAATCACCTCATCGCATTGACTTGCCAAAATCGGAAGAACAATGCATGCACTGATTACTAGCTCACAAAATAAATTATTTATCTCGGTAGAGTATCGTTCGCACACTTAAACAATCAAATCCTACTAATCAGGATTATCCTATCAGGAGGTAAGTGCGTGGGTTTTGTGGGGAGCATGATTTGCTGTTCTCCACATAAGCCCAGTATAGAAGCTCACACAAGCAAGCGAAGGACCCAAAAATGGAAGACAAACCACAATCAAAATACACAGATAAACACAACTCAATAAGAGATACAACAAACAAAGATTGAAAAGAATCAGACGACTTCGTGAACTTGTACATGCAAATCCCCCAGAGATTGAAAAGAATTAAGGGGAAAAGGATTGCATGGGGGAAAGAATTAGCCAGATCTGGCGAGGCTCGAGCTCACCGGCGTCGGGCAGGGCCTCGGCTGCGCCGATCTGGCGAGGCCTATCGTCGGCCAACGGCCAGCCGCTAGTAAGGAATAAAGAAAAAAAAAAAAAAATAAAAAAATTGAAATATGAAAAATAATTATAATTTTGATTTTTTATTAAAAACATTTTTATAAATTACCCCATCTCCCCCTTCCATGTTGGAAGGGTGGCCATTGGGGCGAATCCCAATGGTTTAAACAAAAAAAAGACTTTCTTTTTATGTTTTACATTCACCGACCCATTTCCGACTCATATTTAACTTTCACTTGACTCATTTCTGACCCATATCTAATTTTCACTTGATCCATTTCTGACCTATATTTAACCTTCACTTGACCCATATATGACCCATTTAACTAAAAATGAGTCATAATATGGGTCTTTGACCCATATTGCCAGCTCTACCCTGAAGCGAAGGACGGGAACGAGCGGAATCAATGTGTTCCAATTTCTGGCCTTGCATCGACCATCCAATGGACCATGGACTAAACGGCCACTGCCTGAAAGGACTATGTCCAGGGGACCGCCGCCCCCCCCCCCACAAGGTACATCTTGCGCCTATGGGCCGCTATAACTATCCAAGAAGACACTCGAAACTGGAAGGAGAAAGAAACCCACCCGGTGGACTGCCGAGCTACAAGTCCCAGCCTTTGGAGTCTCGTCAGGGGAATTCTTCGGAGTCATAGTACGAAGGAATGGGATTCAAGTCTATCCCGAAAAAACAAAAGACATACTAGGATGCCGTATCCTACTAATATCAAGGAATTGAGAGGCCCCCAAGGGCAGCTGTCCTATAGAATCAGGCTTCTCGCCAATAGAGTTGGAAAGTGCCAACTCTCTTTTCTCGCCTATAAGTCAGAAGCCTAAGGAACTAAAGGTGAGAAAGAAAGGAATGTATCATAGGTAAGAGTGAAGTAGATGAGGATCCGTATTCCATTCAAAGAGTGAACAGCCGGTAGCCAATCGATCAGGCGTAGTAGCTGCATCAAGCTAGATTAGCTCGCCTTAGGGTGATTAAGAAGAGAAAAAGAGCCTAGAGTTCGGTTTCGAAGAAAGATTGATTTGACTTTCTTCTTAACCCTAATCGTAACCAATAGGAGTCAGAGAATCCAGGAAAGGCTGGGGATGAATACCCCGGAATGACTGCTACTTAAAGGGGATTGGCTTTTCAACTGAGTTGGTGAAAGATGAATTAAGTCTTAATTAAGGAATAGCATAATCATAATCATTAGATTCGCCAGTACTGAAAGACGAATATTGTATCGCATTCCGAGGGCGAGCAAGCGTGTTCTCTTAAGAAGACAGAGCACAAGCAGCAAAACTTGCTAAGACTAAGACAAGCTAACCCAAAGATCTACCAATGGGACTATCGAGTTCAGTGCCTGGGGAGAAGAGCAGCAAAAACAGCAAATGGATGAGAACAGTAGCTTGCTTGTGACGGAGAAGCAGAACCAATAACCATGACTGAGAATGAATACACGAGGAAGGACTAGAGAACAGAGAGGATCCAGTCTTCACCAGCGATAAGGATCTTGCCATAAAATGGAGGAGGCTGTAGTGAAAAACCACAACTCCCCCTTGACTACGATGGAGACAGAGAAACCACCAGCTCATGAGAGAGCTCCAAATCTCAGGGACAACTAAAGAGACTGCAACAAACATGAAAAAATGATGCCGCTCTTGAAGTGTGGCTGCTCTCGAGGTTGATGAGGTAGAAAACATTATGGCAGAGATGATTTTTTTTACTTTAATAAGAGTGCCAGCTAGAAAATAGACAAAGTAAGAAATTTTGGAGTTCAACGTTTTATTATCCCCTTTGGTTGCCTTAGATCCCACTCTCTTGGTGGCTCTATTACTATGTAAATATTTTAGAATTTTCAAGAGAGTAGAGAGAATTAATAAAGACTACATCTTTACTAAGTGATTGACAGATAGAGAACATAAGATGGCTCTATTTATAGAGCATGAAAGACGGAAACAAAACCCTAATTTCCTTATTTATAACCATCTAATAACTACAACCAAAAATACATATATACTCAAAATAGAGGACATATGCACCATCAATTCCTTTATCAGGGGATGCTAACAACTGTTCTACAATAATTTCAATCGTTGAATCATTGCTTTGGGCCATGCAAATGTAGGAAATCCTCCATTTTATCTCATATGGTGCATTTTGGAGGGAATATAAGAAAAATCCACAGCTACTTTCATCTTTATGGGTTTTAGTCTTCTTTGGTTTCATGTTATGACTCTTCTTTGCTATAACTCTATTATTTGAGTTTTAAGTTTTCTGTTTCTTGTGGGGAAAAGAACAGCCCAAATGCCAAAATTTAGCACAAAAGGACACTTAAATGCCAAAAGTTAGGAAAGTGATACTTTAAGTGCCACTTTTTTGTGAAAAATTAGACACTAAGTGTCAAGTCCGGCGAACCCTACCAAAAATCTTACAAAACAATTTTTTATTAATATTTCTCATTTACATGGCTCGTCGGAAAGTCGATTCAGCAAAGAAACGCCAAAATGACATCGTTTTTACTACTGAAGTGGATTATATTATAAATATTAATTAAATTAAATTTAAAACCAAATTAAAAAAAAAAAAAAAAAATTTGTTGCATAATGATGAGGGCTTAGCCCTTGTTGCCGCCTCCTTCTTGTCACCAAGAAGGGCCGGAGACAATGGCGGAGAGTCGCTGGATTTGGGGGAGGGCCCCAATCCTCGCCCCAGAGATCTAACCCTTGCCGCCGGTCGCCCGAGGTCACCGAAGGCCCTTGGCCAAGGCCCGACGATCCCGACCGACCCTACCACCACCGTCACCAGCCCTTCCCGGTGACGGTGGAGAGGTGGCGGTGAGGGCTCAACCTCCCTGGCCACTTGCAAACTCCATCTTCCTTCCTTTTTTTTTTTTTTTCTTAGTTATAAATTTAATTTAATTAATATTTATATTAATTGTGTAGCCATGTCAGCGTGCAAAAACGACGTCGTTTTGCACTTGCTTGCCGAAAAATTGTCACGTCAGCATTTTGGCCAAATTCTCTCGCCATTAGCACTTAATTGATCCATTTTGCTCCACTTTTGGCACTTAAGTATTATTTTCCTATCTTTTGGCACTTAAGTGTTCCCCGTGCCAAATTTTGGCACTCCAAATATCCCGGACTCGTTTATTGTGTTCTGTTTTACATTTTTATACTAGAACAATGTTTCTTGTAATAATTGTTTTTGCTTACAGAAAAAAGAAAGTGGTACAGTATCGCAGCTTGGCAATAATTCATGGGCGGAATCTCATATTGGTCACTCTCCCTATGTCCAAGGAATAAACACGCCAAAATACAAGTAAGTAAAAGAAAAAAATTCATTAACAGAAAGAACCGGAATTACCATATCAATTGCCGTTGCCCATCTGCAACTGGCTGTGATTTTACCTATGAAGCAAGGAAAAGGCTTCTGGTTAACAAACATAAGTCAAAATAAAGATTAATGAGAAGCATATGGAGTGAACATTCAGCAGAAAGGAAATCTCCCAAAAAAAAAAAGAAACGAAAGAAAAGAAAATAGAGCAAATGCTTGATGGAAATTGTGTGCAATTTGCCTAGGCTAGGTGTCTTGTTTAACTTTAGTAAAAGACCAATACAACTAACATAATAAAATGCCTCCTGAATCAATACAAACTCATCAATATCACAGACAGACATTGCATGATACTTGAATTACAAGATAACGGGTATCCAACGTTGGACTTCAATCAAAACATAAAACCATATGTATACTCTCTTTTGATAAGACACATTTGTAATTTGTATGAGGATTTTTCATGCACTATATGCATCCCTGTGATGCAATTTTGTTCACAAGAGCTCCGTGGCATGTTCTCATCCTTCGTCATGACAATATCAAACCAATGCATCCCATTTTTAGTATCAAACTAAGTGTAGCTTTTTCTTTATTTATGCTGAAAACTGATTGCAGCGAATACTGATAAAAAAATAATAAAAGAAAAAGGAGGAAAGACCTGTAGCTAATTTTTCTGATTAGAAGCGTAATTTTAATTTTAGAATTTAAGTATTTTCTTCTTTTAATTAGCCTTTACTTAGGCTTTTAGGGTTCATGAGTGGTCATGTGGAAGTCCTACAGCTTTTAATGAGCTCCACTCGTTTTGATTAGAAATTATTATGTTAGATCAAGGGTTAACATTCTTACATCTGTAACCCTAGTATAAAATAGGCCTTTATGTCACTTTGCCATTAGTTTTCCGATTCAATAAAAATCCAGCAACTACCCTAAAATATCTTCTCTATTCCAGATTCAATTCATCTCGATTCTAGCCATCATTATTTTTTTCTTTTTTTGGTTGTCTGCTCTCTGTTCTTTTGCTCGGTATTAAAATTGATGCAGGGAAAACCCTAACAAGGGACCCTAATACCATTTTGACAAAGTGGGAAAAGTAAAGTGCAGCAAAAGAACCAAAAAGAGGGCTACAATAGAATCATTCTCCCATTTAGAAAGAATCAAGCTCGAAATAAAAAACTTGGACTACTTCAGGTAATTCTATAACCGTCTCCTTCAGTGTATATCTGTAACCATCTCCTCCTCAAGAAATCGACGTGCTTGTAATAGCCAAAATTATGCAACCATTTTAGTAGGACTTTCTAGGCATGTTACCCTTCCAGGTCAGCATCATTTTCCCCTTATTTAGGTCCATTGGAAAGTCATTCGATGTCTCAATTTTGGACAATGAAGACATTTACCATGGACATATGTTAGCAGCCATGCTGGAATTGTAAACTAAGGAAGATATATGTTAGAAAGTCATTCGATGTCTCAATTTTGGACAATGAAGACCTTTACCATGGACGTATGTTAGCAGCCATGCTGGAATTGTAGACTAAGGAAGAGATTTGATGCATGTCATGAAGTGAATTTAATCTAGTAAAAAGTAAGCAGCCAATTTACATTTATGTTTTAGCAGAAAAGATGAGGTACTCGTTCTGACTTGTTGTCATTATGAGTGTAAGTTTTTGGCGCCGAACCCCCTTGCATAGTTTGGTTAAGCTCAATATATTCTTACCTTTACCCAAAAAAAAAAAAAAAAAAAAAAAAAAAAAAAAAAAAAAAAAGATGAGGTACTCTCTCTCTTTGAAGCAAGTGATTAAGTTCACTTTACCAAGAGTGAATCTCTCCCTAAAGCAAGTAATTGTGGCACTTCATCAAGGATAAAGATCACTAATGGAGGCAATGCAATCTAGTTAGGAGAATACGAGAATCTAAGAATGCTCATGCAGTATACTAATGATGCTTTCTTTGTAAAGAGAAGGACAAACAGTAAATCATCTGCTCCTGTCATAGAGCTGGTTTGGTAGTCACTGTTTTACTTCTTTTCTTTGTTGGGGACCAACTGGATTTACAGAAAATGTCGTGGAATTTACTGCAGATGGCAAAGAATTGGAACTTGGAAGCTGAAGAAGAAAGTTATTTACCAGGATTCTCTTACCATCTTTTGGCTACCATGCAAAGAAAAATTATAGCTTTTGAAAGACTTAAAAAGAGTCCGTCTGTTTGACAGATGCATGAAGTTTAGGTCTCTCTTTCGTATATTGAGAGAAATTAATTCTCTTAACATGTCCTACTAGACATTGTAGATGTGACAGCTTGTATCTTCTCTGAGAGTTATCCCCTTGGTGCCTTCTAGTGAAGCTTATTAATCAGGGAAGGAGAAACTGATTGTACCTCTTCCACAGATTGCATATGCAGGCAACTATTTTGAAGCCACTTAAAGCAGTTACAGGTAATGCCAATTACATGAGTCTAATCCTAAAAAGGATTCACGGTGTTGTGCTTCATCAAAATTTGCACTCATGTGAGCCTTCGATGGTGACTGCTATTGATCAATTAGTAAATCAATGAACAATGATACAAGTATAAAACTGCCATACCTCACCACCAGTTTGAAAAGTCCAGCAGATTTTACCATTTGAGAAATCAATGAAATAAATTTTCCCATCATAACATCCAACTACAACCTGAAATGACAAAATAGAATCAATCATTGTGTCTATAAATCAGGTCTTCACAGAACATGAAGGCAGATTATGCATGCAAAACTAAGGACAGACCTGAGAAAAGTCACTTGTAACAGCAGCCGAACATTCAATTCTTCCATCTAGTTTAATCTCCCACAGAACATGACCACTAAATTATTCATGTTAGAATCAATACTCAGAAAATTAACAGTCCATTAACAATGGATCATAAGAATTAAATCACACATCATTATGATAATGCATGTTTGAAGAGGACTTAAGGCCATCTAATCATTTATCTTCTTCTCTCCTAATCTTCTAACTGGCCAGCCTAAAGCAGTTTTTGATTGGGCTTCGGGTTATCACTTCCCATAAAAATGGACACAAGATCAACTGGCTATTCATCCCATACATCATGGCTTCATAACAATTATGAAAAGGAAACAAACACAAGATTATTATTGAATATCATTTCTTTGATGTTGGCACAATTGGAACACAGGAAAGAGTAGCTGAGATAGATCACTTCATCACGGTACCAGATATTTCTACATTGACTAATTGACATCGCTTTTTAGTTAAAAATAACAGTTTTGACATTGTATTAGTATATTGTTAAAGATTGAAAAGGAGCATGAAGTAACTTCATTTAAAGTGTTTGGATAATTCAGAAGCAGCTGAAAATAAAATATGTGCATACCTTTTCGCATCAACACGGACAAATCTTTGTGAATGAGAGCCAATAAACACACAGATCTCTTGGTCATGGACCACAAGCAGTGGTGATGCATCAACACAAGACTCCATTGGAGCTTTCCATAATTCATGCATCATACCTTTTAAGTCTCTTGAGAAATCCAATTGCAAACTCTGTTGATCCACATCTTTCACACTGTTTTTGTCTTCATACATAACCCTATTGCACCGGCTTAAGGAACATGGCCCTAACAATGACACAGATTTCCAGAGACCCTCAGAAGTAAGATAAACTTCAGAGCTGAACTTCAACCGCTTTGATGTAAGCTCTTCATTCTTGGAGTCCCGTGAGATGGTCCTCGTTGATCTCCTCTCCCGCCCAAGGCCATCAAGCTGGAATGAATTTACCTTATCTACATGGGAGCTTTTCCTCTCACTAGCTTCAGAATTCATTTCCAAAGCATCGCTTACATTGAGATCCATGCTTCTTAATCCTTGCTTTTCTAGAAGGACAATCTGTAACTTAGATGGAGTAGGGAAATCGTAAAATGACTTCATGCTAATCCCAAGATTATGAGAAACATGAGCTGCAGCAATAGAATTACCGCCTAAGGAAAAGAAATTGTCATCATCAGAGACCTCTTCAATCATCAAAACATCACAAAAGGCCTGACAAAAATATGGTGCAGATTATGTTTCTGCATTGAGCAATTATATCAGTCAAAGAAATTTTCTGTAGGATAGGTCAAAGAACCTTTTTTATAACTTCCAAGACATTGCTACTGTCGTCAGTGTCAATATTATCTTTGGAATGCATCAAAACTGAAGCAGACAGAAACTCATAATCCACTTTTCCACTCGAAGTCCTGGGAAATGATTCTAGAAAGACGAAATGGTGTGGAACCATTGCATAGGGAAGCTTCTCAACCATCCAATGTCTAATCGATCTGGATACTTCACTGGGTCTCTTCTTTTCATTCAACAATAGAAATGCTTCAAGCTGCACAAGTTCCTCTGGACCTATATGACAAACCACAGCAGCATCAAGAACAGCTTCATGTTGTCTAAGCATATTTTCAATTTCCCCCAGAGCTATTCGCTGACCATTAATCTTCACAATATGATCTTTCCGCCCAAGAAAAACATAGTCGCCGCTTGCTAGCTGCTTTGCAAAATCACCAGTCCTGATGAATAATTGTCTTTGATATTCTTCATCAGATTGGTAATGGGATGAGTTGTGGGGTAATTCCACATAATCTAAACAGTCTGCAGATGGTTCTGACATGTATCCACTTAAAATGCAGACACCGCCAACATATATCTCTCCGTTATTCAATTCATCATCTTCACCAACAAGCACAACTTCACAATTAGAAATAGGAAGGCCAATTGGAACATTGGATAATTTCTCTGCTTCCAACATCATTGGCAACCTTTTGCAATCAAAATATGTACAATCACCAGCCACCTTCAAGAAAAGTCAAATGCATTTACTAAAATATTGAAGTAATTGGTTTTCAGAAAATAGCAGTGCCCCACACTGACGCAGACTGTCAGATTTTTAGCCGGCAAAGTGAGACAAAATAAAATTTATGAAGCAAAGTGGTATAGAAGACAAAATTCTTGGAGCAACTCTTTTTCTTTTTTCTTTTTTTTCCTTTTAAATTTAACTATGGTTTAAAACTGCACATGCAGCGCGTCAAGATCCTTTCACAGTGAACAGTATGAAAAGAGCTATCTTGCTTCTCTAGTGTCATGTCACAGAACAGTGCTGCTTCTGATGAGAGAACAATATGGAAAATGCATAACAAAAAGCAGTGCGAAAGTAGCATTGATATTTTTAGGCTTCCACTGGGAAAAAGGAAAAGAGAAACGGTAATCATTAAATCATTCTATTAAGAAAGTAGAGATGTAAAGATGCACAAATTGTGAAAATACCATGATAGGAAAATCATGAGGTGAGACTCGTAGGTGGTATACACTGTAATTCTTTTGCAAAACCAATCTCATTTTCCAAACGTACTCCATAAACCAATTAAAATTACCATTTCCAGACACCATATGGAAGCACCAAAGAACTTTACCCACAGGTAGTTTAAAGCTGTTACGATTGATTTTGAGCAAAAAGAGAAAGCGTGAACATTGATTCCAGACCTCAGTACTTCCATACAAATTCAATATACTGGTCTTGGGTAATAATCTAGTAAGTTCCTTCCACAATGATACAGAAAATTCTTCACCACTGAGCACCAATAACTCCAATGAGTGGGGGACTTGTGTGTTCTGTCGACTTAGCATGGCAGGAACAATTGCCTTCATCAATGATGGAACAGCAGTTAGCCTGCTGATGTGATATGCCTGCAGAATCATTCACAAAAATGGCGATTAAATCTTACTGAACAGTGAAAGAATACAGATTTGGACCATTCTGATAATATACCATACTTCTTAAGAATACTTCAAAAGATAAGAAAATTGGGCATGCTCACTGCCACATATTGTCCTGATATAGTGAAATAAATTCTATACTCCCTCCAGAAAGAAAGGTTAATATTATCCAAAAAAGATATATATATATATATATATATATATATATATATATATATATATATCCATCAGTATTATTAAAATTGTACACAAATAAAAAAACCTACAAGAGAACTAAATAGTAGTCACTAAATATGAGAATACTTGCAGAGGAAGTTATCCTAAGTCAGTAATACATTTCTTGTAACTTAGTCAGTAATATGTCTTAGTTTAACAAAAATGAACATTCCATTCACAATCAAGCTATTAACTGTGAGTTTCACATTATTTAATTTTGAAAATCCTAGTGATATTAAGTGAAGTTCAATTAGATCAATGAAAGGTATATTATTTTCAGCACATTGGACTTTTCCTTTTACATTTTGGTCCCCTATTGTTGTATTTCTGTATCCATCCCTGCCATTGGGGTAATCCCACACTTGGAAGAAGTTGAAAAGGAATTACATATATGTATGCATGCATGTGTGTTGAACAATCCATTCTTTGCCACTGTAGTAAATTGGGTAGAAAATCTGATTTCTTTCTGACTTAGCCTAAAAGGATTTCCTGACTGAAAGTATTTTGAAGATACAATGGAAACTCACAAACTATTTGAGATGCCAGTAAGAAATATGTCAGAAAAACAAAAGAAGAAATAAGTAGAATGTCATGTACAAACTTAATAAATTAGATCAGAAATGCCACACTTGGTTTAGTAATCAATTCGTGCAATTCATAACCATGTAGAACAAAAAAACCACAAAGAAATATTTTACAGCCAGAGTTTGTGACTGACATGTTTTGTCATGAGGAAAGGATAGAAGAAAAATCCCAAGGCAAAGCACCATATTAGATAGAAAGGAGATACTAAATAAGTCCCTCATACCTCAAGAAAATCAGCAACAACTAGAGCATCGTGCTTTAGCTTGTTGAATGGAGGAACAACCAACGTACAAGCACAAAGAATAGAAGCTAAAAATTCCTGCAGGTGGTCGACAAAGCTTATTGATGTCTTGAACAGCAGAAGTTCTTTTCCATGCAAAGGATACAGTCTTTGCATCCAAGAAAAACGATTTAAGAGACCTACAAGAGAGAGAAAAGGCATGATCACTCTTCACAGAGTAATCCAATAGCAGAACAACTTCAAAATTGATAAAGTGGTCAGCATGATAATTCCTTTACAAGTACCACAAAGAATGCTTCTCTTACTAGATGGAAGCCACAATATTACTTGCAAAAACATCACCTACATATAAAAACAACAAATAAAAGGTAAGAGAAAAGAAGCCTTGTACACACAATTCAACCGTGAAGTGGATAATTACTTCTCCAAGGTTGATGTGAAGGCCATCTACTCTTCATAGATTCCATGTTTTTCAGTTTCTTCATGGAGTAAGATTTTAGCAAAGTCTATAGCCATGATGTTCTCTCCCTATTGAGAAGTTTGAAGGGTTGAAAGTATGTAAACCACTGAGTTTTAAGCAGTTGTTTGCTTTCTGATTGGGTAGTGTGGTATTTAAGAAACTACAGGTGTGATGTTCTGTCAAGAAACTTTAATCAAACTTTTCTCATGATGCTTCATCAGATTTTCCAATAGTCTTCCACATCTTGCAACCCAAATATCCAATCACTGTTAATAGGTACTGTTAGTACCTTTAGACTTGCTTTTCATTCTATTAGAGCTTTCCTAGCCTCTGTTTTTTGGTGAAAGGCTGGTGGTCTAGGCACAAAAAGTAGATGGCTCGCTGCTGCTGGAATTGCAATGCTTTGGCCTTCCTCCTCAATAGAAAATTTTAATGACTGAAGGACATACGCCCACAAAGAAAAATAAAAATAATATCACACAAAGGGAAAAGTCTCTTTCTCCCGTGGAGAATCTCTAAACTTGTGCTGCTCTACCAATATGGTGTCTTCCCTATTCCTATTCCGTCACCATGCACAAAAATTTATCAGTGGTTAAAAAGTTTGACCCACAAGCTTAAGCTATTAAATGAATACATAATTCAATATTTTACTATCGTAATAATCTCCCTCGTGCACAGGTTGGGTTTGGCCTAAGGCTCTTGATTCACGAAATATATGATTGAGGAGACAAATAAATCGCCTAGAAAGGTTTAAACTCAGATTTCACTGCTCTGAAATCAAGAAGAATTTCTGTGGGATCACTACCAATTATTCTAAAAACTTAAGCCGGTAGGGAAGAAGTCAATTACACGCATATAACATATTATATATTAGTTCCAAGCCTTCAACAATCACTTCTTTGAAGCAGCATACTCAATGAGTTCAAATGCGTTTAGTTGAATGTGGCTGGCAGACAGTATACTGCCAACGATGATATGATAGGTGGACTATGAAACCTGAATAATGTAGCCAAACTTATGCCAAAACTGAACCTTTTAGGGATTTTGAGTCTGCATTGCAAGAAGGTGAAGACATTGAAAGATATGTCACCCTTAGGATACATGGACAGAACTTAGAGAGTGCACTTGATGTTCTTGTGCATGGTCGAGGTAGATCAAAAGTTATGGGAAGCTCAAATATGATGACAAAGAATTTAAAGGACATACAGCTGGAGCTAAAAAGGCATTGTAGTGGAAGAATCACAGAATTACAATTCTTATTGCCCACCCAACCACGATGAATAGTTTGTTCCCATTCACATCAGAGCTTAGTCTAGCCAAGTCAATGAGGCATATAAACTATAATCAAATCTCACAAAGAGAAAGCAACTGCAAGACAGAATCCTAGTGTACTGCTCTTTGATGTTCTTCTTCCAATTTTTCTAGTTGGCAACAACTCTAGAAAGGTAAAGTTCCATCAAAGACAGCAGTCTTGCTTGGAAAGTCATTTTCGGTTTCAATCTAGAAAATGACAAGACATTTTGAGAAGTGCCTAATTCCTTTGGAAAGGCTTTCATCGGCCTTTGGTACCTAGATATTTTCAATCCCCAATTCCCTAGTTCCAAGGAAGAGAAAAGACTTGGAGCTGCTTGAGAATTCGCTTCAAAAGGCTCTATGTCTGGTTAGCAGGTGAGGGCAGCATTGTTGTTCCTAGTCTCTGTTAGCAGCGAGCCTACTGAGTTCTCGGGGTCGGGCTGAGGCAGCCCACGAGGCCTGCATGGCGCAGCAGCCTAACCCCAACCCCAGGGTGGGAACTCTTAGGAGCCGGTCACTGAGGTTGGTAAACTCAGAGTGCCTACCGTACTTGTTCCTCTATCCATCCCCTCTCTATGTAGGGAAGACAATGATGTATGAAAAGTGAACTCCATATCAGCCTTCTCTTGACTTTTTTCTTGTATGCTTGCGAAACTCGTGCCTAAGTTAAGTGTTTAAGTTCATTCAGTGCCTTCAGACGAGCACCTTCTAGCTCTCGAAGACTATACGAAGTGCTGTGCTCTCTCTTACGCAATATAATGATTTAAGTAGAAGAGAGAATACTGACTTTCTACTCGTAGTTCCTCTGACACAGTATTGCTGTGGAATGGTACAATTATGTATACATATTTCGCCATTTCGCCAAAGCTTTTGAAATGGCTATAGTGCTTTATAATTGAAAAATCTCATCCAGAAAAAAAGGGGTAACAGCCGCAGAGTAGGTAATTAGATAGTCAACCCAAGCAGACAACAAGGACTTATCGAGGAAGGGAAAGTAATTAACTTTACGTACGTATAATTAACATGAGGACAAAAAACTGTTTTCTAATCAGGTGATATTGCCAGTGTGCTAGTTCAAAATTCACATCTGTAACCATATTCTCCAGTGGAAAAATTGCACACAACCCAATTTCAATTAGCAAGTAAATGTTGATCTTTGCAATTTCCACACTTTCCAGTGGGTCATGTAGTGATTGCTTTCACATTTTGTGGGGAGCACCCGTGAGTAAAAAAATTTGGAGGGGAGGAAGAGGAAGGGCCCATTTATCAAGATGGCAAGCTGATGGTTTGATCAATCAAGGCGAACCTTCTGATTGTTAGACACTAGTTAACCAAATTGGGAAACCACCAAAATCAGGAAAGGTAGTTTTTTTGGGGGAGGGGGGTGAGGGGGCATCAGGTTTCTCCAGAGGCACCCAAATGGCTGCATAGTGCCATTATTGAAAATTAGGTCTATGAAGAAACTATAAAAGTTTGCAGATCTCTGGAGCAATAGCATGCAGATGACTTTGACGTACCAAATTCTTAAGATTTCAGCTTGTGAGAAAAGAACAAATGGGAAGGGTGAACTTCTTTCTTCAGATTAGTTGTAATGGATCTAACTGAACTATCTTGGGTGTCAAAGAACTGTTGAAAATTATGTGTCAAAGAACTGTTGCAAGGCTGGCAATCAAAACGGGATATGCTAAGAGATACATCTGACAGTTCTACAAAAGAAGATGCTGTCAAGTTGTCCAAGGAAAATGAAAAATGTTCACGAACAAATTTTTTAATAATTACCTCATTCACCCAAACTGCATTACCAAAGCTAACACAAAAATTCCGCTCCAGAGAGAGCAGTCTCTTATGTTTGGCTAGCACTGGAAATTCTCAAAGCCAGACAGTATCACACAAAGGGAAGCCATCTCATCATTTACCTCACCAGAGTTGCTGTCACCTATTACAATGTCACTGGGACATGCTTATAGTGACTAGTGTTTCGATAGTATGAAGATGAAAGGCAAACAACATGATATATATTATACAACAGAAGCCAAAAGACACAGATGAAAGCATAAGGCTTCTCTAAATTGACTCTCACTAGCACCAAAGATAATGCTAAATAATATAATTTCACTTGGGGGGCAAATAAATGAAATACTACAACAATTCACAATGCGAAAATGCTAGCAAACAGAAAGAGCAAACTGCACACCTTCTTCAGTGCCACAAACTCCTTTAGGCTTTCCAGTTGATCCTGAGGTGTACATCAAATAACAAAACAACCTTCTTTTCTCCCGCGCACAAGGACAAATGATATTTTCATACCTACTAATTTTTGTGGTATTTTCTTCCATGGAGAACAGCACCACAGGACAACTCCCAGATTCCACTATCCAATCTGTTTGCCGACTGTGGCTTTTACCAAATGATGACTTGGATGCAATAATGAGCTCAACATTTGAACGAGAGACGATTGACAAGATCCTTTCCTTTGGCCACATTGGGTCAATAGATAAGAAAGCTTCCCCACACTTCAAAACAGAGAGAACAGAGACAATGTACTCCACTGAAGGAGGTATATAGATTGCAATTACTTTTGGCACATAGGCATCCCCCGACTCCATCAATTGAGCTGTACCTGGTTTAAATGTATACGCCACTTCATCGCCACTATGATAACTTTTACCTAGAAAAAATTTGAAGTATCATTTCATCCGCTTTCATAACAAGGCCATCTATGTCAGAAATCACCGCCACTAAAGAAATGATCGTCACGATATTCGACCTTCACCAAGGATCATAGACAGAAGCAACCTTCTAAAGTTGACGACGCACTGTGCAAACACTCATCACTTAAATCGATCGATAGTCATTCAAACCAAAGTTCTAACGCAACCAAATGCCAGCATGATAGAGCGTTAGCATGGATGGAAATTCCACACCTGAAGGTTTGATGAGGTCGGGGTCATCTCCGCCGTTGAGGATGTTGCAGAGACGAGAGCTGAGACAATCAACGGCCAGCGACACATCGGAATAAGTGAAGCACCGGTCCCCAGGGTAGAGCGGAGGGGACAGGGACCGCGCGCGCTCATCGCAGAACCGATCGACGGCGGCGGAGGAGACGGGGTCGGCCGCGATCCTCCGCCGCAGCTCGCCGGAGACGACGGCGCCGCCCGACGCGTGTACGACGGCGATTTTGCTAGGGGCTTTGGAGGCGGCGACGGAGAACGCGTGCGACAAGCAGCAGTGGCGGGGCGGCGGCGGCTGCTGCTGCTGCGGCTGCTGCTCCGCCTCGCTCATTGCTTCGGCTGAATGGGGAACTCTAGTTCCTTTGAGTTTTATATGCTGTTTCCGGATTGCACCTCGTAGCCAAGCGATTCGTGCTCGAGCACGCGAAGCGAACGATCCGTGTTCATCTCTCGGCTGCTGGCATGCTGCTCTCGCTGAAGCTGAGCGGGATTCAGGATTAAGCGAGAAAAATGGGCGAACGGTGCCAATAAGTCGGTGCACACAGAATAATTTTTTTTTTTTCGTTTATTTTCGTCAAATATAGAACCTATGGAAAACACTAACTAGGAGACATGTGCAAGTGCGATAATTAAAAGTTAAGGTCCAAGGTTTCAATTAAATGAGGGATAAATTAGCATTCCACAACGCCCTTTTAGTATTACAACTCCTGGATTGAGACCTAATTTGTATTCATCGTGCATTTTCCTTAAAAGAGATTGCAAGTGGAGTTCTGACCAATATACAATTAGGTGGAAAGATCACATCATCTTGCATATCAGGTGATCCCTTTATATGTGAAGGTGTATTTCGTAAACATGTTATGCATGATGGGTGATATGAAGAAGGCATAGAATGAGATATGATAGAGACTTAGAAGTCAAAATTGAATTTCCAAATGCAATTTTCGGAATCTATGTGGAGTCATGTTTTGAGTTTGAATTTTTGAATTCATGTAACTTTACGAAATATCAACATAGCCATCGTCCACTTGTTTCTCTCTTGCTAGAGAGATCCTCTCTCTCACGGGTAGAGCTCCACTCTATCCCTTCTATGGGCGATAATAAAGTTAAAACCCGAAAATCCTCTAAAATCTTACTCGTGTTCATCCCAAATGGATCCTCGCCTCCTCCAATTCCATCACGCAATACGTTTTCTCATTCACAAACCCTAGTTCTCTCTACTCTATCACTAGTCCAAACCCTAAAATCTCCACCAAGATCATTATGGTTGTTCCATTCACCCCATCCATCCCTTACCCAATGTACCCTCTCGAACTTTGATATGCCCTCAAATAACCTTTTCCTCAAACAGTAACTCCTTACAATCTCTCCATCTCGCCTTTCTTTCCAATTTTTCACAATGTCAAGTCACTTTCTATTCTTGTCACTACAAAACTGCCTTCAATCAACCCTTACCTTATTCTTTCCAAAAAATCTCAATCATTCACTTGCGGAAGCTGGCTCCTAAAACACCCATGGGTACACATGTCAGTCTGCTAAGGTTGAAAGTTGGGCGTTGTATTACCCTATTTTGGACTTCATTTAGCTTCAAATAGAGTCCCTACAAAATATTAAAATGGAGAGTGAGGTTGAGAATAAACTTCATCTAGCTGCTTTATGAAAATTTCGGGTCACTTGTGGTTGGAGGAGGATGTCGTGAATGTGAGAAGGGAGATCCCTCTTGAAAAGCGATTGGAATGCAGCCTCACTGTATATGATAAGCTCTACTCAAAACCCAATATAATTTTTCAAGCTTTTCTAGGCATAATGAAGAAGGCTTGGAAATCCGATTCAGTGGTCTATAAGAAGAACCGGGTTTTTTTCTCTTTTGTATTTGAGTTAGGAGATGAAAAAGAAAAACTGTTACAAGTGGGACCTTGGTCTATTGCTAGCAATTTACTAGTTCTAAAACAATGCAAGCCTAATATCCCAGAGCATCATTATGATTTCTTTCAATATGCTTTCTAGGTTCAAATAGTAGGAATATCCCCAGGGTGGATTTTAGAGGAGGTTTATTCAAATTTGGCAAGAAAGGTGGGTAGAGTTCTAAATATTTAGCTAGAATCTAAAGGAAATGGTCCCTATAAAGCAAGAAAGGTGAAGGTTGAGTTGGATTTACTAGCTCTTTTGAAAGTTGGAGCTATACTCAACTTAGGAGACAAGAAGCTATAGGTGGAATTCAAGTATGAATGCCTCTTGCATTTCTGCTATTCATGTGGGAAAATTGGTCATCATAAATCGTATTGTGAAGAAATTCTATATGAACAAACACGTTTGGCAGAAAACAAGACAAAGAAATATGGCCCTTGGCTCAAGGCGGAAGTGCATGAACGTAGCCCTCATTGGGAAGCATTTTATGGAAAGTTAAACCTAAACTTTGAGGAGAAATAGATTGTTCTTGACACACCAATCCCATCATCTAACATGGACATTGTGGTGAGAGATGAAGTAGTAGTGAATGTAACCTCTCTACGCAACCAAAAAAGAAAAAAGGCAAAAAGTCCCTCCCTTAAGGATGCAATGGGTGGTTTGGCTACAATGTCGGCAATTAAGGAAGGTAATGGCAAACTAGTAATGTATCTCGAACCCCAAAACACTGTAGCATTAAAAGATTGTGGATATAGAAGTACCAAAATGCAGGAAAAAAACCAAAGAGCTAAAAAAAATGAATAGAATAAAAGACTCTAGTTCCTTAATGCTTGAGGATGAGGAGTTATTGGATACCCCTATCCAGGTGGTGAGAGAAGGGAAAGACTAGGCTTTGGTGACTAGCCTTAATAAGTCACTGAAAAACGATATGAAGATTATGAGCTGGAAGTGTCAAGAGCTGGGAAATCCATTCATGTTCCAAAAGCTGAGTCTTAGTGGCTCTTGAAAAGCCTAACTTGGTATTCTAGATGGAAACAAAAAAATAAGGAGATGCTAGTGGACCAGGTCAGATCGTATCTCATGCTCCCAAACTCATTTTTATAGCAATCATGTGGAGTAAAGATATTGTATTAAAGGTGATCTCTAGTTCTAAAGAACTCATTTACCTAAAATGCAAGGATCCTACCAGCGATGGTCAAATGAGGATTCCTTTCCTCCATGCTCCAACAAATTTCTGAGAAAGACTTATTCTATGGTGACAAGTACGAAGCCTCCAAATAAATAGCCAACTTCTGTGGATGTGTATGGGAAATTTTACCAAAATCTTGTACAATTAGGAGAAGGTAGGCATTATAGAGGTAGACCACTACATAGATAGTAAAGGATGCACATATATGTGGGCTAACAACAGATAAAGGGAGACCCCTAGTCAAGAAAAGGTTGGATAGAGTCTTAAGCACGATGGAGTGGAGGATTCCTTTTCCCAATGTAGAGGTTCTGGTTTTACTTGCAGTGGGATTGGATCATAGCCCACTCCTACTCTCCCTACATCCAACTTATAATAAAATAAAGAAAGAGTTTAAGTTTGAATCCTTTTGGCTAGAAGACTAAGAATGGGGGGATATCATCAAAAGAATCTGGAAGGAACTCTTGTTGCATCACAAAAGCCTCTCAAAGAAAATCCAAGAAATTTCTAAGGAACTCATATTATGGAGTAAAGGAAAATTCTCCAATGCATCATATAAAATCAGGGGTCTCAAGAAGAAATTAACTAAGATTATCAATAGAGGTCTGGAACTTTTTGCAAAGAGGAAACCTAGGGAATTGTGGAACATAGAGAATAATTATGAAGACGGAAGACATGTATTGTGTTTTTTTTTCGGTCAGTCATACTCTATTTCTACGCTAACACTCACTCTCAGGCTTTTGTCCTGCCTCTTGTAGGGCATGAGAGTCGAAATCCACTCCTGAAACTTACTCGTCCCCACCCTAACTTCTCCCGAGAATGTGAGAATTTGAACCCCTCACCTTTCCCTTCCACGTTAGAAGGGTGGCCACTGAGGCAAACCCCAGTGGTTATGTATTGGGGTTTGAGGTCTCAAATTAATTGGCTCAAATGGGGTGATAGAAACACAAAGTATTTCCATGCCATAACGATACAAAGAAGACAGAAGAACAGGATTACTTGGGGTGAGTATATCGGATCGCCTGGATCGGGAACCACTTGAACTAGACCTAACCGGTTGATTTGGTAGGGTTGCCAGGGGCGTCAATCTAGTTCTCGGTTCTATAAAAATGGAATTGGTGATTTTTAGTCTAATTCCCAGAAAAATCGAACCGACAAACCACACCAACACTTTTTAAAAATATATATTTTATTTTTTTAAAAGCAATAAAACCTAAAATTGTAATAACTCTAGTATTTTTTAAATTCTTGAATTTTTTTGCTAAGTGGTTAATTGCATTGAATCGAACCGAATCGGTTAGTCCAGTCCAATTCCCGATCCTAGGACTATTTGATCCTATCTCCAGTCCCAAGAAATGAAACCGATCCTCCCAGTCGATTCTCAGTTCCTAAGTAGAACCGAATCGGACCGAAAACCAATCACCCTTAAGGATTACAATGCTGAAAATTGATGAAAACAATTAGAGCAAGGAACCTAATACCCTTAAAGAACGTAGAAGGACTTTTACCATTCTCTCTATGAATTGACAGGATCGAGGGATTTTCAACTCATTCTAGACCAATACCCTAGCCCGGTCGATGATGAAATAAATGGCAGTTTGATGGCTACTGTCACCTTAGAGGAAGTGAAAGATATTGTTTTCTAGTTACGTACTTTAAAAGCCCTAGGGCCAAATGGACTTAATGGCCAATTTTATTACATTACTCGGAGGAAATCAAGATAGATTTGTTTCAGCTGGTTCAAAACTTCTTCGAGTAAGGTTCTCTCGACCCTTTTCTCAACAATACACACATTTCTCTCATCATTAAAGTTAAAAATCCACAGTGTATATGATATAGGCTAGTGAATCAACCTAGAGGGGGGTGAATAGGTGATTACGAAATTCTTTTGGAATCTATTACCATAGAATACTTTAATATGAAGAATATATTAATAACAAGTAGATCATGCATTCATAAAGTAAATAGAGTAGGGTAAAGGAGAATTGACACAATGATTATAGTGGTTCGGCTTAATCCAAGCCAACTGGCTGTAATCACTATGTAGCAAATGAGAGCTGTTACAAATTACGAACTAGACTTCTTCAGCAGAAAGTCTCTTCTACAGCTTCTTGCTGTATCACACTATAATTAACTCTCTTTGATACACAATTTGAACAAGAGAGATTTTAGAGAACAAGAGATTTCAGAGATTCTAACATCGAGATTTTTCTATCAGTTCTCTCATTATTTTCGAGCAACACCGATCCACCTTAAATAGCCTCCGTGGAGTTTGGGACACCTAGAGTGCCATAACTTGGCACGGGGGGACACTTAAGTGCCATAACTTCAAAACGGTACACTTGAGTGCCAATATCGGAGTAAAATGGGACACTTAAGTGTCACTCCGGCGAAAATCCGGCCAAACGGGCGACGTGGCGATTTTCCGGCGACGGCCCAAAACGGCGTCGTTTTGCACACCGACGTGGCGAGAAAATGCAAAAACGACACCGTTTTGTCGCCGACGTGTAAAAAATAATATAAAAATTAATTAAATTAAATTAAAACTTAATTTTATTTAAAATATTCTAAACAATTTAAAAAATTAAAAAAATTGGAAAATTTTAGAAAAATTAAAAAAAGGGGGGGTCAAAGGGGGCGGTTGAGGGCCGAGCCCTCGCCGCTGCCTCCCCACCGTCGCCGGGAAGGGTCGGCGACGGAGGGGGAGGGTCGGCCGGGTCGCCGGCCCCGGCCGACCGGCGGCGGCGAGGGCCGCCAGCCCTCGCCGGATCGCGGCGAGGGTCGGCCGGGGCCGCGACCCCGGCCGACCCTCCCCTCTGTCGCCGGCCCTTCCCGGCGACGGCGAGGCGGCGAGGGCTCGCAGCCCTCGCCGGATCCCGGCGAGGGCTCGCAGCCCTCGCCGGATCCGGGCGAGGGCCGCGACCCTCACCCCGGATCTGGGCGAGGGCTCGCGGGCCCTCGCCGCCCGGCCGGCCGACCCTCCCCCTCCGTCGCCGACCCTTCCCGCGACGGCGGGGAGGCGGCGACGGCGAGGGCTCGCCCCTCGGCCCGCCCCCTTCGGCCTCCCCCTTTTTAAAAAAAAAAAATTTCTAATTTTTTCCAATTTTTTTAAAAATTTTTAAAATTTTTAAATTTTTAATTTTTTTTTTAAATTTTTAAATTTTTAATTTTTAAATTTTTATTTTAAATAAAATAAAATAAGTTTTAATTTATTTAATTAATTTTTATATTATCTTTTACATGTCAACGACAAAACGGCGTCGTTTTTGCATTTTC
This sequence comes from Eucalyptus erythrocorys, assembly GCA_014182555.1. Lineage (NCBI taxonomy): Eukaryota > Viridiplantae > Streptophyta > Magnoliopsida > Myrtales > Myrtaceae > Eucalyptus > Eucalyptus erythrocorys. The sequence goes on along the minus strand of CM024600.1, from coordinate 29,740,788 downwards.
TCACCACGTCGCATGCAAAACGACTCCATTTTGGGCCTCCGTCTCCGGAAAATCGCCACGTTAGCCGTTTGGCCGGATTGTCGCCGAAGTGGCACTTAAGTGTCCCATTTAATTTCGAAACTGGCACTCAAGTATACCGTTTGGAAGTTATGGCACTTAAGTATCCCCCGTGCCAAGTTATGGCACTCCAGGTGTTCTTTACTCAGCCTCCGTGCCACCATACCCGTTGACACTTTCCAAGAATTCATCCAATCAACCCGTTGGACTGAATCAATTTAAGTGATCTTCACGTCGCCGAAAATATAAGTAGAAAATAGCTCGTCAATCGTGCTCGCCCATACAATCAAAATCTTGAGTTCCCAAAATTTGATCATTCCAAAAATTCGCTTGATCTTCAACGAATAAAATCCGAAGAATAAATCTTCCATGCTCACGATCACAGCCAGAGTTATTCCATGGATAAGTTAGGGAATATAATATCCAAATCTTACTTTCCTTAACCATAAAAATAACCCGTCGTCGCCAAAAAATCACAAACCGTCTTCGAGACTTAGATTTTGGGTCTGGAGGTCTTCAGACGGAAACTGGGTCTTGATTGTCTTCAGACGGAAAAACTTTAGACCAAACTTTGGGTCTGACTGTCTTCAGACAGAAAACCTTTGGTCTTGAACTTTTCAGACTTAACCAATTGAGTCTTGAATTCCTCAGACTTTGCTGACAAGGCTGTTTTGTCAACTTCAAAACTTCAAGGGATTTTTCTTCAATAGCATAAAGCCAATTTAGACCTATTAGCTCATGTAAATTTAGCTACAAAATCATATCGAAGTTGTTGGCTAACAGGCTAAAACTATGGCTACCCTAGTTAATAGCTACAGAACAAAGTGCCTTTGTCAAAGGCCAACAAATTCAAGATAATATTTTAATTGTTCAGGAAGTGTTACATCAATTGAGGATCAAGAAAAGAAAGAAGAAGTTTTAGGCTATCCTAAAATTGGATATGTATAAGGTGTGATATCCGGATTTTGCTAAACCTCGAATACGTAACGGTCCATGCCGCGTCGACAAGTTTGTCATCAGACGACATAGTTGGCACCATTCACGGCCACCGTTTCGTCACCACCATCACCGTACCGAAACGTCACGTTTCATCACGTCCTCACGACATCACCTCATTTAAAATTTTCTTCATGCAACGCCACACGCAAGACCAATGTTCACCCTCATTTGTACGTTGTCAAGTTGAATTCCATGCAATTTTCCAGCCCATGCACACGCCCAAATAGTCAAGGAAATGGAAAATGTTGACCAGAATCTTCGGCCACGTCCTTGCATGAAGAAGCAAGGTGGCGTGTGCATTTCATTGAAGCTGTTTCTCTGCAACTGGATAGCCAAGGAATGAAGACTTTGACCAAGATGGTAGCCACGTCTCTTCTCTCCTTTGGTGGCCAGCAAATGAAGACCTTTACATGCAAGGGGCACGTCCTTGCATGAGACATGCAAGGTGTCTCACGCCAGGGCTGACTTCTTGAGCTGTCTCCGTTCCCTGTTGCCACAAGATTCAAGTTGTCGACTCATAAAGTCAACAGCGAAGGGGAAGACGGTTCTTTCTTCATTCGGTGAAGACCAAGGCATTTTCTTCACCTCACCATCCCGCTGACCGTCGCACTCCAGCTCCATCGCTATCTCTCCTCAGCTTCGCTGCCGACCAGGAGAGCCCACCTTTCGTCGTTGCTCAGCCCACGGCGCTCATAGCTCCGCCCATAGCCGTTTCGCCATTGCGCGTCGCTTCGCCACCAGCCACGCCCACAGCCACAACTTGCAGAATTAAGGCAAGTGGTGGACTTGTTGCTCTATATTGCGTAACGATGCCCTACTCGCATGTCCATTCTAGGATCGACCAGAATTTAGGTCCGGATACTTCGAGCTACTCTGAATTGGGTCCATTTGTGTGTCGATCGGGGCTGGGTTGAAGGACGGGCATGCATGTGACGACCGTCAACACGGTCAGCCCTAATTCGGGTTTGTGTGGTGGTGGTAGACGGTGCTGATCGTCGGGTAGGTGGTGTGGACTTTCCGTAGGTAGAATTCTATTGGGCGGTCCAATCCTAGTTCGGCCTTCGTTGAGCTTGAGGTGTGCGACGCCTAGGTGGTACGGAGTGATCGGGTTCATTCTAGGCGAGTTCGAGTTGGAGTCGATGTTGATTCGCCTTATGGTGCGTGTGACGACCGTTGACATAGTCGGTACTAGTTGGGCGCGAAGCCGTGGGTTTTAATGATCGTAGATTGGTAGTACCGGTTTTGTATGTCGAGTCGTTGCTGGTTGGTCTGGCTTTGTCACTGTTTGAGGTCAATTGGTGAGTATCGTAATGTTATGGCAATTCGACGTGTTTTGATTAGGATTCAGATGCTAGAATTCCTTAGGCAAGTCGTTGGAATCGAGTCGAATATAGAATGGTACTAACTCCAATTAGATAGTTGACTTCGGGCTTATGTGTCCATGGTGGTTTGGTTTAGACGTGTGGGATGGCAAAATAAAACCTATTAGGTGTTGCGCGTGTATGGAACTCATATTGATGCTGTCAATCCACTGTGGCGATAATGCCCCGGTGTCAGGATGCTTGGAGGGGCGTGAAAACAATGCTCTCTAGATGCCTGGGAACCGCAATTGAGCCCCGGAGGTCCTTGTGACGTCAGGTGGGGTGCGAGATGCCTGGAGGTGTGACGTAACACGCTCTTGGATGTCCAAAGACTGAAATAAAAAATTGGAGGTCCTCGTGATACTAGGTAGGATGTGACATGCCTAGAGGGGTGCAAACACGGGACCCTTTAGAAGATGGTGGCAGTTAGAACCAAAGTCGAATCGATTAATGAATTGTCTTGAATGTCTATTTATCTCCTAGTGTGTTATTTTGTGGTATTCCTTTAGAGTCTTTGTAACTTGAGTTATTTCATTTTCCACATTGCATGTTTAGGATTCTATCAAATGAGTAGTGGTAGACTTATGTAATATGGTCTAACAGGCCTTCATATGCTAAGTAGTTGTACTCACCCCTTGTGAGACTATTATATTTCAGAGGTGTGACCATGCCACTCTAGCCCGCGTCTTCCTCCATGTTTTACGGCATCCCCACTGACCTCAGGTGGAGCATGTAGACCTCAACTTTCCAAACATCACGTTTATTTGGATCACAGTGATACTAACAGTGGACGCCGGTCTTACTACGGGCCCCGTGCTGATGGGGTTCATTGTCATGTATGCCTAGGTCAATGGGCATACAGTGGGGCTGCTTCCACTTCTGGATGACGACGACGGTTCGAGTGGGGTTGAGTAGGCGGAGGACCCAGGATGGTAGCATTTTTGAACAACCAGGACATGATATGAAGACGACCATGTAAATAGACTACAGGAGGGTTGGGACAAAATTTTGGGTTGGCTAGAAAATGGGACTTTTTGGCCTTGATGTACCGATCGGAGTCGTCTTAAAATATAAATAAATAGAAGTGCCTAGTTTATAGTTCGTGTGCATCATTTTAAGTTGTGACGAGATAGTCGATACACACTTCTGCAATGAAAAGAATAGTAATGACAGGGAAATGTCGTGCCAACCCCAACGGGTCGGGGGCCGTCACAGTCCCCGATGTGGTATCAGAGCTTAAGTCTGTATGGAGTGATAAGGTGCGCTAGTAGAAAAATGAAGTTATGGTGGTTGCACATGTTTAGGCACCAAACGCATGTGGTTGATTTGTTTTGGAAAACGGGTGACTGATTTTCACTCATAGACACTCATAGACTACTGGTAACAATTGTAAGTTACCCATGCATGCCAGTAACATTTGTATGTTACTTATATGATCTCGGTAACGTGTGAACGTTACTTTTCCTTCTTAGTCGATTAGTAACACTGGCTCACTAATTGTTCATGTGGTAAGTACGCAATAATCTGTAGGAAAGTATGGTACGTACAGGAAGTTCTCCCTCATCAAGGGCTGAAGCCATTGCTTCGAAGGCAAAGCTCCGAATGGAAGATATTCTACAAGCGCTGGCAAACGTAGGGAATCTAATGGAAAGGTAAGCTCAACAACAACCGAGAGCTGAACGCCATACTCAAGGGTTGATGGAGCAATTCTTGAAATTGAAGCCATCAAAGTTTACTGGAATGGGAAGTCCTGAAGAGGCGAAACGGTGGATCGATAGGATAGGAAGGATCTTCCGACTGTTGAATTGCAACGACACCGAGAAGATAACCCTAGCGGAGTACTAATTGAAAGGAAATGCTAAGCATTAGTGGAGAGCTTCTAGAGACTCAATATTTCCGCCTGGTACTACCATAACCTGGGATGATTTTGTCAGGGCTTTCAATAGAAAGCATTTTTTTGACAGTGCTAGGGATAAGAACAAAAGGAGCTGACGGTAGACCAATATGAAGCAAGATTTTCTAAACTATCAAGGTATGCTCCTAGATTGGTAGAAGATTGAAAGGAAAAAAACTAAGAGATTTCTCAAGGGCCTGAGGACGGACATCGGGAGGCAACTGGTGCCTCTAAATATGAGAGATTATAATGAAATTTATAAACAAACCCAGCTCGTGGAGCAAGAAGTGATAAGAGAGCAGTTGGAAAGTAAGGAGTGAATGTAGTCAGGACAACAAATGGCACTAAGTGATACCTGACAAGGTAAAAGACCCTATCCAACCGGAAAAAAAAAACCTTGGGATTCTAAAAAGAAATGGAATTTTGGAAATTTTGGGAAGACCGGGAGTGGTCACGCTCCAAGTGAAGTGCCATATCAAAATAATTCATGTCAAAGGTGTGGTAAACAACATGGGCCAGGGACCTTTTTAGATCACCAGAGGTGTTTTGGGTGTGAACAGAAAGGTCACTTTAGGAGTGACTGTCCACAAGGAGGATCACAATTGAATGTTGATCCGACGTGACAGATGCAACAACGTGCAGGCGGACCACCTCCACAAAGAAACCCACAAGGGCTGCCAGCACAAGGACGGGTGTACACAATCACCCAAGAGGAAGCAAAAGCTTCCAAAAACGTTGTCTTAGGTACGATTTCTATAAATGACAAGAAAGCTTATGCATTATTTGACATGGGTGCTAAGCATTTTTTTGTGTCTGAAAGATATAAACAACTAAAATATGAAATCTATCGACTCTTTCCAAACTAAAAATCTTCTTATGGAGTCTCTACCAAGATGCACTACCGGTGACAGAAAATCTCTTCAAGAAAAAAGTGTCACCTGACCCCCTTTGCCTCCTCTATTTCAGCCATCCAGAGATAGTTGAGCACTTGTTCTTGCTTTATGAATGGACAAAAGAAGTCTAGGCATATCCAAGAATTAATTTCAATAGCAACACCATCAACATCACTAAAATGGATAAATGGCTTATGGACTTCCTTAAGGTAAAGATCAACTCACTTGGAAAAGAACTGCTCACAACCATGCTCTAACTAATCTAGAAATCTTGCAACAACGGTATTTTCTGAGCCTGCCCCCCAAACCCCAGCTCCATGATCTAAACAGATTGAGCACAAATCAGGAGCTTAAGACGATCCAAATAACAAGAAGAGGAAACCTAGAAAGATGAGCTCACTTGTCAAGTGAAATCCACCGTCGAAAACTCCTTGAAGCTAAATGTGGATTGTTCTTGGGTGGATAGTGAGGAGCCATGCTCAATTGTTGGAATTTTGCGCAATTCAAGTGGGGAGGTCGTCAATGGTTTTCCAAAGGAAGTCCGAGCTGAAGAATTTCAAGAACAGAAGTATTTGGAGAGAAGATGAATATGAACTGAATATTTCTTCATTCTGTATTCATTCTATTGAATCGATAACAATAGAGAGAGAGAGAGAGATTCTTCTATTTATATCTCTCGCATTAGAGTAGTTTCACAGATTAGTTGAGTAGTTACAGCAATACTCAACTAACTAACTAACTAAAGAGTACAACTCTTCTATCTTACTTAACGAACGTAAAGAAGACTAATATTGTAGACTAAAGGCTACTCATCGAAGACTAAAAGAAAGACTTCATGAATACGAGACTCAATTTTCAACGAGTGTAATACGGACTAAGAACAAGGTAGTGAACAACGAGTATCTTCGTCATTATGAACAAATAGAGCATCGACATTATGAACAGCGAAACATCTTCGACATTACTCCATGGATGAATTGGCTTTAGTCATTTTCCCTTTTGCACTAGTAATGCTTGCTACCTTAGCTTTGTCTTCAGAATTGTTGTATATCTTAACATCCCCCCGCAAATTGGGCAGGGGTGAAAAACCAATGCCCAATTTGAGACGAAGGGAGGAATATGTCGATCGGGAGAGTGACTTTGTGAATATATCAGCAACTTGGTTTTTACTAGAGACATATCGAACAGATAATGATCCGGAAGCCACTTTTTCCCTAACAAAACGAAAATCCACCTCGATGTGTTTTGTTCTGGCATGAAGTATAGGGTTGGCCGTAAGTGATATTGCAGACTTATTATCACAGAATAACAGGGTTGGTGAATGTAATGGAATGCCAATGTCTTTGAGAACAAATGACACCCAAGTAAGATCTCGCTGTTCTTCTTTGAAGCAAGTGACCTATACTCGGCTTCGTTGAAGATCGAGAAACAAAGATTGTCTATTTCTTGGCTGCCCATGAGATGAGATTTGAGCCGAGATAAGTACAGTACCCTGTAGTAGATCTTCTAGTTTGTGAGCATCCTGCCCAATATGAATCAGAATAGCCATATAAATGTAGAGAGCTTTGAGAGTGAAGGTAAATGCCAAAGTGAACTGTTCCTTTCACATAGCGCAGTACTCTCTTTAAGCTGAGAAAATCAGCCACTGTAGGATGCTGCATTCTTTGACAGTATTGGTTGCAAAGGCTAAGTCGGGACGAGTTAAGGTAAGGTATGCGAAGACCACCCACAAGACTTCTATACTCTGTCACATTTGATATAGGTTCAGTAGCTGTTTTACCTGATTCTGGTTTGAGAGACATAGGAGTAGCAACAGGTTTGCAGGCAGACATATTTGCTCGTGCAAGTAATTCTGTAGCATAATTTGTCTGACATAGAAACAGCTTAGTGGGGGTTCGAATAGCTTCAACTCCAAGGAAATAATGAAGTTGTCCAAGATGCTTCATATGAAATTGAATGATGAGTGAGTGGATGAGTGAGTCCAGTAAAGCATTAGAACTTCTAGTAAGAATTATGTCATCAACATACACAAGGAGTAGAACTATCTCTTTGGACTGATGCATTATGAACAAGGAAGGATCTGTGGAACTGCAGAAAAATCCATTCTCAGGCAGGAAATTACTAAATTTCTCATACCAAGCTCGTGGGGCCTGGCGTAGTCCATATAGAGATTTTTGTAGAAGACAAACATGCTGAGGGTAATCTGGTTGTATAAAACCAGGAGGTTGTTCCATGAATACAGTCTCATTTAAGATACCATGGAGAAAAGCATTTTTGACATCTAATTGATGAATTGGCCAATGCTTTATCATGGCTATTGATAACACAATTCGAATTGTAGAGTGTTTAATAACAGGACTGAAAGTTTCTGAGAAATCAAGTCCTTCTTCTTGGTGAAACCCCTTGGCCACTAACCGAGCCTTTAATCTATCAAGGCTTCCATCTTGTTTGAGTTTTGTTTTAAACACCCATCTACAACCAATAACATTCATGTTTTTAGTTCGAGGAACCAAAGTAGCCAAGTCTTATTGTGATGCAAAGCATCCATTTCTTCCCGCATTGCCTTATACCATTATGGATCCTTTAATGCGAGATTTCGGTGATTTTGGTTCGAAGGAACTGATTGTGCGATGAAATATGCATAACGAGGATTGGCCTTAACAATTCAGTTTAGATCTGGTTTGCATAGGATGTAAAGAAGAAGTACCTTGTAAGGTAGTTTGAGTTGTAGATATTGTTTGCCCAAAAGATTTTGATATGCTTTCTCTTTCGATTCTCATCCAAAATTTGATGCTTTGAGAACTAGAGTCAATTTGATCATCGGTACTTCATGAGTTGATGTTGTTGTCTCTATAATAGAAGTATCCACTATAGGTGAATCCATTATATCAGCTGAAATTACTGGTTCTGCAACAATTGTCTGATTTTGTACACTTTATGTATGATGAGAACCAGCAGTGTCTCCCACCTTGGTGTTTCCAGATACCAAGAACTGCTCTTCTATGATCCATAATTTGTATAAATGTGAATATGATGGATAGGTTGTTCCCAACTTTTGAGAAAATGGAAATAATGTTTCATCAAATGTCACATGTCTGCTGACATAAATGTGTCCAATAGTTGGAACTAGACATCGATACCCTTTATGCTGAGTACTGTATCCTAAAAAGACACAAGTGAGAGACCTTGGATCAAGTTTATGCTGAGCATAGGGTCGAAGGCAGGGATAGCATGCACACCCAAATACTCTGAGATTATTATATTTTGGCTGGCATTTGTAGAGTTTGTTAAATGGGGATTGCATCTGCAGCTTTGGAGTTGGAAGGATATTGATAATATAATTTGCTGTTACAAATGCATCAACCCATAAATTCAATGGGAGTTTTGCATGATACAGCATTGCCAAGCCAAGTTCTGCTACATGTCGATGTTTCCTCTCAGCTATCCCATTTTGCTGAGGAGTGTGGGGACATGAAATGTGTTGTTGAATACCACAATTCTGCGATGGGATTTAAACTTGTTGCCGATAAACTCACCTCCCCCATCACATTGGAATACTTTGATCTTATGATTGAACTGATTTTCCACTAACTTCTGAAACATCAAGAAGATATTATAGAAATCTGATTTGAGCTTTAGTGGATACAACCAGCTGAATCTAGAGAAATTGTCAATGAAGATGACATAATATTTGAACTTTTGAACAGAATTAACTGGGGAGGGTCCCCATATATCACAATGGATCTGTTCTAATGGTTCTGTTGCTGTAGAATTCAATATAGGAAAGGGAAGAGATGTGTTTTTAACTAACTGATAGCTTCTACAGACTGAAGGTAAGTCTTTATTACACATGATCAATTTTTGATTCTTCAATTGTCTCAAGACATTCTGGCTTGTATGTGCTAAGCGTTGGTGCCATACATTCTCTCCAATGACCTTTTGCTTCTGAGTGAAGAGAGCCTCAGCAGCACAAGGACTTATCCTGTAGAGACCTTGAATCTTCCTTCCCAGCATCCTTATTGTGTTGGAGGTGCTGTCATTCATGTATACCCCATTTTTGTCAAATATAAAAGAGCAGGGGTAATCATCTATCAGTTTAGATACTGAGAGTAGATTTTTCTTTATCTCTGGTACAACCAATACATCATTCAATGGTAACACATTTGCTGCAGTGTTTAATGTTGTATTTCCAATGTACTTAACAGGTAAGCACACACCATTGCCAACCATTACAGTATCATTATTAACATTCTTAAGATAGTTTCGAAGCATACCAGCATTGGCTGTAACATGAGCTGTTGCACCAGTGTCAGGATACCAGTCACTGCCACTTCTATCTTCAATATGGAATGTTGACAATGCTGTAGGTATTTCCTCAGCCTGGTATGAGTTGTCAAACCTGTACTAGCAGTGTAGAGCCCTATGACCAGGTCTTTTGCATATTTGACACTCTAGTCGATTATTTCCATTTGGCTTTTATGTCTGAGTTTTTCCATTAAGAGCAGAACCTGATGATGGATATGTTCTGGTATCTGTATACTCTAGTGTTGGATTGTTGTATGGCCTAAAGCCCTGACCAGGAATAAAGGCTGGTGGAGAATTAAATTGTTTGAATTGCTGATTCCTCTCGCTCATAGTTGACATTGTAGTTTCGTAATTCAAGTTTCTCCCTTGATAACCGAACCTCTATATCTCGTTGTTTGTTGTTCTGCCTCTTCCATAAAATCTTCCCCCACGACTACTTCCCCTTGAATCTTCAAGCTTATCATTTCTACTGGACTCATCAATATTTTTACCTTCAACTCTCTTCTGACTATAGTAAGCCAGATTTGGATTGTACTGATTCAAGGTATAATTCTGCAACCTGTTTTCAAACCTTTCAAGGTGTGAAATTACTTCATCATACTCAGGTTGTGGCTTTAGACAGTAAATTGTTGTCTTAAAGCTCTCGTATTCAGATCCAAGGCCTTCTAATACACCAAAAAGTTTGGTTATTTCATCAACTGGTTTCCCAATTGCATTCAACTGATCACATATTGTTTTGTATTCCCTCAGATAGGCTGATAGATTTCTATCACGTTTTTTGACAGGACTGTAACTTCCCTCTAAACTCAAACTCCTTAGCCACTGACTTTTGTGTAAATCGATTAATCAGTGTTTGCCAAACCTCATGAGCAGTATTCAACCCAATGATTAAACCGAGTATATTTTCGACGAGAGCCACCGATCCAAGAAGAAACCAGGCTGATCGGTTTTAACCCAATCATTATACTCGGGATTAGGGATCTCTATAACCCGACCTTCCTCTCGCCTCGATCTCGCAGAATTTTAACAGGTTGTTCTACTTCTCCACTAACAAAACCAAAGAGATCCCGACTCCTCGGGAATCTGAGGATTTGAGCTTGCCAAAGAAGAAAATTATCCTCTGCAAGCTTGATATTAACGAAGTTTGAAATATTAACATGTATAGGGAATGGATACTTCGAGACTCTAGCTGTCATGCTTCCCCCTTAAGATCTCAATACTGAAAGTATACACAGAATTTTTACTCGTTTCTACTATGTATTTCTACTGATAGTTTTCCTTAACAAAGAAACCTTACTTCAGAAGAAGAGATTCAACTCACTGTTGCAACGATCCTCAAGTTCTTGAGAAACTTCAATTTGCTGCAGATTCTTGCAGCTTACCAACGTTGCCAGGATCACTCCAGAATCGATCATGCTCTGATACCATGAAGAATTTCAAGAACAGAAGTATTTGGAGAGAAGATGAATATGAACTGAATATTTCTTCATTCTGTATTCATTCTATTGAATCGATAACAACAGAGAGAGAGAGAGAGAGAGAGAGAGAGAGAGAGAGAGATTCTTCTATTTATATCTCTCGCATTAGAGTAGTTTCACGATTAGTTGAGTAGTTACAGCAATACTCAACTAACTAACTAACTAAAGAGTACAGCTCTTCTATCTTACTTAACGAACAAAAAGAAGACTAATATTGTAGACTAAAGGCTACTCATCGAAGACTAAAAGAAAGACTTCATGAATACGAGACTCAATTTTCAACGAGTGTAATACGGACTAAGAACAAGGTAGTGAACAACGAGTATCTTCGTCATTATGAACAGCAGAGCATCGACATTATGAACAGCGAGAACATCTTCGACATTACTCCATGGATGAATTGGCTTTAGTCATTTTCCCTTTTGCACTAGTAATGCTTGCTGCCTTAGCTTTGTCTTCAGAATTGTTGTATATCTTAACACGAGCTTCTTCTCCACTGCAAGTAGAAGCCCTAGCCTTACCACCCGGACTATAATATCTAAAACAGAGAAAAGAGATGCACGTAGAGGGAGTATAAGCACCAGAAATGTATCGAGAGTGTGAGAGTGACAGTTTATCTCTAGTGGAGTTCTTGATGGGTCAAGAAGAACCGCCATGGGTTTTGCGGGACCTCTTTGATGAGTGTAAGGGGCATTTAGCCCAGCTCACTTTAGCAAACCTAACTCATTGTCCTAGGGAGGCCAATCAAGCTACTGACTGGCTCACTAAAGCTCATCATATTAAAACCCTTCCTCCAAATTGGGTGTTTTGACCTCCCCAGCCCCTTTGGGACGTTTTGTGTACAGAAACTTATTTATCGCTTTCCTATACGTCTCATTTTTATGAATGAATGAAATTACCTTTTATGACAAAAAAATAAAAACATAGCCATCGTCCTAACAACCTAATTCATATATATGATTCAAAATTATCATTATGAGGGCCTAGAAGCATAATGATATCCTTTTAAACTAGAAATTTCTTCCCGACATTATGATGGCGTACGAATATGTGGTTTACAATTATTCAAACAGATAGCACAATGAAAAACTTTTGATTCTTCAATTCTAAATGAACATTACAACATCCGGACATGCATTTCTATTTGAAATTGAAATCAATGGTGTTAGAATTTATCTCAAAAGTGCGAAACCTGAAAAAGTGTGAGGACTGTGACCTAGAGAAAACCACAAGGATTAGGAGCAAGACCTAATCTCCCCTCAAAATGAGCAGAAAATAAGGACCTACTTATAGACAAAATAGGTTGCCTCAAGATGAAGTGGAAATAGTAACATTCATGTAGAAAAACACTTCTTTTTTTTTGGCCAGGTTAAAAAACCATGAAATGAATTATCATATGCAAAAGGCCTATGTTCATGGGTTTGAGTTGCGATTGACATTGACTTTTGACCTCCAGCTACATTGAAATGATCTATCCTACACATGATCCCACTTTTTTTGAAATGACCCATGTTGACTTAAATGAAACATTGAATTCTAATGTAAGCACTCGCCATGTATTAATCACCCCATATCTCCTCCAAATTCCAAAGATTTATATCATTGAAAATTGTAGGCTACATTCTAAGGTTCAAAGCAGTCATTTTGACAGCCTAATTCTAAGACTTGAGATATACATTTTGGACTTTTTAAACAGGCAACATAATGATGTATTGTAAATCTCAAGATTTAATATTGCCATAATGCCATTACGATGACCTAAAAAAAAGCACTATTGACTTTTCAAACGGGCAACATAATAATGTGTTCTAAAATTCATGAAAAACTTACAGACATTTTAGAGGGCTTTAGAAACTTATCATTTTTTTTTTTTGGACAAAATACACTTAAACTTTCATTGAAAACCTCCTTACCCAAAAAAAAAAAAAAAAAAAAAAAAAAAAATCTTTCATTGAAAACCTGAAAATGATCCACAAGAGATTCTATGGTCACGACAAAGTAGTGACCAAAGGAAATAGGGAGGTTTAGAAAGCCAACTTTGCCACCCAATTTGCAGCCTGGTTTGCATCTCTAGGGCAATGGGCTAAGGAGACCCCATGTTGCTGGGCCAATAGCTGCTTCTAGTAGTCTTCTACAATTGAACCCACAATCATGAGCTTTCATCTTGGCCTAGCACCCACCATACATTAATAAAGATTGTTTGACCCTACTTCAACCTTTAGATTAGATACAAATCTAACCTTGTCCTTTTCCTCCTAAGTTTGACCCCAAATCTTCTACGAAGACAACAACCCCTCTTGCAGAGCTAGGGTTTCGGCTACACTTGCTGAGGGAGCTTGAATTTTCTTCACAAAACCATAAATAAGGACTTCATTATGATCTTGAAGCAGCCCCGTAACTGTAGCCTTACAGGATTCGTTGCACCAAGCCGCATTTACGTTCAATTTGAAGCTCCCTTTTGTCGGCTGAGATCACCTAGTTGTTGAGGCAGCCTCCTTTTGTACCTTATCTCTTTTTTGATGTTTGACATCTCTCACAACTTATAATCGTTGATTGCCTCATCTACGATGCACCATGGGTTTGGTTTACGGTTCTGAAAAATTGCTTCCAAATCAATCATAGTATACCCATCAAGATCGATGACGAAGGAGGACTTTTCATCGAGATGTAGTTCCACTACACATCAAATTGTCCTTATCGATTCTTGGGATGTTGGTAGGTGAGACATCGAAATTTAGTCGAGAGTCTAATCGCACCTATTTTGTCCATTCACATAGGAGGAGGAGATGTTCAAAAGATTCCGGGACACGTTGGCACGGCGAACATATAAGATCAGGTGCCAACTTTCTTCTATCTAGGTTTTCTTTTGTTAGTAGAGCATTGTTATAAATACTCCATAAGAAAAGTCAAACCTTGGGGTAGACTTGTATTTCCCATATTTTAGTCCATAAGTTCCTAAGGGGCTAATAAGACGAAGATGCCTGATTTGTTTTTTGCTGTGAACTCAAAAAGCATAACCTGTTGTATCCACTTTTAACTGAATAGTCTCCTATTATATTCCTTGTTCATATCATTTTATCTTTCGAGGGGTTCAAACTAAGTGGGGTCATTAGTATTTCTTGCACCACATTCACTTCATTTAGTTCGATAAGTAGTTAGGACTTCCACTCATCTATCTCCTAGTTAATAAGTCCTTCTACAAGTTTTGTTTCATTTTGGTCCGATGGACCACCAATTTCTTTTTAAGAAAGCCACTTATCCTCTTTAATCCTTATCCTCATATAATCGCCTATTAACCATCTAGAATTAGCCTTGATCACATCCCTGTTCCCTAATAAGCTTTACTAACCCTAAGAAGGCTGATGGCTCTTGTTGGCTTGCCAAGACTCTCCACGAGGACAGTGTAATCCGTTTGTTACTTGACTCCACAGGGCATTTAGTGCTTGTGTTAGTCGCCAAGCCAACTTTTTTTAATATAGCCTTATTAAAGGCAATTAAGTCCCTGAAACCTAATCCTTCCAAATCTTTCCTCAATTTCAAGAGCTCCCATTTTTTCCAATGGATATCTGCCTTATCTACACATTGCTTCTACTAGAATGATGCAATTTTCTTTTCAATCGCTTTGCAAATCAAGATGGGAATCTTAAAGATAGATATTACATATGTGGCAAGGCTTGAACGACAGTTTTAATAAGGACCTCCTTCCTTGCTTTCGTAAACTACTTTTCCTTCCACCCTTCTAACTTTGTATTGACCCTTGCTAAGATCTAGGCGAACATTTGTTTCTTGGATTGCCCCTAGTCAGAGGGGATCCCTAGATATCTACCTGTTTTTTTCAATAATTGGAACTCTCAACTGATTTGCCATATTTCTCTTCAAGGGCTCAAGATAATTATTACTAAAGAAGATACCGGCTTGTTCAAGTTAATAGCTTGTCCCAAGGCATAGCAACATTGGTTCAAAATACTTACCAAATTTTGACACTCCTGCACTTTTTCGTCTAGGAAGAAAATGGCATCATCAGCAAATAATAAGTGCAATAATGTTGGGCACCATCTATTCAGCTTTATACCCCTCACATAACCCTTGTCTATCACTTTGTGTAGAAGAGAAGATAGAGCATTAGCCATAATAATAAACAAATAAGGCAATAAAGGATCTCCTTGTCTAATATCACATGAAGGCTAAAACCATAGAAGAGACTCACCATTGACACAAATACTAAATGAGATTGTAGAAATGCACTATTTAATTAATAGGACCTACTCTTTATAAAAACCCATTTTTCTACCTACTATCATAAGCTTTTTGCATGTCCATTTTGAGGACAGCTTGAAACTTCCTTTCCATTTTCGCAATATGCAATTGATGAAGGACTTCCTGGACTACTAATATGTTATCTTGAATTTGCCTTCCACTCACGAATGCACTTTGTTCAGTGGCAATAATGTCATAAAGCCAAGTTTTCAAGCGATTCGCAATGACTTTAGATATGATATTGTAACTAAAATTGCATAAATTAATCGGCCTGTAGTGAGTGATATATTTTGGATTTGCCACCTTCAGGATAAGGAC
Organism: Eucalyptus erythrocorys; assembly: GCA_014182555.1. NCBI lineage: Eukaryota > Viridiplantae > Streptophyta > Magnoliopsida > Myrtales > Myrtaceae > Eucalyptus > Eucalyptus erythrocorys. The sequence goes on along the minus strand of CM024600.1, from coordinate 29,725,226 downwards.
AATATATATAAATATATATATATATATATATATATATATATCATTAAGAGTAGAATTAAACATACCTGGCATGAAGAAATTATCCACCAAGCGATGGACATCATGTTGTATGCTTTCCCAATGATGTTGGAAGAATTGTCCATTAAGCTCGTCCAACCCGAGAGCCTTGGTTGCGCCCATTTGAAAAACCGCTTTTTTCACCTCTTCCATGGACACTCTTTCATTAATACCTCAACCATTCCCTCTTAAGGAGTATATGGGCATTGATCAATCACTAGTTGAAGTTTCTTGATCCTATGAATGCATATAATGACTGAAAGAAGGATCCAACGTGTAACCTTAGTTTTGATGGCTCCCTACTCCATCTGTTATCCTCCACTTTCAGCATATATGTTATATTTCTTTGTCTCCTTTGAATCATTGTGACATGGAAGTATTTAGTGTTTCTATCTCCTCATTTCAACCAATTAATTCTAGATCCGATATTCCCATACATCTCTTCTTGCCTCTATAACCTCTCGATTTTCTCCTTGATTTCCTGGATGTCATCTCTCCCTCCACCCCTATTTGGACGATGGGTAAGTTCCATTAATCTCCTAATTCAGTATTCTATTTGTTCGTGTGCCTTTGAAAATTTTAGCCTACTCCACCTTTTCAAAGCTCCTACCATCTTTCTAGCCTTACTCACAAAATTCATGTGAATATAAGCCTGATAATTCCAAGCCCCCTCCACAATGTCTTTACATTCAGAATCATCTAGCCAATATGCTTCAAACTGAAACTCCTTCCTCTTAACTTAGATGGAAGAAGGGAAAGTAAAATTGGACTATGGTCTGAGCCCATAGTCGGTAATGCAAAGGCTTTCGCCTCGGGAAATAACACTCTCCATTCCATATTACATACTACTCTATCTAATCTCTTTCTAACCAACTTCTCTCCGTCTCTATTATTAGCCCACATATAAGCACATCCTTTACTCTCGATATCCATGAATTCACAGTCGTTTAGCATCTGTCGAAATGCCACCATTCTATAATATTCAGCCTCTCATTTGCCAATCTTTTCCCATTAGTAGAGAACCTCATTAAAGTCACCCATACAAATCCACGGAAACCTATTTTCAATATGTATGGAGCACAACTTTTGTCAAAGGCTAAGTCTTTCCTAAAAGTCAGTTGATGCATGGAGAAAGGACATTTGCATTCTTTTTTTTGCTAGTAAGTTCCTTACATATGGTATCAATGAAGTTCTCCTTGGTCTCCCCTACCTCCACTGTTACCACTCCTCCCACATAACTATTAAACCTCCAGCCATTCCCATTGGATTAACTAGTACCGAGTGCTAAAATGTTAACTGATTTTTGATTCTGTCCACCATACCTCTTCTACTATTTGCTTCCATTAAGAATAACAAATTGAGTCTTTATTGAGCCACCAAGGCTCTAAAATGCTTGGATGTCAGGTAGAACCCAAACCCTGACAATACTAGCTCACAACCTTCATATATTAGAGTTAGCTATCATAGCCCATTCTTACCTCAAGAGTCAAGAACCTTGGTTCCACACGGCCTGAAACATGTACATTTCCGATCCTTTAAATTTTATGTTGAATGTTTGATTCACATGATATTTGTAGCATGGGACAGCCATCACAAGAGATTTTCAACGAGCCCAATATTTATAGGTAAAATTGGGAATTCATAAATCCAAGGTTTTGGCTTACATTGAGACCTAAGACTCCAGTTTCTGAACCGAATGTTGTTTTAGCGACTTTGCATTTTTAAAAAATCATTATTTACCACCTTTCAGAGGTCTAAAAAATTGTGTTCAATTTCAAAACCTCAAGGTTTGAGTTTAGGCTCCAGGGCCTTTTTCGAGCACTAGAAAATTTGACCGAGATTTGGCCGCCGTTAATTTCCTTATCTAATTGACTAGACTTTCGTTGCGTTGGAACGCTTGTGATCTCTATGGTTTCATTATGTGCAATGGGATAATTACCCAAAAAGTCCTAAACCTATTGCCCATGTGCCAATTCAGTCCTAAACCTTTTTTTTTTTGCCAATTTAGTCCTAAACCTTTTGCTCATTGTGCCAATTCAATCCATCCGGCCAAAATTGGCCGGCCGATGCTGACGTGGACGCCGGCCGGAGACAACCGGGCCGGCGAGGTAATTTTTTAATATTTTTTTATATTTTTTCGAATTTTTAAAATTTTTAAAATTTTTAATTTTTTTTTTTTTTTCTCCTTCCTCTGGCGCGGCGTCGGCCGGCCGAGGTGAGGGCCGGCGAGGCTGACCGCCCACCGGCGAGGCTTGCCCCGCCGGCCACCGGAGGAGGCGAGCCTCGCCTAGCGCGGCGGGCCACCTCGCCGCCACTGGTGAAGCTCGGCCTCGCCCAGCGACGGCCGTCTCGTCGGCCACTGGCGACGGCCGCCTCGCCGTCGCCGGGCAAGGCTCGCCTCCGCTAGTGGCCGGCGGGGCGAGCCTCGCCGGTGGCCGCGAGGTCAGCCACACCGCCTCACCTCGGCCGGCCGGTGTCGGCCGGCCGAGGAGGAAGGAGGAACCAAAAAAAAATTTAAAATTTAAAATTTAAAAAAATTTAAAAATTCGAAAAAAATATTAAAAAATTACCTCGCCGGCCAGCTTGTCTCCGGCCGGCGTCCACGTCGTCGCCGGCCGGCCAATTTTGGCCGGATGGACTGAATTGGCACAATGGGTAAAAGGTTTAAGACTAAATTGGCCAAAAAAAAAGGTTTAGGACTGAATTGGCACATGGGTAATAGGTTTAGGACTTTTTAGGTAATTATCCCTATGCACAATCAAAACCCAATAATCACAAATTATCACAAATTTCCCGACACCGCGAAAAACAAGCGATAATGCCCATAGGGTCAAAAATTGACTGTCGGATCCGGGTTGTAATATGGATTCCAAACGTGTTTGTTTTGTCTTGCATATGATAGGTCCATCATTGGTCAACCGTATGTCGAACTTAAAAAGTGTATAGGATTGAGGACGAAATTTTAGATGTGAACAATCTTAACGACAATTACAAATCATCTGTGAAATAATCTATCACCAAACAATGGATTTGCCCGTAATATGCTCCAAATGAGACACATGAATCAAATAAGTAAAAAAAGCACAACATTGCCAAATAACGGATTCGTCAGTTATCGCAGATTATGCAGGAAAATAACTTTTGAGCGAAGTTTTTGGGCGTTTCTCTGGTCGATCTCTTCGCTAGAACAACAATCTCATCTTCGTCCACACCATTGTCCATGGCTTTATGGCAGTGATCACAAAATGCCCCGTGTGCATCCTTCACGTACTTAGCAGCTTCGCCAACGGTCATGTTCTCAACTAGCTTGTCCGGGTAGATGTCCTTCTTGTGATCCCCGTTCAATGTCGCGGCCATTTGCACCAGGATTTCTTGAAAATCATTGAGCTTTGCATCTTCTTTAGCTCCGGCTTCTCTCAATTTCGCAGCATCAGATAATGTGACTGCAAATGTATAGGCTTTTAGCACTCGAGTTGAGGTGAAAGTACTCAGAAAAATTGGGAAGAGAAGTTCGTGTATGATTTGGAGATTACCTGGACAATCTGTTCTTGGACTACTTCTGTTCAAGACCACCTCAAAGGTGCCCGCCCATTCATCGCGTTTTGTCAGGAAATTCCTCAAGTTAAAGATCTTTTTCACCGTTGCTGCTATTGAGGAGTGCTCGTACTGTGACGTATGATGCGGTCCCTTCGGCTTATGCAAAACTATGCGATTTTCCAAGCAAAGATAGCGAGTTAGAACTCAAATTTGCAGATTGAAGCAAAAAAAAAGTTGATCATTAGAAGAGTACTGTAGTTATCTTCGTAGGAATATTGCTTTCCCCAATCTTGTTCGATCGTTAAAATGGGCATAAAGGACTTAGTGCCGCTCCTACACTTTCTGGGTTACTACGCAACTAAGTTCAGGACATCCAATTTTGATCAATTAAGTCATGCTCTTTTTAAGAAAATGTACAGAACATAGCCTGTCAGTGAATTTAGATGTCGAAAACTGTGCTATGGATCGATTTAAGTAGAGTCTAAAATAATTTAGCTGTTTCAGATCATTATCTATGAAGACGAAAATCCACGATCGAGAGCTCGTGCAAACCTGTTCCGCGCTCAATCCAGGGAGAAATGAATATGGCCGGGACTCTGACCCCGAGACGGTCGAACTGAAACTTGTATGGATCAGGACCGACGATGCCGTCAGGGCTCGGGACGCCATGCACCGGGGTCGGGACATGATCGTAAAAGCCACCATGTTCATCATACGTGATCACGAACAACATCTCATTCCACTGAGGGCTGGATCTCAATGCTTCGTACACTTCCTTGACGAATTTCTGACCTTCAGAGACGTCGTGAGAAGGGTGATCATCGTTCCCAGGTAGTATCTTCAGGTCGAAGTACCTCTGCTCCACCACCACATAATTTGGTAGCTTCCCTTCTCTGCAATGCGTCTTGAAGTGAAGGTCAAACTGATGGAAGTTCTTCAGGTATTTCAGCTTTCTGAGGTTCCTGAAATTAGGTGAAGAGGTTACTCACACGATTAGCGTGCTCAGGGAGGAAGAAACCCTTGGAAAAACGACAACAAAAGCAACTAAAACGACTAATCAAACATAGCATAATGTTACCTCATCGGTGTTTAATACAGAATATTTTTGCAGTTTTCACGCTCTGTTTGATCGATCCCCTTGCACGTGGATTCTAACTCATCTAACTTATCATGGTCCTACTCGATGTTTTTGTTTTTTTTTTTGGATTAATACTACGAAAAAAATCAAATCAGTACACTTTTAACAAATTTACCTCAAATTACTTTCTTAATAAGGAATGATTGGGGGTAACAATTTTTAATCAATTGTAAAAATAGCAATATATTCCAAGTCACAAAAAACCAAATAACAAATAAGTATAATTTATTGTAAAGTTCACTTCTTTAAAATTTGTGACTCACATCAAGTTATCATTTTTTTAGTAGGCTAAAAAGCGTTAACCCTTCCTTTGTGGCTCAGAATAGATAATATTAAATTCGAATTTTTTGTCATATTAACATTTTTTTTGGGTTGGGCGGGGGGTTGGAAGAAGGGGACTTCTATACTATTTAGCAAAGCTTTGAAGAGTACATATGGCAAACATCGTCCCCGGACGATACGTACATGTATCAAGGCGGTCTTATATAAACCCATTTCGACTTGCTTGTTGGAGAAGATGCGAAATGGTCCGTCATCGATTCATGGGTTCCTTCTAAATGCGTACGTGCGAAGCATCCTATGCCCGAAAGCTTTCATGTTTATATTCTCTTCACACATACATGAAAGGGAAATTTGATCATTCTGAAAATGTCACTTGATTTTATCATTGCGTGAATAAAACGCAGCAATTCCGCCCCTACACGCCACACGGTAGGTGAGAAGTACCAATGACATCTCGGGAAAAAAATTTTAAATGCTTTCAGAGTTTTATTTTTTATTATTTCTGTGAATGTTATATAGTGATTATATATCAAGCCTCCTAGTTATAAAATTAAATTGTGATTGGCTTGCTCGATACATGGAAAAATATAATTGGAAAAGGGCTTCTTAGGACGTACCTATAGAAGAGAGTGGCCGGAGGATACTGGTAGTAGATCCCGAACGTGAATCCGGCCTCGTCCATCGACTCGAATATCGTCTTCTGTGGATACCCTTCGATGAGCTTCTGGGTATCGTTGCTCGTCGCGCCGTGCGACGTCGCCGAGTGCACGAACAGCCGGTTCGGCTGCGTCGACGCGGGCACCGACGCGAACCACCGGTCGCACACCGCGAACTCGCTCACCAGCTCCTTGTAGACCGGGACCGAGTCTGGCGTGAACCCGCTCATCACCGTATGCGCCATCCCCTTCTCGGTCCGCTCCGCGTTCTGGGCGAAACCGTCCATCTTCGGGGGGAGCTTCTTGGCGGCAGATTCCTCACTCCACGGCTCGCCGAAGACCTGCTCGTAGATGGCCTGGATTGAGTGGCCCGGGTCGGGGTCCACGTAGGCGGCTCCGTCGCTGAAGGTGACGGTGCCGGCACTCGGGTCCGTCGTGGACAAGGGGTTGGACTCTTTGCCCGTGACGCCGTCGATCTCGGGGTTCAGGGACTTCATCCACCCGAGCATGTGGTCGAAGGAGCGGTTCTCCTGAACCAAAATGACCACCGTTTTGATGGGGTACGAGGAGGGATTCGCCCCGGAAGCCATTGTCGCGAGCTTCGGTCGGTCTATCGGCGTCTCTCTCTTCTGTATGTAACGGCAAGATGTGTGAAGATTGTACCTTACTGGCGTTTTGTAGCTAGCGAAGGAACTGGGGGAACTAGGATCTGCTTAGACTAAGATTTTAATACTATTTTAGGAGTTTAAGTCGTTCGGGAATCATTGTGAGATCACGAAAACAATTGGCGTCGCAATCTGAAGAGCATGAATTTCAAGAAATTATCTTTCATGAATTCACATCATCCAAACCATGTAACGTGCATCACCAAAACTATCGCGTTTCTCCATTTCTGCTAACGCAATACCGATCGAGTTTTCTAATTTGATAATTATGAGAGGCATTTTTTTCCGCATTATACGTGGTATTAATGATGGAGCGGCTATTGAACGTAAGGCTTACTCTATCAGGTATGCTTGCATTTTCCATCACTTAGCTTGTCCAATTGGATCACTTAGAAGTAAATGGTAGGCAACCTATAGAAAGGAAAAACAAATGATTTTAAAGTAGGACGGTGTTTCCATGGAATAGCCCCCATATATGAACGAGAAGTGATGTTTTTACATACTCCATTTTCGCAATCCGTATTCGATACTTTTAATCAGATTAGTCTAGATAGGCGGGATCATCAAACGAAATATTCTTATATTAGAGTGATAGAAACCAATTTCAAAGCTATTGCTTTAATATTGGTTGATGCGGCATCCTAAAGTGAACGTTACTGCAATTATTGACAATTCACAAAAATACTAAATAAAAGCTGCAACACCAATTACGAGGAATTTGTAATGAGTGAAGTTCCGTCCGACGTAAACGTGGTTTATTTACTGCGGTACATTTGATCCCTGCTTTGCTTGCTGGAAGCACGTTCGCACGGTATCAAACTAGTCGGTGGGCCAATCCCAAGAGCTGAAAATGCCTGGAGGAAAGCATTAGTTTTAGTCATCGGCTGTCCTTTCGAATTTGAACAAGCGATGCCAACCGAATAAAGCATATGCGTTGCTTAGTTTAATGCGTGCCGTGCGCATCGCCGGTTTCACAGCCGAGCAAGCAAGGCCAGTCGGCCCACGTCGCCATCGGATGTACTTCCCGGTAGCTGAACTGCCACGTAAACCTCTCAATTCTCGGATAGCGAATCAAGAAAGTCATATTCTCTTGATCCGGCACGACAAATTTCTCCTTTCGATATGTCCTTCGGATCTAAATCCAAGACTTGAGTTTCCTCGGAGAAAATGTTTTTCAAATAGAACCAGTTCTTTCAAATTTTTGGATTACCTCCCCACATCCTTTAAGAAACGTTAGTTGAAATTGCTAGAATTATGAGTGATCGATTAAAAAATTTAACGATCTTATAACTGAATCCTTGTCTATTTCCTGATCTATGTGTGTCTCACATCGGATCTTGCAAACTAAGTCGCACCTTGACTTTTGTTAATTTTCCAAATTCTAAGTTTGGGTAACCGAGTATGTGAATGATCAACAACTTAAAACCACACTAGATTCGCTACCAATTAATGTAGAAAGCCTAAACCAACTAAACACCTTAAGTCTTAGATAGTGATGGGGAAGTCATTTACTACCTAAGTACACAAGGTTTGGTTAATAAACTATTGCAAATTATCAAACGCCTAAAACCACATTAGAGTAGTGTTAATCAATTTAGGAAACCTAAATTTGATTGAACTCCTAAACCTTTAGGTAATAATGAGGAGACAATTTACTGCTAATGTGCACGCGTAAAGGAATCAGTCAAGTGAAACCCTATAGATTTTCGGTATGGGAATTTAGATATATGGGACAGATTAGCATCCCAAGGGCACAGTAATCTTATTTAAGTGTTAAGTCCTAAATTAGCCAATAAGTGATTCCTAAAAGAAAATGATACAAATAGTCTTTGAAGTTTGACTAAATATGCAACATGGTCTTTTAATTTTTAATTTGATTAAAGTGGTTCCCCGAATTTTGACTAATGTGTAATGTGGTCTCTGAACTTTTAAATTATTCAGTGTGATCCATAGACTTTTGATATATGTTTAATTAAGTCCTATATTATATGAAAATGTTCAACATTATTTCTAAACTTGAGTTAATGGAAAGACAACAATGAACATTTTTCATATAGTTTAGGGGCTAAATTGAATGAGTGCCAAAAGTTATGGGTCACATTAAACAAATTAAAAGTTCATGGAGCATATTGTACATTGAGGTAAAATTTAGGGACCACATTATACACTGGGCCAAAATCCATGAACCATTTATGTCATTCATTATCCCATTTACTAAATATGCAATTTTTTTTAATCTAAGGATTAACCCAAACGATTATTGAGTGTAGTTTGTTGTAAAATTAATGCACAAAATATCGGATCTTGCAATTAATTTAACGCAAAATCACCATAATAATAAACAAAGAACAATAAAGGAACACTAAAGATTTATGTGGTTTGGGGAGAGACTTGCAACAAATATACCAAAAACGGAGAATCAAGGTTACAATTGCTCTCACGTTCGAGTGTTTTCTACATCTATATTAAGTTCAAATCCATAGTGTTTATCAATAAACAACTTAATTGGATATAAAGCTCACAACATAAATCATCGGATGTTCAAACTCCTACCCACGACCACAGTAAGAGCTCTCCTCATATGGTTGAAACTAAGAACGTAAATTCCTTTCATTATATGTGTGGCATCTATTACAAAAGGATTAATACAATAGAAACACTCTAAAGTGGTATATTTTGTGATAAATTTATCATTCGTTAGTTTTTATTAAATTTTATTATCAAATTACTGAATTGAATAATGCGTAATAATTGACAAGTGTATCAATTTAGGGTTTTATCCTCCATTTGTCATATATGTAGCAATTTATCTTCTTCTTTTTTTATGGTATTGATATAATTTAATGGAGAGTAAATTTGTCTTTAAAAGTATCGACTTAGGGTTTTTTGTAGTAAAAAAATTAATTTAGGATAAATTTATCATAAGTGTAATAATTTGAAAATTTTCATGGTATTGATCCATTAAAAAAAAAGGCTTGGAGAGTAACGGTTTACCTATACGATTTATTTTCGAAGAAATTCACTTGCGGCTTGAAGATCCAAAGAAATCCACTTGTGGCTTGGAGAGTAACGGTGTTGCCCCCACCACAAGTGTTCTCAAGGAAACCGGATTCCTCGGGAAAAAGAAAGACTTTGGATCCCATTTGATGGGTCCCACCACGTGGGATTTAAAAAATAAAAAATAATAAATCAAATAAAAAAAGAAGACCATGAAATCCCACAAAGAACATAAATTTTCAAACGAATGTTTCAGACAAATTCAGGCATCTAACAACCCCAAAAAAAAAGGGAAAGAAAAAAGGAAGAAATTTTGGCATTGGCCCGCCAAAGAGAAACCGCTTGAGCACCCAGTAGCCCGCACACCGTTGTGGCAAAGGTCAGGTGAATACTCTAGAACGCCCTTTTGGAGTAATTAATTAGCATTAACTTTACGACTTTTTCCAGGTCAAGGATTGGTCAGAGAGAAGTTGATGTCACCGGAGCGACTAGAGAGGACATTTAGTCGAACCCAGTCACCGGCTGAATTCACGCTTGCGACTGAATCGACGAATTCTTCTCGCTTCTGCTTTTACTATCGTTGGACATAAATAAAAAGGTATCGACCCAAAAAAAAAAAAAACAAAATAAGAAACTAGAAAAGATACTTATTAAAAACATCACCGACATAAAATATATTTACATTATTCATGAAAAGAACGGTTTAATCTGTTGTAAAATATCGCGTGGCGAATATATAATAGATAAGAGATTAAAGAAGAGAAAGCAAGTAAACACTAGAGATAGTAGTAAGATGAGAGAGCTTTATTTCTAGTATCTCACCGTCGTGTTTCGTGTGATTGTGTATTGTACATCAAAACTAAACTCCTATTTATAGGAGAACAAGAATGTACTTATCATTAATATCAATGTATCGAATGATACATGTACGGGATAAGGGAAACGAACGTTCATTGTATAGGGAGATGTACTTAGAACATTTGATACAAATGTACCATAATAAGTACATTGGATAAGATGAATATAATGAATATTCATTCATGTATTCTATCCATTCATGTATTTCATAACACTCCCCTTGAATATTCATCATATTCATTACGAATGTGCATCGAATGATATTGCCTCATTAAAAACCTTAAGCCGGAAAAACCCAAAGTGGGATAAAAACCGGACAAAAGGGAAAAAGAGTGCAGAGCACACATGTTATGATCTCTCTCTTTTATGGATGCATTAATTGTCTCGTTAAAAACTTTAAGCCGGAAAAACCCTATGGGAAAAAAAAAGGACATAAAGAAAAAAGAGTGCAATGTATATATAGCCACTCCTAGGACTAATCATTATTGCATCTTGTGAACTAGCCACATATCAATGCTGCAATGCATAGTTCATAATATCTCCCCCTCAATAGAGCCATATAGCCACTTCTGGGGCTAATTAATCTTACATCTTATGAACTCGCCTCATACCAATGCCATATACTAATTTCTCAAAACTTGATGTTGGCAATGATTTGGTAAAAAGATCTGCAAGATTATTTATGGATCGAATCGTTTAACATCAATTTGTCGACTTTCTTGGAGTTCATGAGTATAGAAAAATTTCGGCGAGATATGCTTGGTCCTATCACCTTTGATATATCCTCCCCGACTTGTGCAACACAAGCAGCATTATCTTCATAAATTATAGTGGGAGAATTTGTAACCGGTATTAAGCAACAAGAATTATGAATATGTGTTATAACGGATCTTAACCAAACACACTCTCTTCCAGCTTCATATAAAGCAATAATCTCGAGTGGTTAGAAGATGTAGCTACTAGCGATTGCTTCGTAGAACGCCAAGAAATAGCGGTGCGTTATAACAAAATAAATACCCGGTTTGAGAGCGAGCCTTATGTGGATCGGATCTATATCCAAAGCATCGGCATATCCAACTAAACCGAGTTAGTGGAATCCTTGGAATAATATAATCCCAAATCTATGGTTCCTCGGAGATAACGGAAAATATGTTTAACTCCATTCCAATGTCTCCGAGTTGGCTCGTAACTAAAACGTGCCAATAAATTTACCGCAAAAGCGATATCCGGTCTCGTACATTGTGCCAAGTACATCAAAGCCCCAATTGCATTGAGATATGGTACTTCAGGACCAAGTATTTCTTCATCAGATTCTCTAGGACGAAATGGGTCCTTTTGGGGATCTAGAGACCTTACAACCATAGGGGTGCTCAATGGGTGAGCTTTGTCCATGTTGAAACGTTTAAGCAATCTTTCAACATATGCTGATTGATGGACGATTATTCCATTTGCTTTATGCTCAAGCTCTAGACCAAGACAAAGTTTGGTTTTACCCAAATCTTTAACTTCAAACTCCCTTTTCAAATATTCAGCAGTTTTAGCTAACTCTTCTGGAGTTCCAATTAAATTTATATCGTCGACATAAACTGCTATAATAGCAAATCCGGTTTCGACTTCTTAATAAACACGCATGGGCGAGATAGGATCATTTTTGTACCTTTCCTTAATTAGGTACTCACTTAGGCGTTGATACCACATGCGACCGGATTGCTTTAACCCGTACAAGGATCTTTGCAATTTTATTGAGAATAAATTGCGGGGAGTGCATGCTTCAGGCATTTTGAATCCCTCAGAATTTTCATATAAATATCGAGTCTAATGAGCCATATAGATATGCCGTCACAACGTCCATAAGATGCATTTCCAATCTTTCAAAGATTGCTAGGCTAATGAGAAAACGAAATGTAATCATATCCATCACAGGTGAATATGTCTCATTATAATCAATCCCAGTCTCTGGGAGAATCCTTGGGCAACGAGTCGCTTTATACCCGACAACCTCGTTTTTCTCATTTCGTTTTCGGATAAATACCCATTTATATCCAACGGGCTTTACATTATCGGGGATACGAGTTACGGTCCAAAAACCTCTCGTTTAGTTAGGGAAGCTAATTCAGCTTTAATTGCTTCCTCCCACTTATGCCAATCTTGCCTTTGACGACATTCAATAATAGATTGTGGTTCACAATCATCATCCATAATTTGATGAGCAACTGAGAATGCAAAAGCATCATCAATGATGATTTCATTTCGATCCCAAATTTCATTACAATATGTAATGGAATTCTCGCATTCCCGGGCTAGTGTTCCTTTCATGGGTTTGCGCCTCTTCGGGGCAATAAGCTCTTTGGGAGTAAGCACAACGCCGGCTCTTCGGAGCGGATTCCCGATTCTTTCCCCTTCGTTTTCAAGGAGCAAGATCTTTGATCCTATCGGTCTACCACGCTTCAAGTGCGGGGGATTTTGATCCATTTTAGCCTGTTCTTCGGGAACAACTATCCTAGCTGGAGCATTTGCAACTGGAATATGAGACTTCGTTACCTTAGTAGCATCATTAAATGCGTCAGGAAGTCTATTGGCCATAGCCTATAAATGGATTATGCGTTGCACCTCGTTTTCACATTCAGGAGTCCTTGGGTCTAATTGAGATAAATTTTTCTCATTTCAGAGAAAACCTTAATTGGTTTTTGTTTTGCAAATCATGGAAGTTGTAGGTATCCCAATTAATGGAAACCTAGTCTCATCGAAATGACAATGCAAACCTCGGCGCAAAAAAAGATCACCGTAGTTGGTTCCAAGAACCTAATGATAGATGGTGAATTAAACCCAACATAAATGCCCAAACGGCGTTGGGGACCCATTTTCGTCCTTTTTGGCGGTGTTACAGGCACCTGTACTACACAACCAAAGGTGCGTAGATGTGAAATATCTGGTTCATAGCCAAGAACCATTTGAAGGGGAGATTGTAAAATACTAGCAGTGGGGCGTAATCTTATTAGAGCTGCCGCATGCAAAACTGCATGACCCCATGCTGTATCGTTGAGATTCGTTCTCAATAATAGAGTGCGGGCAATGATTTGGATACGTTTAATCAAGGATTCTCGCCAATCCATTTTGAGTATGAACATATGCAACCGGATGCTCAACCTCGATTCCGAGTGAAGCACAATATGTATCAAAACTCTTTGATGTAAATTCACCAGCATTATCCATCCTTATGCTCTTAATTGGATAATCAGGGAATTGTGCCCGGAGCTTTATAATCTGCGCAAGTAAACGTGCAAATGTGACATTGTGCGTAGATAATAGGCAAACATGGGACCATCTACAGGATGCGTCCACTAATACCATAAAATATCTAAATGGTCCACTTGGTGGTTGTATTGGTCCACAAATATCACCTTGAATTTTTTGCAAGAATAAAGGAGATTCAAAATTAACCTTTGTTGTAGAAAGTTTGATAATGAGCTTTCCTTGTGAGCAAGCCTCACAATTATAATCTTTGGACAACAATACCTTTATATCCTTTAAAGGGTGCCCTTTTGTATTTTGAATTATCCTACGCATCATTGAAGCGCCAGGGATGACCAAGGCGATCATGCCACAGTCCAAACCGATCGGGGCTTACCAATCTCCGGGATGTGGTAGCGTAGGTTTCAACAGCTTTAATCATGACACAATACAAACCCATAGAAGAAGCTTCTAGCTTCTCATGGATGGTCTTCAGGCCCATCTTATAGGAGGAAATGCCAATATATTCTTTATTTTGCTCATAAATAGTCTCAATATGGTACCCATTACGGCATACATCTTTGAAACTGAGCAGATTCCTTTTTGATCGAATACTTAGAAACGCATTCTCAATATGCAGGATTGTGCCATTTGGCAAAATAATCGTAGCATTCCCAAAACCATCAATAATCGGAACAGAACCTGATATTGTATGGATTTGTGCCTTACGCAATGTCATACTCGAGAAAAGTGTCTACTACAAAATATAGTATGTGTTGTTGCACTATCAAGCAAACAAACATCTTCTTTTTTCTCGGTATTTTCCATTTGCATTTATATTGACAACTTCAGGTGTCAAGTATCATAAAAGTTGCATATTAGTTATATAGTCGAATAAAATTTCAAAGATAAATATTATATAAGGTTCATAAGTATTTCATAAAGAACAATAAAAAAAAAAAAAAAAGTAATACATTTAAAGTGAAACAACATAAATTTCAAAGTTCAAATTATTATCTAACAATCTGATTCATCAAAGTAATCGAGGTCCACAAAGAAATCGAGACATCCAATGATGCATTTGCTACTTCAGGAGCAAGAGGAGTCCCACCAACGGAGATATTGTTGGCCTCAACAGTGGTTATGGCAGTAGGATTGATTTCAATGGCATGAGATTCACCACGCTTGCCCGTATTCTTTAAAGATGCCTGGTATAGGTCAACAAAATGTTTTGGCGTACGACAGTACGTGACCGGTGTCTAGTCATGCCACAAATGATGACAAATACTTTCATTAATCACCTTCTTTTGCTTCTTTTCTTTGCCATGATTCAGGCCAAAGTTTGATTTCCTAGGACGGTTAAATTTCTTGCCATCCCTTCTAGGATTATGTTCTTGCTCGTGCTTATAGCCCTTAAAATGGCCAGTATTTTTCTCAAAGTTAGCATGTGCTTCGAGCAATGCTTTTGAGCCAGCAGGTCTAAGATCATGATTTTTGAGCAGCAATTCATTAGTTTGCTCAGCAGTAAGAAGCACAGAAATTAATTTAGAATATGTGGCAAATTGACGTTGCCGGTATTGCTGTTGCAATACAATATTCGAAGCATGAAAGGTGGAAAAAGTTTTCTCAAGCAATTCTGCATCAGTGAGTTTGATACCGCATAACTCTAGCCGAGAAACAATATCAAATAAAGCAGAATTATAGTCAGACACTTATTTGAAATCTTGCAGTCTGAGATTTTGCCAATCATATTGTGCTTGAGGGAGGATAACAGTTTTAGTATGATCATACCTATCCTTCAACCTCCTCCACAGGATATGCGAGTCTCGAACGGATAAATATTGAGTCTGCGGGCTCTCATGCAAATGACGGCGAATAAAAATCAGCGCATTTGCTTTATCCTTTTCATTTGAGGTTCCATCCTCTGTAATTGTATTAGCGAGATCTTGCCCTTGGAGGTGCATTTCCATGTCAAGGCGCCAGGATAGATAATTCTTTCCACTCACTTCCAGGATGTAGAATTTGGGCTTTTCAATATTTGCCATAATCCTTGCAAAATAAATCCTTAAATTAATTAAAAGGATTTCCAAATATCCACCGCTACTTCGGAGCGATGGATACTTTTAGATTTAAAATTTTGGCTTCGGGCCAAGAAAAATAAGAATGAAGAATTGATAGAAGAAGATGAAGTATAAGTTGATCAATAAAAATAATACCCACCTTGCAAAAATTACTTATTCAATCGGTCGATCCTCGTGCTGATAACGTGTTGTAAAATATCGCGTGGCGAATATATAATAGAGAAGAAATTAAAGAAGAGAAAGCAAGTGAACACTAGAGATAGTAGCAAGATGAGAGAGCTTTATTTCTAGTATCTCACTGTCGTGTTTCGTGTGATTGTGTATTGTACATCAAAACTAAACTCCTATTTATAGGAGAACAAGAATGTACTTATCATTAATATCAATGTATCGAATGATACATGTACGGGATAAGGGAAACGAACGTTCATTGTATAGGGAGATGTACTTAGAACATTTGAACAAATGTACCATAATAAGTACATTGGATAAGATGAATATAATGAATATTCATTCATGTATTCTATCCATTCATGTATTTCATAACATAATCATCTTTATTATGAGGCAAAATAAATTTTAGATTTCTATTAACAACACCTCTATGATTAAGCCTTTTTCACCCTCGTAATCATGAATGAATAAAATGAATATAATCATCAAAAGAAGGAGTCAAATACCTAATTTATATAATTTAAAGCATTAATAAATTCTGCTGGAGTCATGATGGTGTAATTTAACTCAAAACTCAAAATTATGATCATCTCATGACTAACAAAAAGTTAATTTTATTTAAATTTTAAGTATATTGAATATGTTTGATTAAATTTTTTTACCTCAATGTTTTTTTTCCTTTTGAACTACTCCACTTTTGCATATGCTAGCCCAACTTTAAAATTTTCACCTGTTCAATACTTCTTTTAAATCTCATGAAATTAGATTAAAATACATGTGTGGGTTGCTAATTTGACTTTTATTGTATCTAGAATTGATGAAAATGTTCCAAGAGTACTTTGCAAAATAATTGAGTTTTATATTTAAGTAGACTTTGAAAGTATTAAATGGGCCTAACACAGATTTTCATTTTCTTTATGGAAAAAATAATTATTGTTAAATATTTGAGAATTTTCCAATCAAAATTTATCTTCTAAATTTATTTTACTGGTCACCCATTCCCATTTTTTTTTTTTTTTTTTTGGTCAGATCACCCATTCCCATTAAATGAGAATTTATTGTCCACAAGTCACCGTTACTCCACTCTCTTAGCAACATCCTTTGAGAAATCCACTCTTGACAACAAAAGTGGGCCAAGAGTGGATTTCTCAAGGCAATGAAACAATCCCTTAATATATATTATGGGATAGTTTCATTGCCCAAAATTGCAATCTAAATTTGATTATGGTAAAGTAGCACAGAATTTTGAACAAATCAAAATTCTCCAAAAAGGTCGGTTTTTGTCCACAATTCGAACTTGAAACATAATTATCTATCTTGACTTGATGTTTGTAGCCAAGTTATTGTATTCATCATCCATGCTGACTCTCCCGATGGTTTAGCGAATGCTTATTCTAGATGTCAACTAAAGCTCAAGTCTTGCCAAAGAAACAAGCCTAGTTATCATGTTTGTCGGATTCTTTGTTATTGTGATCTACTTCACTATGATCATACCTTATGCCAAGACATCTTGGATGAGTTGCTACTTGGTGTCCATATGTTTATTTGTTCATGATAAACTAGAATACAAGGTAGATATAGCGCACCTCGATTGTCACGATATACATCAACACTTTTTTACTCCAACCAAACTCTGAAAGAAAATCCCTTAGCCATATCCCCTCATTCTTTTGCTATATATATAGAACAATGATGAAATTGAAAAGGAATTATAATTTTCTTTAGTTTTATTTCTGTTGCTGATCTCTATCTCCAGGACAATGATCCAAATATTTACATCATCAGTATACAATCATCTACATCTATTTTGCTTATGTTTGTACTCAGTACCTAGTTTATCTTGATTTAATAATGCGTCATAGGTCATGAACTCACAATGTGACTAATGTCTCTCATAATTTATTATGTCATGCTAAAAAGTGACTTTTGCATGATGGGAGTTCCCTATTTTTCATATGAAAACTAAATTTTTTCCAAAAAAGGCAGTGAAAGTTTAGAGGACAATTTCTTGACAATAAAGAGTAATAAAGATATAAGAGATTGAGAAAATATTTTTAAAATTTAAGAGGAAAATATTTAAGAAATTAACATTGTTATGACATATATTAGTGACATTAACTCTAAGAATGAAAAAGTAATCACCTTCATTAGTTCACTTAAAATTGACTTCATTATGTATAATATGTTATGTGGTGTATGAACTGGAAAAATTTACTTATTTGACTTTTGCAATATAATGCACCATAGAAAGCACAATTACTCTTGTTATCTAGTACAACATGCGGTAAAATTTTATATTAGAGTTAATATCACTTAAAAGACAATAATTACTCAAAAAATGACTAAACGATGAAATCAAATTTGTCTCGACCCTCCCAAATGAGTGTCAAGGAAAATGTATGCCAAAGGCGTAGGTCCTCAATTGACGTGAGTTCTCCTAATCCTTACCTCTGTGACATTGGATTTTTATTTAATTCAATTAATATGAGAATTCTATATGATGATTTGCTACTAGCCTATTGAAGTTGGATAGAAACCAAGCAACTAGAAACCAAGTGACGTATTGGAATATATCTCATTTCCTATGTAACAAGAGATCTAGGGTTGGGAACTTAATTACACTAGCTATTTAATCTTTTGGTACATAATTATTTATCAACTAAATGTCTCATGCGGTCATTTATCTAATTATATGTCCTAAAGTTTTCATCTAGTAAGTGTCCATGCAATGCCTTTATTTTATTAAGGCCCAAACCATTCAACTAAGAAATGAATCACCTCATGAAAACGATATAAAAGCAATCACAATAAACCCATCAACAATAGTAATGAAGAACAAGTAGAAAATATTGTGCAATAAAATAACCCGATACAAGTCGGGCAAAACATATAACATGGCCGTGTTATTAAGACCCAAGACAGCAACCCCCATGAGCTAAGGTCAAATCAAATTCCATTTTCTAAAGATACCAATTTTCCTATATATAACGAGAGGAAACAGAAGGTATTCCTCAATCCCTAAACTGTATGTAGACTACCTAAATGAAACTATACTAAAATCTAACAACCTAATCAAGTTCAATTTTTCTAACTATTATTCCTATTTTACTTGGATTTTTATTTTATTTTTTGTTCCATTTTAGTTCTCCACCTCATGATACACGAACCTTTCTCCAGACCTCACTAACTTCTCCTCATTCTATTCTTCCCTTTTGTTTATGGCTAACATATCCAAAACTATGACATCATGGAAGCACGTTCTTTTTCTTGAACGACATATCATATGAACACCTCGCCAGAGAATGCTTCAAAGCTTCATTCGAATAACTACATATACCGTACTCCACCACCCATCACGCGCTCACCAGCATCATCGCATGTACGGACAAAAACATTGAAGTGAAGGAAGTAACAAAGGATACTGATGAAATAGGCAAGCATAGGTCAGAGAATTAAACATTACATTCAGTATACGAATTCACTACAAGAAACAGGTGAGAGATATAATCCATAAATGTTGCAAGTTTGAATCAACATGTACAGACGGATCTACGGCAAACTGAAGACAATAGATGCAAATTAGGCTGGAGTAATGAAAATGATACTTCGCATTAGTAACAGAAGCTAGAATAAAATCCTTGCATAGTGATTTCAGTGAACGATGGTTAAATGAATGAAGTAAAATTCAAACATATATGTTGCCCAATAATCAATCCGGACACTAAGCTTAAGATCACTTCTTAAACTTGAATAAAAATTTTGTTCAGGCAATCTAACAAATGTGTGGTCATCAGTTCAGACAAGAGGACTAACCGTGATACCCAAAGCAACTACCCGATCCAAACTTATTGCAACAACACCAAAATGTGTACTAGTCATTGATAAACCTTAACTCAGAACGATTTCACACAAATCTCAGCTGAATCTCTTGGTCTCTTTTTTGTACATAATTCACACACACAGGGTACTCACGGCAAAATACATCTTCATATCGCTTCTCTCAATCATTTTATCAGACGATTTCTGTGCATCACGTCAGGATTGCACAGCGACTAAAGGAAATGGAATTTCTCTAGTAAAATTTTCTAGTTATCTTTGTGTGAAGGAATCGACCAAGGTCACTGACACATGAGAAACTCAATAGAAAATCTACGCTAGTTCGAATTGATCAATTCATGAAACACGAGCAAGAGAGAGAAATTGGGTTCGAGTCAGTTCTTCGTAAAGAGAGAAAGAAACGCTACCTGGATGCCACAAGGAATTAGCTAAGGAAATTATTGTAATCACGGCTCAAATTTCTCAACTACTATAGCTGAGAACAGGGGGTAAACAGAGCATGTTCGATGTGCAATTGTGTCGCTGGAGCTTGTGCTAATGAAACGAGTGCTGGTAATACAAATGAGATGGCGAGAGTTAGTGCTACTAATTGAATCAAACGTCAAAACCAGAGAGAGAGAACTTAGATCTTCATAATCTGAAGGTTTTGGAATAACCAAATACACTCCTCTTCTCGACATTTACTTCATGACTATTCCATTACCAAAAAGAAATAAGGTCATTAAAAAAAAAAAAAAAAAAAAAAAAACTTGCCAACTTTCGAGGCCCAAAATCTTGAGAACAGAGAGCATGAGGTCCTGATTCCAAACTGGATTCAAGTTGCTCTCGATTACATTAGTTTGAGCTGTCTGAAAACAGAATTCACATGTTGTCAAAAACCTCAACTCAATAGCAGAACAGAATTACAAAAAGAGGCACCCACAAGTACCAAAACCTGACAAGCAGTAAAACGAATATATCTGCCACCACCGCATGCGATTAAGATTTGGTACTTGCTCGAATCGTCATCGAAAGATATAATTAAAAAATGATGTATTGTAGTACGTATTTCACACGGGATAAGGCTACTCAAGGCATGAACTATCGTGTCACGAGTCAAAACAGAGACAGCAACTAACCTGCTGCCCGAGATTCAGGACAACATAAGGATCACTTGATAGCATATCTCTGATGGTTAAATTTGTACCCTTTATTACTTTCACCTTCAACAAACCAATAAACACTACCTGCCTTCCTGTAAAAACAACTCGCATCAGAGCAACAACCAACAGCCATTACCAAACGAGGAACCAAATACCAATAAAAGATAGTGATTAGGCGTGACATCATGCTATCTGCTTCTATTACAAGAACAAGAAAGACACCTACATTCACAAGAGCAGAGATCTAGCAACGCATCATGGATCTCTTAGTTTGAGAAATAAAAGTTAGTTCTTTTGACTCTTTTTAAAATTTGATAAATGTTGGTTGATTGTATATTTCATTATCCTTCTATGATTCAAAGTATCATGTCCTCTCTGATCTCTTTGAATTCCATATTCGAAGTTGCAATCAAATAAACAAGCAATAATAAACTGAATTTACAAGTTTGGCTCAATTCAAGTTAGATCATTGCTTTTTGGTTTTTCTGGAAACCCCTGCAAGTCACAATAGTGCAGAACCTATATACTCAAATAGATAATGTCTAGCTCCAACAAATCATGAGTGCTTTAACGATAATAAAAGAAGCATGGGACATTTCAACTATACCAGAATATATTTCAGAAAACTAACTAAAACCACCTACCTTCTCAAGATACTGATGAACATACAAGACAACCAAGTGCAAATTGATTCCACCGACTCCTAGAAGAAGTGAAACCCAAGTAGGGGTGAGCATTGATCCAGGGTCAATCCTGGACCAACCTTGGACCAACCTAACCCTGCCAGTCCTGGTCTGGTTCTCAGGGAGACTAGGTCGGTCATTAGTCCTAGAATTTCTGGACTAACACTGTGCGGATCAGTCATTGGTTCTGAGAGTTCCGGGTTGGTTCAATCCGAACCAACCATGAATATATATATTATTTATAATTTTTTTTATATAGAGAAAACCTTAAAATAAACGGTGCCAACAACATTAAACAGCTCTTTAGTGAGGAGTTCAAGTAATTTTACATTGTTCTTTTAATAACTTGGGTTTTTAATGTCTTTTATGATGTTAATAGTCATAATTTCCGAATGAGGACAATGTTTTTATGAAAAGTCCTTATGGCGTTCAAAAAGATATAAACAACTCCTTATGGCTCCAGTGGCCACCATTCCAACATGGAAGGGGGAAGTGAGGGGTTCAAATCTCCATCTTCTCAGGGAGATGAGGTGGGGATGAGTCAGTTTCAAGAGTAAGTTTCGACTCCCACGCCCTACAAGAGGCAGGACAAAAGTCTAAGAGTGAGTGTTAGAGTAGGAATAGAGTAAGACTGACCAAAAAAACTCCTTATGGCATCCTCCTTTAGTATTCGTTTTCTTCTATTTTATTTGTCATCTTAATCTTCAATTTCCAAAATTGAAAAAAACAACTTTTCTGCTCGCCACTCGACACTCCCCTCGCTTGCTTTGGGTCACTTGTGTCACCCGCCGCTCAATGCTCACTTGACTTGTTGCTCCCCGCTCAACATTCGATGCTTATTTTGTTTGGCGCTCACCTTACTTGACCCTCATCACTTGCTTTTCTTAATTGACCTCGCTCATCATCGAACCCATTAGGTCAGTATAGTTCTCGATTGCCCTTTCAAGAAGTACAAAAAATGAAATAAAAAATTATTGGTTAGTCCTGAATTAACCTTAAAACCGGACCGAACCCATTGGGTTAGTCCGGTTCTTAATTGTTTTTTTTTTAAGGAGTACAAAAAATGAAATAAAAAAATTATCGATTGGTCCTAGGTTGACCTTGGAATCGGACCGAACCTATTGAGTCGGTCCGGTCCTTAGTTCTAAGCTCAATAGGGTCAGTCATCGATCCCAAACATTGAGGACCAGCACGATGCGGGTTGGTTCTAGGGTTAGGGGGAGGACCGGCCCAACCCGGATCATGCTCATCCCTAAACCCAAGTCACACACTAAGAGGAATCCTATCAGTGATATCAATCAAACATCTTGATCATTGACAAATGCCACAACAAATCAAAAGAGATGATGAGCAAATCATTCTAAGCTATAATGATGAAGCATGACACAGTTGCTTAAGGTCAAGTTTGACAATGATAAAACTGATGAAGGAATTGTTGTAAGCCCACTTCTCTATTAGCATAATGGTACATACCTCCTAATGATCGAAGACTGCGAAAAGCAAGTCGGAAATAGGTGCCTTTGAAACCATCGCCCCGGTCCCCAGCAATTCCTTTAATGCTCACATAGTAATATCTGAGGCTTGCAAGGGCCAGAGAACCAACAGTAAATGACCATGACATCAAGAACGTGATCACTGCACAGATAACAAAAGAACAAAAAGAATACAATGTGGGAAGACCCACAAACAAACACAGGCACCAAAGAACAGATAAACAAGTATGTGAATTATCACGGTAGTTCACACTAATGCGCCACTATAAAGTAGTGATCCACCTTGTGATCAGTAAGATCAGATATTTCAAATGCAAAACTTAAAGACAAAAAAAGAAACAAGAGGAGGGCATCGTTCCCAACCATAATGTCAACTTTCATAAATTCTGAAACGCCTTCAATTGGGGTCATTAAGAAACATTTAATGATTCCCGCTTCAAGAGCCATATTAAACAAACATCTTAAAAAACATCCAGGATTACTGACCTCTGGCCCAATAGTCAAACTGAATGGATTTGAATAACCAATAACTCCTTAGTGGAACTGAGGCATACCAATGAAGAGTAAAGCTCCAAGCAAAGAGAGGCTCCAAAGGTGAAAACTTCCACCGTGGATGCCCACTTGCTGCACCTAGAAGATCAAGGAGGAAGCAAAATAGGTTCATCCCTGCATAAGATAGTAGGAAAACCATGGTTATAGTGTGACATCCAGATTTTTGGTATCTGATTTCGATTAGATAGATTGGGCATTTCATCGGCACGACTACAGTGCTTTTCTCTGAGTTGGCCACTCACGAGATAACTAGACTAACTGGGTGAGTTATTAAAGACTTTAAGGCAAATAGACTTGAGAATTCGATCATGAATCGACTTCTCGACCGTGCTTATCTTCAGAGATCATTACAGCACAGTATAAAATCGATTTGAATCAGAGATAGGTCAGTTCGACTGAGATGAATGACCGATCGTGGGTGACTCCACTAAATTGGAAAATTCTCATCGATCGGCACTAATTTGATTTTACTGTCGTTTTGGTACCCCGTGTTCGTATTTGAATCCTCGAGATTTTCACGATAATCGAGAGTCGTCAATGTGTCGAGTGGGTTCATCGTGGCTCGAAGAAAATCGACCACGGGTCATTTGTCCTAAAAAGTTCTGAAAATTATCTGGTAGTCTAGGTCACTCTAAAAGCGCGTCGGAGTAAAATTAACCATCAATTTGAGTTCGATTTCAGAAATTGGAAGTTCTGTGGTGTCACGAGCTATTCTAAGAACGGGAAATTCTGGTGAGTTTAGAATTTTTACGAAAAACTGGGTCGAAAATGCGAAAAATGAACGGAAATTCAGATTGGCCATTTTGAAGAGACTTTTGACATCTGGTGTGAGTGATTCGGCGAATGAAAGTTGTTTGGGCTTTTTCTGACTTCAAATTGGACCCCAATCGAATTTATTTGTTCGGACAATCGGATTTTGAGAAAAATGAAATAAAAGTCGGTTTTGAAGGAAATTCGGGGGATTAAAGGACCGTCTTATTTTGGTCTTTCTTGAGACTTCAAATTGTGCAATTGGTGAAGAATTAGACCTCAATTGGAGAAATTGAAGCTTAAATGGAAGAAATTCGTATGCCATTTTGGAGGCTGCAATTTTGGCCTTAATTTGAATTATTGGTGGATTAAAAGGCTAGAAAGAAATAGGAGACAGCATTGGATAAGCTTGGAGACTTTTTGGACCAAGTCATGATGAATTAGATATTTATTTGGTTGATTTTATCCTCCCCCTTCGGCAGCTTCTCGTGCACAACTCCCCTCCTCCATCTCCTTCACGCGGACGCCACACCACAAAGCCAGCTGCCTTTATTTCCTTTCCATCTTTTACTTTCCTTTGACCCTGCAAAACCCCCCACCGAACAGCCTTATTTTCTTTCTTATTGGTTTTTCCTTCATCTCTGCCTTGCCGAAGCCAACCCTACCGAATTAATCCAGCTCGGTCAACACCAGCGAAGCTAGTGTTGACCTTCAAAACCCCACGGAGCTTCCTCCCCACGCGTCCAACAACAGCAAGGATCCAAGCTGCCGTGTGCCCAACTCCACTAAAGTTGGTCTTCCTCAGTCAAAGTTCTTTCGTTGGCTTTGATGTTTGACTGAACAGCAAAACCTTGAAGCCACGATCCATCGAGAAGCCCAGAAACCGAAGCAGCTTGTTCCCCATGCGGCCAGCACCACTTCATCCGTGGACTTCAACGAATTGAAGACTTCACCACTCCCTCTTGCCAAGATGACCGAAGACCTTCAATTTCAACAACTCAGCAACGTCGCTTGAAGAAGGCACATCTTCACCAAGTTCTGCCGTCCACCGAAGACTCCACCTGCTGCTCCTTCGTCCGTGAGCTTCCTCCGAATTCTGCTTCTCTCGCTCGTGGATAGGCCTTGCTCCATCGATCGTGCATCTTCGGCCCAACATAAAGGCCAGCTCATTTGAAGCCCTTGACCCAGCTCGCAGCCCATCTTCAGATATTCCAGTGCAGCCCATACCAATTTTCGTGGCCCATCAGCTGGGCCTGTCTTCAGCCCAAGAAAGAACAACCTTTCTTCAAGCAGGTTCAGCCCATTAAGCCAGCGTCTTAGGCCTGGTTCAGCAACTCCTTCGGGCTTTCTTGGTCAGCCCATGAAATGCAGCAGCCCATCTTCACGTGTCAGGCCCATTTGAAGCTCAAGAAGTTTCAGTAATTCAGCCCGTGAAGCAAGTCGGCCCAAGTTCGGCCACCGTCGTGTCGCCGTTGCGGTTTTCGATCTTCGCTTTGCCAAGTGAGTTTTACTCACTGATGCCTTCTTAGTTTGCTAATTATACTTAAAGGTTGATTAGATTTAATTATTTACAATTAGGTGGTTAGATTATATTAAAGTAATTAAATTAAATACTCATTGATACATGTTAATTAAATTGATTGTACACTTAACTAGTAAACATGTCCTATTAATTATTGGATGCTTCTTGGGATTTTTCCGTCCCTTATCGGGTGTTAATTAAGCAAATCGAGCCTAGGTGGAATTTTTAGGAATTAAATATTAATTTTCGAAATTAATTAATTAATTATTTATTTATTTATTTATTTCCCGGAAATTTAACTTGGATGGCCAGCAACTGGGATTTTATGCTGATGACCGTGGTGCAGTCCGTTTATTTAATTGAGCTTTATATTGTGCTAAATTGAATTTATTGTATTTATTTATTTAATTTTCGAAATTAATAATTTAATTATTTATTTTCCGGAAATTCAACCGGGATGGCCGGTGATTGGAATTTCGTGCTGATTGTCGTGGTGTAGTTCGTTTATTTATTTGAGCTCTATATTGCGTGGAATTAATTTGATTGTGCAATTTTAGGGATTTATCCCAAATTGAATGATTGATTGGTTGATGGCCGAGTGTTATTATTTAGCATCGATGATGCTGTAATGAACGGTAAAGCAGAGAGAACTATGAAAGGGAATTGGGGAAATTCTCGGCTGAAATCAATTAGGAATGATGTAATGAGACATACGTGGTTCGGTGATTAAAGGATATCACTAGTGAAAACGGCGCCTTAAAGAACGCACGAGTGCTGTCTATTACATGCAGTAGTATGGACATACGTGGTTCGATGATGGAGGATATCACTGGTGAAAACGGCGCCTTAAAGAACGCACGAGTGCTGTCCATTATACACGTCACCTTGGCGGAAACAGCGCCCGATAGCATTAATGAGGCTCTGTGACTAAGTGTACTACTGGAGGTTATCATGATCGGTAATTGGTACAAAGACGCCCGAGAGCATTCATCTGGCTCTGTGACTGAGTACCCAAATGGAGGTTATAAAGTATGGTGTTAATGTGACCGAGAGGTGGTCCTAATGACATGTGATCAATTAGGTCGATTGATCATTGTTTTGATCTGATGTTGTGAATTGATTGATTGAATGGGAATAACCGTGAGTGGTCTTATTGGCGTGTGATCGACTAGGTCGATTTGATCGATGCTTCGATCAGTGATGTGATTGCTTGGGTGCCTATTTGATATATGCTAACATGCAGGTGGAATCTGAGGCCTAGGTAAGTCCTCTGACTCTTGTTGTGCATAGGCTGCCCTAAAGTGTATTAGTTTACTAATCGGGTCTTAGGGGGTAGATCTTGTTGAGACATAGTCTCATCCCGGTTGTGGGATTCCATTTCAGGCCCCTAGATTTCCCGAAGGTTGACCGGCATTTGAAGTTGAGGATGAGCTAGAAGAAGGAGATGAAGAGTTTGAAGAAAATGAGCCTAGTGATGAAAGACCTGAGGAGGATTGGGATGATGATCCCGAGCATGGTCCTATCCTCTTTTGCGAACCATGTACATGTGTAGTTGTGAATTTCAATAAGTAAAATTGTGGCCTGCTTTTCTATCCAATTGTTTTATTGTCTGGGGATTTTTAACTACTTCTGTCTGTGCATAAAAATAAAAGGGTCGGCGATATGTAATCCTGGGATATCGCATTTTAAAATCGATCAAAGGTAAGGGATATGCGCATGCCAGAGTATCAGGGCGTGACATATAGTTGGTGTTATCAGATCCAGATTCCCATTCTGGCACATCCTATACAGAGGAATGTGGTAAATAGTGTAGCAATGTGAGGTTCACTCCTTTCTGAAATTTTGAAGTAATTGAGAATATGCAGTATGTGATCATTTGCTATTCCTGCGAGAAGGCAAGGTGCACTTGTGAGGCTCCAGAGAGCTGCACCTTCAGTCGAAAGGATAATTCCCATTTTGCAAGATTGCAGGGAGAGGCGAAGTAATTGTAGTTGTAAGCAGCCTGAGTAAACAAATTAAATAAGAGCTTAAACAACTACAAATGTGCTCCATATATCTAACTAAAGATGATAGAATGTCCAAAATCCAAGGCTAAGGTAATCCAAAGGCATTATAACAAATCATGGCCGCTGAAAAGAAAATTCTATAAGGTACTTATTGGAAAAGGAGAGAGGCGGAAATTCAAACAAAAATAGGAGATAGAGCAATAGTTGTAAGAGTCGCATCAAGTGTCCCAGCAGGTACCGTTGTATTAAAGAATAAAAGTGGTTTCTTCTGTTTTTTTATTGCTTATCGCACTTACAAAGAACATATCATATAAATAGGGCTAGGACAGCTGGAAAATAGAAGTAGATTTCCCACTTCCTAATTTTAAGAATTTAGAAATAAAAGGAAATAACATAGATGGAAACAATAATTTCCTATCTCGGAGGATTAATAGGGCAAATGGCTAATTTTCATTTTGCTCGGCATTTCACTATCCATACTCTTTCATTTTTATGCATATCACATGTTTGATAAATTTGCTTAACTCAAATTAGACGAAAATATTTGATTCATTTGGTGCATAATTTACATATTTGGGGCAACAGTTTCCTATCAATTATCTTATTCTATGACACGTGCGAGCGAAACTTCAAAAAAGAAACATTTGAATGGGTGAAGTGTACCTCATTCATTTGATGATATATATATTTTGTATTCATTGTAAATGAATGCTTTTCTAACAACATAATTTTGTCGTCCTTGTATGTGGTTGTAGTCATTGAATTTTACTGAAGAAAACTGAGACATACGCTTACGTCTTTACTCATTGCTTAATTTTTTTTTTTTGGTCAAAATAGATAGTACGTTCTATTCTTACTTAAAAAGAGTCTTACAAGACAGAGACAGATTAATATCCGAACATAAAATATTCCATAAAGGTAAAGGGGGAGAGTTCCACCAATTTAGAGGAAGCTTGTTTGCTCGGTGGGTTCGTGCTGTCCAATCCACTGCTCTATTCTCTTCTCGGGGGCAATGGATCACCTTAACATTGTTGCATTGGGCTAATTCATGTCTGCAACGTTGTACAATTTCTTTTAAATTCCACTAAGGTTCGGCCCGGCCCAAAACCTGATCCACGGCAAGTGAACAATCGCTTTTGCATACCCATTGAAGTGGTTGACTTCGGATGCTTCCTACGTGCCTCAGCTAAAGCTCCTTGATGTAAAAGAGCCCGTGCAAAATCGCTTCGGCTTCCGCTTCTTACGATGAAGAAACCCTAGAAGTGCAGGCGAAGCCTTCGACAACTTGCCCAGACAAATCGCGTACGATTCCAACAATAGAGCAGAGAAACTCACCTGGAATCCAAGAGGCGTCGACGTTCAGCTTCAGATCCTGTCGTTTTGGTGGTTTCCATCTAATAGGTATGCTTCGATTTGGGTATAGTCATTTCTGGTTCGTCTGCCCTCTATTGAAGTTGAGGTGTTGATCTTGTGCTAAACTCAGTAGATCTGTAGGTTTCGGGGATTTTGCTCGAAAGATCCATCCATTTCTCGCCTTCCATATATTCCAGAGAATTGGGCCGGTGTATTCTCGTACAGGTACACTCCTTTTCACTCTAAAAGCTTCCATTATCCACTAGTTCATTCTTCTCATTTTGCTTATAGGACTGAGGCCTCTGAATCGTGGGTCTTCCCAAATGTCTTTTGTCCATTTACAGCAGAAGAAAAGGTGTTTTGTAGTTTCTATCTTCGTATGACAGAACTGGCATAATGGGTCATGGATTATTTTTCTTTGTATAGGTTTTCTCTCATTGGAAGGGCATTTTAACAGAGAGCCCAGAGGAAAGTTCTAATTTTTGGTGGCACGGCAAGGCTCCAGATCTTGGTCCATAAGGTACGTGGTGGCTGGAACGAATAGGAGGCCCTATTGTGGTTTTGGCTTCTGGTTACCGAATATGATCTGTTATAGCCACTTTTTACAAAATATTGCCCTGTACTATTACCTGTCTAGACTAGAGAATCCAGTTGTGGTTGCTGGCTCAGTGGGATTGCTAAAATTTCATTAGCAATATTTTCATTATAAAGCTGTTGAATTTTCTGTTGATTCCACTCTCTAGAATATGCATTTATTAGTTCGGACATCATAATAGGTTCTGTTTGGCTTGTTTGTCCTCCGATTACCCCCTGCATTAACCACTTATCTTCCCGAATGTGAATAGATTGACCATCCCCGACTGACCATTTGATATTTTCTTTGATTGTATCTTGGCCAAGCAACAAACTCCGCCAACCCCATGATGGTCGTTGGCCCTTGCATGCTGTCCAGAGATCACCTGTTGGGAAATAGACCCCTTTCAACACTCTACTCCACAGGGCGGAGGGAGAACTTGATAGTCTCCAGACTTGCTTGCCAAGCATGGCACGATTGAAGATAATCAAATCTTTAAACCCCAACCCTCCTTCATCCTTTCAAGTTTTCATCACTTCCCAGTTTTTCCAATGAATCCCCTGCTTAGAATCTCCTTTCTACCACCAAAATGATGCAATTCATTATTCTATTGCTCTGCAGATAGACACTAGCAGCTTGAATATGGACATTGCATATGTAGGTATGGACTGAACTACACTTTTGATCAATACCTCATTCCCTACCTTGGTAAGTAGTTTCTCTTTCCACCCTTCTAACTTTGTATTGTCCCTGGCTAATATCCATGCAAACAGTTCTTTCTTAGATTGACCCCATTCTGTGGGGATGCCAAAGTATTTCCTTGTTTTTTCAAACACAGGAACTCTCAATTCTATGGCCATATTTCTTTTCAGTGGTAGGGGACAGTTTGCACTAAAATACACCCATGATTTGTTTAAATTTACTACTTGTCCCGAAGCATAACAGTATTGGTTAAGTATAAGTGCTAAGTTCTGACATTCCATGATAGTGCCATCCAGAAAAAAGATAACGTCATCCGCAAAAAGGAGGTGTGAGAGCTTAGGACAAAACCTATTTATCTGTATGCCTTGATGCTGCCATCTGTAATTGCTTTGTTCATCAAGACATTTGAAATCAGGATAAATAAATAAGGCAACAAGGGATCGCCTTGTCTGAGTCCTCACGAAGGGTTGAATAAAGGAGTAGGTTCACCGTTTATCTTCACACTAAATGACACTATTGAAATACACTGCATTATGAGTGTCACCCTCTTTGCACAAAACCCCATATGCAACATGCAATCCCGTAGAAAGTCCCATTCAATTTTGTCGTATGCTTTATGCATATCTAATTTAAGTATGGCCTGATGTTTTTTCTTCCTTTTTGTGATGCGTAGCTGGTGCAAGATTTCCTGCACAATGAAGATGTTGTCTTGTATTTGCCTGCCTTGAACAAATGCACACTGCTCCGGTTCAATGATAAATGGCAGCCACTTCTTTAATCTATTTGCTAGAAGTTTTGATATTACTTTGTAACTGAAATTGCATAGATTGATAGGTCTGTATTGGCCAATGTTCTCAGGGTTTTTAACTTTAGGGATCAAGGATATGTGTTTGGTTAAGGAGGGGATCAAGAATACTTGTCTAGAAAAAGTTCTGAACTAACTGTAACAGGTCAGTCTTTAAGGTGTCCCATGATTGTTGATATAAAATTCCACTAAAACCATCAAGGCTAGGGGCTTTTAGTGCTTCCAACTGGAAAACAGCAGTGTGAATTTCCTCCATCAAAGGTACAACCACCAGTTCTTCATTTATGTTATGTGTTATAGGTGATGGGCATTGGTTTAGGACAGGTTGACATTGTCTTGGACCCTTTGTTTTATATAGCTTTCTGTAGAAAGATTGAATATGGTTACGGATCGCTACAGGATCTCTACACCAGTTGTTATCTTCTAATTGCAGCATGATGATTCTATTTCTCTGCCTCCTCTGTATAGTTAATGCATGAAAAAATCTAGTATTTCTGTCACCCCATTGCAGCCACTTAATGCGTGACTCATACCCCAGAATTGTTCTTCCTGTTTTCTCAGTTTCTCTATCTGGTTGATAATGCTCTATATTTGCTTTCTGCTGGTGTGTTGATCTGGTTGATTAGCAATCTCTGTTAAGGCCATATTAAGCTCTTTTATCTGTGAAGTTGCATTGGCAAACTTCTCTTTGCTCCACTGTGCCAATACTTGTGATGTCTCCTGTAGTTTCTCTGAGAAGGTGAGTGGATGGAGAGATTTTGTCTTCCATATTTGTTGGATAACTTCATAATACTCCTCATGTTCTATCCAAAAAACTTCCAACTTGAAATTTCTTTTTGTCTTCTTTTTCCCAGGGTATAGCCGAAGGACCAGAGGGCTGTGGTCTGAGCCAATAGCTGGAAGAGCTTGGACTTTAGCTTCATGAAAGGTAATTCTCCATTCCAAGGTGCATAGTACTCAATCTAGACGTTTTTTAACAAGATCCTCCCCTTCCATATTGTTTGCCCATGTATATGCACACCTATGACTGTCCATATCCATTAAAGAAAGTTCATTAATCATGTTTCTGAATGCTGCAATACGATTGTTATCAGCTTCTTTTTTCCCCACTTTCTCCCATACATACAAAATCTCATTAAAATCTCCCATACATAACCACGGAAGAGAATTATGAGGTTTAAGGTTCCCCAACATTTGTCATAAAGTCAGTCTCTCGCCGAAATTGGTAGAAGCATGAACAAAAGTAATCTGCATATTTTGTCTGCTTTTTGGATCGGTGCAATCCACGTCTATAAACTGCTTTGAGCTGGCTTTCACCTTCAATGATACTTCCTCATGCCACATAAGAGCTAAACCTCCCGCTATACCTGTTGGATTAACTAGAAATAGATTTTGAAATTGTAACTTTTTGTAAACATTTTCCATCATTGCTGCTTTATTCTTTGTCTCCATAAGAAAGAGTAAGCTGGGCCTTTCTTGAGCCGTTAAGGCTTTTAGTTCCTAGATTGTCAAGGGGTTGCCCAGCTCCTAACAATTCGAACTAACGATTTTCATGGCGTCGTTGGTGGCTTATTAGGGCTAGCTACCAAAGCCCATTCTTGTCCCTCTTGGATCAACTTAATAGGGATCTCCAGGAGTTTAGTATCATCAATGAGGAGAGGAGTTCTCTCAAGTAGACACTTCTGCTTTTTTGCCTTCTGTACCTTCATATTCTTCTTATTGCATTTCCCGACTTTTGATAGAACTTGTTTATGGGTTTCAGAACATTGAACTTGTTTGCCATAGTCTTTGGTTTCTTTAACATTCACTTCATTTGCTTGGGCTACCTCCTTGCCGTGAGAGCAATCTAATCTTCTTTTGCTGCAGGCTCCAAGTTGCATAGCAAGAGCTTCCTCGTGAACTATGATATCCATACCACTGGATTGGGAAGGTGTAACAGGTATCGTCTCTTCCACAATAAGCTCTTCTTCGATTTTACCATAAAATGCTTCCCAATAAGGACTGTGTTCACATGCTTCTACCTTCAGCCAGAGCCCGTATGGTCCTATTTTGTTGATTGCCCAGGGTGATTGCGCATAAGGGATTTCAGCATAGTCAGGGGCATAGTGACCTATTCTCCCACAGGAATAGCAATAATGCGGGAGGTGCTCATATTTGAATTCCACCCAAAGCCATTTGGAACCAATGTCCAAGATTGCCCTGGATTTCAGTGGAATGTTCAGGTCAATTTCTATTCGCACTCTTCCTCATTTCTGTTGAGTGTTACCTGTTGAATCAAGTTGGACTTCCATAACTTGTCCGAGCCTGCTTCTCAGATCTTTGAATACTTGCTCTACTCTCCAAACAGGGGGAATGCCTCCAATACGCACCTAGAAGGCAGTTTTAGTAAAGTCATAACAATGCTCTAGAATTTCAGGCTCACACTGTCTTAAAACCAGCAAGTTGCTGGAATAAGACCAAGGTAATGTCTTCATTACCCTCTCTTTTTCCTCCTCCAATTGAAAAACAAAGGTGAATAGACTAGGTTCTTTTTGTGAACAGGTAACAGTTTCAGTTTTCCACGCTTTTTTCATTGTAGAGAGAAAGGCTGGGTAATTGATGTTGGGTTTGGAGTAGAGTTTGCCAAAGAGTATACGTTTACATTCCTCCCTTTTTTTGTGGAGATATTTTAGTCGAAACTTCAACAACATCCTCCTCAATAAGGCTGCCACTCGTATCTCATTTTCTTCCTTACTTTCCATGTATACTGACTTCAGACGTGACTAAATCTGTAGTTGAGACAAAGAAGGGACAAGGTTAATTACTGATGTGGCTGGAAGAGATCTCTTCAAAAGGCTTTGCGGATAACTAGCTTCATAAGGGTAACGAATAACCAAGCATGTCTCCTTTTTCAATTCTTATAACTCCTGCTTCTATGATTTTCATCAGAAAACTAAGCAAAATGATGCCTCTTGTCTAGAAAAAAAATGAAGGTATTTCTATTGATCTGCCAGTACTGAAAAGGTGAATGCACAGCTCCGTCGATAATCAGATCCAGACATCAACCAGTCATTCCACCACAACCAAGACCAAAAATCCAAGGAAAATCGACCAGAGACGTAAGCACCACGCTAATCAGCTGATATCCATAAGCCCAGAGTAACTTCGAAGAAGAAAGTAGCGAAATCCAACCTGTACAAGACTGCAATTGCTAGATCGACGCATCCCATGGAGACCAGAACTCGCTGGGAGAGTTACTATTCGATTGGCGACTCAAAACTTGACAAAGCAACATCGGATGAGGACTCTGTTTTTTAGTTTTTCGGTATTAGATTACTAAGAAGAGAACGAAAGGGAAAGGGTTAAGGGTTATGGAAGAAACAGATGGATCTTAGGGTTTGTGAAAGGGAAGCGCTACCATGGCGGTAGAGAGACACTCGCATAGACGAGAGAGTAACCACTCCAAACAAATAAGTTGAGTAAAGGAAAATGTTTACTCATTGCTTAATTAAATGTAAGTACTTTTGGCAAAGCGAAATTCAAGATGATTTCTCTCTACCAATCATTTAAAACACATTTGAATAATTGCTTTGGCTTTGTGATAGCAATTTGTCTAGTTTCACGTTAATTGGAATTCCCATCTAATGACATTTTTTCATTCAATTAATTAAAACTGTTTGAATGAAATTAATTAAAATCAATTTGATTTTGTAATCAATCTATCTTATTTTAAATTTAATTAATCAGTTTTAGCTTAATTGGATAAGCTATGAAATTTAAACTCAATAAAAAGTAATCAAAATGTGAGATGACAATCAACGAACATTCGTTTTGGGCGTGGTCACAAGATTATGACATGAATCTTATAACGAGACAAACACAACAGAACACTCGACCCAATATTCCATCAATGTTGAAGGCCATCAACTGTTTTTTTTTTTTTTAAATATCGATCGGAAGTTGAAATATAATTTCATGATTGCAATTAAAAAAAATCACTTAATGAAAACGCTAAAATTCGTAGTTGATTGGTGGACCATATGGATTTTGTTTACCGAACCCTTATGAGTCAAGGTCTTAGAGCTCTCTCTAGCCTAGCCGTCCTTCAAGAGCATCCTTTGCTCCACCGCATGTCGTCCTGGTGTCATAGGCAATTAGGCATCATCACGTTTATGTCAAAGCTCTAATCTTCTTCTCGATTCGCCTGTAAGTTCTTCTTCCCTCCCCCACCTTCTTCTCTTCCACACTCTCTGGTCTTTGGTCTGGTCATCTTCCTCCCCTCTTCTGGGGGGTCGCCAAAACCCTTGGAATTCGGGGGGTTTCACGGTTTGATTGTTTGCGGTTGTTCTGGTTTGATGAAGCCGGCCCAGTCTCTGCTCTCTTCCGGTTCCAGGTTGCTGCTCATCCCCGGCCGTCGATCAGTGGGGCTCCGGGGATTCGCCACGTTCAAGTCGAAGGTACGGCGTGTGATCTTTCGCGCTGTTCCGTTCGCTCTCTCATTTGATAAAACTGTGTTTGTTAATCGAAGTCCGAGATCGAAATTTGTTGGAAATCAGTCCCCCTTGACGTGCTCTGAATTGATGCAGATGTCATCGGAGCCTTTCACTTTTGGACCTTACAAGATCGACCCTGCGGAAGTGTTCTACACTACCTCTCTATCCTATGCCATGGTCAATTTGCGTCCCGTCATTCCTGGTCCCTCTCTTTCTCTCTCTGTGCACTCAATTTTGACTGGACAATATTGAAAATGCGTGAAAAACGCGAATGTGTTTAACATAATTGGCGGGTGTGGTAGATTTTAGTTGGTAGGAAAGGAAATTGTCCTCTCAGTTTCAGTTGGCATGAAAAAGGCGATGCTATGCATTGGATGGTAGTTAAAGTAGGAAGCACGCGATGCGTTTGGCTTGAATCAGAAAAAAATTTCAACAGAACCCCCAGCCAGCAGTGCAAGCTTTATATCGGATGGACTGTAAGAAATGTTGTTGTGTGGTTAACTGAACAAGCATTATCCTCCACAGTTGCCTTTGCAAAGTCTAGAAAATTATTTGTCGTGCAGGTTTAATCTCTGCATTTGTAGTTCTCTGTTCTGCTTCTGGATACTATGCTTAATGTGTTTGGTTTTGATTTGGGTTTATTACCTTGCAGGTCATATCCTTTGCACGTAATTAAATTCGATGATAGCACTTTTGTTTTTATTGATGGGGTAAGTGTTTAGGACAGCACAATGGGGCTGAAGACCTTTTTTGTGCATAAATTGTGAGAGAATGCCAAAACATTTGTTGCTCCATCTTAGATGAAGGTATTGAGTGGTTAGATATTTCGTGCAAAACCATGAAGTCAAATCTGCCACCTGACCTATCACTGAGAAAGCAACCCACCTCAGAAGGGATTTACATATCCCTGTACTATCCATTAAACTTGAGGATCCGGTGAGAGTGATCGTCTTTATATTTTTCATCATTGCTTCAGCCACATTTAAGCTGGTCTCTTTAAGTGAAAAAATAAAAACACAGAGAGAGAGACATAGAGAGAGAGAGAGAGAAGACAAGAAAACCCTGTTCAGCTTGTCTAAATCCCTACTTGATCTATCATTCAGTGGTGTACCTGTCATTTCTTACTTCTCATATGGACAGCTTCCCTAGTTTGGACATTCAGTGCATAAGAAATAGTGGTAGTTAAGAATGACAATAACATTAGTTTCACACTGTTTTTTGAGAGCACCTTTAGACCTCAAAATGCAATGCATTAGAGTGGCATTAGTTTGACACTGCTTTCTGAGAGCACTTTCAGATCTCATGTGTTCAGCTGTCAGAGTCGTGCCCTATTGCACAATGAACTTTGTTATAAATTTCATGGCAAATTTCTGTCCAGCTATTGGAGGCATGTTTTTATGTATATCTATCTCTGTCGGTGACCAAAATAAAGTATTGAGCCACATGGTAATTAGTTATCTCCAAATCAATCTTCCTTGGCCATCTAGAAAGGCTCAAACTCGAATTTGGTTTTACATGAGTTAAGGCATTTATGATGCACAAATGTTTCACTTGACATCATGTACATGTGCTCGTCTGCCCAAGGCGTGAAGTAAAGCGCTTTGTTGATCTTAGTGCTGATGAGACTATTGATCTATGGCTTACTGCAAAGAAAGTTGGTGGTCAGTTGGAACACTATCACAAAGCATCATCTCTGACTTTTACAATTCAAGTAAGATAGTTGTAACTTTTGAACTCAACTCTTTTTTCCTTGCATGTAATTCATCTTCTCCATGAAATTGAATTGGTCAAAGTTGACGTGCTAAATTGATTGAATAGTAAAAGCCTCAGCCACCTTAGTTATGCCGCCTTAGGTGCTCTGTAAGACTTGCCAAATTGATTTCATTTCTATGGCATCTGAATGTCACATGATATGAATTAGTGAATTAGTAGTAATAAATAGTTCAATGAAAATATGTTGATAAGAAATATAGCTTTGTGTCTCAGTTGATTCTGTTGGCTGATCAATACGAGATTCTGGTATATATTACTTCCACTTTGGTTTCTTGTACTAAAGAACCTTAACAGTTTCCTATTGCAATAACATGAAGGGGATATTCCAAATGATAAGAGTTATATCTTGCAATTTGTTAGTAAAAATTTCATCCATGGTCATTGAAGTTTAGTGGATTTTGCTATAATGTCACTAAACTACTGTTTCAAAAGTTGCAATATTTTTGCAATTGATGCACTTCAATAGGAATCTAGCCAATTACCGGTAAATTGCTAACTTGGTGGGCATGTGGTCAGTTTTGTGGGCACGTCATTGCGACAATTACATGGGCACCTTGTCAGCATTTCACTGGCAAATTTGCCGGATTCTGGTCAGAGTGCATTCATCAATAAAATGGAAGTTTTGTGTATTGAGAGACTAGAACAAAAATTTTGTCACCTGATTATCAAATCATTAAATTTTATGACATCAATACAATCTTACCCAATTCTGTTAACATTAGCTTATGATGTGGCAGTAAAGGTTCTTAAAGAATTTTGAATGGTTTGTAAGTTCTATTTCTCCTTGAAATTGTATATCCAGCCTTATCAGAAGTTGGACTGTTCATGAGTGGATGTGGTCTAGGGTCCAGGGCTCAAACTCATGCTGTGAAGGAATGTCTTCTTGTGTTAAAATTCCTTCTGTTCTTTTTTACATTTTGTTCTGTGTGGTAATTGTTGATTGTTCTAGGATGGGCCGCAAGCTGGACAGACTGTGCCGCATGTTCACATTCATATTCTCCCGCGCAAGGGTGGTGATTTTAAGGAGAATGATGAGATTTATGATGCCGTAAGTAGTGCAAATCTCATCTACCTGGTTGGTTTCTTTCGGTTCAAAACATAATTATATATGATTGAACCTTTAACGCACAGATAGATGAGAAGGAGAAGGAACTGAAGCAAAATCTTAACTTAGATGAGGAAAGGAAAGATCGGAGCTTTGAGGAGATGGCCCAGGAAGCAGGGGAGTACAGAAAGCTTTTCCTATGAGACAGGCTCTTGGATTGGGCAGGATGGTTGCTGTCTCAGTCGATTCAGACAGGAGCTTTGAGGAGATGGCCCAGGAAGCAGAGGAATTCAGAAAGCTTTTCTTATGAGACAGGCTCTTGGATTGGGCAAGGATGGTTGTTGTCTCAGTCGATTCTTTTCATTGGGAACGATTGCCATTTGCTTTGGGTGCATGCTTTGTTGGGTCTCAACTGGAAGGAACATTTGTTTCCAGGAATAAGTGTAGCAATGTTGGAAGGTGATGTAACTTGTCGCAGCAATTATGAAATAAGCTGATTATACTTGTATGAATAGATGTTCTTAATCTTATTTATGAAACCATTGATGGATTTTTCCGGGTAAAAGACTTGGACTTGATATTGAACAAGAAGTCCAGCGCTTGGAGATCCTTATTGACTGACCAAAAAAAAAAAAAAAAAGATCCTTATTAATAACCAACGCACGTCATATATCGGACGACTTGAGAGCTCGTCGATCAGTTTTTCAAAATTTAAGGGCGCGTTTGGTAATGATTCTGTTCCTGAGAACTAATTTTGACAAAAAATGATTATTTTTTATTCTGTTTCCGAGAACTAATTTTGAGTAAAAGAACGCGTTTGGTAACTATCCAAAATTTTTTGTTTTGGAATAGAATTGCGTTTGATAACATGTATTCATTTTGTTTCAAATTAATTTCTTTCAATTTTTAAATAATTTTTTTACTTTTTACTTTTTTTTTCCTTTTTTCCTTTTTTCTTTTCTTTTTTTTTCCTTTTTCTCCTATTCATCTTCTTCTTTTTGTGGCCGGTCGTCGGAGCGTCGCCGGCCCTTGGCAAGGCCAGCCCTCGTTGGTCGAGCCTCGCCGGTGGACAGGCGGGCCTCGCTGGGGTCGGCCTCGCTTGGCCATTGGCGAGGCTCGCCTGGCCACCGGCGAGGATCAGCCTCGCTCGGCCTTCGGTCCGGTGGCTGGGCTCGCCGGACCTCACCCTGGCCTGGTGAGCCTCCAGCGAGCTCGCCGGAACGGCGACCGGCGGTGGTGGACGGCGACGGGCGGCGGCGGCGGCGGGCGGTGGTCGCGGGATGGCGAAAGGAAAGAAGGAGAGTTTTATTGTGTTGATTCTTTTTTTGATTCTCGGACGCAGAATCAACTTTTTTTTAATTCTCAAATCTTGTCCCAAATTGATTCTAGAAACAAATTTGCTCTTGGGAACAAAAATTTTACCAAAAGCGATTCTCGTCCCAAACTGATTCTGGGAACAAAAAATCAGAATCAATCACTATTGGGCACGTTATCAAATAGGGCCCAAGCAACCGAACAGCATGACAGATGGCTATGCCATCTTGATGCCCGTGCCATTATGCTACAGTTGTGAAGTGATCAAAGTATAAAATCGCTTTTTAAGAAACACTGCTGCTGGACTAGGGTCAACTTTATTTCTCCTAATCGTAAATATTGGACTTTCACAATCTATTAATTATAGATGGCCAATCTAATCGCATAAGAAAAGGTTTTTTGGTGGTATGCATGGTAAAGTGAAAGTTTATAAACAAGTAACTGCTTTAAAAATTGTTTATCTTAAATTTTTTCTATATTTTACTTGACAATTGATCTATAAGTTTGCTCAACTACGTAAAAAAGAATTAAGTTTCTTGAAAATTTTCTTTTCGACAAAACTTAATTTTTATAGAAGTAAAATCTAAGAATAAAATAAAAAACACAGTGCCCACGAGAGGGGAAAAAAATAGTACGTGTGAAATTCTTAATTAAATACTGACCAAAAAAAAATTCTTAATTAATGCATATGCATTTTACATAGAAATAGAAAAACTAAGAAAAGACTGAAAGAATAAATTTGCGGTACCAATTTAGATTGTAACTAAATGATTGGGGCAACTTTGTCGTTTTGGTAATGAGAAAAGTGTCAAAAAAGTCCTAAACTTATTATATCAATGTCAATTTGTTCATACTTGCTCAAAAAAAAAAATGCCAATTTGTTCATAAATCTTTTAATAGTGTCAATTTAATCTTAAACATTTTGACCTAGTATCAATTTAGTTCTCTCAATTAATTTTGGCAAAATATTACTAGGTGGACGTCGGCTAGTCTACATAGTATGACCAATGCTGACATAAATAATTTTAATAATTTTTATTATTATTATTATTTTATTATTATTTTTTGCGCAAGGCAATGGCTGATGTCCTCCCACAAGCGAGGCCTAGCGAGGGGCCAAATTTGGCTTAAGACCAAGCTAGGATGGCCTTGCCAAATCCCGCTTGGGCAAGGGGAGCTCTTGCTAGGGCTCACCCTCACCCAACTGGATCTCACTTGTGGCGATCAATGGCGAACGTCATCTAGGTGAGGCCAGCTCAGCCATGGCCGGTGGCCAGCCATCACCTATGGTTGATGGCCGACTAGCGGCAAAAGGAAGGAGAAGGAAAAGAAGGAAAGAAAAAAAATATTATAAGAAATGAAAAAATATAAAAATATTATTAAAAATTGTGTATGTCAATATCGGTGGTGCCACTTAGGTTGTCGGTGCCCACATTAGTAATGTTCAGCAAAAATTAGCCGGAAAATTAGCACTAGAAAAAAAAAGTTTAGGACTAAAGTAGTACTATTAAAAAATTTAGGATTAAATTAATATCAATGTAAATTTAAGACTTTTCCGATATTTTTCCCTTTTGGTGAAATATTGATGAATTCAGTGGGTGGAAATAATGCGGCCCTTGAAAAATCACTTAAAAGGCACACTAAAATATGTTGTTTCATGGACTATTTTGGTTCTGTTCACCAAACGCGTAACCACTCCATATTATAAGTCAACGTCTTGAGCTTTCTCTATAGCCAACGGACGTGCATGCGCTTCCTTTGCTCTTCCGCTTGTCATCTTGTTGTCACAAGCATCACATTCATCTCCAAACCCTAATCTTCCTCTTGGTTCACCCGTAAGTTCTTCCCTACCTTCTCTTCAACACAGTCTTTGGTTTGGTTATCTTCTTCTTTTTCTTTTTCTTTTTCTTTTTTCTTGGGGATCTAAGAGGTTGATTGTCTGGTCTTGTTCTTGTGATGAAGCTGACCCAGTCTCTGCTCTCTTCCAGATTTAAGTCGTAGGTCAGTGAATGAACTTTTGCACAGTCCTGTTCACTCTCTCATTTGATGCATTGTTAATTGAAGTCGAAATCACAATTTATTGAATTCAATCTCCTTCAACATATTCTGATTATTGCAGATGGCATTGGAGCCTTTCACCTTCGGACCTCACAAAATCAATCCGGCGGTAGTTTTTTACACCACATCTCTGTCGTTTGCAATGGTCAACTTGCGTCCTGTTCTTCCCGGTCTCTCTCTCTCTCTCTCTCTCTCTCTCTCTCTCTCTCTCTATGTGCCTGGTTGCAATTTTGACTGGACAATATTGAAATTGCCCCAAAAGACGTGTAGGTGGGGAACTTTATTGGCAAGTGATATACATTAATTGGTAGAAAAGGAAACTGTTTCCTCAGTTTCCAACAACATTCCGTTTGCATGAAGTAGCTGATCCTATGCCATCACAGATTTCGTTAAAGTAGGAAGCACACTGTGCATTTAGCTTCAAATAAGAAATCTTTTCAACAGAACCCCCAGCCAGCAGTGAATAGCTTGATATTGAATGGGCTGTCAATTATAAGGTTAACTGAACAACCAATATCCTCTAAAGTTGCATTTTCAAAGTGGAGAAAATCTTTTCCTTTTAGTTCTCTGTTCTACTTCTGGATACCATGCCTAATGTGTTTGGTTTTGATTTGAATTTATTACCTTGCAGGTCATATCCTTTCCACGTAATTAAATTCGACAATAGCACTTTTTTTTGTATGGGTAATTATGTTATTTAGGAGAGCATGGATGGGGCCTGAAGGCCCTTCTTTGAGCAGAATTTGTGAGAAAGTGGCAAAACAGGCATTATTCCTTCTTAGATGGAATTGCGTGCTGAAAGACTACGAGGGAAACCATGAAGTCAAATGTGCCACCAGACCTATCACTGAGAAAGCAACCCGACTCACAAGGATTCATTTCTCCCTGTACCTATTCTCATGAGATGTTGGATTCGCAAATCATGAGGATCCTGTGAGAGTAATCCTCTTTAGTGCTTTCAGCACTGCTTCGGCCACATTGAAGCTGCTCTCTTTTATGTTAACCCAAAAGAAAACACCGTTCTGCATGTCCAATTTCCAAATGGATCTATCATACAGTGTAGTACTCCCGGAATTTCTTACATCTGGTATAGACAGCTGCCCTAGTTTGGACAGTCAGTACACAAGATCCACAAATGCATTAGCATGAAACTGTTTTCTGAGAGCACGGTTCGGACGTCAAACAGCAATGCATTAGAGTGGCATTACTCTGACACCGTTCTCTGAAAGTATCTCATATGTTCAGCTGTCAGAGTCATGCCTTGTTGCATTATGAACTCTGTTATGTGCATGATGAACTCTGTCATAGATTTCACTGCAAAGCTAGGCATAGCTTTTGGAGGCGTGTTTTTATGTGTATCTCTCTGTTTGAAGCCAAAATCGTGTAAGTAAGCCGTGTGGTAATTAGTATTCCCCATGTCAATCTTCCTTAGCCATCTAGAAAGGCGCATACCTTAGTTTGGTTTTGAATGAGATAAGGCATTTATGGTGCATAAAATGTTTCACTTAACATCATGTACATGTGCTCATCTGCCCAAGGCGTGAAGTAAAGCGCTTTGTCGATCTTAGTGCTGACGAGACTATTGATCTATGGCTTACTTCAAAGAAAGTTGCTGGTCAGTTGGAACACTACCACAAAGCATCATCTCTGACTTTTACAATTCAAGTAAGAAGTAGTAACTTTTGGACTAAACTCTTTTTTCCCTGTTACTCACCAAATTGATTCCATTTCTCTGGCATCTGAATGTCACATGATATGAATTAGCGAATTAGCAGTAAATAATGGTTCAATACAAGTATATGCTGATAAGAAATATAGCTCTGTGGTTTCGGTTGAATCTCTTAGCTGATTCAATGAAAAATTCCAATTTATATCACTTCCACTTTTATTCCTTGTACTTGCGAACCCATATTAATCCTTTCCTATTGCAATTACATTGAAGGGGAATTCCGGATTGA
Source organism: Eucalyptus erythrocorys (assembly GCA_014182555.1). Classification (NCBI taxonomy): domain Eukaryota; kingdom Viridiplantae; phylum Streptophyta; class Magnoliopsida; order Myrtales; family Myrtaceae; genus Eucalyptus; species Eucalyptus erythrocorys. The sequence goes on along the minus strand of CM024600.1, from coordinate 29,681,511 downwards.
TAAGAGCTATCTCGTGCAATTTTTTTTGTAAATTTCATCCATGGTCATTGAAATTTAATGAATTTTGCTATTGGGTCGCTTAACTCTAGCTTTAATCATCCAACACAATGAAGTTACAATATTTTTGCAATTGATGCACTTTATCAGTAATCTAGCCAATTACCCAGTGAATTGCTGACGTGGTGGACATGTGGTCATTTTTCTGGACATGTCATTGTCATGCTCACATGGGCACCATGTCAGCATTTCACTGGCAAATTTGCGGGATTGTGGTTAGTGTGTCGATTACCTTAAATTTAGAAGTTTCATATATTGAGTGACTAGAACAAAAATTTAGTGATCTTGTAAAATCATTAATTTTTTATTACATCAATGCAATTTTACCGGATATCGACAACATTAGCATAAGACATGGCAGTAAGGTCTTAAGGACTTTTTGAATGGTTGGGCAAGTCTATTTCTCACTGAAATTAAATATCCAGGCTTATCAGAAATTAGACTAATGATGAGTGGCTGCAATCTAGGATCCAGGGTTCAAATGTATGCTGTAAAGGAATGTTTTCACGTGCAAAAAAATTTTCTGTTCTTTTTTCCTTGTTGTTCTTTTGTTCTGTGTGGTAATTGTTGATTATGCTAGGATGGGCCGCAAGCTGGACAGACCGTGCCACATGTTCACATTCACATTCTCCCCCGCAAGGCTGGTGATTTTAAGGAAAATGATGAGATCTATGATGCAGTAAGAAGTGCAAATCTCATCTACCCTGCTGGTTTCTTTCAGTCTGAAACATCTCTTTTATGATGGGATATACCTCTAATCGTACAGATCGACCAGAAGGAGAAGGAACTGAAGCAAAAGCTCGACGTAGATAAGGAAAGGAAAGATCGGAGCTTTGAAGAGAGGGCCCAGGAAGCAGAGGAGTACAGAAAGCTTTTACTGTGAGTCATGCTCTTGGATCGAGCAGGATGGCTTGCAACAGTTGATTATTTTTCTTGTGAACAATCTGCAGTTAGCTTTCGGTGCATGCATTGCCTGTATCTTGGCTCTGGACCTCTCTACTGGAAGGAGCATTCGTTTGTTTGCTATTTGGCTTGTAATGATCTGTGAATGAATTTAGCCATGCTGGAAGGTGATGTAATAACGTAAGTAGGTGGTTATACTTGTATGAATAGATGATCTGAATGTCGGTTTACAAACAAATGATGGATTTTTCCGGGAAAAAGAACTCAGGCTTGATTGTGCAGGAAGTCCAGAGTCCGAAGATCCTTTATGGCAGATAAACCGATGCCCCGTCGCCATTTATTTGGTAGACAACTTAAGAGCTCATTGGTCGGATCTTCAGAATTTAAGCAACTGAATTGCATGAAAGCATAACAATGCCAAGTTGATACCCATCGCCAATCCGTTGGTATATGCTAAACTTGAGTTGTGATCGAGGCTTAAATAGCTTTTAAGAGACCACATAGTATAATTAAATCATTATGTCAATATTATAAATGGTAAGTTTTCACAAAGATAGCTAGAAAGTTTTTAACTCTTATTGTTTGCGACTGTTGAATATGTTGTAAGTCGTACCACATAAAAACATGTCAACTATAAAAGGGTCTACTGCATCTTTTAATTAATATTGATAGTTATAATTGCCAAGAAGGAATTAGGGATAATCGATATTAGGGTTGGTCAATTTCCACCAACCGGACCGACAGGTTCCCAATTTGTGGAACTGGGAATCGGTTTAACTGGTCTGGATCTTGGAATTGGTAATTTGTTTTTTTTTTCCCCTTCTATTCCCTAAGTCTTGAACTCCAAAAGTTTGGCATTGCCTTTTGCTTGCATTTGGTAATGTTGCTTCCACCATCAACTGGAGCAATTATATATGCATTATGTTCTGATGAATTCAAATGATTTTACCTTCCATTTCGTTCTTCCTTGCGTCAAATTTTGTCTGTCCCTTCCATATGCATCTTCTTGATTAATGAGCTATAAGTGGCAGTTTTCCAACATTAAAAGAAAAAAAGGGCATAGGTTTCTCATTAAATAGATGTTTAAATGATCGGGGTTATTGTGATAATTGATAATCGATCAGTCTTACACTGAATTTTCTAGTCATTACTCTATTACATGACATTGTATCAACATATGTTAAATAATAAAATAATGCATATAAGGACAAATAATTTTGTACTCATTATTCTATTTCTGCTGAAGGTCAGAAAGAAACGAAACCAAGCATTTTTACTTTTTGAGAGAAAAAGAACTTAAAAAAAAAAAAGCATTTCAGTTTGTTCCGATTTGGGTGGTTTGATTTGGCACTTTGAATTGAGAATTGGACCAAGAATTGCCAATTCCAAATTTTGAGAACTAGGAACCGGATTAGTTCTCAAGTTGGAACTAGACCGATGCTCCCTAAATGGAATGGCTATATATTGTCATGTGGCATAAAATTTTTATATGTATGAGTTTGCAAAAACTTACTTTCCGCACAGCTTGCCACCTCAGCCAAATGCCTTGAAAATTACCGCCCTAATTATTAGTGAATATGGCTCAATACCTAAAATTGCGTTGATGATTAATTTTAACAATTTATGCTGGCCAGATAATGATATCTTAGAGGAAAAAAAGAAGAACATTTATTTAACGAGGGAGATTCACACACGTCAGGTATTTTTTCTTCGATGAATAAAGCATAACTACATTCTCAAATATAAATTCATCTCATTAACAAATACAACAAATACAAATTGTTTCAACAGTAAAGCAAGTCCACATTCCACTGGAGACTCCAAACCAATAATTATCAGCATCGGAATAGGAATAGGTAGCAAACTATGGGACGTAACAAGTCAATTACCATTCGTTCAATTTTGACATCTTGCATTTCCGCAAACTCCAAAAATACCAAACTCTAGATATCTATAGCGACAATTAGGCATTTTTCATTTGATTGCACGGTAGTATTTGATAATTTGGTAACCAAAAGTGATAATCGTACTTTTTGTATGTTAGACAAACGATTGGCGATCAATGAAAATAATATAAATTTGACATTTGGTCTTAAAAGACGAAATACAGAAAGAGGGGTGCGCTCGCTATTCTCACGATTTCCAAGTTGATGGTGAAGAAATTCGAGCGTGATTAGAATATCCTAACTCGGGTGTGTTTGTTTTATGAAAAACAATTTCTGGGAAAATGTTTTCCTCATTTTTCAATGTTTAGTTCATTTAGGAAAACGAGTCAATGGAAAATGTTTAGTCAACGAAAAATGTTTTCCTTTCAAAACTTAAATTCAGGAAAACGATTTCTCCTTTGAAAGAATCGGAAAAAGTTTTTCAAAATGTTTTAAGATTCTTGCTTAATGAAAAATTTATTATTAAAAAGAATTTCTAATAAAAATTTTGAATTTGTTATTATTATATATTTTCTTTTCTTTCTTCTTTCTTTTTTTCTTTTCTTGTTTTCTCTTTTCTTTCTTTGTGTGAATGTAAACCCTAACTCCTCCTCCCCTCTCTCCTTCTCCTTTGTACCCTCCCTTTTGTCACCGCCGTCTCCTCCAACCCTAGCCCCTTTTGCGCTCCCGTTGGCTTTGCTCCTTCCTCTTCGTCGGCATCTTCTACATCTTCAATCATTTTTCAAATACAATCCAAATACCAGAAAATGTTTTCAGTCATGTATCACCAAACAAAAGAAAACTAACCGTTTTCTTGGAAAATGGTTTCCCGGAAAACATTTTCCAAAATCATTATGTTTTCCGATCATTATGTTTTCCGTGAAACAAACACACCCTACAGCCACTTTGAAAATGAAGTTGGTAGAAATGTAACAATATCGAAGACCATTGTTCCAGATCAATCAAGAATAAAGCTATTACAAATTCATGGGGACTCGTCCAATAAAGACAAGAATAACTGGTAACTTACACATTTTGATTTTAAATCAATAATTACCTATCAATATTAATTAGTATCCCGACAAGAAATCCATAAATATGGGTATATGCACTTGAATGAGGGAAAACTTAATATGTATAGTGTCCTAAACCACACGCTTACTTCTTTTTGTTTTTTTTGGTCGAAAACACCACTTGTGTTCAACACAATGGAAACTTACAACCTGAAGATAAAGCATCCACATATATTAAGTCAAGTATTACAACCAGAGGATAGAGGACCCAGTTTTGGGCCAAAAAATCTGAGATTTGGGCCTTCGTAGCCCAGTTGGCAACCAAATTAGCTTCTCGCCTACAATGCTGCAATGTTAGGTTAGGAAAATGGGAAAGCCAAAAGTCAATCTCCGCGATCACACCACGAAGCTCCCACGACAGTGATCTTGCTCCTCGCACAACTTCGACGAGATTGAGGCAATCTGATTCAATCTCCAGTTTAGCTTCATGGAGTCCTTGCTATAGTAGATGTTGAAGGGTGAAGGTAAGTGCATGGGTCTCTGCTTCGAGGGCGTCATTGGGAATTGTCTTGAGAAGAAATTTGTAAGTCTCCCGTTGTAATCTCTACAAATACAAGTCATCGAACCTTTGGTGCTGCCCGGCTTATAGCTTCCACCAATGTTACATTTTAGGGTTCCCACTTCCGAAGGTCGCCACAGCTACGCGGGGTTGAGAGATTCAAGCCCAGATCTCGGTTTAGATGCAGCAGAGGAGATCTGGTATGCTCTAGCTTGGACAACTGCCATCTCTACTGTGAAGGAAGGATCTAGTTGTTGATAGCGAAAAATGAAATTATTTCGCATCCGCTAGATCTGCCAAAGGATATTAGCAACGATTTCTAGTCCAAGTAAGTGACGAGGTGATATCACCCTTTTTGTTAGCCAATAATCCAGACGATTGATTGAAAGAGGTGAAGGAATTAAACTAATCTGTGGGTTAGACCAAATATCTCGAGTCCATGAGCATTGTAGAAATGTGTTCTAGGGTTTCAAGAGTATTCTGCTTACATATATGGCACAACGGATCTGCGATGCTATGTTGTTGAAAGAGATTTGCCTTGGAAGCTATGGCATTTTGACAAACCGACCATAGGAATGTTCTGATTTTCGGTGCTGTTTTCATAGCCCATATACGTCTCCATAAAAATCTGGGATTCTGATGAGATGTTGATGCTCTATTTCTGTTGGGGTTGCTGAATGTCTACACTATAGTATGGTAGTTACTTTTTATAGTGTGCATACCATCAGTCATGGCTGACCAAACTAATTTATCTTCTGCATATAAAGGTCTTACTGGGATGGTAAGAACTTCTGTTGTGATCTGTTCTTCGAAGAACTTTTGAAGCAGTGATTGGTTCCGATTATGATGGATTGGATCAATGAGATCCGCCACCATAACTGGTTCCTCCCTAGTCTTAGGTCAATGGAGAATACCCATTGGTAACCACCGATCTCCACAGATTCTGATCTCTTTTCCATTACCAACAGACCAGCGTATGTGTGGTAGAATAGCATCTCTACCCATAAGAATGCTTTGCCATCCCCAGGATGGCCGAGTTTCTCTAACGACCGATTGAAATTTGTCGAATGAAAATACAAACCCTTAAAAATTTTACTCCATAAAGAGTGAGGCTGACTTAACAATCTCCAAGCCTGCTTTCCAAGCATCGCTCTATTAAATGCATTAAGGTCTCAGAATCCCAGCCCTCCTTTATGCTTACTTTCTTTCAGAACTTCCCATTTTTGCCAATGGATACCTGCTTTATTTTGATCATTTCTCCACCAAAATCAAGCAATGCATTTTTCAATAGATTTACAAACAGAAAGAGGCAACTTAAAGATAGACATAGCGTAATGTGGAATTGCCCGAACAACATATTTAATGAGAACTTCCTTACCTCCTTTTGAAATGAATCTCTCTTTCCATCCATCCAACTTAGCGTTGACTCTTCCTATTATCCAAGAAAACATTTCCCTTTTTGATCAACCCCATTCCGATGGTATCCCCAAGTATTTGCCATACCTTTGCAACACAGGTGTTCTAAGTTCCCGATACATGTTTTCCTATAGAGTAATAGGACAATGTTTACTAAAAATCATTCCTGACTTGCTACGGTTTACTAGCTGTCCTGTAGCCATACAATACCAATTTAAAATATTGGCTAAGTTTTGGCATTCCTGAAAATACAATATATGAATAGTCATTAGATGAAAAATCATTTAAATATTTCATTTTTTATCGGAATAAGCATAGGGATCCAATCACTAGATCATTAACTAATAAAATAAGGAATGAGTATTGAAAAAAATGATTTTTCTTTTGTAACAATCCCACCAGTGCAATACACTATCAGCGATGACAAATTTAACCAAGTTAACATTCGAGAACAATTCATGCTACAAATCAAGACAACAGAGAAAAGACTAGGGTTAACTCTTTTAGAAATATCCTTTGAAATTGGTTAGTGCCATAATTGAAAGAGTTGATCACAAAAATTCTAAATTAATAAATCCATACAATATTCACCCGAAATTAATTTTTTAATCACCAAAAACAAAAAATTAATACAATTGTGATAAATTTACCCAAAAATTATTTTTTTAACCACTAAAAACTGTAAATTAATACATTTATGATAATTTTACCTTCATTAATTTCCATTAAATTAGATTAATGCCACTCCATTAATTTTTTTTAATAAGATCAATATCATGAAAAATCATAAACTGATATACACGTGACAAAATAGAATAAAAGCTCACTGATATAACCATTAATTATCATATGTCATCCAACTCAATAATTTGACAATAAAATTTAACAGAAACTAACGGAGAATAAATTTATCACAGATGTATTAGTTTCGGATTTTTCATAATATTAATTGTAATTGAAACAATCATATAGATATATGTGTACCATAGTATCACCTTTCTTTTTAAGATGGAAGTGCCCAAATCAAGAATCAATGACATATCTATTATTCTCAATGGTATGGTAACGTTATGATGTTAAGGGCGTGTTTGGAAACTTATTCGTTCCGGGGAACAATTTTTGAATAGAAATAGTTTTTTTTTTTTTTTGTTCCTTAGAACAATTTCTGAGTATAAGAACACGCTTGATAACTACATAAAATTTCTACTCTAGGAATAAAAATACGTTTGGTAAAGTTGTATTATTTTTTTATTTCTTTTAAAATTTCAATATTTTTATTATATTTTTCCTTTTTTTCTTCTTTCTTTTTTTTTTTTTTTTTTCCTTCTTGCTCTTTGTGGCCGATTGCCAGCCACAACGGCGGCTAGCAGGGCAAGCTCCGACGAGTTCGCCGGAGCCTCGCCAGGCCACTACGAGGCTTGGCCTCACCAGATTTGGGCGAGGCCGAGCCTCGCCGGTGGCCTCGGTGGCTAGACGAGCCTTGGGCAGGCGAGGCCAACCTTGCGTCGCCTGGGCGAGGTCGAGCCTCACTAGTGGCCTCACAAGGCTTGCTTGGCCACCGAGGCTACCGGCAAGGCTTGACCTCACCCAAGCGACGTGAGGTTGGCGAGGCTCGGGCCAACAAGCCTCATCGTGACTTGGCGTCTCCGGGGGCCAGTGACACTCCGGTGAGGTCGCCGACCCTCATCTGGCCAATGGTCGGTGCCGGCCATGGCCAAGGTTGGCGACCGGCCAAAAGGAAGAAGAAGAAGAAGAAGAAAAGAAGAAGGAAAAAAAAAAGAGAGAGAAAATTTTTTTTTCTGGAATTGTTCCTGAAACAATAAACAACTTTTTTCTACTTTCTGTTTCTATTCCAAATTTGTTTCCGAGAACAAAAATTCTATTTTTCTGTTCTCGAGAACAAAAGTTTTACTAAACACGTTTCTGTTCTTTTTTTGTTCCCTGGAACAAAAGAATAGAAATTTTTGTTCCGAGGAACAGCAACAAAATTTGCCAAACAGGCCCTAAATATCCAATAGAAAAACATTTCAAACCAATTTTTCCCCAAATCGAAAGTGCAATAATGGATAAACTAGTACCTCCTTCCCCATTAAAGAGGAAGTGTCCCAAATCAAGAACTCATCACCTATATGTTACCCTTAAAAAGAATAAAAGACCTACGAAAGCTGAACTTTGCTATCTAGAGAGCACCGTCACCAATATTCAAAATTGATTAAAATACGATAATACTATGTCTCTATCATACGTAGGAAAGGCCCGCAAATTTAGCCAATCTCAGAATCACTCAGATACTGAGAAGAAACAAACAGATATAAACACCACCCATCGTGGTGACTCCGCTGGGTAGGCTTCAGACTTCCTTTCGCTAAGAGGTCTGGAGTTCGAAACGCCTGCGATGCAAGTGGTAGGGAGGCTGGCGTGAGACATTGGCGACTTACCCGGCGGCATGTGTGTGGTGGCTAGCACTTGTCACCCCCAGTGATTTACCTTCGGCTGCCGGTCGTGTGGAGTTCCCTAGGTCATCAAAAAAAAAAAAAAAAAAACAAACAAACAAACAGATGTAAACTTCGTCTACCGTAATGAAGTGTGGTCAGACAGATGCTTCCTATAGCTAGCCCCCTGCCATAGCATGTGCAAGAGAAATCTGCAATGTGACGAGTAAGAACTGAATGATCAGGATACGCTTTTGCCATTCTTAACATTCAGAAGAGAAAAGTTCATAAGGAGGTGCAACTGAAAAGATAGAAAACATTGAGCTATATTCAAATGTTTCCATAATCAAAGGTATTGCATGTCAATGTTACAAGGACATCCTCCATTTTCTTCATACAATTCCGCTATCTTGCCATCGCCTAGGCGGACTTAGACACGATTCGATCGACAGTTTGATGAGCACGCTTCACTCCAAACATTTCTTGAAGGCAATTCAGATACTCGAAAGTGTCAGACAATCGAAAGTGTCAGACAATAATTAAAGAAGAAGGCATTATTCAGTCGGAGATCGCATTAAAAGAATTATTAGATCAAAAATGATTTTGTGACATGAAATAGGTTGCTCAAAGGATGAAATCTATTACAATTAGAAGACCGTGACTTCTCCACTGGACCGGCACAGCATCTGAACAAAGCGGAAACCGATTTCTCAGCATCTTCAAGGCGATAAAAGCAGAAGCCAAACCCAATGCATGTCCTTGTGCTAGCTAATGACTGACTTGCAGACCCTGCAGAAAGAAGATCAAGGTTAGCAAATGCCCCCATCAACTGCAATGTTGTAGTTGCACTTTAAAACGTTAATTAGAAGAGAATAGTCAGCATGGCCATAAGAAACCTGCCCTCATCAACATATCGTCGCACAGAGGCTGTTGCTTGTCCTATCGGCCCCGCAACAGAATTATCTCCATATCTGCACCTAAGTGCAATTGACATTACTCCTCGAAGTCATTCCCAATCGAAACTCATCTAATGCATTCGGTAATTTGATCCCAAGGCGACTTTGATTAGCATATCAGGTTTGTCGTTCTTTTTTCTTTGGAGTCGTTTGACATAAATAAAATACAGTGTCGAGTCACATTTTTGGTATATTTTACTACTCATTCAATAGCATATGAAAGAATATAAGATAAAACGAACTACCTTACTACCAATACCATAAAGAAAGAACATGGATAACTTGTAAGCTATCATTGCTCTACCCAAGAATAATTACTGATTCAGCTCTAAACTTTTTGTACGGATGTTAATTTAATTTTAAAATTTTCAATTTTATCAATGTATTCATAAAACTTTGTGCAAAATTCTAACTCAGTCCTTCCGATTAATTGTCATGGGAAATCGTTGACGTGATGTCAATTGTCCTACATGGCACACTGATGTGGACAATTTCTTGATCACTATTTTCAAGATTTTCGGCAACAATTTGTTGGAAGAACTATATTAACAAATTTAAAAAATTTAGGACTAAATTGACATTCACATAATATGTTTAAAGCTAAATTCATAATTTTCCCGCTGTGTCCATCACATCCACAATGATCTAGAACAATATAACGTCCCTCGTTCTTCATGTTATAGGATCGATTGGATGAGAACCATCTCCAAACATACTCCTCGATGCCACGCTTTTGAATAGTCTTCTCTTCTCTTCTCTCTTTTGATGATATCTTGCCGATTGATTGGAATTTTCCTCGATCTTTGTGCCCGAACTTTATACAACCAGCCCTAAACGCATAAAACTGATCATTCAACATGAGCGAAGGGTGAGATTCGGATTACACAAGGTGAGCATTCGCTACTAAACCTGATCACTGGGCAAGTTCAGGCCAGACCCAGCCTGGGAATGATCGTTGCCGGCCTTGTCCAAGCCCGAGAAGCCGGGCTTATACTTTGGGCCAGTCCCGCCCTATTAAAGGTACATGTAAAGGCCTCTGCTTATGATAAAAAGAAAATCTGGCCGCTACATCTATTAGAAAGTCAAAAACTCATCTGCTGCGTAATCTGGGCAGTGATCCAGTTTAGCATCTGTGCTTCTTATGAATTCTGCCTACTGTGTCCCACCCTCATTACACATTCCAGGCCAAAAATGAAAATCACAACTCCAATTTCTAGAATAGTAGAATGTTCGTATTTGATAGTTGCATATATTATGGATTAGTTCCGACCTTATTCGTAGAATGTTCAACAATGATGAGCAAAAGAAAGAACTATCAACAAAGTGATTCAGAATGTGCACATAATGGGAAGAAGAGATGAAGCAATTTCAGTTAAAGTGAGAGGATGATTTGTGAATCTGGCTCTCTAAATAGCAAAAAGAGCCTATTCCAGGAACCTTAAATTAGATGGCATTTTTGCATTAATAAATGAAATCCATGCACAAGTAGTGCTGTTCTTCTGACATGTATTATTAGTTGAAAATTTGAAGTATTAGTAATACCTAGTCAATTCAATAAGGAGCATGAATATGTCACATATAAATTGTGATCGAGTATTTTTCTGATTTATAATCCAAGGGCATCGTCTATTGAAGACCTTAAATATCCATAAACCAGTTAAGTCCATACCTTTGCCCTGTGCAAGTCTAAACCTTACAATGCATGAAAATTTTCATCTCAAGAATTAAAGGGCACGAATTTGAATCCTCCCTAAAGAAATTCAAAATTTGAGTCAATGAAGTGTTACTTTTCAATTGATATGTTGTACAATATATATATATCAACACCTATAATTATGGTGAAATATAAAAATAAAAGATAACAATTTTGTTTACAAAGAAAATAAATCACAAAAGATCTCCAAATGATCAACTCATTAATACTCTATTTGATGTGTTATATTCATATTGATTTTGAGAAGATTCTGCACTGCAAATAATTTGAATTTTTCCCTTTTGATTTTCTGCTTCAATACTCCCTTGGTAATACAAAGCCTTATGTAGCACATGAATTGGTCACATCTCAAGGCATGGTTTGCAAATTGGCCAGCAATCTTGGGCGGCCACAGGTGAACATTTATGTTTGGGTTGGGTTGGGTTGGGTATGAGTGGACCCAATCTGAGCAGTCGACACCCAAAGTCATATCAGATACTCAAATTTGCTGCGATTCTGGGACCTGAGTTTCTATCTGCTTTTGCAATGTACGAAAATTGCGAATACTATGTGATTTGGCTTTTGTTTTTCATTGCGGGACGCAACCTACTTTAGCACTAGACTTTTTGTGTGGCTGTTCTCCGTTGTTCCTTTGGCATACTCCATGTCGATTTTTCTTTTTCTTTTTCCTTTTTCCATGATTTTGTCGTTTCATGAGATGTACTTTGCCCGAAAGCCTTGCAAGCTTCCAGACATCTATTATTTTTAGAGACTTTTTTTTTGGTAAAGACTACTAATCATGTCATTTTTCAAAGGTATATAAATTATTTTTCAAGAGTTGAAATATTTTAGTCGGTCTTTGTTTAAATTTCCAGCAGAAAATTGACTATTTGATATCCTAAATATTACGGGATAATTGTTTAAAATATCCTTAATTTACTGTAAAGCAACCAATTCAGTTCTGAAAATTGGCTGGAAAGATTAGTCATGTCAGTAATCTTAGTCAAAATCGATTGAAAGGATTATTGACAAATCCTTAAAAGGTTTGATGCTAAATTTGCAATGTTAAAAAAATCCGACCTATTAGATAAAGGAATGTGAGATTTTGTAAAACTACCGCTTAGTTGTTATAGAAGCTTAACCTTGTGTGTTGAACTTTCTAATATAGTATCAGAGTATGATATCTTAAGTTCAAATCTTCTAGGCCTATATTTGGTTCCCTGATTAAATATTACAATGTTTTAGAATAAGACCAAATTCTAGCCTACGTGTGAGAAGGGAGTGTTAGGATGTTTAAATATTAAATTGCTCATTTATTTAATAGTTTAAGTTTTCAAGTTGGACATTATAACATGTAAAACTGAAAAAGTTTAAAACTGAATTGATATCTATACAATGAATTTAAGACTGATTAGATAATTTTCTGATGAGAAAAGTGTACCTAGCATCTCATGTCCAATGTTGACAAGAAGTGAGGAACAAATTAAATTGAGACACCGTACAATACAAATTATCCAGAGGGCCTAGAACACCATCAGCATTCTTTCGTTAGCTTTCAAGCGGGCAAGCCAATGTCATATTCTCTGTTTCTCTTGGCAATCTTGAACATTAGGACAGGCACATGGGATCCGACATTGCCTCCCACGTTGGCCAACTCAAAGCTCAAGTGTGTTTGATATTATTGGCTGGATCTAATTTAAATTGTTCGAATGGTGGAATATGGGCACGCCAATGATTTGGACGACTCAAGGTCGGTCGTCCTTTCTTCGTCCTCTTCATTGGGTGTGGATGCAATGTTCCAACAAGATCACCTGCTTTCCACCCACCCTAGCTACCGTGTAACAACTGGCTTTGGATTTTTGTAATTTTTTCTTTTTTCCTTTTGTTCCGAAACTTGCTTTTGATTTAATTATTGTTACTTTTGCGAATTCTTAGCCTCATTAGTGTGCATTGCGAGCGCCTCATCAACCTCCTCCATCTTCTCCCGATGTTTGGGCAAACGTAGCAAAATTATGTATTCAGTCTTACGTTTATTATATGGATATCAATTCAGTCATAAATTTTTAAATTTTGCCAATTTAATTGCAAACCGTTATCTAGAATTCTAAAATGGTCATTTTACATAATTTTTTTCCAGAAATCATTGACGTAACAGTACACCTCGTAGGGCAGCCTATAATGATTGGACCATCACATTAATGATTTTTGGAAAAATTGACCGAGGATATTATATTGAAATTTCTTGGAAAGACTTTGGACTAAATTGAAAAAATTGGAAAGACTATGGATGAATTGATATTCATATAATAGTTTTAGGACTTCAATAATTTTCTCTTGCAAATTTTATTGGACAATTAAATTGGGAATCTAAAAAACTTGTATTGATTCGGGACTTGAGTTTGTCATATATAATTTTCATTTCTATGTGTTTAAATCTTAAAATTTGCAGTTCTCCTAATTAGTTAGCTTTTTAATGAATGAAACATTCATATCCCATTCTTTATTAACTTTTTTTTCGCACGAGTAGTACAAGAGTGGCGCCAAATAAGCGTCATATAATAATATTCAAAGAGAAAAATTTAAAAAGAAAAAACAAAAATTTAAAAAAAAAAAAAATCGAGAGAGAGAGAGAGAGAGAGAGAGAGAGAGAGACGAGCGTGAGACTGTGAGGGCCCCTTCCCATTTCTAATTTTCAGTTCTTTTTTTTTTTTTTTTAAATTCCCAATTATTTTAACAGGAAATGACATCTTTTTTGTGTTGGGCGACAATGCTCCGACGAGGGGTGGTTGAACCCTTGTTGATAATTTAATGTCACATGCTCCTCGCAAAATCACATAAAGCACTAATAATGAGATACTCAATATCACATATAAAATTTGATAAAAAGCCTATCGAATAGAAATATTGGGTACCACGTTGGCCAAGAATCTTTTATTTTTAGAAATACTATATATATTTGTAATTGTACAGTTAACCGATTACTTAAAAAGCATTAATACCATTAAAATCTATTCTTAAAATCGCAAAAGTAACAACAACAAAAATGAGAAACTACAAGAGAAATAAAATATCGGGGAGTATGTTGGCTAACAAGTTTATGCTGTAAACAGTATAATAAGATTTAGTGATTCTAAAACTGATTAACTCATACACTATATTTCTGACAAAAAAAATACACTATATCAAGCCAAAAAAAAAAAAACGAATACATTATGAATTTTTTTTTAATAATAAGAAGCATTTAAACCTTCAACTCGACTGATGATAATACTGTATTTTAAATTCTTTTATTCATCTTCTTAGTAGTGTATTAAAATGATTATAAATGTAAATAAATTTAAAATTTTAGATCACATATGTGGAAAATATCGATACATTAGCGCTGTACAGCCAGCAACCGGAGACGTAAACCCAGGGCACTAGCGCGAGGACCTACCTTCCATGACACCCCACTTAAGTCGCGTAATGGGAGTGAGAAGTTTCGAATCTTTCCCCTTTCAGATGAGGGGGTAAGGCACGAACCAACTCGTCCACCGTGGGGTGAGTTGAAATCTTAAATTATTTACTTAGTAGTAAACCAAAAATGTTGAATTAACAAATTAAATGCGGTTTGGCCAAAAAGTTGTTAAAACTATTTGAATATTACTTTATATTAGGTGGTGTGACCGTAAGTCACCTTAAGAGAAAATAAATATAAAAGAAATGAGCTTGTGCAACGCACAGAGCTTAAATAGCTACTTATGCTTGGTGCCCAGATGATTCAAATGCCGTTCCTATCTGAAAAATATTTTATGCTTGAGATTATTATTTTATTGGTCTCACATATTCTGTCCAGACGATGGGTGGACATAGATTTTTGTACGATTAAGACCGTAAATCAATATTCAAATCGATGGCCGGTTTGATTCCGATTCTACGAGCTTATCTAAATTGACTCTGTCAGAATGCATGGTGTTACAATAGACAATGAATTCGATAGTCTATAGCACGTCTGGACAAATCTGGTCAAAATCTGATCCAGTCTGAAGCTAACAGTCCTCGCGGCCTTAAAATCCGTAGTAGAATATTAGTATTACTCCTCGGGGGCAGTGACTAATCATTATGGTCTTATTATTAAGTGGGGGCAACATGCTCTTTTACAGAACTGTCATCCATTTGCAAAAACGATTAGGGCTTGGGAAAAGTCAAAGCAAATGCACATTTTTCCGCGTGGAAAGGACAAAAACCCACGTGCCTGGGCTTGCTAATCGAACCTTGTTTGGTGCTGACAAAGTGGTTTCATAATGAAAATGATTTCATGAAATATTTGAAAGTCATATGATCCAGTCGGTAAGTTGATTAAGAAAATGGTTGAGATGACGGAAGCTCTTGAAAGGGTATGAACCCCGGATAAAACTATAGGTTTCGTTTTTTCTATTGCATGCTAAATTTACTCCATCGATCAATTAAGAACTGCTTCTTTTATTCCTTGTGAAAAAACACAATTTAGGATAACTTTCAAACTTATAAAATGCAACATTAATCTTGTGAATGACGTAAGATGCCAACGTTAATGTGAAATCATTTGCCCTTAGCAAGGTGAGGAATTGATATACCAAGAGTGTCTAGTCCATATTATGTGGAACATGGTCATTTATGATGAGATAAAAATGAATTGCTCAATGATACCATTAGCATCAATGTAAGGCATATAGTAATGTTGATAAAAGGAGTTATCATACTAATGTTTTCCCCAAAATCAATTTGACAAAAGGTATTTTCCATTGATTTAACACTTGGCACTTATCACTATCTCTTCTCGCTCCCACTCTTGATATTTGCGATGTTCAAATCTAAGTTTCTCCATTTTATCCTTTCACTTACGTTCCTCACATGCTTAACATCATAGAAAAGGAATCAAACATGAACATGAAAATGGCTAGTCTCCTTGATTTCTAGACTTAGAGTGATTGGTAAGGACGATATGGAATTTTCAACTTGGAAATTGAAGGTAATTTGTTCGAAATCCTTTTTAAAAAATTATGTAAATTATTGTGCGTCAAATACCATAATTATACATGAAAAGTTTAAACTTAACTGGCTCATGAAACCTATAAGATATATAATGACCTTTGGGTAGTTGGATCGTTGTCCCGGTATCTCTTTATAATAAAAATTTTAGGAAGAAATGGAAAGAAAAAAAAAAAAAAAAAAAAACCCAAAAGGAAAAAAGGAATAAGCTTGGCGGGTTCAATGCAAGCAGTCGGGAGCAACACGCGCGCCGTGGTCACTATACGAAAGTCGAGGAAGAACTGACACCAGAAAAGCGAACCTCACTTTTTGTCTATGGCCACTAGGCGACGGTAACCCATGATTCTCTCTGTCTCTCTTTTCCTTAATTCCATGTCTTAAATAACTAAAATTCATCACTTCTGGTGCATATAACTTTAATACGTATTCATCGGGTCAGCCATGTAATTTAGGAGCTCAGATTTTACATACTTAAAATAGAATTCCGCCACAGGCGAAAAATATATATAGATGATTTGAAAGAATAATGTGCATCCTATCAATAAAATGAAAACACGTATTAAAGGGGGAAGGAAATAAATTGGGGGTTTGTTAGTTTATGTCAATTGGAAGATTAAAAATGAATCCGACTCTTTAAAGAGAATTGGATGGATTCATTCATATTCAAAGTGGAACTAGCTCCATTGAAAGGATTATGATGAGAATAATCTAAAGTATTATAGCATAGCATGGCGTGTAAAGGAAATAATTTCTAAAAAGAAAAGTCAATTGGTGAGTTCTAGATATAATTAGAAATATAAAATACATGTTGATTGGAAATAATTCTACACTTTTGTGGAGCTATTTTTCTTGAAAGTATAGCTCATTTTGAGAATTGAGGTGTGTTTATTTCACAAAAATGGATGATTTAGAACTTATTTTTCTAAAATGATCATTTGCATCGTTAACAAAAATGAATGAATGACAAACAATTTTATCATTCACGAAAATATTTGAACATAAATTATCATCGATAATAAAATATTTTTCATTAACTAATCATAAAGATTTTTTTAAAAATGATTAATATCACGAAAAATCTCAAATTGGTACACATATGATATATTTATTCCAAATTATTATTTTAATCATGAAAAACCCAAAACTAATATATTTATGATAATTTTACCTTAAACTAATATTTTGATCACGAAAAACTCAAAATTGATACATTTATGATAATTTTACTCCAAATGACTATAGAAAACCTCCAAATTAATACACTTCGACAAATTTATTGCAAATGAATTTTTCAATCTACAAAAACCTCAAATCGGCATATTTGTGATAAATACATCATCCGTTAAATTAGACTAATATCATTAAAAAAATCACAAAATTAATATAACTCAACTATCACATGTCATTCAATTCAACAATTTGATAATAAAATCTAACGGCAGACTAATATACCGAAATTGATCATAAATGTATTAATTTAGTGTAAATTTATCAAATATTTATTAATAGTAATATTAATCATTTTGAAAAAAATACTTTCTAAATAATCTTTCTCACCGAGAGTACGGATGGGAAAGCTGTCGGAGCGCGTGGAGCAGTAAGAGCAATACGAGGCCTGACTTAGGGGCGGGTTCATCTCGTCAGATTCCAACGACACCGTATCATCTCACCACTTTCCTCCAGCCTCCAGGTTGCGTGTGGAAAAGATACGGTGTTTTTGCTCCTCTATTGTTTTCGTCTCAAGTTCCGCGTAATTGAAAAAAGGCAAGTTGCTGATGGAATCTTGACGAAGCCTCCTCCTCCCTTTGCATTTCTCCCTCCTCTCTCTCTCTCTCTCTCTCTCTCCCCCCCCCCTCTCTCTCTCTCCCTGCAAAGCCTGACGATGAATTCCTTCCCAGTCAACCCTGCCGCGTTTGGCAGCTTCCTCTGCTGAGGGTCTTGGGACGCGCCCAAGTAATGCGACGGCGGGGACCGGGCGAAAGAAGAGAGTAACCGGGCGCGGAGGCGAATCGGCGGCGAGATCCGCGGCGGAGATCGCGAAGGAACGCTCCTTAGGTATACATGCGAAGCAATCTCAATCTTGTCCCCTCCCTTGTTTTCTGTAGCTTGCGAGAATCGAATTCCCGAGAGAAGTTCGGAAGCCTTGGGCCATTCGGTTTGGGCTTAGCGCTGCTGAAGTTTCGGCGTTTTTTTTTTTTTTTTTTCAAAGAAAATCTAATAGATCGGCTGGTATCTTTGGAGAAGAAGAAAAAAGGCTATGTTTTGTGCCTGACCCATGAATGATTGGATTGGGCGTGAGCGGTTCGTTTGCTTGTGCTGTGTTCCCGGTTTCCTTTTTGTTGCGATTTTGGGTTGTGGCGTTCTGCTGTGTGTGTTCTTGGGGTTGGGTAAGTATGTATCTGACGGGGTTGTTCATGCGGTATTTGGGATTAAGCTTGATGCTCCTCTCTGTGGTTTTGTGGGTTTGCGGCTTTGTGATGTCTTCTAGCGAATTTGACTTTGCTTTGTTGTTCCAAACTGGAGATCCTTTTTCTCCTTTTTACCTTCCGTTGCTGGGTGGTTTGATATTGTTCTGATCTTGGTATTCCTTGTTTTTTGGGTTAGCTTTTTCCCTTCTCAGGTGCTTTCCTGAGAAATTGCGATGCATTTAGAGGTTGCAAAATTGCTATTTCTTTCTGGTTTTAATTGCTTCCTTCCACTAAAGTGCGAAAGAGTTTGGTTCCCGTGTTTGTACTCTTTGCAATCAAAAGATCTAGGCTTTCATGGTTAATAGTTGATAGTGAAGAAGGTAATATATCTTTTCCTCTGGCCTATTTTTTTATTTGGATTGTAGCTAAGTCGATATATTTTGCTGTAATCTGCACGTTGTGTTTTATCCTTTGTAATAATTTTGTATTTGGAGCTAGGTTTAAACCATGAGTTTGTTAAGATAAGTTCTACTGTCATGATTTATAAAATGATAAGCTGTGGAAAGGATAGCCAGCAACTCAAATTTTGTGGAAAGCCAGAGTTGAATATGTTCTGGTATGTAGTGCCCTTTTTTGCATTTACTGTTATTAAGTCGAAAGCCAAGCAATGGATTACGATAGACTGGAGGGATCTAGCCGCTAAAAGGCTAAACTCTCGCTAAAGCATGGATGCTAGGCTACATATCATATAATGGTGCAAAGAAGCATGTGATACTCAGCAGCATGGTCAATGGCATATTATATCAGACACATGATGTCTATTCCAGACCATACTTGTCACATGAGAGGCTTATTGAAGGATTCTCTGTCAGAGTTGGACGTCTTAATACCTTTCTAGTTTTCTAGTTATACTGTGTCAAACTGAAACCCTAATGCAATTGGGTTCAAGTTCAGTGGTTGGTGCACATGGATTTATGATGTCTCCACGTGTGTGCTTTATTTGGTTCATTTCATATGGTTTTTGTATATAATAGATGAGTAGTTGGATGTCTTTATAAGTCAGTTGGTTGATTCTCACTTTTATGAATATAACCTAGAAGAACATTACTTTACCCATTTTGTTTTGCTACATGGACTTGCAATCTTGGGGATCATTTCTGATTTGTGGAGACACCTTGAAAATCAAAAAGTTGGGTGTTTTTAAATATTTCTTGGTTAAATATTCACAGAGGTCAGATGAGTGATTAACTTTGATTAGATTCTTTCTTTGTAAATGGTTAGAAAACTAAAATTCTAAGATGCAGATATATAATTGTTTTAGATATTTTGATTTGCTGCTAACATTGATTTTCCATTTTATGGTTGAAGATGGATTCCTCAGTTAATTGGAACTGCGTGTGTAAATGCTGATAAGTTCAGACTTTTCAAGCAAAATTATTTGGAGATAGTGTTCTTCTGAGCTAAGGTGTCTAAGATGGATGAACGAGCAGTTTCTTGTGACAGCTCTTCCCTGAAAATGGCTAGGGAAGTGAAGCTGGAGGAAGATGAGGAAGAATTTCGCAGTTGTTGCGAAGATGATGAAGTGTGGACGGAGACTGACGATTCTGTTAAGGTGGAGCCCAAGTATATTTTAGGTGAATTTTCAGTGAAATTGTTCTTCAAGGGCATTTCAATCAACGAGTTCGGGGAATCTGCTGTCGAGCTTTCCGGAATTGGGGTGTCTATGGAACGGTTAGCTGATCTTCCTATTATCCAGGTGCAGAAAAAGTTGGATTTCTTTGTGGAGGAATCTGTGGCTGATTATTTAGCTCTGATGGACGGTCTAGTGGAGGCTTCGCAGAACAATATCCGTCACGTTTATGCCTTTACTGATTCAAAGATGTTATATGATCAGGTAAGCTTGTCTAAAGAAGGATGTATCTGTTATTATTTGATATAATATATGTGAGTAGTAGAAATTATTTTGTTGGTCACATATTGTATATGCAGTGCAATTATAATAAATGGTCGGGTGACATGGGTGCTTTTGACAGATAATGAATGAAGATAAGCTTGAGATTCCACTTCTGGTTGCATTGAGGCAGAGAATACTGGAACATGCAGTTAATTTTGACACCTTCATTTTGGAAGTTGTGTCCGGTAATGAGCTGGATAGGGCATGCCGACTGGCCTGCGTGGCTATTGGGATCGTTTCATATCCCATCTGTGGAGAGAAGTCTCTTGACAACTGTTCTATTTGTCGTGAGGATAGACCAACACCCATGATGATCACCATGAAATGTTCACACAAGTTCTGTTCCCAATGTATGAGAACTTATGTGGATGGAAAAGTACAAACTTCTCAAGTTCCTATCAGATGTCCCCAGTTGAAATGCAGATACTATGTATCCCCTGTAGAGTGCAAGTTTTTCCTTCCACTTGCTTCATATGAATCTCTGGAAAGAGTCCTTGGGGAAGCAAATATTCACTCTGATAAAATCTATTGCCCCTTTCCGAATTGTTCTGTCCTGCTTGATCCTCAAGAATGCTTGTCAGCCAGGGCAAGTTCCTCGAGTCAGTCAGAAAACAGCTGCGTTGAATGTCCGGCTTGTCAGAGGTTTATCTGTTTGGAGTGTGGTGTCCCCTGGCACTCTTCATTGACCTGTGAGGAGTACCAAGATCTTCCAGCAGAGGAAAGAGATGCTGAAGACATCACTTTGCATCGTCTAGCAGCAAACAAGAGATGGAGGCGTTGCCAGCAGTGTCGTAGAATGATTGAACTCACTCAGGGTTGCTACCATATGACATGCTGGTAAGAGGAATTGTTTGTTTATGAGCGATGATAATTCCTATGTGCAGGCTAGATATAAGGCTTTATTCTGTTTTCTGGAATACTAGGGTACTTTGACCAGCATGGCAGTTTGCACTTGGAAGTATGGGGTAGATATTCTAGAAATAGAACTTGGCACTTTAGCAAGTACCTCACCGTTAATGGAACTTGAATTATTTATATTCTAGCTAGATGTTACAGATGGGAAGGACAGGTTTGTTGAGGTTTTCCATGAATTAGTTGGAAGGCTCTTGCATCCTTTATGCAAGGCATGTTCCTGGTGCAGTGTCCCTGCACGTAATAATGCAGTGAAGAGTGCTGTCATACTTCCCAAGATAATGAATGCCGGACACATCAATAGCTTTTATAAAATATGTTTACTCAATACTATGCCAATTAGGTGCTTGCTGATCACTTTGCTGATGATCTCACTGGTTTAAACACCAAAGTAAAACTTGCACGTTATTTCTTAAGCTAGTTTTAGAGTACTGGCATTGCTCTACTTTAAATATGGAACTCATTAGTTGTAATATATAATTTCTCATAGGACTGCCTGATCAGTTTAACCTGAATTCTGTTTACTTTGTCTTGCAGGTGTGGCCACGAGTTCTGTTATTCTTGTGGTGCTGAATACCGAGAAGGCCAACAGACTTGTCAATGTGCATTCTGGGACGAAGACAATTCTGGGGATTTAGTTTCACATTCAGCTCAAGAATCAGAACAATGGGCCTGGGAAACTTTCAATTCACTCCCCATGATAATGGATGCATACTCGGACCAAGAGAGGTCACAACTGGCACTCATTCAAAGATTTCTTGCTGGTGGCTTCAGTCTCAGTGATCACCATCCATATCAATCCCCTCCTCGCTGTACAGACTCATACGTAGATGCTATTAAAGATTTGCATCAGCTTCCTTGGCTGGAGAGGTTTGTCTCCGTGATAAGTGATGATTACTATGAAGATTATATGCAATAAGATGTGTAACAATAGCAAGCCTTCAGGCAATAAGTTTCACACAGCTAAAAAAGGTCTTAGCTAGGTGGGTAAAGAGTTCCTCACTCTGTTCCCCTTATTCACACTGGCCTGGAAAAATAGGTGCTTTTCCTTGGAGTCGTCTCATTCTCTGTCGGAGTAGATAGACTGAGAAAAAGGGGAAAGAAAAAATATTTATCTCATTGAGGCAATGGAAAGTCATTGAATCATATTTTTCTCCATGCATTCTCTTCTGAGCACGTTATGGCAAATATCAATACTCTTGATTGCGAATTTGCGACATTAATGTGCTTCTGGTTCTAGGGGATGAGTTTGTTTCATTGATGTAATTTAGAGCTGATGCAGCAGTAAGATGACAAACGATATAGTGACGAACGTAGTTGTGTTGTGAAGAGCAGATGATGGATTAGTACAATGACGTGGCTCTGAATGTCTTGATTCATCAGTGGCCATACATTCATCCGGGTGGGTGCCATTACATGTAAATAGGAACTTTTGGTTTTTCTTTTAGGGTGTGAATCTTCAGTCGTGTTCAAAAAATCATTAAGATGGAAATTTATGCTTTTTAATGTGAAGTTGAACATGCAGAAACCGTAAAAGCACTAGTTTTGAGTTTCTAACTGTTTCAGCTTCCTGCTGATCTTTGCTTTTAGAGGCCTGCAACATGTTCTCGGTCAGGCTTTGGACTCCTTCGAAATAAAGCAACGTTCTCAAAGCTCCGTCAAAAACTCAACTCAGCAATGCTAATACTATAAAAAGCTTGTGAACTTCGTGCCTCATTACGTACTTGGGTTATGTGTTGGTATTGTTTAAACTTTTGCCCTGGATAATTTTATGGAATTAAAGGAGGTTCTTTTGGGGATGGGCTGTGTCCTGTCAAATGAATTCACAGTGCAATTATTGTACGTACGTACATACCTATCCTTTACTCTAATCCAAGAGTCTCTTAAGTGCTAGCTGTTAAGAAACCTCTGTCTAGATTTCGAAGTTGACAAAACTTTTTAATTCTAATGATTGTGTCAGAATATGTTCTGGTTCAAGTATGTCATTATAAACAACATTCAAAGACTTAGCAAAGTTTGTTCTATTCCAGAATCATTTACACAAACAAGATGAATATCCCACTTTGGTGGGTCTAGAACGTGACAAATTTATAATGAAGTAACTCCAAAACATGACTCATCTAGCAAAACATGACTTATCTAGAATATAACACGGGACGGAAACAAAGACATATTCAAAATATAATCTACAACGGCTAATGATCTAGTTAAAGATTTCACTTTCCCAAAATATATTGATTGAGTCAATCAAATTTATTGAAGAAATCAATCTTGGAGACGAGTTTCAAATGAGAAAGCTATACTTATGGAAATTAAGATTTTGATTGTATAGGCAACCGAAATCAAGTAGAGATTGTATCTTCATCTTCAACGACCACAAAATCTCTTTGAATCATTTTGTCTAATGGGTAAATTGGAAGAAAATCCTCCAATGATTGGCTAACAGTTAGTGCGGCATAAAGGAGTATTTAAGGAGATTGATCAGTCTAAAGGAGATAGAGACGCAAATATGAAATTTCAAAGTTTGAAGCTAATCTCAAGGTCCTCCTCAACTTCTAATAAACTTGAAACTTTTATCCGCTAACGATTTAAACTGGATTACTTCACAATAACAATCCATTACAACAAGATGCTCTTTGAGCCAATTCTTTTTATATATAACATCAAAGTTATACATAGGCAAAATAGTCAAGTACAACTTTAGCCAGTGACTCTCATTTCTACGACTTTATTTCAACAAACCAAAGTTCTACAAGCTTACCTATATTTCCATTGTGCCGCTTTGATAAAATTTTCCTAGAAACATTTTTCACTTGATCGACGCATAGCTCGGTTCATTCCTATCCCCTTCGCCATCCTAGTAGTGCCCCATCTACGGTAGTGGTGCATGTGCTCCCCTGGATCTGTGTGGATAGTTTCTCACCTAGTGGTCGTGCTGACCACATCCATAACACACTCATGTTCTACCAAGACATGGAGTTGGTCTATGCTTCATTCTACAAATTCGGCACATACCGTTCGGGTTGGGTACCGGCTTTCCGATCCCACTCTTTCCGTGGTACCCCTCGATGGCCCCCAAATCCGTTAGGGTCGCCACAAGTACCTTTCACTTGCTCTTGAAAGTGTATTACTCTGATACCAAAGAATTTCATTATAACTTAGAAATTTTGGGGGTTTATATCATTTAAATCGGTCCCTACGCAGTATATATACCAGAAGCACATTCAACTACTCCCTGTCCTGATAATAAGATGATGCAATTCGACTAAACATTTTATAAGTTAAAGCCGAACACTTTTATTTACATAAACTAGATGAACATTTTCAGTTGGTACACCAAAATGCCGTAGTCTTATATACTCGGCTATACTTCGAAAGATGACTGACGTTTCAAACAATCATATAATAAAGTCCATTGATTAGTGTCGGCATCCCAAAATTCCTTCCTTTGATGTCATCCCCATCTTGGTCACTCCACACTACTCGGTCCCCGTCGTCGTCTTCTGGTGGTGGTGGGAGCGGCCCCAGAGTACATCCATTCCTCCGAACATATAAGACGACGAACTCCTGATGCACGGGACCTCGGGGTAGGCCAGTGTTGACAGTCAATATCACCCTTACCATAATGAATGTCAGTCCAAGCAAATCGTGATCGTGATACTCTGACTATTCCCACTACAATCGATAGGGATCCCATAGAAAGTACCCGGAGGTGCGGGCAGCAGAGACATCTTGTCTAGTCTGAAATGTTAGTCCCCAAAAGGGGTTGGTACAACCACCCAGCAGCGAAAGATCTACTAAACTATATCACGCAGAACCATCACTATCTAATTTCATGCAAGATGGACAAAACATATAATCAAAGGAATGAGTATGCATCAAATCAATAAACTCTTTAAAGCAAAGGCAATGTAGTTTCAAAAACCAAAATGCATTCTTTTAGTTACATAGGTCCTAATTATAGAACCAAACTGTTATGACACATCCTATTCCATGCCATATAATTTAATCCTATAACTAGACCACCCACACACTTAGTAGAACCATCAATTTTAGTATTCAGAAATAGGTTTCACCTCTCGGAGGACCAATGTTTTCGTCCCTCCGGGCATTCGCACCCACCCTGGCATCGCGAAAGTCTCCGGCATTTAGCCATTAGGCCATCAGGCATCTAGAGTGTGTTACGTCACACCTCTAGGCATCTCACACCCCACCTGGCATCACGAGGAATCTCTAGGGCTCGCCATGAAAATGGTTACCCCTACCTTCTGGATTTACATACCCACAAGCATACAACTGAGCATCCTGAAACTCCCGGGGAAAACCTTTGGGGCACTGCGGAGCCCAGGCATCCAAAGGACATCGACTCACTCAAACCTTCGGGCCTCCAGACTCCCGGGGCATCGTTGACTCAACGGTCCGACGGTATCATTAACATCTTAACTCATTTCAATATCAAAAACATTTTCAATGTAATGACATCAAATGTCCCATGAGTCTTTATCAAAATCTCAATATTGAATGATTTGCTAAATACCAAAACAGTTTTAAAACAACAACCACATCTGAAATTCCTTTTGAATGCTTGAAAATCTCCCTTCATGATATCGAACAATGCAAACTGAGTTTTTCGAAAGCATATCAATACCACAACAGCATGCTTTGAAATCATATGCCATTCCATGTCAAAACATTTTTGAATTACCAATGTGGAGAATCCTTTGAGTTCTTGACAATCCCACTTTATGATATCAAGTAATGCAAAATAGAGATTTCAAGGACACGGCAATATAACAATAATAGTCTTTATAAATAGGTAAATCTCATATCGTTGAAATCAATTCATAAAATCAAAAGCATGATACCAAATCCATAAAATCCATTTTCATGTTTAAATTTCAAATGCTTTTTGAAATCCACATGTAAAGCCTCGAGTCGCACTTGCATTACGGCTCGAAATAAAACAATTTATCAAAACCATTAGTAAGTTGAAACGGCATGTTGGCAAATTCAAATCTCAATCCCAACTCCAATGGTTTGGGATGTTTTCTATAAGAAGTTCAGAAATCTTTAAAATATGAAGCATTTCTTAAAATATTTGCGTACGATGTCACAGTACCCATAAATTTCGATGAAATTCAAGAGATTTTCTAAAACAGTCCACAATCAAAATCTGTTTTTCGATTGAAGTTCAAAACTTGAAATGTATAGGTGATGATTTTCACCAAAATCATAAGCATTTCTTGAAGTATTGAAAATCATAGTACGGCGTATCGATGATATCGGTCCTGACGTCGGCAGCGCATGTGCACAGGCGAAGGGAACGATCCCTTTCTTTCTCTCGCTGCTCACTCCCTCGCTCACTATTCTCTCGGTCTCTCTCACTCACTCGTCCGCTTATTCTTTTTCAGCTTGCAGTGATGGAAGTGATCGATAATTCAATGGGTTCATGGACTTTCACCAAGGGACGCGTGGACGAACGTGTCACCCAAGAAGACCCTCACCTAATTGACTATTTGAGTCAACATTGTTGTCTTCTCGTGGCCGCTCGAGCAAGGGACAAGTGGGGGTGTCGTGGCCATCATCCGGGTTCTCCTCCGCCAGCGCACGAAATGGTTGGTGCGTGGCTTCCGCTGGCCAGCTCTTCTCCATGCAGCGAACGTGGCAGCAGAGGTCAACTTCCCCAATTGTTGACCCCTGAAGAGGAAACGTGCGTGGAGCATCTCGGTTCCACGGCCCTCATTCGTGTGGGCCACATACGTGGGCTTCACATTGCTATAGGGAGGGGAATTCTACGTGGGTACTCCTTCGGTCAACACTTCCCCTTTAATTGACCAACAAATGGACGTGGCTGCATGGTTTTGCATGGCCAACTCCTCCATTTGTTGACCAACAAGAAAGAAAGGAATGTGCATGGGAATTCATTCTTTGTCTGTCCATGAAGAAGAAAACGTGGTGGTGGTGTGGCCAAGGTCTTTGCATGGAATTGCATGGTCTAGTGTAGCTGAAATTTTGAAAGTCTACGTCTCCGCGTGCATGCAAGCTAGCTTAGTAAGGTATCAATGTCGAAAATATTAGCCTTGCGAGAGACGTTGCGCAAAGAAATTTCTAGATGAAGTACTATCGCAAGAACGTGACGAAATGTGATGTCTTGACACGGTGAATGTGGTGACAAAACGGCATCCACAAGTAGTGCCAATGACGTAGTCTGACGACAAATTCGTCGACCCGTCTCAGATAGTTACATATTTGAGGTTTGACGAAACCCAGATGCCACACTTTCGGTTAGGACGAATGGGGTACTTTCCTTCTGTCACGTTTTTCCAAACCAAATAACTTAATTCTTCATGAAACTTTCTCTTATAGATGTTGAACATGTCCTATATTTGATTGTTGAAATAACTTAATTCTTCATAATTTTCTAGGTTTTCAATTCCTTTTCTTTCAAGAATTAATGAGAAGTAAAAATTGTCCAAGCTAACTCATCTCATCGTTTCAGTCTGATTTCTAACTCACTGGTATCATCACACTTGCATCTCGTCGTGGCATCTTCCACCCACAAGCACCATGTTTATCTTGGTCATTCAAATAAACAAGTTTTGCATCATGCTTACAATTCTAGTTATAAGTCAATATCTTGTGAGTTTTCTCTACTCGGCAAATCTCATTGATTGCTTTTTGAATCTGTTGGTCATCGTGCATGTTCCCTTTTAGTTGTCATTCATTATGATGTCTGGACTAGTCCAATTTTATCTAATTATAGTTTTAGATACTTTGTGTTATTCATTAATGACAACTCTCAGTATGCTTGGGTCTTTCCCAAGAAAAATAATTTCAATGTGTGAACACATCTTCATCACTTTTGTTGTTTTATTAAAATATATGTCATGTCCCAAAAATAATTTTTTACAATCTGATGCCGTTCCTTGTCTTTCTTGTCCACACACTCCATCTCAAAGTAGCTTTGCAAAATGCAAAATCAGAAACCTAAATGAAATATCTTGGATGTTATTAACTCATGCCTGTATGCCTCTTTTACGTTTGGTTGATGCTCTTCTTACTTGCTTTTAAAACTCGTCCTTCTTGATATTCTTCTTTCCACTGTTTATTTGGGTTCTGGTTTGATTACTCATTCTTTTGTGTTTTTGGGTGTGTTTGTTATCCTTTTCATTTGTCTCGTGCCCTACCATGAGTTCGCACCTCATTTTGTTTCATGTGTATTTCTTTGTTACACGTTGAATTGCAAAGGTTATCATTGTTTTAATTGGTCAAGTGGTCATATGTTTGTTAGTCATCAAGCTCTATTTGATGTGAAGGATTTTATCAAAATTTTACCTTTTGATAAAATCCTTCGGCTCTCAGTCCCGCCACCCATTATTACAAGTCAAACCCTTATCTTTTTCTTTCTTCCAAGAAAACCATTCGTCCTTCCTCCCTCTTGCCCTCTCTCCTGTCATTCAGCTTAATCATCCCATTGTCTCTTTCATTTTCTTTAGCCCAACATCCTAGCCCACCTTTTTCCTCCTCTCAGTCCATAACCTACTTCAGTTTCTTTTTCCCCTCCGCTGCCCCTCTCCTTGAGCTGATTTTCGTTGTTCCGACATGTCCCCTCTTTGAACTGATTCCTTCCTCAATAGACACCGAAAAGTCTTCTCTCCCTCTTTGTCCCATTTCAGCCCTCCACTCATCTTTATGCGGACCGCGCCAATTGTAGAATTCTAAACCCGACAAAATTTTTAATCTCTCTCTTTCTACCGAGCGACACTGACTTGCTACTCTAAGGCCATTCCCTGTCAACGTTGAAAAGTAACAATGGCAG
The DNA here is from genome assembly GCA_014182555.1 of Eucalyptus erythrocorys. Taxonomy (NCBI): domain Eukaryota; kingdom Viridiplantae; phylum Streptophyta; class Magnoliopsida; order Myrtales; family Myrtaceae; genus Eucalyptus; species Eucalyptus erythrocorys. Next base: position 29,652,454 of record CM024600.1, on the reverse strand, counting down.
ATGAATTTATCACCTTGGTCACTAGCCACACTTGGGATCTTGTACCACCTTATCCTTCTAAGAAATGAGTTGGTTGTAAAGTGGAATTATCAAATGCTTCAAATATTGCCTTGTTGCATAGGGATTTAAGTAGCAAGCCAGACTAGATTATGACGAGACATTTAGCTTGGTTGTTAAATCCACTACAATTTAGTTTGTTTACTCTATTGTGATTTCTTTAGGATGGATCATATGCCAACTAGTCATTAAAAGTTCCTTCTTACACGGCATCCTTTGTGAGGAAGTGCACTGTGCTAACCTTCCAATTTCTTTTATTCTGAGTTCCCTAATCAAGTGTGTCATCTATGGAAAGCCATTTGTGGCTTAAAATAGGCTCCACGTGCATGGTTTCATCACTTCAGTAACTTGTAATTATTTTTGGGCTTCATTGCAAGTAAAGTTGATCGTTTGCTATTTGTCTATGCTTCCTCTTAGGGTGATTTATATCATTTATTGTATGTTGATGATATACTTGTCACCCTTGATGATCCTAATTTCTTATGGTCCTTGATAACTTGGTTCTCATAGAGATTTGTTATGAAGGATTTGGGGCGACTACACTATTTTCTTGGTGAAGCTAATCACCCCTCTAATGGTACTTTTTTTTTTTTTTTTTTTTTTTTTAATATGTATCTATCTGAGGCCAAGTATGTCAATAGGTTTTGACGCAAGTTTGACATTGTTAAGGTTAAGCCCCTTGTTTACTCCCTCGGTTTTAATGAATTTGTTGTCAGCTAACTTTGGTGAGCTTCTTGCTTTTTTGACATTGTATCAACAAATGGTTGGTGCATTGTAGTATGTATCTATGACTAAGCCTGATATTAGTTTTACTGTGATCTTGGTTAGTCAATTCACAAATCAACACTGATTACCTCATCTTCTAGTTGTCAAATGTCTATACTAGTTAGGAGCGTAAAAAATAACCAAACCAAACACATCAAAATATACACTCTCTCACTCTAGAAATTGTGAATCTCTTGTCAATGCTACAAGTTTTCTCTGGGTATCTCCTTCCCCGTTGTCATCTGCACCTCCATCGCCATGAACATAACTCTCGACTCCATCCTCATTAGTAGCTTGATCATATTCCATCTCCCTCTTTGTGTCACCAATTGCTGCTCCAAACCTCACACAATGTTGTTGCCCCAATGTGTCTCCCCTCACTCGTCTCTATTTGCAGCAACCTTAAAAGTTGTAACAAACTCAAGGAAGAATGTAGGAATTGTGTTTTCTGTATATTGAATTGTATATCGCTACAGAGATGTATAATATACAAGAAGATTCAATAAAAAGTAAAGAAAATATTCCTATCCACAAAATATTTCTAGTCCTAAAATAATCACAATCCTAATCAATTACAATCTTCAATCTAATTCCATATCTTCAGAACATATCTTCTTTCAACACTCCCTCTCAAGCTGGTGGTTTGTATATGTCCAAAACACCAAGCTTGTCTAGAAGATATGTATGCTGTCTTTGGCAAAGAGGTTTGGTAAATATATCCACAGGTTGTTCTGTGGTTCTAATCCCTCTTGTTTCAATGATACCTTCTTTGATCTTCTCACGTGTAAAATGGCAATCAACTTCTATATGCTTCGTCCTCTCATGTAATATGGGGTTTGCTGCAAGTTTGATAGCTGAATCATTGTCACAAAAGAGCAGTGTTGGTCCTCTAACTTGTATCCCAAGATCCTGAAGTAGCCCTCGTAACCATACCACCTCACAGACAGTCTTCGCCATAGATCGATATTCAGCTTCTGCTGATGATAATGACACAGTGGACTGCTTCTTTGTCTTCCATGAAAGCAGTGACTCCCCAAACTTAATACAGAAACCAGTGATAGATCTCCTACTCATGGGACATGTAGCATAGTCCGAATCACAATAGGCTGTCATATGCATATTACATTTTCGAGAAAGGAGTATTCTTAGCCCTGGACATCTCTTTAGATATTTTACGACCTTCAAGGCTGCATTCATGTGAGATTGCTTTGGACTGTGCATGAACTGGCTAAAAGTTTGTACAGCATAGCAGATGTCTGGTCTAGTCATGGTGAGATAGATAAGTTTTCCAACTAGTCTTTGATAACTTGTCGGATCTTTAAGTAATGGATCGTCAGAAAAAGACATCCCAGCATCATAATCAACACTAGTTAACTTGGCATTTTGTTCAATGGGAATGGCTGCCGGCTTGCACCCTGATAATCCCGCTTCTGATATAATCTCCATTACAAACTTTCTTTGGCTAAGAGAAATCCCCTGATCAGAACGAGCTATCTCTATTCCAAGAAAGTATTTAGGTGACCCTAAATCTTTGATATGAAAAGAGGAATGTAGAAACTCCTTAAGCTTTCTCACAGCGGAATCATCATTTCCCATAATAAGTATGTCGTCAACATAAATCATCAAGTAGATAGACGACATACCTTTTGTCCAAGTAAAGAGAGCATAATCATGCTTGGATTGCTTGAATCCGGCACTCGTGAGTGCGTTGGTAAACTTGGCATACCATTGCCTAGAGGCCTGTTTTAAACCATAAAGAGATTTGCGGAGATGACATACCTTAGACTCCCCCTGTCTCCGTAATCCGTGTGGAAGATCCATATAAATCTCCTCGTCCAGATCACCATGAAGGAAGGCATTGTGGACGTCCATTTGATGCAACGACCAGTTGCGAAAGGCAGCAACTGACAAGAAGGAGCGAACGGTGACATCTTTCGCCACTGGAGAAAAGGTCTCATGGTAGTCAAATCCTTCTCGCTGTGTGAATCCTTTAGCTACCAACCGGGCCTTGTATCTTTCCACGGAACCATCTGCTTTATATTTAATTTTATATACCCATTTATAGCCAATGGACTTATGATGAGCAGGTAAGGATACAATATCCCAGGTGTGATTGTCAACCAGGGCTTTAAGTTATGCTTCCATGGCCTTTTGCCAGCGGGGATCACGTACAGTCTCATAATAACTAGACGGTTCTTGTTCCTCAGAGATGCGACTAATGCAACATAAATGATTTGATGACAACTGATCAAAAGATACATAGGAGGATATAGGATAACGGTACCTGACGACTTTGATGAAGAACAGACATAATTTTTTGTCCAAGTGGGTGGACAAGTAACTCGACCAGACCGTCGAGGTGGCTCATGTGGCACCTCTAATGATGGTTCTTCAATATCTGCTGGCTCAATGGAGTTGATCACTTGAGGCTCTTCTTCCATGAAGTCATGTTCAATTCTCATCAGGTGGTGGAAGTGGTGCTGCATCCACTATTTGCTGTCCTGGAGGTGAAGTGACAACATATGGTCCTCCAGAAGACAAATCTTCTTCTGACAAAAATCTACGATTAACGGCTACATCATTTCCAGATGTGGAAGGAGAATCTTGGAAGGGGAAAGTGTCTTCATGAAAGACCACATCTCTGCTGATAATAAACTCCCCAGTAGACTGTTCATAAACTTGATAACCCTTTTTTAGATTGGCATACCCCATAAATATGCACTGCTGAGCACGAGGGGCCATTTTGTCCCGAGGTCCTACCGTAGTCACATAATAGAGACAACCAAACAACCGAAGATGACTCAAATCTGGTTTCTTTCCATATAATAGTTCAAATGGAGTTTTTCCTTTTAGAATCCTAGATGGCATACGATTTATCAGATACGCTGCAGTAACCACACAATCTCCCCAGAAATTCTCTGGTATAGATGCCTGAAATTTAAGGGCCCGTGCCACTTCCAAAAGATGACGGTGTTTTCTCTCAACAACTCCATTCTGCTGTGGTGTGTAGGTGCAAGTACTTTCATGTAAAATTCCATTTGAAGAAAAGAAAGATGCACATTCACCACTGAAGAATTCCTTTCCATTATCAGTACGGATGCGGCGAATTGACTTTCCAAACTAAGTTTTGGATAAAGAGATAAAAATTCACAGGTAAGATAGAACTTGATTTTTGGATTGTAAGAGAAAGACCCAGGTGGCACATGAGTAATCATCGACGATTGTGAGAAAGAACCGTGAACCATCATGATTTAGGGTGTAATATGGTCCCCAGACATCAGCATGAATTAAGGAAAAAATGCTGTCAATGTGAGTATTACTAGTTGGAAAAGGGGAACGAGTTTGTTTCGCGAAAGGACAAATAGGGCACTCAGGGCAAGGGAAAGAAGCAGTGTGACCCAATCTTTGATGATGAAGGAAATTTTTATTGCTAGCAACATTACACATTGATTTATTGAAAGCAATGGAGGGGAAATTAAAATTGCTTGGAAGATCGATCCAGAAATACAATCCTTGATAGATTCTACCCAAGCCCATCGGATTGCCAGTCGAACGGGCCTGAAATAGACATTTATCAGAGTCAAACAGGGCATGACAGGAATTTTCTTCACAGGCTCGATATACTGAGATGAGGTTAAATTGGAAATTAGGGATATAAAGGACATTTTTAAGACTGATGAGTGGGCTAAGATTCACAGTTCCAGTCACATCAACATGTGTGCTTTGTTTCCATTTGGGAGTTGTACCGATATAGGAAAGGATAATTTCTTAATATTGGAAAACAATTTCTGATTGCGAGCAATGTGATCACTAGCTCCAAAGATCAATAATCCATTCATCCTTTGCAATTGAGTTCATCGACAATGAGAAATACCTGTGAAGCTCACTATCTTGTCAGAAGCATCCAATTTCTTTAAGGTTTCCATCAGCTCCTGATATTCCCCATGAGAAATTGATTTGTCTGCTGATTTGCCCAATACCTGTAAAACAGTTGAAAATTTTCCTTTCTCCTTTTCGCCAGGTTTACCATGGAGTTTCTAGCAATTTTCAACCGTGTGATGTGGGCATTTACAATAATCACAGTACAACTTACCCCTTCCCTTTTGATTATTTTTTGTAAATGAACTGGGCCTATTCACAGCATGGGCCATTGTCGACCCATACGGCCCATCAGGAATTGCAAGCAGATTACTTCGCGGCCCATCTTGCGCTGAATAACGCCCGCGTGGGCCATCTGGACCCATATGTACTTGAGCCGCATGGACCGTTGGATTCTGTTCGCCCCTTGCGTCCAAAGCCGTCAGATCCAGCCTCTCCCGAGAATGAATATGAGCCGCCCGATTGATCGAACACATCGTGGCCGCTTGTTGCTGAACGAAATCCTCTAGGGTTTTCTTCTTGAAACCCTAGATCTAAATCGAGAGCCTCTCTTCCTCCCGTGGCCCTCTGTAGCAGGCGAGGAAATTTCTTCGACGCCAGAGCCACGCTCTCAGTATTCTTCCCGTAATCGGCTGCTTTCTGTTGACTCTCTTCTTGAACAGCAAGCTGATAGATGCGGCCAAGGGTTGGCATCGGCTCCATCATCAGGATTTGTGACCTAAACGAGAGGTAGGCTTCGTTTAATATGAGGAGAAAACGTATGGCTTTCTTCCTGTCTCGCATTCTCTTGTATTGCTGCAAGATGGCTTCTGGCCATTCAAATTTCTCCTCAGCTGCCTCCAATTCGTTCCACAGACCTGAAATTTTGTTAAAAATCGCAGCAACAGTCATATTCCCTTACTTTAAATCAGAGATTTGTTGCGTCAAGGAAAAGATTTTCACTTGATCTAATTTTCCAAACATCTCTTTGATATTTTCCCACATCTGTTTCGAGTCCTCCGTCAGGGGAAGAGCGGCTGCGACTTCGGAGGTAATGCAATTTCCGATCCACGTTTGGACCAATTGATTGCATTTCCTCCACAGCCGTGCCATTCTCTCGTCGGAGGGAACTGGAATGGTTCCGTCGATAAACCCCTCTTTATCTTTCATTACCAGTGCGCGTCGGAGCTCGCACGACCAATTTGTGTAATTTTCGGATCCAGTTAACTGTTGAGCGATGAGCTTGATTTCTAGTCCGTCGGCATTGGTTGTGAAAAGAGGGTTGCCGGGCTCCGGCCGACCGCTGGCAGCGAAGATTTGGTATGGAGGAAACCCTGGCGGTGGATTCGAGTAGGGATTTCCCCCAAAACTTGATCCGCCAGATCCGGTTGTAGAATCCGCATTGAAGAAAAACGGACCCGGGTAGGGATTTGTTCCCATACCCGGTTCGGTCGACCCGCCTATCCATTGTGGATTAGTGGTTGCGCCTGCCCCGTTGTTGGTTGGTAGGCCTCCACTAGTTTGCGTGCCATCTCGATAACCCGGCAATAATGTATTTGGACTTGGTCCAAAGTACCAAGGATAGGGTACCCATTGGTAAGGCGGCCCTGAATAGGGTTGCCCCATATTAAACTGAGCCGGAGCAGTTCCCCATTGTGCATGCTGAGGATGGTTCTGTGGCTGAATTTGTTCCTGTGGTATGATCATTGCCGAGGATTCGTGGACCTGAGGAGGTGGTGGCGTTGCTTCTTCTGTTGACTGAACATCCAATCCTGAGGTAAGTGCTTGTGGATTTGCCATGATGACAATTTTCTAAGAGTTTTGCAACAATTCTATATGGCAGATTTTTGAACAAGAATTGAAGGCTGAATTCCTGCTGGGCACTGCTCTGTTTTGCGAGAATTGCAGCAACAAGGAGCAGAGGAAGCTGGTCTGTTCTGCTAAGGATTGCAGCAACAAACTCAAGGTGCGGCTGGTCTGTTCTGTGAAGGGTTGCAGCAACAAACTCAAGGTGCGGAAGCTATGTCGAGATCAAGACAAAACTCTGATACCATGTAACAAACTCAAGGAAGAATGTAGGAATTGTGTTTTCTGTATATTGAATTGTATATCGCTACAGAGATGTATAATATACAAGAAGATTCAATAAAAAAGTAAAGAAAATATTCCTATCCACAGAATATTTCTAGTCCTAAAATAATCACAATCCTAATCAATTACAATCTTCAATCTAATTCCATATCTTCAGAACATATCTTCTTTCAACAAAAGTGTCTCTCTATCTACTCGCACCCACCGGGCTTAGTACGACTAGAGCCTTCCCTCGTCGACAAGGATAGCAGGCAACGACAACAAGCTAAGATTTGATGTCACTCTAGTGTTGCTCGACCAAGCACTAGAACTAGGCCCTGACTCGCCTTCGAATTTGGGCTGATCCTATGTTGCCAGGTCGGATCGGTCCCAATCCGAGGTTCAAAGGGGAAGAAGAGAGAGATATAGGCACGATCGGGTGGATCTAGGCGTTCGGTTTGTGTCTTTGAGCTCAGAGGAGCTGTGAGGTTGCGAGGTCTCCAGCAATAAAGCTCATCGTCTCAACTGGAGCATGAAAAGAGGACAACTCATTGTCTTTTGTGAAGAAAAAGCGGAGGAAGGAAGTCAGTTTGAAAAGATTCTATTTTTCTTCTTTGGTTCCTAAGAATGGGTAAAGGATGGGAGGAGAGAGTAAAGGAGTTACACAAAGTGGGCTTCATGTGATGAACTCGAAAACCGAATCAACTGTCGACTCTTCGTTCGGGTCAAAATACATGCACTTCCATATGGTTCGGTTCAATTTAGGTATCGTGCAAACCCGACCTAAACTATTAACACCCCTAATACAGGTATGCAGCTAGTGCATCCACGCATGGTCTGCTTCTTAGTGAGCGGCATTCTCGCACTTCATTGACTGCTTATGCGAATGAGGACTAGGCTAAGTGCTTTGATACTTGATGATCCATCTTGGGTTTTTGTGTCTTTCTTAGCACCAATCTTGCTCCATGGGGTGCCAAGAAGCTAGATGCCAAGAAGCAACCTAGTGTGGCCCTTTATAATTTAGAGGTTGAGTATCGTGCCATAACTCGTTATATTGTTGAAACAATTTGGATTCGCCATTTACTTTATGAGCTAAGGGTCATCCTTCTTTTTTCCTCTCATTGTATGTTGTGACAACCCGCCACCTACCTTGCTCTCAACCCAATGTTTCATGCTCGCACCAAACACATCAAGTCGAATATTTACTTTGCTTGAGAGCTAGTTGCTTAGGGCAATCTATATGTTTGCTATTGTCTATACCAGATCAGCTAGCGAACATTTTCACCAAAGGACTACCTAGTATGTAACATGCACTGTTGAGATCAAGTCTTTCAATTGTTAGGCATACTTTGAATTGAGGAGGGTTTTAATGTGTAATTGATATGTTTCATAGGGTTTTTCGTAATGTTTTTTCCATATGTAATTTGCTAAAAGTAATCATTCATACAAATATATAGCACGTAGCCCTAATTAGGGTCAAATCATTGTAGGCATTTTGTCATTATTTGATTCTAAAGATTAACACTTTTCAAGATATCTCGTGTCGCTCGGACACTTGTCCGTATTTTACATAAGAAAAGAATAACTGAGGAAAAAAAGAGAGAGAATAGGATGCACATGTATCTGTGGATAACGTGATTCACGAAAGCAATCAATTGAATAATAAATTCACAGAAATGACTTGGCAAGATTTTGTTCCAAGGCGGATGCTAACATTGACCAAGATGAGAGAAGTGTATTTTAATGACATCATCTTCTGATTTATATTTTTATTGCAATCAATCGAATAATAAATTCACAGAAATAACTTGGCAAGATTTTCTTCCAAGGCGGATGCTAACATAACATCATGCCAACTTTCATGCCCATAATTATGTAGGAATAAAATTCAACCGGATTTTTCCTTGAGTATTTTATACTAATCAAGGATGAGTACATCAAACTCATACTTCTCATTTCAATTTGTAAAGCTTATATTTACTTTCTTTCGATAATTTGCTCTTGCTATATAATTCAGTGTATCTACGCGTTCATTGCAAGGGTTGCTGAAACAAGTTGAGAGAAAAATAGTCTTCATCACATGTCTGTAGTTAGTAGAAAATTGACGTGGATCATTAAATTTTAAGCCAAGAAAAGAAGAGTAAAGAAACGAAAGACCACGCAACCATGCATCATGCTCAGGACATAAGATAAAAAGGTTGAATATGAATCCTTGGTGATATACTTTGCAAATAATTTAGTTATTAGGGTCAAATATATACAAAATCTTCTAGGTGTTTGAATTTTCGGGAGTAATAATTGAACAAGATGTTGAACAGCAGCACATATTGAATATACAAGATGTTGAACAGCAGCACATATTGAATATAGACGACGTACCCTGAAAAGAAAAGTCAAAACAATGGAACAACACCGGATTAATTGACCGGAAAAAGGTCAATAACTGTATTTCTTTCAGACATATATATATATATATATATATATATATATATATATATATATATATTTATATATCACTATGAACTTTTCAGGAAAGCAGTTTATTGAATAATATCTTCATGTGATAACAGAAAAAGCTTGGCAAGACTGAAATTGTCCAAATGTTGAATATTCCCATAAGTAGGGTCGACAGGTTTTGCTCTAAGGCAGAGTCAAACTCTGACCAAGAAGAGAATTCCATATCGATTACAGATAGAATTTGCTATATAAAATATCAATTTTAAGACAGCTCGATAGAACCAAGTTTTGACGTTTCCTTTGGTTTATATATCTATTGCAGATAACTCCGTGCGTAATTATCCGATAAAGGTCTTAATCATTCTCCCACGACCACAGATATAATCTTTAATAACAATTTGCCAGATTGTCCATGGAATTCAAAGTCTTCAATGGCCGGGAACATGAGAACCTAATATCGTGCCAACTTTCGTGCACGTCATCATGCAGGAGAAAACTAATTTCGTCCATGTCGATTATCACCGATTGGAAGCGAAGTGTGGAATTCGACTATCGATGTGGAATTCGACTATCGACGTTTCGCCGCCTGTCCCTTCCCATGCACTATAAATAAGACACGCTTAATAGAGTAATGCAAGCTCAAGAGAACAAAATAACAAACTGAAGATGGCAAACTTCACTTTGCACCATCATTTGGCATTTCTCCTCCTCTTTGCAGCTCCTTTGGTAGCTTTTGATATCAGCACTCCTCAAAATTTCCTGCAATGCCTCTCTCTTCACTCCAGAAACGCATCTGCAATCTCTAAACTCGTTTATACTCCAATCAACTCTTCGTACTCTTCTGTCTTGGACATTACCATACAGAACCTGCGGTTCTTGACTCCTTCTGCTCCAAAACCCTCATTCATCGTGACGCCGCTTGACGTCTCTCATGTCCAAGCCACCATCATCTGCTCCCAACAGTACGGACTCCAAATGAGGACCCGAAGTGGTGGTCATGACTATGAAGGCCTTTCGTATTTGTCCGAAGTCCCGTTTGTCATTGTCGACATGGCAAATTTCCGATCGATCTCTGTGGATGTGGAGGACAAAACTGCATGGGTCCAGTCAGGAGCAACGGTCGGTGAGCTTTACTATAGGATCGCCGAGAAGAGCAAAACCCTAGGCTTCCCAGCGGGCATTTGCCCCACAGTTGGCATCGGTGGGCACTTCAGTGGTGGAGGCTATGGCACGCTGCTGCGCAAATATGGCCTTGCTGCCGATAATGTAATTGACGTGCAGTTGGTTGACGCCCAGGGTCGGCTCCTAGATAGGGTATCAATGGGGGAAGATCTCTTTTGGGCAATCCGAGGTGGAGGAGGCGGCAGCTTCGGTGTAGTAGTGTCCTGGAAAGTCAAGCTAGTCCCGGTGCCGTCAAGTGTGACCGTGTTCACGATCCTGAGGACGTTGGAACAAAATGCGACAAAGCTTGTACACCAGTGGCAGCTTGTTGCGAACAAGCTCCCCGACGACCTATTCATACGGCTGATCTTGCAGAGCTACAACTCCGGCCCCAACGGGACGAGGACGATGCAAGCCATCTTTAACACCCTTTACCTTGGTGGGGTCGACTCGCTCCTCAAGGTGACAAGGAGCCGCTTCCCGGAGCTCAATGTCACGAGACAGGACTGCACCGAGATGAGCTGGATTGAGTCCGTCCTTTACTTCACGGGGTTTCCGAGCGGAACGCCCCTGGAAGTCTTGCTCAACAGGAGCTCCAACACCAAAACGTTCTTCAAGAACAAATCGGATTATGTGAAGGAGCCAATCCCTGAGAGTGGCTTAGAAGGCATGTGGGAGAGGTTCTTTGAGGAAGATCAAGGGGTGCCTATAATGATTTGGAACCCCTATGGCGGGAAAATGGCAGAAATTTCTGAATCTGCCATTCCCTTCCCTCACAGAGCTGGGGTTTTGTACAAGATCCAGCACATCACGGCCTGGACCACTGGAGGCAACGAGGTTGCGCGAAAGCATGTGAGTTGGATACGAAGCTTCTACAGTTATATGGCGCAGTATGTGTCAAAATCGCCTCGAGAGGCCTACATCAACTACAGGGATCTCGACATAGGAACAAACAATGTGATAGGCGACACGAGTTATAAGCAAGCTAGCGTGTGGGGAAAGAAATACTTCAAGAACAATTTCGACAGGTTGGTGCGTGTGAAGACAGCGGTCGATCCTGACAACTTTTTCCGGCATGAGCAAAGTATTCCTCCATTTTCATCTTAAAAGAAAAGGAAGAACAGTCAATTTTCGATGTGTTCACCGCAATAACAAGATGAAACTTTGTAATCAATGGAACATTTGACCATGTCAATGTTTGAGCTCTGTGCGGGTCATTTGTTAAATAGTATTTAATTATTTCAAATTTCAGTTGTAAATTTTTATATGTCGTATATTTAATTATAAAAAAAGGAGTAAGAGTTATTAAAAAGTAAAACAAGTAAAAAAAATTCACTTAATATAATATACATAATAATATGATATATAGGCCATTAACTTCTTGGTTTTTGTTAATTAATGTGGTATCTAAGCAATGTGAAGAGTTACGTACATAGCGATTAATGGATTCCTCCATGAATTATTAGGTCAACCATTGCTCTTACCCATGCTTGGCATCGCTTTCTGTTTTTTCTTTTTCATAATTTCATCAATGTGAAGTATATTTTGCTTCTCATAATAATAATGAACCGGGTCCTTCAGTTATAGTGTTTCTAAAAAAAAAGCAGTTTATTTCCTAAAAACTTCCTTCAATTTGTTAATGACATAATGGGATGTACGAAAGGGGGAAAACCAACAACCAAAAAGCAAAACTAAAAACTAAAGCATAAGCCTGGATACAGTTTATGATAACTTTCTTCAATTTTGTTGACGACACAATGCAATGTAAGGAGTAAGAAATGGACAAAAAAACTAAAAAGAAGTTATTCTTTTATACTATATATTGTTTTCGTTAATCATGAACTTCATAGTTACTAATACTTCTTTAATTGTAGCTTTTTGCTGTTTTTGAAATAAGAGTACGATGATACATGGTTTTTATAGAAATCTTTCCTTGGGAGGAATTATGACCTCCTGTCGTGACCTACCCCTCAGGGGAGGGAACAATAGGTTTTGTCACGCCCCGATCCTCGAGTATGTGTCCATCCCTCTGTGGTTGATAAAATTTTGCGACTTCCCAAGACGAGTCGCTGACCCTTTCTTTTTTTTACACGTGCGGAAGCGAATAACAAATCTCCTTATAGTAACTATCTCGGAATAGAAAAGCAGGACAACACATTCATAAACCAACATGCTTTTATAAACATACTAAGCCATGTACAAAAGTCTATACCCAAAATATTTCAAAAGACTAACTCTCAAAAAGATGTTGTCCTATCACACCTACATTTCAGGTCACCTCAGCTCAGCTCTAGGTCTTCTACCGTACGGTCCTGAAAATTTAAGCTCACAACGTGGTGAGATATAAATTTCAACGAGTTCACGCTTTAAACCCCTATTAGAAGGGTAATACGCCTAGAGGCGTCCTAACCATACAATCATATAATCACAAAGAGTTACCTCGTCTCTGAGCCACCCTGCAAGTTAGTAATATTTATATCACAGACGGCCATAAAGACATGAGCAGCAATAAAGCTCATCAATAGCAACGACATACTCAATTATAACAAAGCACATGGGTCCTAATTATAGGGCCAAATTGTTATGACACGTCCCATACCGTGCCACACAATTTTGTCGTATAATCCGACGCGTTCAACTCAATTAATCATGCGTTCCTAGTTTTGATCTCGGCATATAGCATGGCTTACTTTTTGTTCAGCGGTTTTCTGACGTAGCCGAGTGTCGTCTCATTTCATTGAGCACGGCAACATCTCTACTAGATGGCTTTCTCGAATGAGCATAAGTCCAGAATCTACTGCAACCGTCATCCCGTTGTCTAAGGGCGTCCCATATTTAGGGGTTATGTCCAGCTTAACAACCTGGGACGAGTTCTCTTAACCAACACACGATCACTCAATTATGGCCTAGGGCATCGTGCATTGCACTCAAATATCTACATTAAAATGGTGAACCTGGCCTATTTTCTTCGTATTAGAAACACGTGGTAAAATAATCGTGTGTGGGTACACGGTCAGATCGAACAAGGAAAATTAATATATTGTAATTTAAAATACCATCGGTGTTAAAATCCGACACCCGAGATTTTCTGAATAAATATCAAAATTCACAAATTTTGGAATTAAATACTCAAAATTCCAATTAGCACTCAATTTGCACAATTAACCACACCATTGTAATCAACACGAAATTCTCGTACACCGACTATCTCGTTCTAATTTCCGAAAAATATTTAATAATTAAATAATTATCAAAATTAATTAAATATTACAATTAATTACCATAAATACTAATCTAGGCCGAAATTGCTAAATTAACCGCCTAAACGGGCCAGGAAAATTCCCAAACCTATTTAGATAAATAGCACATTCTATCTAGGCTTTAATTCATTTAATCTAACCACCTAACATGCATAATTAACTAATTAAATCACTAATCTAATATAACTAACCACCTAATTTCATATTAAATTAAACTAAACACCCCTTAAACGTCATTAGCCTACTAAAATGAGTTTAGTGCATAAACTCACTGGTTAAACACGAAAACCAGTTCACCGTCACGGCGGAGTGATGGTAGCCAAAACCCGAACTTTTGGTGGCGTCAACGGACACTTGGACCGGGCCGAAAAGGCCTTGCAAGCCCACAACAACTATTGGGCTTGGTCCTAGGCTTGGGCTACGGCTAGGCTTGCTTCGCGGGCTTCAAGTGGGCTAGACCAAGGCTGAAGATGGGCTTCAAATGGACTGAACATGCTTGTCTGAGCTATGAAGTTGCGAGCTGAACAAGAAAATTGTGTGGGATGCTAGATTGACTTACACGGGCTGAAGCTTGCGACTTAGTGGAGATGGGCTGCTGGGCTTGCGGCTTCAAATGGAGCAGCTATGGGCAAAGGTGGGCTGGCAAGCTGCTTCGGACACGCTGGCAGCGAGCTCAGAAAATAGAAGCAGCGAAGGAAGAAGTAACTTCGACTGAGCTGCTGGGGATGTGCAGCAGCTTGCACGCAGTCGACGTTGCTGGCGCACGAAATGAGGAGTCAACTTCGAGGAGTTGAGTTGCGGACTAGGCAGGGAACGTGAATTTGGTGGAGGTGTTGGCATAGAGCTACGGTAGGGGAATCAGTGGAGAGAAGAATCGATGAGCTTCGGGCTTTGCTAGCGTTGAAAACTTGCAGAGTTAACGAGTCAACAGACGAGAATTAATGGTTGGCTTCATGGGTAGAGGAGACAGGCAAACATTGGGCTTTGCTAGGGACGTCGCGGATGAAGGAGCTAACTCAGCAGAGACAAAACTTGGTAGAGCAGCTTCGGTCGAGGACATGTGGCGTGAGTGCTTCGCTCGGTGGAGAAGCTTGCAGGTGGTTGACTGGAGGGAGTAGGCAGATGATGGTGGACTAAAAATGGTGCAGGCACTGGCAATTCGACAGGGGCTGAGGAAATTGATGGAAACTAAGGCAGAGAAGAATGAAAGAGCAACACGTCTTCTTTGAAGGAAATGAGTAGGGATAGAGGTGGTGGAGGGAGGAAGGTGGCAGATGGGCGTGGACAAGTAGCTCGATGAGAGAGAGGGGGCAAAAAGTCAAAGACAATCTCAAATAATCAATGCTTGGACACCCCTCCCCCCCCCCCCCAAGTCTCCAATCTTATCTCTCATGTCCCCTTTTACTTTCTTGTATATTAATTCCACAAATACTTAATTTGATGCCCAAAAATTGCAGCCCCTTGCCTAGTTTCGAATTCTTCAAATTTGGCTTCAAGTCCTCAACAAAATTCCCCAATTCGATGTTCCATTTTGATGAAGATAAAGCCCATACAATTTCTACAAGTTCCCATCACCAAAAAGCTTAGCTTGGAAGCCCAAATTTCCCTTCAATTCGGCCCGTTCAAATTTCTGTTAATTTCCGAATCGTTCGAATCGATTTTGCAAAAAAATCCCAGAATTACTAAAAAATCTTCGGAAGATGAATCAACGTTTTCTAAAATAAACTGTGATATAACAAAACTTTCAATTTTTGAAATCGGATTCAAATTCGCGGTTAATTTCAATTTGACGTGATTTTCGCAGTTCAAATTTGAGTTTTTGACCCCAAAAAAAAAAAAAAAAAAATCTACAGGGTAGCTTTTAGGAATTTTTAGTGCAATCAATCCGTGGTCGATTATTTTCAAACCACATTGTACATATTCGACACATTGGCCACTCTCGATTGTCGTGAAAATCTTGAGATTTCAATTACGGACACAAGGTACAAAAATGATAGAAAAATCGGTCTAGTGCCATTCGACGAGAATTTTGCAATTAGGTGGAATCACCCACGCACTAATCACATATTTCCATCGAATCGACCTATCTTCGGTCTCTAATCGATTTTAGACTGTGTCGTAATGACCCTTGCAAATTAGCATGGTCGAGCAGTCGATTCCTGGTCGAATTCTCAAGTCTATTGTGTTAAAATCCCTTAATGGTTTCCCCAGATAGTTTAGTTATCTCGTGAGTGATCAGTTCAGAAAATAACACTATAAACATGTCGATGAAAGGCTCAATTTATTTAATCGAAAAAAAAAAATTTGAAAATTCGGGCTGTCACAAGTTTAGAGGTATTGCCTAAGAGACGAACCTAAGGCCCATGATTAAGCGCAGGCTCTCCCAAGCCCATACCTCGCAAGACATTGAGGTGTTCTTAAAAATTTCATAATAAGGAGTCGCCACTAGCTTATTGGGGTTGGCTAGAAACCAAGCGAGGCATGGGAGTGTGTCTTGCTTCCTACACAACCAAAGAATCTAAGATCGAGGACTTGATTACACTAAATGACCAATTAGTGCCATTTCGATACCTAATCTTGTTCATTTTAAAAGAAAATATTTCATCAGGCAACTTGGATTGATTTTATACCTATCCACTAACATGTGAGGTGATCATGTAGGTATGCAATCATTAAAGTAACAATTTGCAATAAAAATCCTAATTGCAATCAACTTTAGCACGTGCAATTAAACATAATAAATTATGCAAATTAAACATGTCATATAATTAATATACGAGCAAATAAATGCCTAATTACACTAAACAGGCAAGACATGACAATTCCTAACCAAACCCTACATTTTTTAATTTTCGAAATTTTTAATTTAATTTTTTTAAAAATATTTTATAATTAATTTTAATTTTTTAATTTTAATTTAAAAAAATATTAATTTTTTATTTACAAAAAATGGGTGAACTGGGTCTGGTTCGATTTAACTAGACCTAAGTTCGGCCCCGGTCGACACGGATCGAGTCCGGTTAAACTAGACTCGGCCCAATTTGGGGGGGCAATTAGTCGCCGGGCTTGATCCAGCTTTGTCGGGCCCCAATAGAACTGGGCCTGAACAATAGGCGCAGTCCAGCTCAAAAATGAAAACCCAAAAAAAGAAACCTAAATAAACTAAACCTGGCCCAACACAAAAGGAAAATCTAATATTAAACCGGCCCAAAGGCCTTGCTTCGGCCCAAACGTGGCCCATGCTCGACTTGGCTTGTTCAAAACCCTACTCGATTCATGACTTGTGCCTGACTTGACTCCTAACCTTCTTTTCCAAGGTTTCCTTGTGGTGCCAAGGGGGGATGGTAGGAACGTTGGTGACTCAGTGGTGGCGACGCAACGGGCAATGGTAATGCCAGCAGCCTTCACCTTGGGAGCAGTTGCCTTCGGCTTTGCGATGGTCTTTGACTCGGACTTGTGTTTGGTAACAGCAGCAGGCGGACGCGGCGACGAGTAACTCGGCACGACGTTGGGGAGGATGGGCAGCGATGGCGGAGGGCCTAGGAGTTAGAGCAGTCGGGCTCGGAGGGCGGCAGCTCAGGTGGTGTCGAGCCTAGGCATTAGGGGTGAGCATGGTCCGAGTTGAGCTAGTCCACCCCCTAACCATAGAATCAACCCGCATAGCGTTGATCCTCAATTTTTGGGACCGAAGACCAACCCTATTGAGCTTGGGACCGAGGATCGAACCGACCCAATGGGTTCAGTCCGATTGGTCAACCCGGGACCAACCAATAATTTTTTATTTCAATTTTTGTACTCCTTAAAAAAAGTGATTGAGGACTAGACTAACCTAATGGGTTTGGTATGATTTCTAAGTCAATCCACGACCAACCAATAATTTTTTATTTCATTTTTTGTACTCCTTGAAAGGACAACCGAGGACTGTATCAACCAAATGGGTTTGATGATAAACGAGGTCAGCTAAGAAAGGCAAGCAGTGAGAGTCAAGTGCGGTGGGCGTCGAATAGAATGAGCATCGATTATCGAGCGGGGAGCAACAAACCAAGCGAGCATTGAGCGGCAAGCGGCATGAATGACTCAAAGCGAGCGAGGCAAGTGTCAAGTGGCGAGTGGAGAAGTTGTTTCTTTCGATTTTAGCAAATTGAATACTAAGAGGACAAATAAGACAAAAGAGAACGAATACTAGAGGAGGATGTCATAAGGAGCTATTTATACTTTTTGGACGTCGTAAGAACTCCTCACAAAAACATTTTCCTCATTCGTAAATTATGACTATTGACATTATAGAAGACATTAAAATCTAAGTTATTAAAGAATAATGAAAAATTACTTGAACTACTCACTAAAGAGCTATTTAACGTTGTTGACCCTATTTATTTTAAGATTTTTCTATATAAAAAATATAAAAAATATTTAGATATATATAGATAAATAGATATATGTGTGTGTGTGTGTGTGTGTGTGTGTATATATATAGTTAGAGTGGGTCCAGGTTGGAACGACCCGGAACTCTCAAGATCGAGGACCGAGGACTGACCTAGGATCGGTCTAGGGTTGACCCTAGATCGATGCTCACCCCTACCAAGCGTTGTAGTAGTCGGGATCAAACGGCAACGGCTCGGACGGCATCGGGGTTAGAGGGCGACAGCTCGGACAACGTCGCATCGGAGGACGTCCTCACCCAATGTCCTCTGAGGTCGGTGGTTCCGGCGGCCGTAATGAGAACGTCAATCGAGGCCCGTGTTCTGTCGGCCCGTGGTCCCTACTCCGCAACTGTCTGGTTGTGACGGGGGAAGCGGCGCCGATGAACGGTGCGGGTGATGTCTGGCTAGGACGTGAGGCTTTTGCTCTGACTAAGCAAGGGCAAGGCTCGGCTTCCAACTAGACGGCGGCGGTGCTTCGACGACTGGGTTTCAAAGGGGTTGGAGGCGACAGCGAGGGTCGGCGGCTCGAAGACGCGTTGGCGACGGTGGCAGTGGTGCCAAAGACTCCCTTTCTCCTCTCTGGTCCTCTCTCTCCCTCCTCATTTCTTTCTTCTGATTTCTTTCTTCTCCTCTTCTGTCCCTCTATAGGTCACACACAAGACACCAGGGGGAGGAAGGATGGGCGCGGGCCGGGCCGAAAGAGAAAGGAGATGGGCCTAGCTGAGGGGGAAAGAAAAGGAAGGGGGTGGGCTGGGCCAAGGCCGGATCCGGCCCAACCCAACCCCTAATGCTATTAAGTCTTAAGTAAAATGGCAAAATTTAGGTGTTAATACCTCCTAATTCCAAAGAAGGTAGGAGTAAAGTAAATAACTTTTTCCTGATGCAAAATATGACGTGAATAAGCAACGAAATGTACAACAATTTATTGTCAACTCATTGAGATCATATTTGAGTATGAAAATTGATTATCTTATTGCTTCTTCACCAATTACTAGAAAAATGGTATTGACCAATTATTCTTCATGTCTAATTTGGAGTAATCAATCTTAGGGAGAAGGAAAAGTACACCATGTTGAACTATAGAAGACCAATGATGTGCGCTCTATTTGGACTATACAAAACGATAGTGAACCATCGTAAATATTAGTTGATATTAACTTATTGAAAACATTTTTCATTGTGAAAATAATTATTATTTATAGTGGGCCTAAATGAAAAAGTTACTACATTCGAATAAATGCTTGAATTAGAAAAGGCAACCATTCACCCACATTCTTAGATAGCACCTAGGTGTCACTTTTTTTTCTTTTTTCTTTTTTGTTGGAAAACGCGAGAAAGCCAATCTTTGTAAGAAAAATGAGGGTTTCTTGGCATTCAGAATATCACGTGTCATCATGAGAGGCAATGTTTAGGGAAGAGTACGGAAATAAAAAAGAAAAAAGAAAGCATAATCTTGCCATGATTCAATTGACCAAGTCAATTAAATAAAAATAATTGACCAAGTCACTATCTTCCAAACTCTATTCTAGGTGAGACCTTTTCTTAAAATTGTTGGAACCATGCATGATAAAAAGATGTTCTTGGATTAGATAACTTTGATGAAATGAGTTCCCTGATCCCAAAACAAATAATTACCGCAAAAAAAATTATGCGTTCCCTAGCCTCTCTTTTTGATATCCTCTTGCAGAATCTTCTGAATCTCTAGGACTATTAGCTAAAGCATCTTGATCCTTATCTATACTTCCGATTCAATTCTAAAGGTGGCCTTAAAATTTGAAAGGTGGCCTGCCTCAAATTTGAAAACTAAATCTCAAGCTCCTTCAAGTAAGACCTACTCTTTAATCACCATATATGTAACTGAAGATATTTTGACTCAACGCATCTGTGACCTTTTTAGCTTTTCTAGGATGGTACAGGTTGTCGCAATTATAATCCTTAAGAAGTTTCATCCAATGACACTATCTTATATTCAACTCCTTCTGAGAGAATAGCAACTTGAGACTCTAATGATCTGTAAAAATCTTGAACCTTTCTCCACACAAATAGTGTCTCCAAATCTTCAGAGCGAAAATAATTGCCGCGAGTGGTAATTCATGCATCGGGTAATTAAGCTCATGAGGTCTCAATTGACAGGACGCATATGCAACAACCCTGCCATGCTACGTTAACATGCAACACAGTCCTCTAAACGACATATCACTGTAGATCCCGTATCCTCCAAGGCCATATGGTATTATCAACACTGGTGCGGTAGTTAGATTTTACTTAAGCTCTTGGAAACTACGCTCACACTTATCTGTTCACACAAACTTCTCTTCCTTCTTCAGCAGTCGAGTCAACGGCAAGGCTAAAGCTGAAAATCCTTCCATGAACCTTTTGTAGTAACTTGCTAAACCCAAGAAACTTTTGATCTCTATCACTGTCATGGGTCTTGGCCAGCTGATAACTGCTTCGATCTTGGTTGGGTCCATGGAGATTTCTTCGCCTAAAATCACGTGACTTAGGAAAGCCACACAAGTCAACCAAAACTCGCACTTGCTGAACTTGGCGTAAAATCCATGATTCTGCAGAGTCTGGAGCACTATCCTTAATTGTCTTTCGTGATCCTCAGGACTTCTCGAGTACACTAGGATATCGTCGATAAAAACGATCATGAACTGATCCAAATACTCCTTGAAAACTTGGTTTATTAAATCCATGAAAGTAGCTGGAGCATTCGTCAAACCAAACAGCATTACAGTAAACTCATAATGGTCGTATCGAGTACGAAACGCTGTCTTCGGTATGTCCTCCTTTTTTATCCTCAACTGATGATATCCTGTCCTCAGGTCGATCTTACAAAATACCAACGCCCCCTACAACTGGTCAAACAAGTGGTCGATCCTCGGCAACGAGTACTTGTTCTTAATTGTCACTTGATTGACTTGTCGATAGTCGATGCAAAAGCACAACAAACCATCATTCTTCTTCACGAATAGAACCGGTGCTCCCAAGGTGATGCACTAGGATGTATGAATCCCTTATCCAACAATTTCTACATCTGCACCTTCAGTTCTTTCAACTCTGATAAGGCCATGCGATAAGGAGCCTTAGAGATTAGCTTCATCCCGGGGGCTAACTCAATCACGAACTCAATCTCCCTCTCTAGAGGCAAACCTAGTAACTCCGGAAACACATTTGGAAACTCCTGAACCACTGCAATATCCTTGGTCTTCAGCTCCTCAACTGTCGTATCCACGACAGTCGCCAAGTAACCTTGACAACCCCCGTCTAATAAACGGGTTGCTTCTAGTGACGAGATTAAGGAAATCGAGGGTCCTTTTCGACTCCCAATAAACTCGAAACTTTCACCTGCTAACGGGTTAAACTGAACCACTTTATGATAACCAGTCCACCTTAGCTCTTTGCTTGGTGAGCTAGTCCATGCCAGTTATCACATCAAGATCATACATGGCTAGGACTATCAAATCTATCATCCCCTCTCACTCACCAATCACTAACTTGCAACCAGGACAACCTACCATAGATAACATCTTATCCTTTAACGGTGTAGAAATACTAACCACTGACTTCAACATTTCAGGATTCAACCCTACTAGCTTAACAAATTGTTCAACTATAAACAAATAAGTTGCGCCAGGCTCAAATAAAGTATAAGTAGCATGGTCATTTAGTGAAACAGTGCCTGTGATCACATTAGACGAGTCCTCAGCCCGTCTTCTTATACACTATTCCTTGTGTTAGAGGTTTGTTCAGTCCACCCCGCGGTGTATTCTGCGATGTGAAACCCCTATTTTGACCTATTAGCAGTGGCGGCGGCAACTACTATGGTCCCTTCGGCTTTCTGGGACAGTCTCTGGCCAAGTGACCCTACTAGCCACCCTCATGGCAATCACCCGTCCTAAAATGGCACGAGGCTGGTCCATGTTGCCTTCCGCAGAGGTGACAAACTTCACTAAAGCTCGGTGCTGACTTACCTACCCCACAATTCCTATTGGGTGGAATAGGATATTTTCCTCCGGTATTCTTCCTAAATCGGTTTCCATCTCTATTTGACCCAAACTGTGACCCAGATGCGACGAATTGTCCATTCAAATTCCTTTCTATCAACTAGGCTCGTCCATAAAGCTCATTGTAATCTTTCAGATCGAACGGCACCAATGGATTCTTTAGCTCCAGTCGGACGCCATTCCTAAACATACGGGGTTTGTCCTCCGGATCTTCCACTAGTCTGGGAGCGTATTACGATAGCCCTGCAAATTTGACCTCAAATTGGTCCACTATCATCATCCCTTGACGGAGGCATTGAAATTCCTCAATCTTCTGCTCTCGAGTGCTGTCATAAAAGTACTTGCCATTAAAGGCTTCAAGGAAGGCGCTCCACACCCAAACCACGCCTTTTGGGACTACTTTGCCTCTGGTGGCCCTCCACTAGGTACTTGCGTTACCCTGCAATTGGTATATTAGAAGGACAACCTTTTCTTCCTCGGTACACATAAAAAATGCAAAGGCCTTCTCCAAGTCTTGAACCTAGAGTGTTGCAGCCTTGGGATCTCCTACGCCGATGAGCCTCGGCAGGTTCAGCTTCAAAAATTGCTCCACGAGCTTGTGCATTGGCCTCCCAGCAACTACGATCCTAGGTGGAACCTCAACAGGTGCGGCAGCAGTGACATCAATAGCGGCATTGGAGGCAGCAGTGGCGGTTATGGTAGCAGTGGCTGTAGCGACAGCGACGACAGCTTGATTCTAGGCCTGCTACCCTACCACATTCCCAAGCGTCTTTAACGCCTGCATGGTCCCTTCGATTCTAGGATCACTAGGTGCTGCTATACCAGCTCAGACTCATCACGGTGCTACTCCACTCGCACCGGCCTACGCCTGCGCTCTATCATGACCACCTCGGGTACCGACCCTTGTCGGCATCTTACCCTGAGTGACAGTGGCTACTACCCTCCTTTTAGGCATCCTCTGCTCTTGATCACTCATGATGTAGATTCTTTACAAAACCTACTTTCCAATTTCATACAAATTAGAAATTGACCGATCACACCAAACAAGCTACCAAACAACTATGAAACACATGCATCTACAAAATAAAAAGGCATTTCCAACTAATTATCCCAAAAATCCATCGCACCTTATCACTCCATACACTGACCAGCTCTGATACCATTTCGGGGTAGGGATTTTACACCCTGAACCTCGAGCGTGCGCACATCTTTTGGTGGTTGATAAAATTGCGACGTCCTAGGATGCGTCGCCGACCCATTCATTTTAATGCACATGTGGAAGTGAATAAACTATCCCTAGACAACACAGATATGGGATAGAAAAGCAGGATATAAATTTCTCAAAACACTCTTTCACAAAAAAACTGGTTTATATACAGAATAGTCTAACTCAAAAAGGGCCTCTGAGCTATCTAAACTCTCCTGTCTCTACAACTATGGACTTTGGATCCACCACAACACCATCAAAAGTATCGAGATCCATAGGATGAGTTGCTTCCCATTACCGGGTCCCAATGGCAAGCCCTTCAAAAATTAGGAGGGGACCCTCCTAACCCCCTTAAGGGAAGCTGATGTACCACGCTATGAATCTATGAGGTACCAACTGAGGTAAGCCCTCATTGACCCAAACCGTTGTTTTAACCAACTCCCGGCTCAAGGTGGTCCTAAGAATAGGGAAGTAGGTGAACTCAAATTGAAAGTGCTAGTATGAACACCTAGAGGGAGGGTGAATAGGTGCGAAGAAATTTTTCGCAGAAAGTGATAATGAATTTGCTTTAGAGACTGAGTCTATAAAACAACAGACTTTGAATGAGTTTAGACTTTGACTATAAAACAGAAGTATGAACAAAGTAAAAGAATTTAGGGAAGAGAATAAGAACAAAGAATTTATAGTGGTTTAGCTTAGATCAAGCCTATGTCCACTCTCCCACGCTAACAGCCTCTTGGCTGGTTTCCACTATGAATTGAAAGAGAATTTAAAATCTTGTGATCTCGACTTTACAGTGAAGAGTCTTAACTGCTCTTTCACGAAGTCACACTATAAGTCTCTCTCTTTTGACTACAAGTATAAGCACAATATATGGAATAACAAGAAACTAGGAAGTTTCAGAGTTTGGAATTTCTCTTTCACGCACATTATCGAATGACTAGAGATGTCTCCTTAAATACTCATTCACGCCTTCTCGACCATTAGCACTTTCCATAGGAATTATTCTAATCAACTCGTTGGACAGAATCAATCAAGGAGATCTCGAGCCATTTGAAGATGGTGATGAAAGTCCGTCAATCCCGTTCGCCCATACAATTAGGATCTTGGTTTCCATAAGTAGATTATTTCCAAATTTACTTGCCTTTCGAAAAAAATTGATTTATCTAAATTGATTCCAATAAAGATAACCAATCTTGTAAGTGTTGTTCTCAACCCAAAAGCCATGTATATCTTGTAACAAACCGAAGCTTTGAAAAGAGGAAGATAATCTTGAGTCTGATTTCATCTTTGTTCTTCATCGCGTTCAGTCTAGAATTCGCCAGAGTGGGCAGACTTTTGATGTAGAATAGACTTTGACACTAAAGTTTGGCAGTCTTCAGACTTTGACACAGAAGTTTGAAAATCTTCATAATAGACTTTTGGATGAGTTTTGACAACTTCAAAACATCAAAAGAATATTCTCCAACAATCTCCCCCCTTTTTTATGGTGACAAAACTTCCTTGCAGATTTAAAGATCTATACCCTACAAAACAACTCTTTAGTAGTACATTATATCTTATAAAAACAAATAGTTAAGGATCTGGATAGCATCGATTTTGCAACCACAGAAAGCATGTTAATCTTGAAAGATTTAGATAAAGATAAGATTAAAACATCCACATCCATAAACATCACTACCACAAAGATTGCTGCAGAATATAAATACTTAAAAACAATCAAACAAACTCAAATCAAATCTGCGAAAGTTCAAGTCAAATCTAAAGTTCATATCAAAATCAAATCTACACGCATTCTCTCCCTTTTTGTCAATAGCAAAAAGTTGAGAAAGTCGAAATAGAGAAAAGATAAATGAAATCATGGTTGTCTGGGAATTCGAACTAGTTGGAAATCCCCCATAGACTGCACTGCTTCCTCAACCTTTTGGCACTGGTGATGAACATCCTTGACTTGATTCTAAATAGTCTTGAGAATTTGAACAATCTGATCATTCTTGGCCACAATATGTGAAACTTGCTGATTTGAAGTCTGTACCTAAATGTCCAAAGACTATACCTTTGTAGTGTGAAAATTAGAAGTTGATCACAAAGCAATGTGAATCTTCTGGATCTCAATTTCCATAGCGCATTGTTGAGCTTTTACCTCCAAAAGGAGCTTTATCATGATTGGATAATCAGCATTTGGTTCAATCTGCGCACTAGCTTCAGCGAAATGAATTCGTGGAGAGTTGAGAGTTGATGGAGCATCAACTTGTCTAGCCCCATGACTCGGAGTAGATTTTTCAATGTCAGCTTCAAGAAATTGAGAAGCATAGACATCTTCTGAGTTGGTAGGAGATCGACTTATACCATAACTCACAAAATATGGAGAAGAAGTCTCTGTTTTCTCACGAGCTCCCGCTATTTCTGTGCTTATAGGTAGAGAATGGATTTCTTCTTCTTGTGTCTTCTCGTTTTCAAAATAAGAGTGATGTTCTATTTCTATGCGTACTCTTACAGTTCCACTCCTAGTTGCTTATGAGTCTTCAAATAATGAGATTGCATCCGTCTTTCCATAACAGTCATCCTCAGCCCTCTTTTCAGAATGTCCATCTTCTTCTCCAACTTCTGCTCTTTCTTCTTCTCTTTCTGGTTCTTCCTTCTCTGTTTCTTCTTCTTCTTCTTGCTCTCTTTCTTCTCTATCTCCTCCTTCTCTGTCTATTGCTTTCTCAGAACCAACAAAACCTTGCAGAAATTGTGAGATCATCATCATCTCTTTGTCTTGCAGGATAAGTGATATTCTCTTCTTTACAGGTTCTTGCATAACCTCTTTACCTTTTCTCTTCTTTCCTGCAGTAGAATCTTCCTTGGTCTTGCTTGAGGACTCATTCTTCAAGCGCTCAGTAGCCTTGTTCAAATCCTTCAACCTTATCTTTGAAATCATTTTCAATCCTATCACCATAGGAGTAGCAGTTTGAGAGCAAAGTGAGGCGAGAAACTGGATCTGGAAATGTCTAAACAACTTTGTAACTAGCGCAGAATAAGGCAATTGTCCTTTATGCTTCAAAACTGTCCTGTACATGTGAAACAAGAGAGTATGAGGTAGAGAAAATCTCATCCCATTAGAGATAGCAAACATGAGTATTGCTTTGAATCTGGAAACATTTATTTTTGATACAGCCTTTGGTCTGATGCAGTTAATCACAATTTTGTGCAACATAACATTTGAGGCTATCAGTCTTTCATATGTGATGCTTCCTCACCAGGTTCACCTGCAGCACACCCATTATAGGTTGGAAGTTCGAAAACATCCGTTCATCATCATCTTTACTTTTAGGTTGATTTTAAGAGCTAAGTCTATGATTAGTAGGAATGTTAAGAAAAGCTTCATCTGCTACTCCTTCCGACACTATTCATAAGCGTTCCATAGCTTTAAGAATATTATTTCATTCCCGTGTCCATGTCCTTAAGAAAATTCATAATAAACTTCATCGGAGAACCACCCTATTTCAGATAAGTGTAATGCTCATAAAGAACCTCAGGTGTTAGGACTCTGAGAGGAATAGCATCCTCTTTTTCCATCGGTTAGCGCGGAGAGTTCTAAGGAGAATGCTAAGGAGACCTCTGCGGAGAGTCTTCTTCTTTAGTCAGATCGAAATGTATCTGCCCTTCTAGCACATTCCAAGGCCCTTTGCTTGCAATCCGAGAGGATTTCCTTTGGTAAGACATGTTTGCAGGCTAGGAGGATTTCATAGACAAATTCGAGTGTAGAAAAGATGGAAAATTGCAGAGAAATCTTGAGAGAAAAAGTCGAGGCAGAAGATAGTCTGGATTCTAGGGTTTTGAAGTGATGTGCTCGAAAGAAAAACTAGACGATATATAAAGGTAATGAAACGGGGTATTTGATATGTCACAATAAAATGCCCTTTCATAACAATTTTCCAAAAGGTAACTTCCAAAAATTCAAAATCCGCAAATTATCACTAAAATAATAATAATTTCTAAAAATAAATAAGGCAAGCGATGATTCAAATAATCGTACCTTTTATTCCAACAATTAAAATACTTGGATTTGAGACATTCTCTTACTGATGTAGCTTCTTTAAATTCTAAGTCTGACTAGCTTCGGACTTTAAACGATAGGAGATATAATATTCAATTTGGTGCGAATAGACTCAACTAGGTTTTTCTTTAGAGGCTTTGTAAAGATGTCTACCAGCTGATTCTTCGAATCAATGAACTGAATCATAATCTCCCCATTTTGAACATGATCCCTTATGAAATTGTGTCTAATCTCTATATGCTTTGCCATTGAATGAAGAATTGGATTCTTGGTGAGATTAATAGCACTGGTGTTGTTGCATCTTATCTTGGTGCACGATTCTTCAATCCCAAAGGATCTTAGTTGTTGTCTTATCCATAAGATTTGAGAACAACAACTCCCAAAATCAACATATTCTACTTCAACTGTTGATAATGCTACAGTATTTTGCTTTCTTGAAAACCAAGATACCAACATATTTTCCAGCAATTGACAAGTGTCGGATGTGCTCTTTCTATTGACTTTATAATCGGCTAAATCAGCCTCTGAATATCCAAGTAGAGTGAAGTCTCAGTCTTTTGGATACCAAAGACCCAACTTCGGAAAAGTCGCAACATATTTAATGATACATGTTGCTGCACTTAAATGAGATTCTCTTGGATCAGACTGAAATTTGGCACATACGTAAACACTGAATAAAATATCAGGTCTAGAAGCAGCAAGGTAAAGAAGAGAATTGATCATGCTTCTGTATAGCTTCTGATTTACTTTCTTCCCTTCTTCATCCTTTTCCAGTTTCGAAGAACTTGACATTTGTGTTTCTGTCTTCTTGTAATTCTCCAACCCAAACTTCTTGATGAAATCTTTTGCATATTTCTCTTGGTGAATGAAAATACCTTTCTTCGATTGTCTTACTTGCAATCCCAGAAAGAAAGTTAACTCAGCAATTATGCTCATCTCAAATTCATCTTCAATAGACCTAGAGAATTTCTTGCAGAGATTTTCGTTAGGGGAACAAAAAATAATATCATCCCCATAAATTTGTACCAACATAAAATCTTTTCCCTCTAAACAGAGTAGTATCAACCTTTCCTTTTTCAAAACCATTTTAAGTTAGGAAGTTACTCAATCTTTCATACGAGGCTCGAGGTGCTTGCTTTTAGTCCATACAAGGCCTTTTTCATTCTATAGATTGAGTTTGGTTTCCTTGGATCTTTAAATCCTAGTGGTTGTTCCACATAGGCTTCTTCTTGAAATAATCCATTGAGGAATGCACTTTTGACATCCATCTGGAATAACCTAAAATTTTTATAGCAAGCAAAAGTAAGTAATAATCTAATTACTTCTAACCTCGCTACTAGTGTATATGTCGTCATAGTCTATCCCTTCTTCCTATGTATATCATTTCATCACGAGTCTTGCTTTGTTTCTGATTACCTTTCCTTTTTCATCCATCTTATTCCTGAAAACCCACTTCGTTCCAATCACAGATTTTCCTTTGGATTTTGGAATCAGCTCCTCCCATACATCATTGATGCTGAGCTGTCTAAGTTCTCTCTGCATAGCTTCTATCTAGCTTTCACCAAACAGGGCTTCATCTACACCTTTTGGTTCTATTTCGGAAACAAGTGCTAGAACACTGGACTTTTCTTTTCTTTTGGATCTGGTGCGAATTCCTTCATCAATGTTGCTAATGATGAGTTCTTTAGGATGACTTGACTTGTGCTTCCAATTGTTGTTTAGTTTGAGAGTTTGTTGATCCTCTGCTTCTTTTGAATCTTCTCAATCTACTTGTTGCTGTTCTCTAGAAATTTGAAACTCTTCAGGGGAAGTAGACTTTGTAAAGTTTGGAAAGGGTTCAAACTCTTCCACAGATTGAGTCTTCTCGTCAAAAACTCGGTAAGCTTTGCTTGAAGTCGAATAACCTGGAAGATTCCTTCGTTTGATTTTTCCTCCAATTTTCCAAATCAATCATTTGCATTCTTCAGAATAAAACATTTATAACCAAAAATATGAAAGTAGGAAACATTCGACTTCTTTCCTTTGTACACTTCATAAGGAGTTTTCTCTAGAATAGGACTTAAGAATACTCTGTTGATAATATAGCAAGCAGTGGAGACTACTTCTGCCCAAAATCCGGAGGAAAATTTTGCTTTCTATCAAAAGATCTCTAGCCATCTCTTGTGAGGATATGTTCTTCTATGACATCCTAGAATTTCAATTCTACTTTCAATTGAATAAATCGGGCATTTCATCGACACACCTATAGTGCTATCTAGGGAAGTCATTAAGAGATTTTAAGGGAAATAAACTTAAGGATTCGACTAGGAATCGGCTACTCGACCTTGTTCATCTGTCGAGATCATTACGGCACAGTTAAAAATTGATTAGAGATTAAAGATAGGTTGGTTCGATCAAGATATATGGTTAAACATGGGTGATCCCACTAAATTTCAAAATTCTCGTCGATCGTCATTAGATTAATTTTTCTGTCGTTTTAATACCCTGTGTCTGTATTTGAATCCTCGAGATTTTGACGACCACCGAGTGTCGCCAATGTGTTGAAAAGGTTCATTGTGGCTCGAAGAAAATTGACCACAGGTCATTTGCACTAAAAAGTTCTTAAAGTTACCAGGCAGCCTAGATCACGCTAAAATCGTAACGGATTGAAATTAATCGCGAATTTGAATCCGATTTCAGAAATTGAAAGTTCTATTATGTCACAAGTCATTTTAGGAATGTCGACTTAGTCTCAGAAGATTTTTCTGCAAATCGAGACTTTTGGGGAAAAAATCATCATAGGGCCGTTTTTGTCTAGAAAAGTCGGGACCGTTTTTGATCGCTCAATTGGGATGCAAGTGGGATCAATTGGTGAGAAAAAATAACAATTTGATCGAGGTTCGCTAATTAAAGGGGCCTTGGTGGCTGATTTTCAGCCAAGGAATGCAGCTAGTAGATGGGAATGCTCAAGGGGACAGAGATGGGCTTGGAAGCTTGGTAAGTCCCCTTGGTCCCCTCATCTCCTCCCTCTCTCCCTCAAGGCTGCCGTCAACCCCTCCTCATCCCTTTTCCTTGTCATTTTTGCTTCTATCAGCTAGCGTAGAAGCCGTTGACGCCGTTTGTTGCTCGCCAAAACCATTCACGCCACCACCCGTTGCTATTCGTCGCCCTGCCTCACTCGTGTGGCATTGCGCCTTACCTTGCGACTTCGACGTCCAGACGCCCATCCCTGCTTTCTCAAGCCATGCCCAAGCTGTCTAGCTTGCCTTCGCCACTGTAGACCACCGTCGGACCCGCCGTGGAGTCCCGCCTCAACCCGGTTCGACTCCCTCGGCTCAGCTCATCCTTTTTCAGCCTCAACCAACCTTTCTTGGCCCTAAGGTCAACCCTGGACAGCAGCTGAAGAAGTGGGTTTTCAACAGCGCTTTTGGCCTGTTTTAGCCCACTTCCTGATCTTGAAAGGTAAGCCTACTTTGAATATACTTGAGCCTCACCACGTGCCTATTGTTTCAACCGAGCGGGCCGTTAATCAAGTGAGTTTAACTCACTAATCATTGCTTAGTAAGTTAATAACGTTTAGGGGTTAATTAGTTTAGACTAAGATTGGATTAGTAATTTAATTGATTGTGATTTTATGTTAGGTGGTTAGAGTAGTGTAGTTGGAGCCTAGACAAGCTCTAGTATTTAACTAGAGTTGTTCAGAAATTTTTCGGGCTCGTCTCGGCTTCTAATTAGGTGTTACCGAGCCTAAGTTGCATTTATGGCATTTATTTATTAATTTCTGTAATTAATTAATTAATTAATTTTCAGAAATTAGACCGGGTTAGCCAGTGTCCAAAATTTCGTGCTATTTGCAATGATGCATTCCATTTATTTAATTAACTGTTATTTTGTGCAATTTAGCTATATTTGGTGAAATTGGGTATTTATTTTAATTTTTATTAATTTAATAATTAATTGAATATTTACCAGGTGTGGGTTTATAATGCCAAAAATATATTCCTAGACTGCCGAGACTAGTGGGAAGTTCAATTTTGAAATTATTGCATTTTGGCTAAAGCCGACCGTGTGCCCACACACGGCTATTTTTATTAAGTATGATAAAAATGATAAATTAATTCGATGATCAAAGTTATATATTTTAGTATCAGCTTTGGGTGAGCTATATATATGATTTATTAGTATCAGTTTCGAGTGAGCTATATATGTCATTTATTATCAACTTCGGACGAGCTATATATGTGATTGATTATTACCAGCTTTGGGCGAGTTATATAGCTTATCAGCTTTAGGTGAGCGAAATAAATTATCAGCTTTGTGCGAGTGGTCCTAATTTAATAGGACATTATAGATAGTATTGATTGAGCTAACGTGGAAGTGGTCATGATAACATGTAATTGACTGAGTCAATTGATTGATGGTCCGATTGGAATTGATTGGATGATGAGTTGTTAGTATTTATTAATTGAACTGACTTCCAGGAAGAAGTGGAGGCCATGGTAAGTCCTCTGACGCTTGATTATGCTTAGGCAGCCCTTAGGGTGTATTTTCTTCCTAATCAGGTCTTAGGGGGTTGAACTTGCTGAGACGTTGTCTCATCTCGTTGTGAGATAACATTTCAGGTCCATAGATGGCGACCCCGCCAGAACATTTTGAACAACCTAAGATGTTCACAGAACGGAGTTAGCACATTCCGATACATGGGCACCCTGATAGACTAGAATATGTCTTGATGAAGTCCATAGTCTGGGTTGATGCGGGTTTACCCAAAAATGTGCCCCATCAATACCAGTCATGGTATCGCCATTATCATAATGGCCAGAGGAAGGGCACTGTATCAAAATGTGAAATATCTTTGTACGTGATGGAGGTTGCTTTTGGAAAGGGTACAGCAGACCTTAAGGTTGGATCGGTGGTGGATGCAAAGGATCCCAAGCTTGATAATTATCGACGCCTAAATTTTTATTAGGTTTTTAATTAATTAGGCTTTTTTTATTTCTTTTATTTTTGTTCTCTTTTTCGGATAAAAAAAAAAAGGCAAAAGCCCAGCCCCTTTCCTTTTCTTTTTCTTCCGCATGGGCCCCAAGCCCATTCTCCTCCTTCTTCACCCCCAGCCCGGCCCCCTCTCTCTTCTTCTTCCTCCTTCCCTCTTCTTCGCATTTGCAACTCACGCGCATGGAAGAGGCCGACGCGCGAAGGACGACCTACACCCGAGGAGGGTAGGCCGGTGTCGGCCGGAGAGGATAAGATCTCAGGCGCCATTAATGGCTGCCTTCAATGCCGAGCATGCTTCACTAGAAAGCTCAATGGGACGTCGGTTTAGCCGAAGGGAACCGGTCAGCAAGCCGAAAGGTGACAGCCAAGGCCCTCCGTCAACCGGACCCCCTTTACCTATCAATAAGTGGTCGCAAGCTCCGTCGACAGTGGTGGCAAACTCAGAGACCTTCCACTGAGAGACTTCAAGGAAGATCGAAGAGCAAGTGCAAGAGGGAACTCGGGTCGCGAGCTCAGCCAACCTCCCACTGAGAGACTTCGAGGGAGGCCGGAGGCGAGCGAGTTCGAGAATGCCAGATCTGGCCAGTGGAGGCTCAAATCTGGTCGAAGTGAGAGAAACTAAGGCCAAAGAGGGTCCGAGCCGAGATCTATGCTTCAGATATGGGGGTGACCGAGCCCCTCCGCAACCCTGACGCCATGCGACCGCCCCGACGCCGTCGCCGCGATCGAGCCATGCCCTGACACTGTCACCGTGACCAAACCGCAGTCCCATTGCTGCTCGCTGTGCCACCACTGCTCAATCGTCATCAGCCTCAGGCCGTTGAGCACTGTTGTCCCCTCGCCGTTGCGAACTCCTGTCGCCGCCAGGTGGGAGCCTGTTCTTCGCCGTCGCCTCCGCCTTGAAAATCCAATAGCCGCCCTTCATTGTCGTCCAGTCCTCGTTGCCGCCGTCGCCGTCGCCGTCGATGTCGCCGCCATCGCCGCCATGACGCCTCTTTTTGTGACGTCCCAGGGCGTCACGTATTAAGCGCAAGCAGAATTATAATTATTATTGTTATGTTGCCAAACTTGTATATTCCTCTTGGTAATATATAGTGTTTACCATTGAAGGTTAGCATGTATAACATGGATATTTAAAATCTTAAGTTTATATTATGAGGTTATCCCGCAATCCTTCTAACAATTATTGATATTGGCCAAATTCATTCTTGAACAAAGATAAGATCATGAAAAGCTTCATTTCTTTTTTGCCATCATCAGGGCCTACAAAATATATCAACCTGGACTCTTTCCATGTTCATCGCCTATATATATACATCATATACATCACAAAAGTAAGGCACAACAAAAGCCAGGGATAAAAGGTGAGGGTGTCTACTCCACGAGTTCCCACACAAGCCCACATCTAACAAAAAAAAACAAAAGACGATCCTTCGGCTTCTACATGATCACTGGCGTCTAGGCGCCATCCATCCTAGCTCCAGGTCCACCTGCACCAAAGGGTAAAGGGCCGAACATCTCCCATTCATGGTTGATAAACCATGCAACAAACTTCATCGGTATCAAGTCAACTCTACCATCATCCATCCATACGACAACCTCATATTTAGAGAAGGTCAGGTCAACATCAGGATCATACACGTCATGAAAAGAAACATCGAAGCGTGCTACCACCCCATATCGAGCTACTGGTGGCACGTCCATGCTATCAATATGAAAATGTAAGGTATGAGCAAACAACCTTGTCTAGTAAAGAATGATAAAACTTTAACTTAAACAATCCACAGCCATCAAGATTACAAGAGAACCATCAAACAATTTAAGATACTAAGAGGGGTATATC
Organism: Eucalyptus erythrocorys; assembly: GCA_014182555.1. Classification (NCBI taxonomy): domain Eukaryota; kingdom Viridiplantae; phylum Streptophyta; class Magnoliopsida; order Myrtales; family Myrtaceae; genus Eucalyptus; species Eucalyptus erythrocorys. Next base: position 29,618,326 of record CM024600.1, on the reverse strand, counting down.
ACAAGCATAAACAATTGGATACTAACACATCATGTAAGAAGTCACCTTATATGCATCCATTTCTATGCTTACCCATCACAAACTCAATTCCACATCAAGATACAATGCAACAATAATGAATGAACTCACTTGCCAAATAGAATTACATTTAGTGTGCATATGATCCACCCTCGATCAGTCACAACCGGGACTCTACCGGCCCGATCGAGTCACTTCAAGAAAGTACGTTATCCGAACTTCCACAAAATCTCTAATTGTGAGCATCTCACTCTGAGGCATCCTAGCATCACACAACCGAGGTCTTGGGAAGCAAAGAGCAGCAAAGCAACGAGTGATAGAGCAACAAATGCAGAATCGCAATGGCGACAGGGCCAAGCAGCAACGGAGGTGTTGTGCCAAGTAGACGACGGTGCACCTGTGGCTGGGGGCAAGGTAGAGGTGTAGGGAGAGAAGCTTTTGTTCACCAAAAGCTAAGGATGACGGGGTGTTTTGTTCTTTCTCAAGTAACTGCAAATGGCGGAATTATTTCAACTGCAGAGGATCATTTTGTAGTATATCATTTTCTGAATATCAGTCTTAAACTATTAAGAAATTTCTGTTGTATAATTTGTGGAGGGCAATGAAAGTAGGAACTTCTCTTTTTTTATTTTTTTATTTTTTCCGAGACATTAATGCCTTTCCCTAGTCGAGTAGACATCTATGCAGAACTGTTTGGGGCTACTGAAAAAATGTCGCGATAATTAAAACTCGACGACACTCATTGCCAGCATCACGTAATAATTGTCAAATTTAAATGTTACAACAATTTGCGGTGTTTCAGCCAGTGATTATGGGCCCGTTTGGTTCAACTTTGGGGAAATGCCCTTGAGAGAATGCAAATACTTTTGAGGTAAAGGGGTTTTCCGAAATGCTACACCGTTTGGTAAATTTAGCATTGCAAAATAACTTTAGCAAAAACACTGTTTGGCAAAACTTGCATTTGCAATTAGCTTTTGTCATTTTTATTTTTTTAAAAAATCCGAAAATAAAATCCGCCGGCTGGCCGACCACCGGTCGACCGTCGGCGAACTGCCGGACGGCTAATTTGGCCGCCGGCCGCCAGATCTGGCCGTCGGGAGGCCAGATCTGGCCGTCGGACCACCAAATCTGGCCTCCCAACGGCTAGATCGGCCACCACCGCCGAGATCTAGCGGGCCGAGGCCTCGGGTGTGGCGTCGCCGCTCGCTCGCGTGACCAGGCGACGTCGCCCGAGGCCTCGGCCGATTCGCCCGGGAGGCCAGATCGGCCGTCGGGACCGCTAGATCTGGGTCGTCGTCGGGACCGCCGATCTGGCCTCTCGACGGCTAGATCGCCGCCGACCGCTAGATCTAGCCTCCCGATGGCCGGGTCGCGCGCCGAGGCCTCGGGCGGCGTCGCCTAGCTCGCGTGACTAGGCAACGCCGCCGAGGCCTCGCCGCCAGATCGGATCGGCCGCCGTACCGCCGATCGGCCCTCGGGACCGCCAGATTTGGCCTCCCAACGGCTAGATCTGGCCGCCGGACCGCCGATCTGGCCTCCCGACGGCCGGCGTCGCGGCCGAGGCCTCGGGCGGCGTCGCCCGGTCGCGCGAGCCAGGCGACGCCGCCTGAGGTCGCGCGGACCCAGGCGGCGTCGACGGCGGAGGCGGAGGCGGCGTCGACGGCGGAGGCGGAGGCGACGACGAAGGCGGCAGGGGAGCCGGCAGAGAACTCGAAGAACTGGGAAGAAGAAGATGCGGTGGTGACGTGAACAGTGAAACTTGCATCTTCAGAATGCCAAATGCCCAATGCACCCCATGAGCTGCATTGGGCTTTGAGCATCTAGGATGCTGAAATTTACCCAATGAACATTTGAAAGCAACTCCCAAACACTAAATATTTTCCCCAAGGGGCTTTGGGCCCCCAAAGCTCCCAAAGCCCCTTGGAGAAGCTGAACCAAACACCCCCTATCAATGCGAAAGCATAACCAAGAAAAGATTATCAATTTGAAAGCTCATCCATCGAGAGGCCATGATAATATTTAGTAGGAATCAAGTTGATCGGCTCCACGTCACTTTGACTTGGAAGGGATGTTAGAGTTAGATATATAATTGCAATGATTGACATCGCTAGCATAGGACATCAATCTTCGATTATTATTATTATTAAATAAGAGTGGATGAGACAAGAATATATTTTAGCTATAAATAAAGGCATCTACTGTCTATGAAAAGTAGCACCTCCAATCTACACTACTGAACATCATATTTGATCTATTCTAACCTCAACGACGCCGGCGAAAGAAATTTGGCAAGAGACAAAAGTCCAAACTATGCCACGTAACTTATGAGAGGTACTTCTGGAAAGGAGGATAAGAGAAGAAAACAAAACAAAACAGGAAACATAATATGTACAAAACTCAATGGGTACCATAATAAATGGTATATCCTGTATGTGTTCCTAGGTCTCTTTCTTTCTTTGGAATGTGATTGTTCAAATTGGTATCAAATGTGGATCACTATGTTGATGTTCGATATATGCACCAAGATTAAGCCATACGTACCAAGCGTGGGATCATGTTCTTGCCAAAGTGGATCGACCTTTTCTTCTTTTTTCGGTTGATAGTGGATCATCGGTTGGGAAGTGAGGTTAATATGAGACCATAACCTCTCAGCACTTGGTTTGGATATTAGAAGAATTCGATTTAGGATTTGAAAGTCACATGTTCAGATTCCACTAACATGCAAGCAACTTAATTATAGAGCTACCTACACAGGCAAAAGATTTGAACTTAATTGATTCATATGACTTGTAGGATGTTCTATGCATCATTGTGCCTGTGCATTTGGATTCTGGGGAAAACAAAAAATAACATGAGACGAATCACATTTGAGGAGGCAAAATCAAAGTAGGTTAAAAAAAGTCGTTTCTTCTTCGTCTCTTTAGCACTTACTTTTCCAAGTTCCGACCTCCAAGTTATAATCATATAATAGAAAGGACTTCTTCAATGTTTGTCAGCCCTATATTGTTAATGTGGTACACCCACTAAATGTGACGAATGTGCTCGTAGATTAGTTAACTCTCTATGAAATACGATAAATATCACAAAAAGTGTTTTATCACATTATCTCACGAATGAATTATAAAATTATGTGAGCATTTTAATCGCGTTTTAGGAAGGTAGTGCGAATCGAAGCACAATGTTCTATGGCATAACAAAAAAATAATTAAAAAAAAAAAAACCGCATCACGGTACAAAACTCAATTGTTCTATGGTCTTTTGGGAGATCGGTAGTTTCCATAGATTTGGTCACCCATATAATCAAATATTCGATTTCCAAAATTAGAATAGCTTGGCTATGGAAGAATCTTGTCTTTAGATGATTGTCAATCAATCAAGATTGTGTAATTGATTTCTTTCATGTGGATGATCTTTAAGATTGATGATCAATTATTTTCTTCCAAATTAGGAATCCTTACCAGATAACAAGCTGTGAAAGAAGATTATAACTTATCTTGGAATATTAATCTTGAAATACACAATAAGATTGTCGTCGTAGGGAGTGTAGTTGCTCCACTTATATTAATAGTTCCCGGTTATATCCAATTTCCTGATGATATCAGATTCTACTTATTTGGCTTCTGCTTATATTAGACTTCTTGGTTGTATTAAATTGCTTCTCATTAGGCACATCAAGTATGATAATGATGAAGATTATGTAGATTGTTCACCCTGGTGCCTCCAAGCCTTTATGAAATTCCCATTTTCAAACTTGTTCACTAAGGTTCTTTTAGCTGTTTTGAATCCTTGCCAAGTACTTGAATGGGCTTCTTTTTTGTGCCATTGTACCTGAAGAACTCAAACCCTGCTCTAGATGTCTCTTCCTCAGGTCAACACGGATGCCTCCACAAATGGCACACACCCCACTTCAAAGGCAATTTCAACAGGTTGGTGAAGATAAAGACCAAAGTCGATCCCGGTAATTTCTTCAGGAATGAGCAGAGCATTCCGGTTCTACCTGGTAAGAAAAAAGTTAAGTGCCCAACAAATAAACCTTTGAACTTCTCTTGGTCCTTCTACCCCGGTAAGAAAAAAGTTAAGTGCTCACTTTATTTTGTCCGTGAAAACGACTTTAATTTAAAATTCATTGTTCTTTGATAAGATATTGGATTTCGAAACGCTATCATATAGAGAGAAACTTCGTAGGACACGTGTCTAAACAATAGCGCCAAGGGGATGAAAACGATGGAAAAAAGAACCAAACCTTATCATCTTCGCATTTGATCTTTGATTCTGTCTTCGAAATGAATGCCCTTAGCTCTATTGTTGTTGGCAATAAATGTTGATTCAGAGAGGGCGCTGCACGTCATATATTATTATAAAATAATGTCATTTACTCCATTGCACATGCATGATTCATGAATATGAGTGCCCGCCCAGCCTTGCCGGCTCATCTGAGACCCTTGGCTAATATCCCAGGGCATTCATCGCCATCCCTAATGTCTACTCCATACAACAAACCTTCTCACTTGCCCCTCAAACTTAAACCGCGAATCCAAGACAGAGTGCACGCCAAAAAAAAAAAAAAAAAAAAAAGAGAGAGAGAGAGAGAGAGAGAAGCAAAATGTCCTTGTGTTATTGGAAAATTTTCTCATTCTTGGCCAATGATGCGTCATTAATGAAAGGATCACCCTCGATTTTTTTCCAATTCAATGAACTTCATGTATAGTAACTAAAAAGCTCGATTGCTTCATGGATAATCGCTAGTGATCAAAACATCCATCGCATTGCTAAAAGGGTAAAGAAGTCTCTAAAGACTTCAACATCCCTACAACTTTGTCAGGTCAACGATGGAAGATTAACAATTCCGTTATGAGTGATGGAGTAAAGCATCGACACAACCATCTCTTTGCATCCATTTTTCAACATATTGTACGCTGAATTCCACCTTGTTCTTATATTTAGAGGAAATCTTTCATTTTGCATTCCCTGTGCCATGTATAGGTTCTCTAACTATTGATGCCTAAGTGTAGTGGTTCTAATGTATTGGACTCGCTCATGTATGTTGGCCAAAGAATCCGCAAAATTGGTGGAGACCGTCCTGCACATACAAGTTAATTCAGTTTCGCATGGAAAAAATTCAATTGTAGTTGTTGGACCAGACTCCGAACTGGGGAGGTGTTCACATGCTAACATTGTTTGGTGTAATGCTGAAGATTTTATGGGAGATATCAAACTCAACGACAGCCACATTTTGAGAATCATGAGAATACTAACTTTTTAAAATTTATGAACTTAGGGACATAATTCCCGTTTCTTATGGACCCATTGGCCAACGAAGACATAATAAGCGTAATTTGTAGGGCTAGTTCATAAAACAGAAGTAAAAGAGAGCCAACGATGCCATTTTCTCTTTATATAGTATTTGCAGCTTCTAGTGTTTGTTCTCCAAGAAATGGCACTGAATTGTGATTCTAAAGTTGTGTTGCTATGATGTACCAAGCGGCAATCTTTTGTGAAGCCAAAGGGTTGCTTGGTGGCAAGACCAATATTGGCTAATGGTATCACCTAGAGGAGTGAATAGATAATTTCAAGAAACTTGACAGAACACTACAAAATTAAAATTGTCAAGTTTGATATAAGCATGACCTAATAAAACAGTGATATGAGCAAAATATGGTTATATTAAGCAATGCAATATGCTTCCATCGTGCAATAATGAATATAAGTAGAGATAAAGAACAATGTACTCTGAACCTTTATAGCGGTTTGGTTTGGTGTAATTTTACGCCCACTTTCCCAAACTAACAGTCTACCGACTGGATTCTACTAGCAATATTTGTGTAATTATACTACATTGTAACACTTATACTCAAACACTTCTCCTTGAACTAGTGCTACTTATACTCAATCAAATTGACTAAGCACAAACTATAAAGCTATTAGCACTTCTCAAAAGATTATAATTTCAGTGCTGTCAAAAGATTATGTAAGAATGTAAGTTTTTTTTCCAAATTTGGAATTTTGAACACTTGATATCTCTTTGGCATCTAGTATCTCTTTTTATACTCCTCAACATCCAATCTTTCTGTTGGACAATTTTCAAGAGGATAAATCTCCAAACTAATGATGATTGATGGGTAGATCAATTTAGCCATTGGAGTCAATAAATCTTGAGTCTCCATATATTTGGTCACCCATATAATCAAATATTCGATTTCCAAAATTAGATTTTACCTTCAGATGATTGTCAATCAATCAAGATATCATGTGTAATTGATTTATTTCATGTTGATGATCTTTAAAATTGATGATCAATCACTTTCTTTTAAATTAGGAATCCATATTAGATCACAAGCTGTCAAAAAAGATTATAACTTATCTTGGAATATTAATCTTGAATACAAGATAAGATTATTGTGGCAGGTAGTGTAGTTGCTCCACTTATATCAATAGTCCCCAATTATATCTAGTTTCCCGCAATATTAGATTTTACTTATATCAGGCTTCTACTTACATTAGACTTCTTGGTTATATTAAATTGCTTCTCATTAGGCACTTCGGGTATGATAATGATGAAGATTATGTAGATTGTTCAGTTTGGTACCTCCGAATCTTTATGAACTTCCCAATTTTCAAATTTGTTCACTTAGGTTCTTTTAGCTATTTTGAATCTTTTAACTTATTAGTACACCAAAGTTCCTTTTATACAGATATTACTTGAAACATAAATAATCGTGCATATATCAAGATCGTAATACACTATGGATTGTTTTTTTAAATTTTTAAAATATATTAGGAGACTTTCTCAACAAAGACCATAATATGCCAAGTACTTGAATGGGCTTCTTTTTTGTGCCATTGTACCTGAAGAACTCAAACCCTGCTCTAGATGTCTCTTCCTCGGGTCAACACGGATGCCTCCACAAATGGCACACACCCCACTTGAACATTCGCCTTTTAAAACACCCTACTACGTATCGTTCAAACGCCCTTCTTGATACCATTATTGATCTCAAGCCGGAATACATTCCAGACACCGGATGTTCTTCTTTGCTTAGGCGAAACCATAGTTGCTTGGGGGTTCTGTTCAGGGTTGGGGTATCGTCCGAGGAAGCGTCTTGGCAAGTAGTGGCTTTTAGCGTTTGCCCCCTACAATTTCTCCCAATTGGCAAGTCGTGTCTCGTTGCTGTCAAATTTGGCTTTTTGTGGGCGTAGAGGTGGCACTTCCACATTGTCGACACGAAACTCAATGAACGAGTCCCGTGTTAATTTGATGGTGAAATGTCCGAACTGAGTTGGGTTAACTAGACACGGTCGTTGTTGTTATTCTCTATGGTAATAGTTAGAACACAGTTGCATCATTGTAAGAAGAAGAGAACATTGACAAATGATTTTAGAGAGTAAGAGAGTTTAGAAGTGATGCGAGTGAAAATTAAAAAATTGTCAAAAAAAAAAGGCACTTTATCATTGATTAAGTGACTTATATTTACAAATACATAAATAAATATATTTATCAATATATATACGAAACAAAATTACGAAATTAAAAGAAAAGGTGGAGAATGAAGTCGGACTAATGAAATCCGATGGAGCAACGGCTTGGCGATTTGAAAAGATAAAATGGCTTCCGTGTGCTTTACCGATTGGGATCGGAGTACGTAGCAGAGTTCTAAATGAGGTCGTCGTTCTTCGAGTTCCTCCGCCACGAAACAGGGCAGAGCAGAACTGGGAATGCGTGGCTTCAAAATGGCAGGACCTGCGTTATTCTTATAGGCATTTCGTCAAATAAGTTATGGGCGTGCACTGAGAGGAAGGCATCGACAACTTTAGGACTTGAATTCGCATACAGACTCGAAGGAAATCACTCAGAAATGTTTGAAATTAACGAAATCTACTTATTCAGATCCGATGCGAGCAAGAACTGGAGAAATCGAGTCTCAGCTTCCGCTTCACTTAAAACAGGGGAGAACCGGGATAGGACTTTAGCTGACAAAAAAATCCGATGGAGCAAACGGCTTGGCGATTTGAAAAGATAAAATGGCTACCCTGTGCTTTACTGATCGAAATCGGAGCTTGTAGTGGAGTTCTGGATGAGGTCGTAGTTCCTCGAGTTCCTCGGCCACAAAAACAGGGCAGAGCAGAACCGAGAATGCGTGGCTTGAGAATGGCGAGGACAGGCGGCTACGGCGACTGACGGCGTCGGAGGAGAGTGTTGGAGAATTTCTTTGAAGCAATGGCGGCGGTTTCAATCGCTGGAAGAGGGAACGAAGGCCTTTACTCCAACTCCTCCGAGAATGAAATCCAAGAATGGTGATACAATTTCCAGGAGTGGAGTTGAAATACAATGATGATTGATGGTGTGGACACGGCATTTTAGTGAAATGGAAATCGATACGAAGAGTCGATCCTTCCAATTTTTTTTCTCCACTTTTTATGCCCTCTGCGGCGTTCCTCAGCCCCCTACTCCAGAGTCAAGAATGACCCTCACATCTCAACGAACGAATCTTTCCTTTTCCCCGTGCCTACCCAGTGTACCCACGTCGAATTCGCCTGACTAGACCTTTTCTTGAAGCCAAGCCTCCCTCCTCACTCTCGCGCGCGCTTGCGTCTTTGCGTTAGAAGATTTCCCAGGCAGTCGGTGAAGAGGAAGAAAGACCAGACGGGCAAGAAAGAAAAGAAAAAGGCCAGTGAGAGAGGCGGGCCTTCATTATCATCCCCTTTAACCAATTCTTTAGTACTGGGTTCAAGGGTTAATTAATTCTAGATTCTTGGGCAGAAAATAGAAAGTTTGGGCATGGGTTGTGTGAACTGACCACTTAGGTTGAAAGCGAATTTGGGCCCGTCTCCTCAATTAATAAGCCCGGGAGGTGTGAATTGGTCTATATATATATATATATATGATTGGTTCAGGTGTTAACACATGCCACGGACAAGAGCCTTCACACCCTCACCAAGATCCAGGCATTAGAGGAGTGACAACTGATGAGAGATCAAATAATGCCCTAAAGAAGATCCCTTGTGACATTATATCGTCAAAACAAGTTAAAATCAAGGAAAGTAATGCAGATCATTACCGTTCTTGCAGAAAATCTATTCATTCGTGAGAGAATTCCAAGAGGCAAATGAAGTGAGGAAGTAAAAGCAACAGGAGGGTTAAGAGGTTCACATGCAAGAAATACCAAAGACATCTGGCAAAACAAAGAGACATAAGAATCTTGAAGAGTAGGATCATGCTCACCATTTAAGTTAGGAGAATCTTGAAAAGTTGAATCATGTAACGTTCACCATTTAAGTTAGGGTTAATGTTACCCAAAAGGAAAATAAAAAACCAAACTATACCTAATGTGACACAAACACTTCAAAGTTTTTTTTTTTTTTTTAATTACTAAAAATCTTAAACTTGCCCATTGCAACATAAATATCTTTAACTTTTTTTCCTTTTGTCATAAAAAAACTTAAACTTAAACCAATATGGCAAAAATACACATGGCTAAAACTAAAAGACAGTATATATTTGAGTTTTTTCATGTTATGGTTCTTTATGACAAAAAAAATAAAGCTTAAAGTACTTGTATCACAATGGGTATAATTTATGATTTTTTGTGGTATTTGCCCTTTAAATTAACCTCGTTATCGTTGATTGCTTACAACAATTAACAAACATTATTAATATTAATATTGTCTAGACAAGGTAAGATTCAATGAGCTAATAGAAGGGTTATTTAGTCAACGCGACCCATTAGTGCAAACAACCTCCTTCCGTGTACGCAAGATAGATGCGATATACCATCAATCTACGAAAAAGATAATTCTGGATCCACTAAGACAGTGGCACCAGAAGGCATCACTCCTGTATTCTCTACTTATCGCGAAAGTTGTCCGTCCAGAAAGTTTAATTTGTCCCGCAAGACAAACCGTAAGATTTCTGAATTATTACGTCAGAAAAAGAGGCATCCAAAGGTGTCTCTGGCTCAAGAAGAGCTCCTACACAGATGACTACATCCGGTCTCGTGGCAAGCACAAGAGCTGAGCCAATTTGTAACGACATAATCGCCTTTTCCGATGTTGAAGTCGCAGATAATTCCATTGTTTGATCGCGCAGAGAGCTTCGTCACCGTTCATATCTCAACAAAAGAACTCAGAACTGCACCCCCAATCAAAACCGACAAAACCAAACTCGTCAGATGGTTCGACAGATCGCAGTCCAACACTTCTCCGAAGTTACGGCAAAACCATAGGATTCAACTCTTTACAGTTACCTTACAACTACAGCCCAGACGACTACAGCAAATTTTGCATGCCTAAGAAATATTTGGGGGCAAGGGGCATACAACCTCTTCAGGCGTCATTACGAGAATCTGTCCCATGAAGGGTAAGAGAGGTGAAGAGAAGCTTTACAATCATGAAGTGCCCCCACAAAGACTCCGTCTAACATGTTACACAATCAACTCTTTCCTATCTGTGCGTCGCCTAACCATTGTTGTGCTTCACGCTAGTGGCTATCACTAATCACTGAATGCTCACATATCTTTACGAGAAAGACCAAGGAAATGCACCTCCTATTCACCAGTTGTGCCACCCTTTTATTCTTCCTGCCAATTGGAGACTTTACTAACAGCTACTTGATTGTGATGTAACGGTTGGTTCCATGCTTGGCCCAGTGGTCCTTTAGATCCACTGGACTTGAGAGGTCATAGCCTTCTGCTGCAAGGCGGCTCAGCAGCTTGCCAAAAGCACTTCCACTCATTTTCCGGCCACCAACTCGAGCGTGGCGCTTGTTTGGCACAGCCGGTAGGGGATACATAGAGATGGTGGTCGTGCAACATGAAGACTGCCAACCCCCATTGCCCCATTTATAGCATTGCCTTGCAAGTCCAGTGCATGAGCACACAGGAGAAGGCATGGTCGAATCATCAAAAGCTACCTGGTTTAGCCCTAGGTCCTGACCCTTCCAATCAGACTTTGGCACTCCAAATGGCTTGTTATAACCATCATCTCCGTTCAAGAGCTTATTCAGGTCATCGGTTTCCCTCTTGACCTTCTTAGGAGTTTTTGGAGCTTTCTTACTAGTTGACATTGCCTTGGCCTCTTTCGTCCGTTTCGTCTGCCGTGATCTTGTTGCCTCAGATGCAACTGGGGATATCGGCAGGGCATCACTTGTGTGCATTTCTCTGGTGCCATAAGCAGCTTCACTCATGCTGGACACGTGATGCACTTGCTGTTGTGGATGGTGCATGTGCTTCACGCCTCGAGAAATCTGACATCCTGGGGGACACGAGGAAATGTTACCACTAGTCAAGGAGTTTTCTCGATACTGAAGGGTCGCAATGGCATTGTCCCGTTCTAAATAAGCATTATTTCTTTCAGCAATAGCCATATCTCTTTGATGAAATGCTATGTCCCGCTCTGCAAGTGCTGCCTTTTTCTCAGAAACGGCTAAATTCCTTTCTTGAATAGCTGCATCTCTCTCCGCCATAATACCCATTATCTGCTTCATTGAAGGCTGATGTTGCATCAACCACTGCAATGCAAAGCAGATGACTGAGTAGAAGAAGCACCAGGCTTGCAAAGCCCTTTTTTTGGGTAGAAGAGCCCAATTCATTATAAAAGAGGCATCATGAAGGTTTGCTTTCAATACCTGGCTCTGAGCATTTTTATACTGATCAGCTTTGTGTCTTCCATTTTCGCAATGCCCACCATCATCCATGTCAGACTCAGGTTAAAATAATACTCCAGCAGCCCAGCCCCAAGTCAAATTGGGTCAATCAATCTACTTTAAATAGCTTCAGAGGCTGCAGGCTTCCTATCTCAAAAGGGAAAGCAGAAACTGTTAATGTGTTACACAACTGGGAAGAACAAGAATCTACTAAAAGATTAACAGCATTGACACCACTCGCACGGGCGACACAATATATGAAAACAGTTATGATGCAAATTTGCAAACCCTGTCTGGGAGATTATTACCGTAAGAAGTAGGGAAAGCATTATAGGAGGTCTAAAGAAAAAGGAACCCCAAATCAACAACACCTATATTTCCTGTATTATAACAGCTATACACTTTCACTAATTACTAAAACCAGCTGACCCTATGTGAAAATATGATTTGCCCTGGATTGCCTTCTGAAATTTGTACCTTCCACTGTTTCTTCCATTCCCATTTCACAAGGGGATGACGATGATGCCCCACACAAACACTGCAGTTACACTGCAGTTCATGCCAAACAGTGGTTCCAACGGTAAATTGAGCTACATCAGTCAACAGTACCTGATGAAAAACCAAGCTTATAAGTTCTCAAAGGCAGTCATAGAAAATCCTGCTAATTTCTTCTGGTAAGAAACACTGTCAACGTATCACTACTTGAACCAAAAACTAGAACAAAGAGAGACCCAGCAGTAGACTGAGCTAAGAACATGGTTAATCATCAATATTGAACAAACAGAATTCAGAAATAAATTCCAAACTTGGCTCAAATGAGACAGATCTCCATCATGTCACCTGGAGATCAGCAGAAGAACTAATGCACCCTCTATGCATTGATAACTAGTACACTCGCATAACGGCATGTCACCAATATGACAAGAGGAAGTTCTACAGATGAAGTCATTCAAAAACACTTAACACTATCAGGGAAACAGAAAGTTCCAGGAGGCACTCTCTTCTTCTTCTCCCTTACAGTTATTTCCTTTCTCCCTTTTTCCCCACACACACAAACTTAATGCATAGAGCCTTGAAGCAAATATGACGCAAATGAAAGTTTCACTTCAGATGTACAGAGTACCTACTACAAGGAGCAAGAGAAATAGATGCCATAAATACATCAAAAAACAATTTCAACAGACTCCAACCATCTTTGAGAAAGGATTTCTGAGTTCTAATGTAAGGGTCTAGAATGGAGGAGGCACATACAATTCCGACATTGCAAATAACCACAGCCTAAATACATGTCTGCATAGTACTGCGTCAAAATTTTGCCACCTAATCCTCTCATTTGAAAGGTACTTATTAGAACATTGGTCATTATTTCACATCAATCCACAAATGTACAAAGTCTAAGTTGCAAGAGATATTCATTTCAGTACCCTGAAATAAAGCCTTAGTCGTTAATTGTCATTGAACCTACTAGATTCCTTCTAGTTTTCAACCAAAATTGAGATTTAACATGTACATCTTAACAAAATACTTCCCTATCTGGACAGAAGGCTAATGAGTATCCAACCAAATCAACTAATTATGATAAAGCACACATCTAGATTCACACGTGTCATCTTCATACATTGATTGCTCCACATGAATTCTCAGCCTTGATTTCTGGAGACACAATCTCAAGTACAACTCCTTACACAAGCCACAGTCCATCATCTATCCTCACTGACCAAGAACAAGGAGAGTTACTGGCTAAGAGGCCAAACAGACACAAAAAAGCCACTGAACTAACCTAATTATTAACATATCAGAGTTCAATATCATCACGCATTCTTAAAAAAATAGCTTAGCATCACACCATCAGTAATATCAGCACAAAATAAGAGTAACAGCACAAGAAAACTACTGAACTCGCATTAGACAAGCCATCAAGCATCAGATTCTCCTAACACCATCTTAAATTACAATAAATATGGTAAGTGTGTGTCCTCCTATACACAAAGTTTGCGTACTTAAACTAACTGGTCAAAAGCTTTTTCAGAATTCAGACCTAATATTAACTTCAGAGCATATTTAAAATTCAAGTAATCCATATTTACAATGGGAAGACAAATAGTTCTTTCCATAAAATTTATAAGTTATTCCGCATATCACACAAATAAATCCAAACATGTGAGTTTGACTATTAATAAAAAGTTAGATACAAGCCTAAACAAAAGGACGTTGACCACTTAAAATAAGTGAACATTAAAGAGATTATTTGTGTGCATACAAACAGATATATGTAAGCTCAGAATATATAAGCACAATATAATTTTACATCCCTTGTTAATATATCCAATGTGATCTCTCATCTTCTTTCTTCAGTGCTTAAGAATCTTTATACTCATTAAATATAATACACAACTTAAAATCAGCATTGGTATCTTGGTTCAAGAACAGATCACCATAAGAGAGTGAGAGAAGGACAAAGCAGAGGAAAAACAAAAGGAAAAAATATCTGAGAATTTTCAAAAGTATGATTTGCAATGTTTCATCCTCGCCACCTCTTTTCACTTTGATTTCTACAACGCACCGAGGTGAACAAGGTTGCCCTAACTAATAATACAGAAATGAAAATTAGATCATCCCGGAGTGACTCATGGTGACTTTTAACACTAGTACAAAATTTCATATAACCGTGGTTTCACTTGCCTATATTGCGGTTTCTGCCGTTGGTAAAGGCTTTACCTGCAGGTGGTTTTCCGTAAATTCAGGCGCTGTTGAAAACTGGGAAGCTGCCTTTTGTAGGGCCGCCGGCTGCCGTCACGAGACTTAACAATTTCCTACTCAGGAATACACCCCCTCTCCTGCAAAGCATCCCTCAAATTTCATTCAAGCCTTCACAGCAGCCACATTCAAACAAAAGTACCGTGTCAAATCACGGCAATACACTCCACGTTAAGCCATAAGAATACACGAAACTACCCGGTCGCCAAAGGTTCTCTAGCATAGTTAAAAGCTACTCAAAGTGAGTCTGGAAAGTAGCAAAACAGCGCCCCCCCCAACGAAACCGGCAAAGAATCAATGTAAAGAAATCTCGGCCCATCCCAAAATTCATACTTCCGCAACTCGACCAAAGACCAAAAAGCTCGACCGAAGCAGAGAAGAACAGAAAGCGGAAAAAGGAGGCGAAAACGCGAGAATCAAATCTACGACGAAGCAGAAAAATAGCTCAGCTAAAAAAAGAAAAGCACTCCGAAGAACGGAACTCTACCGAAGCTAACTCCAATCCGATACTAACACTCGATAGAGACAACCGAGACCGAGCATGTCACGAAACGCGCGGTCGATGCGAGTCGCGGAATCCCGCCCGATTGCCGCCGGCACAAGAGCAGAAGCGGAAGCGGAAGCAGCCAGCGGAAGCAGCAGCCAGCAGCAGCAGCAGCAGCAGGGGAGGAATCGGAAGGGCGCCAAGATTACCAGCCGAAGCCGACGCGGAAACGGGAGCGGGGAGAAAACCCTAACCGCGATCGGAGAAGAACGGCCGGGTTTAGAGAGAGAGAGAGAGAGAGAGAGCTTTACCTGCGATGGCGACGGAGAGAGAGGAGAGAGAGAGAGGGAGAGAGAGAGAGAGAGAGGGAGTCAGAGCTGACCGAGCTAGCGCAATGGATGACGCAGAGAATCGCCAGCGGGCTTTCCACGACCCCCCCTCGAGGGATTGGGTTCCCCCTCGGTGGGGCCCACCGCCCAGCCCAGCCGTCGGATATCGACCCAATCGATCTCGTCCGTCCGTCTCTCCGTCCGTCTCTTTTCTTTCGCCCCCGCCATAACCTGGAGGACCGGTTAATGGCCCCCTTCTTCCCCTTCCCCTTTAAAACCGAAACGAACGCCAACACCCGGTGGTCTCCTCCCTCGCGGGCATTAATGGCGGGTCGGTAAACGAGCGAGCCTCTCGAACGGCGAGGGCCATGAAAGCGACTTCGAGGTCCCCCCCACGCCCCCTCCGGAGGAAATAGGAGGAGCGGGAGAAAGAAGCAGAAGCAGAAGCAGCAGAAGGCGAACCCTCTTGCGGAGGGAGCGGAGACGTCGCCCTTCTTCGCCTTACGGATCCGCAACTGCTACAATTCATGGCGAACGAGCGTGATCAGTAGCGAGATGGACCGTCGAGAGAAGCAAATTAAAAAAAAAAAAAATCTCGTCTTTTTCCAGCAGGAGCATTGCCTAGAGAGAGAGAGTGACGGCGACCCCTGAAGAAAGATGGTTGAGAGAGAGTCTTGGTTTTTTCGTCCGGCGACGGCGGAGCGGGAGGCGGGGTTCGGTCGGGTCGTTCGTTCCGGGACGGGAAGGAACAAGGGAGGAGACAGAGAATCTCGCAATTCTTTTTTTTTTTTTTTTTCCTTTTTTGTTTATCTTTTTGGAAAAAGTAAAATACCACTTTCCAGTCCACCAAAATTTGGAATAATTTCGAAATTATGAAAAGAGCTCGATATTATTGACGTACCCGTCATCATCATTTGCAAATGTAAAAGTCTCGAGTGGAGGAAAAGTCAAATCCATGGCTGGATTTCAAGGAAATAAAAGTCCATCTTAACAAGCAATAAGACATTTTGTATCTTCTTGATCATCGACTAATCTTTTCGCATTTTTATAATACTCATCTGACCGCTCAAATCTATCAATTTTAGATCTATTCATCGACTGCAGAATGTCTCTCTAAACTAAACACTCGCTATTATTTATTATTTCAAATGTTTCCTACACTCCAAGCTTTTTCGAATATTGCAAACACCCAATTATATATTTTATTGTGAAACACCCAATAATCTTTCAAAAAGTACATAGATCAACTCGTGAGTTTTTCATCGGGCTCAATATGTTGATGCTCGACTTCCCTGCAATAATTTTTAGATGAACCATTTCAATTGAAATTATATAATTTATTAGAGACTAATAATCTATGGAATAAATATAATCAAAGATAATTTCGGTATTATAAATGATTTATTATAAAAAATAAACATGGGCTAAAAGGAATTCTTTTAATACTTAAGTAAAAGCAAGAAAGATAAAAGAAAATTGTGGTCATTAGGACTAGGGTTAAACCCGCATTAGGCGTTTGTACAAAAGTGAATATATATGCGTGCGTGCGTAAAAAGATAATAGATTGAAAGTTACCCAAAAAAGGGAAAATGATGGCTGTCGTTTTTAACGGAGGAAATAGGTGAGGATAGCTATATCTTGGGTGGACCAAGTAGGGTGGTGGCCGGAATGTCATTGTTAAGTTTTTTTTCCATTATTTCATATAGGATATTTTGGAAGATTTAAAGAACGAGACAAGAGGGTGTGTTGGCTTAAATTTATCAGCCGTCATGCACATACTAGGCGCACGCGTGATTTTTGCATAATTGTAATTGACTATGCTTTTGAAATTTCACTTCCTCCATGTTCTAGTTTTTCTCAACTTCAATATCTTAAAAAATAGGATTGCAATTGTAAAATTGCAAAAGTCACCATTAGGCTATCCATTGCTTCACTAAATTGCACAAGACAATCCTTGCCAACTACAAGCGAGGGCTCGACGGTCCTTGCCTAGATTTGAGTGGAGGGACTTGCTAACACTTGGTGTGGTCTCGCCGAGGGCGACCATAGTTGGGCTAGGGCTAGTGACCCTCACTAAGATTTGGGAGAGGGTCGCGACCCTCCACTTAGATTTGGGTAAGGGTCGCTAGTCTTGGCTGAGGCCCCCATAATCCTTGTCGACCATTTCTGGTGATGGCTGCAATGATGGCAAGGGTAGGCCCTTGCCTTGGATTTTCTTTTTCCTTTTTATTTTGTGTTTTTAAATACTTTTTATTATTATTTAATTATTTTAGTTTTAAAAATTAGAATTTAATCCAAAACGACGTCGTTTTAGTCTTGTGTTCTATGTTTTTGCCATGTAAAGTCGGCATTTTATGTTAGTCTAAATGGTTGAAGTCAACAGAAAGACTCGATTATACTAATTTAACAAAATTTAAAACTAAATTTCATTTTTTATAAATTTTAGGACTTAATACGAGTTTTAGTTATTCTAGTTGTTCTAGTGCATAAATCCCAAATTTTAATACTAGAACTACTGATGAGATTGAGACATTTAATAAATGTTTAAGCACTGCATATTCTTAGTGTTAATAAAAGTTGCTTAGTTACAAAATAACTTATCACCATTCACCAGTTGTGATAGAGACCAATATGTTGTTAAAATTGAACTTATTTACGACGTGTTACAACATCAAATAACATGCTGAGTGTTTTCCAACCCTAACTCTCATGAACCGTGATGATTCCAAAGCAAGTGGGCCATAATTATATATGAATTGTTTGTCTGATCTTTGATCATGAATTTTATTAGTCTCACTAGCATAATATAATGTGGTACAATAAAGTTAGATGTGTTACAACTTGTTATGATCCATATAGTGGAAAGGCGTTTTGACATATTTGATTGAGTTATGACAAAATCAACCCAATTACGACATGTTACTATGATCATGACAATCTCAAAGCGAGTGGGCCGAAAAACTAGAAGAACGGCTAAGTTTAGAGAATTTACCTATGATGGCGATTGAGAGAGAGAGAGAGAGAGAGAGAGAGAGAGAGAGAGAGATGAGCGATTATGGTTTTAGTTCATTGATTGGTACTCCATCGTCACATGGAGCAAGTCCAACAATTGATAAATTGGAGACATGAAATGGGCTGAGCTCATGGAACAGTACCTTATTTCTATCATACGGTGAAACAGTCTTGCTCGAAAGGGGGAGGCAATAAGGTTTATGTCTTCCTCAACCAGCGGAAGGATCAAATTGTAATTTTCTGCTTCTCATAAGTAGATCTGTCAAATGAATGATTAATCCGTTTAACTCGTTTTAACCTATTTTCATACAATACAAATCTATTGAACCATACATAGTTTATATACGATCCGGCTCAATCTATATTGTTAAGACACTTCCATATTTAACTAAACCTAAAAAAACTTTGAGAGCATGAAATGAGTAAGCGTAAGATCAAATAAGCGAGGGAGGGAGGGAGAGTCATAAAATGAGTTGTGTCTAAATAAATTGTGAACTCATTTTATACACTTGTTTTAGGTTTTATTATTTTAAGTTATTTATAATCCATTTACTGAATATATTTAATCCATATAATAAGTTGGCCATCAAATATGGGTCAAGAGACTTGCCTATAACCTATTTTGACAGATTTATTAAGAAGGGCTGGAGTTCAATTTATAGTTCATGACTTCATGCCCAATGACAAATTTTAAATTCTTCGATTCTCACTTTAGATAATGTTAACTTGCTCTCTTGCCCTGCCCACGAGAGAGCCCACCGTTGGGGACCGTGGCTTCCTCCGCCGGTACCCAAAAGAGGAAAAATGGACGAGGAAATTTAGCAGAAATTTTGAACCATCTAGAAAAATACAAAAGCTTTTACCATTGTTGCAAATTTAGCATCCGGTTAACATTCCATCTATTCTTGTCGTCATCTCTTCCTTGGGTTAATTATGAATTGACGCAAATTTAACATATATAAGTTTCATAGCATAATTAACAGAAGAGTGCTTAATGATCCACTTGGCATAATTTTAAAATCTGAACAAGTCACATGAACACGAATTATTGGCCCTAATTTCATCACTGCCCAACATAGGGAGTAACTTTAACTCGCAATAGCCTCAATCCTAACCCACAGTAGCCCCAAACCCTCATTAGCTCCAGTATCTTCTTCAGCTCTAGTTAATTTCAATTTAACTTTGCTGACCAGTTTGCACGGCGACGTTTTGAAGGGGAAACATGCGCACATCGGCTCAGTAAAAACCACGTTATAATAACACATAGGAAGAAATGAGGATGGATAGAATATTAATGGACGCTAAATTGGCAACAATGATGAAAGTTGTGTATTTCTTTGAGACATCTACAAGTTCCTATGAAATTTACAACACAACTAAAAGGTCACGTGTTTCTCAAGATGCTTGAAAATTTGCAATAATAATTAAATGTTGTGTATCTTTTTGCTACTTGGCCCTTTTTTTTTTCAAGTGCAATGGTCAGGTGATTACTCAATGACAGGAGATAATGGAACAACATGGAACAACAATTAGAGCCTATTGATATTAAGCAGAGAGCTTTATAACATAAATGTGTCAAGGGAGGTAGTAAACCACCATGAGTCCGTTTAGTTCTATTAATAACATTAACACAGAGATTCCCTATTAAACCACCCAGACACAAATCCATCAAACAAACTTCGTCCCAGCAAAGAATGATATCAAGCAAGTGAACTAGGGACGACGAAGCCAGTGGGGTTATGATCACGGATTCCTCCGACCTATATTTACTTTTCACAAGTCAAACACCTTATCTTCCATCTCATTCTGAGAATTTCAAGAACGATATAAGCTTGAAGCCATTACTTTTGCTGTGCTTGGTGGTGACTTTCATCCTGTTTGAAAGCTGACGACTTCTCAAACATGCCAGACACGATTTTCATTTGATCTTGCATCTTCTCAAAATCTTATAGGTTGAGAACATAAAGAACTTAATGTAGCATTGAGACCAGTAGTTTCACAATCTTGCCATTCTCAGAAAGATGAGAATGCAAACAATTGCTTCTTCAGCAGCTTCATAACCAGAATCTTGTCCTTTATCGGGGTGACTGCATCGAACAGATGTTGCAGATCCGCCCAACTCGACTATTTTGTGATCTCTTCTTTTCATTGTCAAACCCAATGACTTTGGAATGATGGCCAAAAATCAAGACGACTTTGATCTGTTACAGCAGAATAAACAGACATGAGTTCTTTTTCAACAGCAGAATTAAGTTTCTGCTGCAGCTAGGAACAGCACTAAGCTGCAGCATGATTAAATCAACAAATCTCCAGTTCAGAAGCAGATGAACTGAATACCTTCTCTGCAGCCATCCTTGCACAGCTCTTTTTCCTGGTGGCACAGATTTGTTTTGCTCTGGAAGTGGACCTAGCCGAAACGTTCTACATTCCAAAGAGCAACATGCCCATTATGACAGTGATTAAGAGCGATCATAATGTGTTGCTTTTAGATCACTTGTAAATTCTCCATTTGGATTTATGGATGATGTGAACCTCTTCTTCATAGCTTGTGTATGGGTAGAATCAAACTAAGATTATAGAGAGAAAATGTATAACATCATTTTTACAAAAAGCATTCATTATAAAACATGAATACCTTTATATTCAAAATGATAGATTACCTAAATAATTCACCTGATGTCCCTTTTTTTCAATTAATTTAGGCATCTAATGCCATTTTCTAAAATTCAGTGGTGCTAATTCAGCCTTTCTCGCAATAAGACTACAAAACTACCAAGTAGACCTCCATCTCCATTGGGCTGATCTTCTTATTCAGACCTGACCCCAAACAGGCTTTCCAGAATAAACATCAAACCAGTTTGGTAAGCATACTTTTGGTAATAAAAAGGGCCATATAGATTTTCCTTCCATGAAACCTAATGGAACTTAGGAATGATCAAAGTGGACGACTGTGACAAGCTTTAGGACTCAAATACACGATATGAAAGTTTTAAAACTAACATGCATTATTTAACAAGTTTTCTGAATTCTGCTGTAAACATCCCCCTCAATAATTAAACTAAGAAAGCTCAGTTTCTGCAACTATAGAGGCTTGGCTTTTCCACAGTAATCTGCAACAGAAGACTAGGTTTTCTGGTGCAAAATTCGAACTTAGGGAACTTTAGTCCGCACAAGACTCAGTTTTCTGTACCAGAAACCAAGTTTAGTTGCTGCAGCATAGAATTTGGTTATCCAGTGCCGAAAACTGAGTCTACTGCTCAGACTCTTCAGGTCTTTTGCACAGAAAGATAGATTTCTACTCAGATACTTTGCACCAGATTTCTGCTCAGATACTTTGCACCAGAAGACTGAGTAGTCATCACAGATTTCTCCTCACTAAAACTACAGAGAAAAATTGAGTTATTACTGCAGCAGAAAATAAACTATAATTTAATCATTTTGATAGAGATTTCAATTCAGAGTTAATGTTCACTTACTGCTTAACTGTACTTGTTCAGAGTCAGAATTATTGGCCTCGAACAAGCTG
Organism: Eucalyptus erythrocorys; assembly: GCA_014182555.1. Lineage (NCBI taxonomy): Eukaryota > Viridiplantae > Streptophyta > Magnoliopsida > Myrtales > Myrtaceae > Eucalyptus > Eucalyptus erythrocorys. The sequence goes on along the minus strand of CM024600.1, from coordinate 29,596,562 downwards.
TCCCATTAACTTTTCCATGTAAAGTGTAAAGTGAACCTACAATCCATATTTAGATTGCACAAACATCATCTACTATTCAAATATAATGTGTACAAATATTGAATGACCATGATTCTAATATCACCTGACTCATCTGTCCTCGAAAATCAGAGTTAATGTTCATTTACATACAGCTTAACAATACTTGTTCAGAGTCAGAATTTTTAGCCTCAAGCAAGCTGTCCCAGTAACTTTTCCAAGTCTACAATCCATATTCGGATTTCACAAACATCATATAATACTCAAACATAATGTGTACTAATATTGAATAACCATGATTCTAATATCACTTGACTCATCTGTCCTTGAAAAATCACCTAACAAACTTTTCTCATCAGTTACTGAATTAGAGCAGACCACATCATTGGACCGTTTCCCAATTGGCGCAAATGTGTGAATCCACATGCCTAGTTTTGCTTGAGTGCTTCTCATGTATATAGAATTGCTGCAGAAGTGATAAAAAAGATTTGTGAAAAAAGACTGATTATTTCAAATATACATAAGAAATCATATAGGATGCACAGAGAAAATAAAGCAAAATGCACCTCTCAGTAAATTTACACATCATTTTCAGTAACGGAGAAAGTACAGATAGTCTGTTTTCTTACATATTCTTTTGCCATTTCTCTTTGATGGTGTAATGTTCGTCCAATTCTCCCATGATAGTTGTTTTGTTTGTTTAGTAATCCCAGAGGAACACTAACAATCTGTAAGGTAAAGACAACTGCTTTCTCCTCAATGAGAAAAGTATCCAACAGGAGAGTCACTCACACAACCTGTTCATTGCTTCGAAGTTGAAAGAATAATCCATTCATCCCTAACTTACCCCCTTTTCACCAATTATATAAGGTTTAGCATGAAAAATTTTGCAAATGCCAATCATGATTTATGTGAAAAGATATCCAAGTTAAATTACATGTACTTTGAACAGGATCCAGTAGTTGGAACTCCTTACCAAGGGAAGTGCTTGCTGCAAATTATACTGCTCAAGTACTCATCCACGTTGGCAATGCTACAAGCTGTCTCACCTTAAAAAATCCCAGCATTTGAGCCACCCTCCTGTCCATATTTCTCTCTTTTGGACTCTGTCATGGTGTGAATCTCATACGGACTAAAAAACCTGAGGAGAATCTCACAACTCAAAGCCTGGCATGTTTCTCACGCCCACCTGCATGCCATACACTGTAACCAAAGTCTCTGCACTGCTTCTTCAATGATCATTCCCTACACCACTTGTCTTTCCTAAGGATATAATCTCCTTGATAACCTTGATAAAGAATCTGCCAAAGGAAGCCCTCCCAACCTTTTCTTCTTCTCTGCCTCCAATTCTCCAACTATACAAGTGTTCCCTTATGTTGGTTTTCAACATTGGTGGATAAAGCAAAACTTAGCGGAAAACTCCAACTGGAAGATTTGTGTAAAAATATTAATGGCACTAAAGATCGATCCTCACTCACACAAGCAAATTAACCTACTAAATGAGTGGATCTCTCACCATCGATCACCACAGCTACAAGCTCCATTTTTAAAGAGATGGAAGCGATTCGCATCTCTCACTAAAATTTCTCTTTGTACAATATTAGATATATACTTGGAGACAGTATGGCAATCAGCACAAACCCTAAGGTTCTTCATTATCTGTAAGGGGCTTCCAGGTTTTGTATTTAGCAAACCAAATGCTATCGCGAGCCTTTCACTGTGCCCACAAAGCATGTCCCTCTTCTCATCATTGTCAACATCATGCAGGACACATTGCAAATCAGGAACATAGCCTTGTTTAGCCATCAGACTGCCTAGAATATCTAGCAACTGATAAACCTCCTCAAATTGTTCGAAGAATCTATCCCCTGTACCAAATATATAAACCTTTTTCTTTATCTCCATCCAGCTACAGCCAGCACTTTTTTTAAGTCCTTTGGATCTTATTGATTTCCGTACCGATCTTACTTGTTCCCACTTCCCCATCGAGGCATATATATTTGAAACTAAAACATTATACCCGGTCATGTCTGTATCCAATTCAATAATCCTCTTCGAGACCCGTTCAGCAATTTTCATGTTACCATTTGCACGACAAGCACTAAGTAGAGCTCCCCATATGCTTGCATCTGGCTTCAATGGCATTGAGAGGATAAAATCCTCTGCCTTAGTTAAATGCCCTGATCTAGAAAGAAGATCCACAGTGCAAGCATAGTGTTCCATTCTAGGATCTATGTTGTACTTATTCTTCATGCAGTCAAATAGATTTAGTCCCTCCTCCACCAAACCTGAATGGCTACAAGCAAAAATTATAGCAATGAAAGCAACATGATCAGGAAGGATGCCAGCAACTTCCATCTGTGCAAAAGCTTTCAATGCTTTCTGCCCCTCACCATACATCCCATAAGCAGAGATCAATGCAGTCCAGGTCACCACATCTTTTACTTTCATAAGCTCAAATACTCCGACAGCACTCTTTAGATTGCCACATTTGGAATACATCTCAATCAGTGCATTTCCAACTGGCACATGTGACTCGAACCCCAATCTGAAAATATATCCATGTATCTCTTTCCCCTGTTGTTTAGCAGCAAGTAAGGAACATATTGGCAATATGCCCAACAACGAGGCCTCATCTGGCACCAGTCCTTCATTTCTCATAGCGTTGATCATTTGAAATCCCAAATAACAATCCTGATGATGAATGCATGCAGAGATAATTGTGTTCCAAGTGACTATATCACGCACATCCATGAGCCCAAAAATTCTCAGAGAATCCTCCAACTTATTACATTTGGCGTACATATCTATGAGGGCATTGCAAACACGCAAATCCATAGCGAATCCTGACTTCACTATGTGACAATGGACTTCTCCCCCGAAGTAAAAATCTGCAAACTGAGTAGATAGAGATAGGAGCATCACATGAGTAATAGAATCAGGTTCATCTTCCATCTTCATCATCTTAAAAAGCTGCATTGCTTCCTTATGTGACCCATGCAGGATATAACCATTTAACAAGGAATTCCATGATACAGAATCCCTATCTTTCATCTTATCAAATAGTTGACGTGCGGCAAGTAGATTGCCACCTTTAGCATACATATCTAGAAGAATATTGTTAGCCCTAGTATCAAATTCCATTCCTTTCCTTACTGAGTAATCATGAATTAATGTTCCTAATTCTAAGTCACCTAAGTGTCCGCAAGCACGGAGAACAGAGGTGAACGTCAATAAATCAGGTGTAAATGTCATGACCATTTCCCTAAACAATTTGACCGAGTCTTCAAACAATCCCAGTTGACAATACCCACAGACCAGGGTGTTCCAACTGACAATATCTCTAAATACCATCTCATCAAAAACTTTCTGAGCATCCGTACCATTGCCAAACTTGAAGTACATGGAGAGTAGCCCATTCCTCACAATGACATCTCCATCCACCCCAATCTTCTCAACCAAACCGTGAAGCATTCGACCCTCTCTGACTGCTACCAAACCTCCACAAGCAGGTAAAACGCTGGACACGGTATACAAGTCCGGCAGAATCCCATCCATTTTCAACTCACTATAATACCACAAAGCCTCCTCCCAGTACTGATTTGAACCGTACCCCGATATCAGACTATTCCAAGACACGACATCCCTGCGAGGCATTTCCTCGAACATGTGGCAGGCTTTACCCATGTCATCAAGCCTTGCGTACATATCAATCAGAGCATTACCAATGTACAGGTCCGAGCCAAACCCTGCTTCCGAAACATGTCGGTGAACGACCTTACCCATCTCGGCATCGCCCAAGCCCGCACAGGCATTGATGACCGAAGGGAACGTATGCGCATCGGGTCGAACACCAACGTCCCGCATCCTAGAGTAGAACCCAAGGGCTTCGGAGAAAAGGCCGCTCTGGGTAAGTGCCCTGATGATGGCATTCCACGGGTAGACATTGTTGGTGGGTGCAACGCGGTCGAAGACGGAGATACAGGAGGCGGGTTCTCGAAAATGCGCGTACTTGCTAATGAGCTTGCCGGTCAGGAGGGCGGATCGGTCGAGCCCCGCGGTGATCGCTAGCGCGTGCGCTTTGCGCAGTTCTGTGGAGCTTCGGATTGAAGACAAGGCTTTGGAGATGGAAGAATACAGAATTTCTCGGGCGTGGCGTCTGCATCCTGCGGCGGACAAGGACATGAGACCCCCCCGAGCTCGACCTGTTTCAGGCGGCGGCAGCCTCGCAGCGTTTTTTCCGTTTCCTTCGTGCCGCGCGTGGTTGATAGCGAGGGAGAATTACATTTTGGCCCCCGAACTTTTGGGATTGTGGAAACTCCCCCCTACGTTCCAATCTTTGCAATTCCGCCCCTCTCCCCCACTTCAGACTTTTTAAAATTGGTGGCAAAGTACGACTTAGAGCATGTATAATAACCATTCAATTTCTAACCAGAATTATTTTTAGATCCTAGAAATAAGTTTAGAACATAAATTTATTTGATGATGCAATTTTTTTAAACAAATTTTTACTCTAAGTATTTTTTACTCCTCTAATTCTAGAATAGAAATAAAAAATGAACACTATTTTCATCATTCATCCTCACTACTAGCCGGCCGCCCACCCACCATTTGCTACCCTCTATTGTCCGCCACCTGCCGCCAATCGCTAGAAGCCATCATCCACCATTCGCCACACATTGCTGGCCATCGGCATCACTTGTTGACTGTCGCTCGCCATCCGCCACTTGCCACCAATCGCCATTGCTCTTTATACGTTGCACTAATGTGTCACCGACTTACTCCTCAACTTCATTTCAAAATACTCTATGGATCCAGTAGTCCTCTATATTTTGCGCATCTTTTTCTTTCCGAATGTTTCATGCAACATCTCGATGGACATTGAAGGTGACATTGTGACATCCTGAATATTAGGTTTTGTTTTCAATTGGATAAGTTGAGCTTTTCATCGATGCGCCTATAGTTCTATTCCCTGAGCTAATCACTCATGATATAACTAGTCTATTAAGGGAAGCCGTTAAGGGATTATAATGCAGTAGACTTGAAAATTCGACTAGAAATCGACCGCTTGACCGTGCTAATATGCAAAAGTCTTTACGGCACACTTAAAAATCAACTAGAAACCGGAGATAGGTTGATTTGGCAAAGGTATGTGATTAGTATATGGGTGATTCCACCTAATTGCAAAATTCTTGTCGACTGGCACTAAACCGATTTTTCTATCATTTTGGTACCTTATATCCATATTCCAAATCTCGAGATTTTCACGATAACCGAAAGTCGCTAATATGTTGAAAATGTATGTTGTGGCTTGAAAATAATCAACCATAGGTTAGTTGCACTAAAAATTCCTAAAAGCTATCTAGTAGACTAAGTCACGCTAAAATCACACCAGATTGAAATTAATAGCGAATTTGAACCTGATTTTAGAAATTCAAATTTCTTTCATGTCACGATTCATTTTAGGACCGTCGACTCATCCTTCGAAAATTTTTCTGCAAATCGAGATTTTTAGCAAAAATGCAAAGTAGGGCCGTTTTTATTCGGAAAATTCAGGAGACCGTTTTTTATCACATTTTTGGGATGCAAGTTGGTTCTATTGGCGAGGAAAAATGCTGATTTGGTCGAGGACATCTTGGTGGTATTTATGGGGACCCGTTTCGGTCCAATTAAAGAGGAATTTAGGTCAATTTGGGAAAATTGGCACCAAATTCGTAGGCCATGGTTCCCTCAACCTTTTGGACCACTTGGGGATCGTTCTAGGGAGATATTTGTGTACAAAATTGGTTGAGGAAGCTAGCCAATTGAGGTGGGACCTTGCCAAGGAGATAGAGATGAGAATGAAGACTTTTGGAGCCAAGGAGGGACCCCTTTCTCTTCAGCCACTCCTTCTTCCTCACTTCACTTGCTTTCTCCATTGTTGGATATTTTGAAGCTTCAAAATTCCAGAGGAAACCACCAGCCTCCCCCTGCCGTTGCTAGCCGCCCACCAAGTCGCCAGGATCGCCGCGTCGCCGTTGCGCCCTCGTGCGAGCCCGTCGCGCACTGCCTGCCCATCCGCCTCCAACTCGCTGTCTCGTGAGCCAAGCCCGTCCCCCGAGCCGTCCTTGGTCGCTGTCGAAGCCCTAGTCGTCGCTCGAGCTCGCCTCCGCCATCGTCCAGCTCCACTTGCCCGCCTACTCGCCCGCTTAGCTGCCGATCCACCTTAGCTTGCCGTTTCTAGCCCGGTCCAACTTGCTCAGTCCTTGGACAGATTCGAGCAGTCCAGCCAGTCGTGAGCCTTCTAGGCCTATTTTGGGCCTCTTTTGAGCCTTGTCGAGTGTTGCCGCAGGTAGTTTGTCGCCCGTCTCCACGTCGCCGTTGCCGTTGACTCACCAGATCACTAAACTGGTGAATTTACTCGCTAAACTCTGCTTAGAGAGTTAATTATGTTTAGGGGTGATTAGTTTAAGTTAATTAGTGATTAAGTGGTTAGTTAGAACAAATTAGTGATTTAATTATTCGATTTTGCTTGTTAGGTGATTAAAGTAGCTTAATTAGAGACTAAATAAGTTGTATTATTTATCTAGATTGGTTCGGAAATTTTCCGGTTCCGTTTCGGTGTTTAATTAAGCGTTTCGGCTTAAGTTTCTATTTTTGGTAATTAATTGCATTTATTTAATTATTTTTGGTATTTATTTAATTAATTATTATTTTTTGAAAATTATACAGAGATAGTCAGAGACCGAAATCTCGTGCTTGGTTTATTTAATTGAATGCTATTATTACCGACTCCAAACATTAAAGACAGATGATACATTTTAATTTGCAAGCCGTTGGTCTAGAGATGAGCACAACTTAACACCTGGAGTCAAAAAGGTGTCCTCCATGAGGGCGCCAACTCCGACGGCTCTCCCTTTCACGTTGAAGTCGGCTATTGGACTTCAAGAGGCGGTGAAACTTCAACTATGAATAAGGCTTAGAGTGAAGATTTTAAAAGCAAGTCACCGTATGCTTAGGTGAGTTTCAAGTAAGAGAGAGGCAATGCAGCTTGATAAAAGGGGTAGCTCTGCCTGAGCGAGTTAGGCCTTGTTTGTTTGTGTTTCAGAGAACTAAAAAAGAACAGAAACGTGTTTGTTTGCATTTTTGTTCCAAATATATTTTTTTGTTCTCGAAACACATTTGGAACAAAAACAAGAAACAAGAAAAACGTGTTTCTTGTTTTTGGAATAATTTTTAAAAACAAAATTTCTCTCTCCTCTCTTTTTCTTCTCTTTTTTTTTTCTTCTTTTCTTTTTCATTTTTCTTTGGCCGGTCGCCGACCTCGTGTGGCATCCCGGAATTTTTATTAAGAATCTCTGGGATATAGATAGGCGAGGAAAATTTTGTAAATTGTAATTAGCAATAAAATTTCCCATGACTCGTACCGAGACTCGGCTATGAGTTTGTAAGGAATATATATATTAATGACATAAGACTTTGGTTACGCGATTTGAGGTTGTACATGTTATGAGTTGATTTAAATTCTTGATTTAATTAATCAAGAAATTGTTATTATTATTTAATTGAAAGTTTATTTAATTAAATTTAGAATTTAGGGCCAAATTTGAGTGGGCCTGCGACGGGCCAAGTGGGCCGGCCACAAGCCCACACGGCCACAAGCCCACACGGCCATAAGCCCATGGACTCGAGAAACCGTGGATGGCCAAGACCGGTTTGCATGCAAATTTCTGCATGCAAACCAAGTGTTAAAGGAAATGATTGCTAGTAATGATGGGTTTGTGGGGAAATAAAATGGAGAGGACCGGTTCTAGGGAGGCTTCGACGGGCATAGAGAGAGAGAGTGAGTGAAAGAGAGAAGGAAGAAGAGAAGAAGGAGAGGAAGGAAAGAGGCCGACCGTACCGCCCGTGTTCGTCGCCCGTTTGCTCGATTTTTTTTAAGTCTAAGGCAAGAGATCAATTCTCTTATCTACTCATGCATGTCTTGTTGTGAATCTAGTGTTGTTTTGTGGTGAAAATCGTGGAAGGTATGAGCTGAAAGTGAGATCTTGAGCTGGATTTGCTTGAGGGTGTTTTCTGTTTTGAGTAAAACTTCATGCGCCAGAAACTTGTAGGGATTTGCATGTGGTCTTGAAGTGAGAATTTGATCTCGACTTCTTCATGAGATTTAAAGAGCACATTCTGAATTGTAACATACTAAAAATTGAGATAAAAAGGACAAGATTTGAGGGGTGAACTTTATTTTCTAAGAAAATGTTCAGATCTGGTGATGCATGTTGAGTCTTAGTGATTTTGGTTGCTGTATCTGAATTTCTATTGAGAATCTTGCTTCGATGTCTTCATGAAAACTGTAAAGAACATCAAGAGGAACATCATACTCAAATTTGGGATCAAATGAACAAGAATAGCCTAGGGAATGGTCGTTTTTCCTGAGGACGTGAGTATCGGGTGACCCATACTGGACATCAGTAGCTTCGACAGCCTATAAAAGGGTTTTTCTTTGGGTTTTTCACTTCGATGTCTAAATGAAATTTGGAGAGTACCCTTTAAACAAGAACATATCCAAAATTTAGAGGAAAAGAAGCACAATAGGTCGGTCATACGTAATATTTTCAGAGGTAGGACGTGCTGGGAATGTCGTTTTATGGGCAGAAATTCTTTTTAGTTATAATAAATTTTCTATAATAAAATTGGCCTAAGTGTCTTCATGAGAAACTTATATTAGAGTCTTGTGGATCATATGGTAAAGTATCATAAATTTTGAAAGCCAATTGGGCATTTAATTTTGAGGAAAGGTGAACGTTATCACCAGGCGTCAAATATAATGTAACGATGTTAGGAGCAGTAGCTTGTAATTGCTATACTTAATTATTTAAAATGAATCTGACCTAGATGTCTTAATGGAAAACATACCTTAGCGTCTTGGCTAGATCGTGGTAAATTTTTGTAATTTTTGAAGCTTGTTTGAATATTTAATTAAAAGAAATGGTAAAATGGTGCAAACTGTGTAACCGAGAATAATTTGCTGGATTGTTTAATTATATCTTTTTGTGTGGTGATCTTTTGGGCTTGAGTTCTTCATGAAAGTTGTGTCTCTATGTCTTGTCTGTGTTGTGGTTAAATTTTATAATTTTTAGAGGTCATTTAGTAATTTAATTGAGGTGAATTCTGAACCGGTGTAAGCTGTGGAATCCGAAATTTGTCTGCTGTGAAGTTAAAATTACATCTTTTTATGTAATGACTTTTAAGACTTGAAGTCTTCATGGAAAATGTGTTATTGTGCTTTGGCTATCACTTGTACAAATCCCAAAATTTTTGAAGGTTAATTGAGTATCCAATTTGGGTATTTTCATGAAACATGTATGCTGGAATTTGCAAGATTTCAAAAAAAAAAAAAAAGATTTATGGGCAAATCTAAATGGCATGAATTAGATGATTGATGTAGCTCCAAGTGTTTTACCATGTTACACGAATGATGATCTTTGGCATATCATGTTGATGTTGGTTATGTGCATCATGTTGTATGCCATATGAGATTGAGACATGCATGAAATTATATCTCATGATAAATGAGAAGGCTGTCGGATGGTGTGAGCCGACAATGCCCCGGGAGTTTTCGGGATGCCCGGCCAGGGAGTGAAAATGCCGGATGCCCAGTAGCCCTGTGTGCGTAAATCTGGATGGCCTCGGAGTTGAGATGCCCGGAGCGTAGGGGATGCCGGAAGCACGGATGGTGTGTGCCGTGAATTCCTCGTGATGCCAGTTGGGGTGCGAGATGCCCGGCCAGGGAGTGTAAATGCCGAAAGCACGGATGGTGTGTGCCATGATTCCTCATGATGCTAGTTGGGGCGCGAGATGCCCGGAATGTGGGGGGCCGGAAGCCCGGATGGTGTGTGCCGGGAATGCATTAAAAAGCCAATTAAAAATTGTGAAAATTGAAATGTGAATATGCATATGGTGGTATGTATGCATGGACATGGCATGGTATATGTGAATATGCATATGGTGGTATGTATGCATGGACATGGCATGGCAAATGTGAATATGCATATGGCGGTATGTATGCATGGACATGGCATGGTATTTGTGAATATGCATATGGTGACATGTATGCATGAGTGTGGATTGATGTATATGGCTATATATATATATATATATATATATATATATATATATATATATATATATATATACATGGGCATGGATGGATGTATATGCCTATGGTGGTATGTATGAATGGGCATGGCATGATGTGTATGGTGACATGTATGCATGAGCTTGAATTGATGCATATGGTGATATGTATGCATGAGTATTGGATTTGAATATATAGATGAATGGATCCTTATGGCGAAATGTGACACATATGTGGAAGTGTGATGATGTATTCCTATATGATGCAATTTCATGTATATGGACTCTAATTGTGATGTCTTGTGTGATGCTTGGGTAGCCATAGGGAATTATTTATTTGCTGAGTGGTTGTACTCACTCCTTTTTGGGGACTAACATTTCAGCATAGAGATGCCGATTCCACCTGTCACGCGGGGCACCTTTTATAGTATACCTTCTGACGTGGATATAGAGGTGACGATGATCGACTGTCCCTATGTTCCTGGATTGACTCTTCTTCGAGTTCGTGCGATAGTATCATATGAGGTGGGCCTACCTGATGGTCCAGTCATCCAGGAGTTCATCTCCATCCATGTGCGCCGGGATGGGATGATGCGAGGGATGTTGCCACCTCCACCACCTGATGCACCTGGATGGGTGTACCTGCTGCGTGAGGGGGAAAGGCTAGAAGCTGAAGGTCTTTTTTGGACACGACCGACACCAAGGAGGGGTGGGTCGCTCTTTTGAGATCCGTGAGGAAGGGGTAGAAGTGTCCCTTTTTGAGTATAAGCCACACTAGTTGTGCGATGGCTTACTTTTTTGTATGTACCTACCCCGAGATTAACCCATCCTGTAAATACGTAAATAAAATGGTTCGGTTTTCTTTCTTTGATGTCTAGCTGGTGTGCAATTGTCTCATGTTTGTGTGAAGGGAGAGTTGGTAAGATTATGCTTCCGCAAATTAAACTGCGCTGGGACCGTATTTAAAAAAAAAAAAAATTCGTCCAAGTATTTATTGGCTTAGTTAAAGAAAAGAGATGAATGACTGTAATGATCCCTCTGGGTTCAGGGGTGTTACACCTCGACCATGGCCGGTCACACCGTTAAGGGCCGGTGACCTCGCCGAAGCGTCGCCGTGGCTGGGCAAAGCTCGGCCTCGCCATGGCTGGGGGAACTCGAGCTTGCCCAAATCCGGCGAGGCCGAGCTTACCTAGCCACCGGCAACGCTTGGCCTCGCTAGGCCACCACTAGGTCAAGCTCGCCCAACCATGGCGAGGTTGAGCCTCGCCCAGCCATGGCAACGCTTGGCCTCGTCTCGCCATGGCGAGCCTCGGCCTCGCCGGTGGCTAGGCGAGCTTGGCCTCGTCGAATCTAGGCGAGCTCGAGCTTAGCCTCGCCGGGGGTCGGCCCTTGTCGGCCGGTCGCCGGTCATGGTCGAGGCCACACGACTAGCTAGAAGGAAGGAAAAAGAAAATAGGAAATAGGAAAAATAGAAAAAATAAAATAAAAATATTAAAAATTTAAAAGAAATAAAAAAATTATATAAGTTTACCAAACGTGTTTCTGTTCTTTTTATATTTCGGAGCAGATTTACCAAACGCATTTTTTGTTTAAAAATTGTTCCCTAGAACATAAATGTTTTTTTCTATTTATGTTCGTTAGAACAATTTTTAAATAGAAACACAAACAAACGCACCCTTTAGTGCCTGTTTGTTTGTATTTTTTTTTGTTTATAAACACAATTCCTTTTTTTTTGTTCCAGGGAACAAAAAAAGAATAGAAACGCATTTGTTTGCGTTTTTGTTCTAAATCTATTTTTTTATTCTCGAGAACAAATTTGGAACATAAACAAAAAAAGAAAAACTTGTTTTTTGTTTCTAGAACAATTTTTAAGAACAAATTTTCTCTCTCTTATTTTTTTTATTCTTCTTTTCTTTTTCTTTTTCTTTGGCCGCCTGCCGAATGGCGGAGGCATGGCTAGCCGTCGAGGGCCGACGACCTCGCCGGAGCATCGCCGGCCTCGGCGAGGCCGTCGGCCCTCGTCGGTCGATCACCGACCATGGTCGAGGTCGGCGATCGGCCAAAAGCAAGAAAAATGAAAAAAAGAAAAAGAAAAAGAAAAAGGAAATAAGAAAAAGAAAAAGGAAATAAGAGAGAAAATAGGAAAAATATTAAAAAATTAAAAGAAACAAAAAAATTATACAAGTTTTTTTTTTTTTTTTGTTAGTAAAAAATTATACAAATTTACCAAACGCATTTTCTGTTCAAAAATTGTTCCTTGGAGCATAAATATTTTTTTTCTATTTCTGTTCCCCTGAACAATTTTTGAACAGAAACACAAACAAACGCACCCTTATTCTACCATGATTAAGGAGGGAAGATACAATAGTTGAGTGTGTGCTTGTATTAACTAGTTTGCTTTGACTTTTTTGATTGTGGTGAGAGGAGTTATATTGTAATATTTGTGTGAAAGTGAGACAATATTTGGAATGTTATATTGCAAGTATGTCTTTAGTTGTCTATTGCAATTTTCCCGTGTTATCATTATAATGCTGCCGCATATCTTACAAGTGGTAATAGAACAAAAGGAACGCAAACCTTACACTCTGTGCTACCCGATCTTAGATAGGCTTCTTCTACATTTGATTTTCCTTAATCAAAACCACACTTGGAAGAAAACGACCTATCTTCTCGAGATAAAACAATAACTGAATAATCCCCAATGGAGAATTCTTGTTCTTCATGTCAAATAATTTCTTCATCTTCGACCTATTAGTAGTAGAGGAAGACTTGATGTCAGAGGAAATATCACATCTCGTCTTTTTGCTAATTAGAATTCCTCAACAGCACTGTCTTGCATTTAAAAATTAAAGTGGTTCTTCTTTGGAGTAATATCGAGAAAGTAATTTGTTTCTTTCTTAGAAGTATGTGTTGCTTTTCATAATTTTAACTAATTGATATTTAATTAAGATACAAATCATACAAATTAAAGGTATGTGATGCACAATGAAAAGAATATAGTGAGTACTCATAGGCCTCGTTGAATAGGAAAGAAACTTTGCTAGCATAGCAGCTTTTGAGTTACCGTAAGAATAACAGTTTGGTGTGAGTCATAAGTCTTTAAAAGAATAGACTCAACAACAATTAATAATTATTTGTTATTGCTGTAGAACAGACTGTCATTCTTACAGCAGTAATTTCTCATAGGAAAGATAGCGGTAATATACACGAATTTTTGAATAAGAAAGATAGCAAAATCATATAGTTCACGGACTATAACATAGTTACAATAAGATACAGGATTATTTAGAACTCACTAGCAAAATCATATATTTCACGGACTATAACATAGTTACAATAAGATACAGGATTATTTAGAACTCACTAGCCCTTCAAAGTCCTTAGGCTCTACAGGCATTTCAGTTTCTGTAGTATCCGTCGCACGGTGATTCACTGGAATAATCCTCAAGTGAGTTCTTCTACAGTCGAGGCAAACGCCGAAATGGCGCAATTGATATTATTGAGGGAAACCTCCTTCCCGCGACACTCTCTTCCCTTCCGTTCCGGTCCTCTCCTTTCCGGTGCTCGTCGCCATCATGGCCATGGGCATATTGAGCACCATGTTCATTTCATCACACGGTCCCGTTCCCTTCTAGCCCCAACACCGCGTCCACGATGATCACCTTCCCCATCTTCATTCGGCAACACTCTTCTGCAATTCCATAGGACCATGACGCAATCTTTGTTGCTCCAACCGTGAAGAACATACCGTGAAATGAATTGCTGAACTTTTTTTTTTTTTTTTTTTTTGGTACTACGTAACGTGATCATTTATGAATATAGGCATCATCCGCTCGTATGCTTTACTATTAAATGTGGATCGTGCCTATATTTGTGGCACACCAATTAGAGTTCTAATGAGAGGAAATTTATGGGTTTTACTAGCATAATAGTTTGGGAAAAAAATCACGAAAAACTCCAAACTTTATTCAAAGTGGCAGATTTACTCCAAACTTTTTTTGTGACGTGAAAAATCCTGAACTTTACCAACCGTAACATATCTACCTCAAACTTTTTTTGTGACACAAAAAACTCTGAACTTCTGTCATGTGACACATTTACCCCAAAATTATAGGGCATTTTGGTCTTTTTACTTTTTAAAATGTTTTTCTTCTCTCTTCCCTCCGCCGGTCGAAACCGGCGTTCGGTGAGGGCTGCCCTCGTTGGCATCGGGTGAGGGCCGCCCTCACCGGTGTCGGGCGAGGGTTACCCTCGCCTGGGCTGGCTAGGGCCACCCTTGCCGGCGTCGTGCAAGGGCGGCCCTCAACTGGGTCGGGCAAGGGCCTCCCTCACCCTCTCGCTTGCGTTAGGCAAGGGGTGCCCTTGCCGATCCGGCGAGGGCCGCCTTGCTCGACACCCGAGGGCCGCCCTTGTGGACACCGACTTCCCTTTGCCGCCATGGCTGGCAAAGGGAAGAAGAAGAGAAAAAGAAAAAAAAAAAAAAAAAAAAAAAAAAAAAAGATAAAAATGCCCTTGATGGGGTAAATATGTCATAGTTTGAAAATTTTGGGGTTTTTTATGTTACAAAAAAAATTGGGGGTAAATGTGTTACTTTGAGCAAAGTTTGGGATTTTTTGTGGTATTTCCCTAATAGTTTTTTATTTACTGTGATAGCAACAACATGTAGTGAGTCATAAATTCTCAAAGGGACTGATCCTACATTCCATTATAAACTTTGGCTTGCGAATGCCATGTGTATGCACATGCAGTTGCAAATTGATGTGGCCTTTTAATTTTTTTGTGATAATATGGAATACCTAACTTTTTTAGCTTTGCTAATCCCACAAATACATGAAAGCTCCCTCATCCACATATATTGAGTAAGGCTCCTTCCATAAGGTGACATGCATGATTCCCAAGATTGATAGATTGGAAGATGTTGTGATTTGGACATAAAATTTGATGTATTCAAATCAAGTGATTGATCACTAAATAAAAGAAGGGATGTGCTTCATAAGATGTGAGAATTTGGACGCTAGGAAAACATAGAACTCGCTTTCATGTACCCTAAATATAAAAGTGCTCACATGTATGCTTAAGAACAAAACCGCGAGGCTCACATAGCTTTCAAGTAGTATTTCAATATCATCAAACAATCTTATTGTGCAAGATCCACCCGGAAAAGGAGGAAAAAAATATAGTCATAAATTAATGATGACTAATTAAATAATGAATTTTCACTGCATTGATTGTAAAAAATAATTTCTACATTTCAATTCCTTTTATTTCGTAGAAAATGAATGATTTAAAACATATTTTCTTAAAAATGATCGTTTATATTACTCTTACAACTTGAACAAATATAGCCAAGTGCAACATTCTTACGATGGAGATGTAAATGATAGTGGTAATAGAGGTTGAGACGAACTCATGACAAAGGTTTCCCATTTTCACTAGTGTAAAGTACATTTTGAATTGACATTATTGCTAAAACAGGACAATAAACCCATAAATTTTCAATTTCTGTTTGCATTTGTAGCATCCAATCAATTGATACATGGACAATAAACACACAAACTTTTAGCTTTTGTTTTCTTGGACTCGTCCTTATTTTGTTGGGTTGTCTGGCCAAAACTTTGTACATTCGCTTCTTGAATTTTATCACAAAATTTTGTCGCCAGTGGCTCTCGCTGCACAAGCTTAGATCGACTCTTAGATCTTACCACGCAATTACACTAAAACGCTTGAGCTCATCTATACGTAAGACATGGATCCATTACTGATTAAGATAGACTATGCAGGTCAGGTCAAAGATAGTGCTTGGTAGGTTTAATAGTGGAGATCTCCAATGTTCAACTGCGCACTGAAACATCAATAGGTTGAGATATTAGATAAATTAATATGCAACATACATTGAAGCATCGCAGAACTTAGGACTGACGCACTGGGACTTCTTTAGATTGGCCTTGGATTACATGAGATCCATCTTATGTATAAGATAGGTACAAGATAGATTAGATTGGATACGTGGTAAAACTTAGAAAAGTACACGGACCCTAATGCTGATCGTATGAATGTGGTTTAAATGACTCATAATTCAAATATGTAGACATACGAAGTTCTTTTAGATCCATTCCGCTGTTGATGAGTTTGGTAACCAATTTAGATGAATTACACCACACGTATCTTTAATGTCAAAGTAAATCTTTTGCCCTTTAAGTACATGAAAAGTGCAAGTGTCGAGAAAAACACAGTTTCCATTTTACTTATTAGCACACGAAAACTCGTTATGTTGGCCATATAATATATAGAGTACAGAAAGAGCTAGAAAACATGTGATCCAACATGAAAGTAGTCTTATGTAGATGACCACAAACAACATATCACGGATACAGAGCTTGAGTGAGTTTGGTTGTTTATATCAATCTTCAAAGATTGATCATACAACTCGCATTTAATCGACTTATATCATTTTTGGGTGACCAAATCATAGTGGATAGGCTTCAATGATGGACAACATGGAAGGGGTTTTGATAATATTGTAGCGAGGAAACCCTCCTTCCTCCAAGATCTTCTTCCATTCAAGTTCGTCCCTCTCCTTACCTCCCGAGCTGTGTGCAATCATGAGCAGATCGAACACTAGTCCGATCTCATCGAACATGCCATCACCCTCTGGTTTCAGCACAACCTCTGCTATAATCACCTTGCCATTCCTTTCTGGGATTGCTTCTCTGCAATTTTTTAATATCTTGACGCAATCTTCATCACCCCAATCATGCATGATCCACTGTAAAAAGAAAGAGAATTACTAGAGTTAGGAATCATGGTCTTTTTTTTTTTTTTTTTTTTTTTTTAACTGTCCTTTATGAGTTTGTTCATTGTGTAATTTCTATGCCGAATCATCATCACTGCCCTAAGGCCTCAGATGTCGTCGCGCCGCCCATATCAATGCCCCACTCTCAGCTCGAGACGCGCGCTCTCTCTCTCTCTCTATCCCGGTCTCTCTAACTCTGAGGTGGTGACCTGATCATGACCTTAGCGACCTCAGATCTAAGATCTCCTTGAGGCAAGGGCGATGGCCTTTTGCGGTTGCGACGATGGTTGCCTAAGGTCGCGATAAAGGAGAGAGAGAGAGAGAGAGAGAGGATACAGATGGAGGTGGTCGAAGAGGAGGGTCGTTGACGATGCGACTGATTGATTGCACATCACTTTAGAAAGAGGTGGAAAAGGTCTGCAGTAGCTGGAGGGCATGTGTAACTCAACACATTAAGCTTATTCTACCTGGCCTGGCCAATGCCAATTGAAAAGCCAAATATGCACTTTACAAAATGAAAAGATACACCGACCAAAAAATAAAATAAAATAAAATGGAAAGATGCACATTGACTGGAAAAGTTATTATGTGGTTTATAAATCTTTATTATGTGAGTCTCATTACAATGTCTACGCGATTAACCATTTACATAGACTTGTTCCGATAAGATACGTGAACTCTAAATAAATTTTCCCTTGATTATGGTATCACTCAAATAGAATTATTACTGGTTGTCATGAATTCTTGCCCTTTTAACGCATCAAAAGAATTTGTTTGTTTCATGGATAATATATCATTTTTGCAAAACTTTTTACAATGTCATTTTATTGGAAAAATAATTTATTTTCAATATATGGATGAAACCTCAAGAAGACTTGGAAAATTTTCCATCATTCGATAAGGAAAATCTATAGGGAAAGTTATAAAAAAAAAAAATCATATTTTTTAAAATTAAAATTAAAATTATTATTATTATTATTATTATACTTTTCTTTTATTATTATTATTATTATTATTATTATTATTATTATACTTTTTTTTCCTTTTTTTTTGCTTCTTCTTTGGCTGGTTGCCGACCACAGTTTTGAACTAGTGACAAGCCACAAGTGAGCTCAAGCCTCGCCGGCCTTAGGTTGCGAGCTCACCCCATCGAGGAGGGCCAAGCTCATTAGCTATCTTTGTGGCTGGAGACTGGCCAAGGAAGACGCAAAAATCCTGAGCCTGATCATTGGAGACTTTTAGCTCTCATATTAAGGAAAGTTGAACCAAACACCCCCATGTGAGATTTGTGAGACATCTGCAGATTGCTCTACTTATCCTAAACGTTGGGAATCAACGTTGAGGTTAACATGTTTAAGCATAAAGTTTTGAGTTCAAACGCTGATATTTAGTCATATTTTGAAAAACACTTTCTAGTTTTTTTTTTCAAAAAAAGAAATTATTTTTCTGAATTTAACTTTTGTTACGAAAATATATTCTATTGACTTATTTTTTTAAGCAAACTCAATATCAGAAAATGAGAAAAATGTTTTCCTGAAAATGTTTTCCGCAAAATAAAGGGACAATTTATTTGACAATAAAACTCACCTTCATGAAAACTGCATCAGCATGTGGTATGGTCTCAAACATGTCTCCTCCAACATGAGTGACTTCGGCGTGCGCCGGCGCCGTTGCAACGACGTGAGGCAGATCGAAATTAATCCCCTGAATGTGTGGATACGACTTAATGATCTCGGCTACGGCCCCGCCGGTCCCCCCACCGACATCAACCAAAGATCCAATGCTCTCAAAGCCATCCTTATACCCTTCCACAATAGCCTTGACCAAGATCTTGCTCGTACACGCCATCCCATTGTTGAACAAGTGGTTGAACTCGGGATTCTCCGATGCGAAGTCCCAAATCTTGCGGCCGTGAGCTATCTCAAATGCGACCCCACCGGTCCTGACGCAGTCGCCAAGGCAATGCCACGGGGACATCAGCCACTGGTGGTCTTCCATCAAAACCATCGGTGCGAGGCTGTTCTCAGACCCGGGCCCCTGAAGGAGCCATCTTGACGATGGGTTGAGGCTGTAGAGCATCTCGTGACTCTCCTGGCTGCTGTCGGGTTGGCGACGATGCGCGGAGAAGATGTTCTTGCGGACAAGGAGTCTCATGATGCGTGCAAGGTATGTAGTTCCGGGGGATGGGGAGGGGATGCGGGAGGCTATTTGGACTAGGGTGACAGGCCCGCCTCCATAAGAGTGGATGATGTCAGGTATTCGGAGCTCGACCGCACACTTCAGCGCCATCGAGTCGGCGAATGCGAACATGTGCTTCCATATGTGCGCTTGGCCTCTCAGGGTTGCTTCAGTATCATCGAGCGATTGCATTGTCTCTCTCTCTCTCTCTCTCTCCCTCTCTCTCAGCTTGCTTCTGTCTGGGGTGGGTGTGAAGAACATAAGAGGAGACAAGAGGCCTCGAATTATACGGGGCCAAAGACAGAAGGATTCTGCAGATGGTGAGCTGGTGGTTGTTTTTTTTTTTTTTTTTTTTTGGGTCGGCAGCTGGTGGTTGGTTGACCAAGACGGAAGGGAGAGAATTCTAGAAGTGCCTTCTCTCCAATCATTCATGATTTTCCTTTCGTCTTGACCCTACAATGCGTAAATATTTAATTTAATGTTAAATTAATATTTTCCCATAACTTCCCTAAATTTTTTACACCAAATCCGGTTTTGAACTGGTCAACGACGATTTTGTGTATATCTCACAGAGAAATAGATACGGTGCTTGCTAATCAATTTGGGCCATCAGATTAGAGGTACTGATTAGCAAATCGACCTCGACTCGTTGACTGATGTGGAACCACTTTGTTAACAGGTTGAGGCCATTCACTTCATGTGAAGTTGGAGTTCAGTCCGAGTAATTCAAGAGTTTAGATGATGAAATCAGATTCTGGAAGTGATATTACTACTCAAATTGTTCACAAAAGCTAGTTATCTCAATTTTGTCAATACTTGAACAAAGTGGCTCAAAATCCAATTACGTGGTTAAATCTATAAAAGTATCAAGGAAATTTGCCATATTAACTCTAAATATATTATATGGATGTCAATTCAATTTTAAACTTTTTAATTTTGTCAATTTAGTTATAAATATTCACGCGAGATTTCAATATAGTCTTTTTGACTAATTTTTACCAGAAATTGTTGACATTACTTTAGGCATCCTTCGTGAAGCACCTCAATGTAAGATATTTTTGATGAAAATTAACCAGAAAGATTATGTTAAAGTTTCATGCAAAAGCTTAAGATCAAATTGGCCAAAATTGACAATTTCATAATTGAATCGGCATTCATACGAATAGATTTAACACTAAGTGGACAATTCATGGTCTCTTTCAAGTGGATTAAGTATCATTTTCCTCGTTAATAGTTTGAAGGGAGCAAGACGCGTGGTTGCAGAAACAATTTCCTTCCTTCTATTTTTGTATGTACTTATTGTAAGAATTTTCCCGGTGTGGGCCAGATTAATTGAGATTATAATTATCCGTTTTACGGAGTTGATCTAATAAAGTGAGGTATAAGGTTTCTTAGTAGTCCAATATGGGCTGGCTTGTGTGGGCCGACCGGGCCCGGCCCGTGATGAGAGGGCCCGTCCAATTTCTATAAAAGGCTAAGGTCCCTCCCCTACCCTCACATGTTTTTGCAATCCAAAAGCAAACACTCTCTCTCTCTCTCTCTCTCTCTCTCTCTCTCTCTCACATAAGGACCAAGTGGAGAAGAGAAGGCGGCCTCATCGAGCCGGGTGGTACCGAGGGCATAGGGAGAAGATCTTCGCATCCACGGCCCGGCTTGTCATGATTTCCGCTCCAACGACACCATGGACCCAAAAACAGGTGCACAAAGCTCGATCCTCTAGCTATGTCGGTCTTGGGTTGCCGTTTAGTCGGCCCACACTTGGTATCAGAGCCTGCATAGACTAGAGCGAGTTCTTTTATGCTTGTTGAGCCTTCGGCCGAACCAAAATCGGCCGCCTCCAGCCCTTCTCGGTCTTGGCCCTAGCTCCGAAAACTTTGCTTGCTTCTTCGTGTTTTTTGGTCCAATAAAAGTGAGATTTTATTGCATATATGGGTTCTACTCGTCCATACGAGCAAAATGAGGGGTCAAACGTCGTCGAAGGAGGCCGGAATCAGCCGCACGCGCCGACACGCGCCGAAGGCGGTGCTGAGCGTTGGTGCCACGCGCCGCCGCCTGGCTTCGCGCGCGCGCGCACGTGCGAGCCAGCGCGTCGGTGACGTCAGCATGACGTCAACCACCGCCTTCGACACGCAAGGACACGTGTCGGTGGTGACGTCATGCTGACGTCACGTAAACCGCCTTAACGAGCGGCCGCCATGTGGCGGGTGACGTCACCAATGTCGTCACCGGTTAACCCGACCCGGGTTGACCGGGTTGACCCGACCCGACCCGGGTTGACCGGTCAAACCGTTGACCGGTCAGACCGTTGATCGGTCCGACCGTTGACCGGTTTTAAGGGGCCGCGCGTGTGGCTCACGCGCCGCACCTTCCAACGGCGCGTGAGGGCGCGTGAGCTCCGTTTGGGGCGTATTTTATATGGACATGCTCGTATTGAAATTTCCTACCTTGTGGTGCATTTATTTATATTTTTTGATGCCATTAAGGATGTGAAATTGTACATGAAACCCTAAAGATGTGTTTTTTGATGCATTTCTGGAATATTTATGCATGGTTTATGAAATACAAATTTTCATGCTTATGATTATATCATCACTTAAGGAATATAAATGGTGTTGATTTATCATCGGTTTGTATTAATGGATGGAGCAATGCAATTAGCATGTTTTGTGATTTTAGTGACAAAAGGCCCCGTCATCAAGTCTAAAATCACTTGTGGAAGGCGTATGTGAGTTATAAAGTTATATCCCGATATGAGAGAAATTTTGATGATTCGGTTGAGTTGTGACCGCCAAAGTGGCACACTTGATTGGATTTGAGAAATATCTATCTCACAGTGAAATGGGATGTCTCCTATTCTTATGCATGATTATACTCCCAAAGGAGGTGATTGTGCATTAGTTGATGGAGGGTTACATGTACAGCATATGGTTGAAAAGTAGCTAACCCTAGTAATTTGTACACCCAAAGGTGATGAATTCGCGAAAGGTTAGAGCATATTTTTCATGGAACCACCGTCATGTAAAGAGTATACAATTGTATGTCATGTATTCTCGCCCAAATGTGTTTATATGATGATACGTGTAGCTCTTGAGATGTATGATACTCACATGATGCTAATTACATGTATTGCTCGCAAAATCAGTCACATTCTCTGTGAATGGCAATTCCATAGCCATTGAGGTTCTTACTGGATCAAATTTCAAGAGATGGAAAGAGGATTTTCAGTTTGGTATGGAGTTGGCAGATGTTCATGTTGCTCTCACTGAGGATAGGCCGGCACCCTTACGATGACACGATGAAGTTCGAAAGTACGTTTTGCTGCATGGGAGAAGAGTAACAGAATTTGCCTGCTTATAATGAAAAGATCAATTCAGGAACATCTGTTGAGTGGCTTGCCATCTGATTGTACTATTAGGGATATGATGGAAGCCTTGGAGGCCAGGTATCGTGTCTCTCCCAATGCTGAGATTGGTACACTCATGCAATTACTGTTTAATATGAAATATGATGGTTCGACTGGGGTCAGAGATTATGTGCTGAGAATGGTGGATTATCAGTCAAAACTTCGAGTTCTTCATGTTGATATCCCTGAGGCTTGCATTGTGCATTTGGCATTAAACACTCTTCCTCCCGACTTTGGAATTATCAAGACGAACTATAGTTCGCGAATGAAACTTGGTCAATCAATGATCTTATAGTTCGAGTGGTGGTAGAAGAGAAATTAAAGAAAGAAAGAGGGCATCTTGCCTTGTATGCCTCTAGTTCGCCAACGAAAAGGCAAATGGGTTGCACATCGAGAGGAAATCTAAAGCTGTAGGTACTTTTAACAATATAGCTTCCAAGAGAGGAGATTCCGGCCGCCGGTCCCTCCAACTCTATGACTTCCAGAAAGGCACCTTTTGTTGGTCCCTCCAACTCTAGAAAGGCACCTTTTGCTGGTCCCTCCTCTTCTATGGTTCCCGAAAGACAACTTTTAAGAGGAAAGGTATTATTTGCTACTTTTGTGGAAAGAGGGGACACATGAAGAAATTCTCGTGATAAATATAAGGCTTGGTTGTCTCAAAATGAGCATAAAGGTAATGATTCTTTGGCACTTGTCTCGTGAATCCAATCTATCTCAAGCCCCATCCGGTTCTGGTGGCTAGATAGTGGTGCAACTAATCATGTTGCGTTTACCATACAGGATTCACAAACGAAGGATGCCAAATAAGGATGAATCATCGCTCACCGTGGGAAACAACGATAAGATCGACGTTGAGTTCGTGGGAGATGTTTTTTTGAATCTAGACTCGGTTTTAATATGATATTAAGAAACACTTTCTATGTACCTTCCTTTAGACGGAACTTAGTTTCCGCATCATGTTTGGATATGTGTGGTTACTCTTTTGAAATAAAGAACAAGATCTTTTTCTATGTTCTTTGGCTCAAATAAGGTTGGGTACTGTAACATGTTTAATGGATTGTACAGATTGTGTTTATCTCCCAATGATATATACGTCGCTAATACAGTTGAAAATGTTGTTCCCAAAAGACCTCTACCTAAGGAACAATCTTATGTATTGTGGCATAAACGACTAGGTCACATATCTAAAGAAAGAGTAGAAAGGCTGATAAGGACTCACATCCCGCCTACTCTTAAAGGTGACCTAGAAACTTGCATAGATTGTCAGTAGAGGAAAGATGACCAAGATAAAGAAGAAAACCGCAGTTCGAAGTTCTGGATTGTTGGAAGTCATTCACACCGATATCAGTGGACCCTATACTGCAACCTTGTGTAGAAATGTTTATTTCATCATGTTTATTGATGATTATTCTCGGTATGGTTATCTCTTCCTAATTAAGGAGAAATATGAATCTCTTGACAAATTCAAAATTTTTCAAACTGAAGTTGAGAAACAGTTAGGAAAGGTAATAAAAGTGGTCAGATCTGATCGAGGTGGAGAATATTATGGTAGACATGGTAATGCTGGGCAAATTAAAGGGCCATTTGCTAAATACTTAGAGGATTCAGGGATAGTAACTCGCCTTCACTATGCCTGGGAGTCCTGAACAGAATGGTGTGGCTTAAAGACGCAATCGTACTCTCATGGACATGGTAAGATGTATGATGAGCAAGACTAATTTACCTGATTTTTTATGGGGTGAAGCTTTAAAGACAGCCGTTTATATACTGAATCGTGTTCCTACTAAAGCTGTTGCATCAACTCCTTTTGAGTTATGGACTGGGCGCAAACCAAGTTTGAATCATTTCAAGGTCCGGGATGCCCCGCGAAGTAAGATTGTATAATCCAACATTTGGTAAGTTGGAAGTTAAAACCACTCGATGTTACTTTGTATCTTACTCAGAACATTCAAAGGGATATCGATTTTATAATCCAAGTGGAGGAACAAGGATTGTGGAATCACAAACGGCCAAGTTTTTGGAATTTGATGTAGCCGAAGAACATGATTGCTCACAAATCAATGAACATGACAACTTAACGAGACCTGCTATGTTTTTCTCATTGCCTCAAAACGATCATGGAGCCTCTTGCCGCAACCGAACCTGTTAACACTGAAGATCCTACTGATGAAGCAGTCACAAATGAAGTCCTTGAAGTTCCTCAAACTCAAAATGAGCTTACAGTGGCTCCACTTAGGAGGTCTACCAGGGAAAGACGTTCAGCTATACCACCGGATTATATGGTCTTTTTAGAGAACATGATTACGATATAGGTTGCATTACGGATCCAGCAACTTATATGGATGCTGTTTCTTGTCCTCAATCAAGTTTGTGGTTGGATGCAATGAGAGACGAGATGCAATCTATGAAGTATAATGGTGTTTGGGAACTTATTGAATTACACGAAGGTTATAAACCCATAGGTTGCAAGTGGGTTTATAAAACTAAAAGAGATTCAAAAGGAAAGATTGAGAAATTTAAAGCCGACTTGTAGCCAAAGGGTTCACTCAAAGGGAAGGGATAGACTATGAAGCAACATTTTCATCGTTTCTTCTAAAGACTCCTTTAGAGTAATCATGGCATTGGTAGCCCATTTTGACATGGAATTACACCCGATGGACGTTAAGACTGCTTTTCTAAATGGAGATCTTGATGAGGAGGTTTATATGGTACAACCTCAAGGTTTTGCAACAAACAATTCAGATAAGTTTGTATGTAAATTGAAGAAGGCTATCTATGGTCTCAAACAAGCTTCTAGACAATGGTACTTGAAGTTTCACAACGTCGTCACTTCCTTTGGTTTTGTTGAGAACAAAGTGGATCAATGCATATACCGCAAGGTCATGGGAGGAAATTTATTTTCCTTATACTTTATGTGGATGACATTTTGCTTGCAAGTAGCGATATTGGATTGCTATGTGAATCAAAGAAAATGTTGTCAAAGAATTTTGACATGAAAGATCTAGGTGAGGCATCTTTCGTTCTTGGCATTGAAATCCACAGGGATCGCTCTCATCGTGTATTAGGTTTATCTCAAAAGGCATATGTTGATCGTATTTTGGAAAGATTCAACATGCAAGACCGCAAACTAGAACCTGCTCTCGTAGTTAAGGGTGACAAGCTGAACCTCTCACAGTGTCCTCGTTCAGATTTTGAGAAAAACCAAATGAAGGATGTGCCCTATGCTAATGCACTTGGAAGTATCATGTATGCTCAAGTTTGCACAAGACCAGACCTCGCTTTTGTAACAGGGCTTTTGGGCAGATATCAGTCAAATCAAGGACACGATCATTGGGTTGCTGCCAAAAAGGTCTTGAGATATTTGAAAAGAACAAGAGATTATATGCTGATGTATAGATATGTCGATGATTTGCGATTGTTGGCATATTCAAATGCGACTTTGCTGGTTGTGAGAATGATAGAAAGTCGACAACAGGGATATATATTCATGTTGGCGGGTGCGTGTCGTGGAAAAGTGAGAAACAGAAATCTATTTCTTCCTCTACCATGCAAGCGGAGTTTATAGCATGCTTTTCAGCTTCTACTCAAGCAATTTGGCTCCGAACCTCATCGAGAATTGACGGTATTTGATTTTGTGGATAGACCCATGCAGTTATATTGCGATAACAATTCTGCTGTGTTATTTGTTAATAACAACATAAGTCTAAAGGGGTCTAAACATATGGAGGTCAAATTTTTGACCATAAAGGAAATAGTACATAATGGTGACATTATAGTAGAGCATATTCCCACAGACGATATGTTGGCAGATCCATTGACTAAAGGTTTACGCCCTTGTGTTTTTGAGAGACATGTCATGAACATGGGCTTGGGAGAATCAGTGGATACTATCGTTTAGTGGGAGTTATTTCGGATTTGCTCTAATAAAGTTCATGTCAGTATTTTGTTACCTTTTGTAACGTTATGATATATGTCAACTCC
Organism: Eucalyptus erythrocorys; assembly: GCA_014182555.1. NCBI lineage: Eukaryota > Viridiplantae > Streptophyta > Magnoliopsida > Myrtales > Myrtaceae > Eucalyptus > Eucalyptus erythrocorys. The sequence continues at coordinate 29,570,076 of CM024600.1, read as the reverse complement.
TTCTGTGTAAGTTGTTATTGAGTTGTGTACATATATCTAAAGAAAATCTCAAGATACTTGTGTAAATCTTGAGTAAAGGCTAGGGGCATGCAAAGTTATTAGCCTTGTACATATGTCTCGCTTACACATAAGGAAATGTTAACCATAAAGATGAGACATATGTGGGTTCTTTAGAACCATAAAGATATTCTCTAGTGCCACATCCGGTTTTCTGTGACACTTAAGGTAAGAGAATAGTGACCGCCAAATGGGATAACACATAAGGTAAAACTCTTTATGAGGTATTATCAACTTGCCATACAACCATATTAAATCCATATCAGTAAAGTTGATAGCATTTGTGACCATGAAAGGCTCTGTATATGTATATGCAGTTACCGCCATGATCCGGTGTTGGAAACTTTATGGGATCGGATTGACTCCGAGAATTATCTCTAGATCAACATAAAGTGTGCACATACAGGTATGATCTCAATTAATATGGCCCAAGTGGGAGAATGTAAGAATTTTCCCGGTGTGGGCCAGATTAATTGAGATTATAATTATCCGTTTTTACGGAGTTGATCTAATAAAGTAAGGTATAAGGTTTCTTAGTAGTCCAATATGGGCCTGGCTTGTGGGGCCGACTGGGCCCGGCCCGTGATGAGAGGGCCCGTCCAATTTCTATAAAAGGCTAAGGTCCCTCCCCTACCCTCACATGTTTTTGCAATCCAAAAGCAAACACTCTCTCTCTCTCTCTCTCTCTCTCTCTCTCACATAAGGACCAAGTGGAGAAGAGAAGGCGGCCTCATCGAGCCAGGGTACCGAGGGCATAGGGGAGAAGATCTTCAGCATCCACGGCCCGGCTTGTCGTGATTTCCGCTCCAACGACGCCATGGACCCAAAAACAGGTGCACAAAGCTCGATCCTCTAGCTATGTCGGTCTTGGGTTGCCGTTTAGTCGGCCCACACTTATATCTTTCAAGCGCGAGATCAAAGGTCACATCTGATGAGCAGTAGAAATAACCTCGCTCGGTAAGCAGTCCCAATTGATGCCTACAAGGCACCCTTTTGACTTTCGGCTCTCCCCTCAAATTGAAAAAGATCTGCCTCTGATCCGTTGCGTAAGACCTCGCCTGCACGCCCAACCTTATATTTACTAATGACGTGGCATGATTTGACTAAATGTATGAACAAGTTAAGTATCTTTTGTTGCATTGGGGGGCTCTCCAATTCCGCGGGCACAAAAGTGAAGACACAAAAATCGGCGGACTAAACATTTCAGTTGTTAGTTACTGGCGCTTGTGTGCGAAGATTGCTAACTGCAAATGCATTGAACAACTTCATTGTGCAAGAAGTTGCTAATCATGAATAAATGTTGCAATCTATCAAAGATCAACAACTGGTTAACAATACCACCCGCCGTGGTGGCTCCGCTGGATAGGCTTCAAGCTTCCTTTCGCTGAAAGGTCTGGAGTTCGAAGCCCCTGCACGCAAATGGCAGGGAGCCTGGCGTGAGACATTGATGACTTACCCTGTGGCATGTGTCTGGTGACTAGCATGTGTCGCCCCCAGTGGTTTATCTTCGACTACCGGCCATGCAAAGTTCCCTAAGTCATAAAAAAAAAAATAATAAATGGTTAATGATGGTGATTAACATTTGTTACGATGCATGGGGGTTAGGTACTTAGGTGCTGCATGAGAACACTCCCGAGAAGAAGAATTTCTATTCTTTGGTTCCCGGGAACAAAAAATGAATAGAAACGTGCATGATAACCGCAAGTTAGTTTTTTGTTGCCGGGAATAAAAAGTTAGCCCGGAAATAGAAATGAGAAGTAAAAAAAAGTTGTTTCTGGTTCCTGAGAACAAGTTTAAGAAATAAGTGAATTTTTTTTTCTTTTATTCTTCTCTTGCGCACGGCCCATTGACCGCCGTTGATCGCCACTCGCCGTCGCCCACCGCCGCCGCCAACCGCCGACAACAACCGCCACTGGCCGCCTGCCGCCGCCGCCGCCGAATGCCACCGCCGCCGGCCGACCTTCGCCCGCCGTTGCATGTCGCCGCCGACCGACCGCCGCCACCGCCGGCCGCATGGCCCATCGGCGGCGGCGGTCGGTCGGCGGCCGATGGGCCGTGCGACCGTGGCGCGGTGGTCGGTCGGCGGCCGGCGACGGCCGGGTCGGCCGCGACGGCGGCCGGCCGGCGGCGACATGCGGTGGCGAGCAGAGGTCAGCCGACGGCAGCGGTGGCGGCGTCCGGCAACAATCGACCAACAAAAATAAAAAACAAATAAATATAAAAAAGAAACTGTTTTTTACCAAACGCATTTATATTTTTTTCTATTTCTATAGTAAAAATTTTATGTAGTTACCAAACGGGTTTTTTACACAGAAATTGTCCCTAGAATAAAAATAGAAAAGAACCATTTCTGAAAAAAAAAATTGTTTCCCGGCCAAAAAGCATTGTCATGCGCAACCTTAATGGCTCCCAAGTTTCGCAAGTAACCGGGGAACTGATGCCCGGCTGACATAGGAACCGTCATGGCGTGGACCTTGTGCTACTGTGGTGTTGGCGTCGAACCGCTAATTGGATGACGTGTGGCACCGACGATTGATGCAAAGTAGGCAGGATGATGGCGCGTGAAATCGGGTTGGGTTTGTCGGTCGAATTCTGGATATATGGATTTTTGTGCTTTGATATAATATTAGACAAGCTGTTTTTCCTAAAGAAGGAAGTTATTGAAAATAGGGACAATAATGTTAAAATAACATATGCCTTAACACTTCCCCTTGCGTGTAAGGAGATCCTTTTAAGTGCAATATAGATTGTAAAACACTGCATTAAAGGAATAACCGGCACGCCGAATAGGAATACCTTATCGGAGAACGTTGATAGTAGTTGTTGGGATTTGAACCCTTGATCTGTGCTCTGAAACTTTAATATCATAGATAGATTATACTGCAGGAATTCTATGTTTCATTGGAATGATGAAGACAAAGCACATCGCATTCTGTCCCTTTTTTTCGCGTTGCAAGTTCCACAGCTGCAATGAGTTGGAAAGCATGCTCATTTTGCGTGGACATGGACACCCATATACTAACGCGACTCTGTGTGGTGTGCCAAGTCAGTGCATCCATCCATTTAATTGGTAGAAAGAACAACTGGAAAAGTAAATACATAATTCAGGGACTCAAATAGGAAAGAAAAATGCAGAGATTTGTTAAACAAATGAATAAATTTATTACCAACGGCCCCCTCCCTTCTTTTTAATGGTAGAGATAAGTGGATGTTGTAGTAGGATATTCTTCACCTCCCTTGAATTTGAAGTATTTTCAGGTGTCATGTTTTGTTAATGTATAATAATATTGTCAGCACTATTCGAGACCCGACTCCACGAGAACGAATTGGCGGGTAATTAAGGCTATGCTGGGGGTGTGCACGTCTCCACCAAGAAGATTCCTTTCTTGTTTCCCCTTTTATTAGTTATATCGAGGGGAGCATCGGTCTAGGGTGTCCAAAGTCATTGGTTTGATCTTGGGCCGGCCCAACCTAATTGGTCCTGGTTCGGTTCCTGGGAACATTAGGTTGGTTCTCGATTCTAAGACTCCTGGACCCCATATTGTAAAAATTGATCCTCTGTCTTGGAACTTTACGGTTGGTTCAAGTTGAACCAATGCTGTATATGTTATATATTTCTGACTACTCTAAATCTGAATGCCTTCGTCTTTGTTTTTTCTTATGTGGTTATGCGGCGTAATTTACAAAGCAGAAATCTAGCCTTGATTTGACCAAAAAATTAATAGAAACCCTCTTCTCTCACCTCGCTCTACTTGCTCACCTTGGCCTTGCTCACCTCTAACCTCTCCTTACTCGCCTCATGAACACAACTTAGCTAGTGAAACCGCTTATCTCTCTTAGCCCACTTTACAAATGTAGCTCAACAATTGCAAATGGAGATTTTTGTTGTTATTTTATCTTATATTTATGTTTGATATGTATCGAGATTCATAGTTTGGTTGCTTAATATCGCATTATTGATGGATGTGGAAATTGAAAGAGTATGTTTGTCATTTTAAGGAATGCAAAAAGTGAAACAAATGAATAATTGATTAGTCTTGGATTGGTCTTGGAATCAGTCCTCGGTCTTAGTCTCAATAAGATCAGTCCCTGGTTTCAAAAATTGGGAATCAATATTGTGCTCATTGATTCTTGAGTTAAGTATTGGACTGGCCTAATCTGGATCATACTCATCCCTAGTTCTATCCTATAATTGACTTTTCAGTCTTTATTTTCATGATGTTTGGACAAATATAATCATTTGTGCGATACTTTTAGAATTGTAAGATAAAGAACTGTGAAAAGACTGCGCGGCATTATGTATGTCGTTCCGTTGTTCAGATGAGTTTACCAAGATCATGACTTTAAAGAGTTTCTTAAGGTATAATCAAGGTCATTTTATATGCTTTGACAATATTTATTTGCAGTAGGCTACCTTGTCGCAATATGTTTTATTTTCAATTTTTGGCCAAAAATTAAATGTGTCGATCGGATTTCATAGTATTTACATTGATTTTGACCCGTGCCAATGGAGCAGTCTTAACAAAAATTGTTTTTGTTCATTAGATATTAAATTTACTTTATTAGTAATAAATGTGGTGGGGAGCGGTTACCTCTCTAGAGACCTCCTTTTGGGGTTAATGTAAGGGTTTCATACATATTACGGAATGTTGGATTGAAGACATAATTATTCCGTACCACCTACGTTATGAATGTTCAAGATTGGTGAGCCTATTATCGTAATAGTGAGGAAGTCTTTTTATATAAGATATGCTATGGTTAGGTAACGCAACACGAGCCCTTTATAAGTTTCCTTACTATATGAATTGAATTTGTGATCTTGTGAAAAATAGATAACCTCTTTATGCCGCTGTCAGTGCAAACCTGGAATTTGCAGGTTTTGGATAGATATAAAGCCTGGTGGCCAACTTGTAACTCGATATAGATTAAAGGAGTATAGACCAGAAAAGATGACTCCATGAAACACATTTCTAACAATTCCTTCCTCAAATATTAAGGAAAAAAAAAAAGACAGTGGAATAGCCAAACTGTGTAAATAACCAAAGGTCAATGAATGAAATGAAAATAATGCAATTGACACTGCTTAAAAATTATGGTAATGACTAAGGGATGAATTTTATCAGCTATAATGGAATTGGCCCTTCGCAGAATGGGCTATGATATAATCTCTAAGATTAGTCAACAAATATGTTCGATATCTCTCATCATTTTTACCATTGTCACTTGGTCCATTAAAGGTTAGTTTATTCGGATTTTTCTGGTCACCTGCCCCTTCATTCCATATTTTTCCGATTGTTAGAAGGTTAACTAGTTCAATTGCATTGGTAAATACCAATATAATAGAATTTTTTGTTCACTCATTTTTCTCATTTGCATATTCAAACTTGAATGATAACACAATTCTAATATAAGATCCAATACATAACTTATTAAGCCCCTGGATACACACACAAAGACCTCGCCCTTTCAATTTCATTCCCTAACCGTTTCGCCAGTCACTAGGGTTTAAATCGTCATGGTAGACAAATAAAATAAAAGCTAGAAAGTAGACGATCCAATACGGAAATAGGCCTTTATAAATGAGAACAAAAAACACAAATTAGTAACTTAAGATAAATTGACAGAAGAAAGTAGTTTCGGTCTCTGATAGAGAGTTTGAATGAATTTAATCACTTTAATCTTTTGTTGATTAAGCATATTTGCTTGCACTTATTTGACACATAATTTTAGAACGATCAAATCACCGTGGATACACTTTGATGATGGATCATAAGGAAGCGATTTTGACGATGTTGTAGCAAGGAAAAGCTCCCTCTTCCAAGACCTTCTTCCATTCGGGTTCATCCCTCTCCTTGCCCAAGGCATGCGGAATCATGACCAGATCGAATCGCCCTCTGGATTCAGCAATCTTTGCTATGATTATATTGCCGCTTTTTTTTTTTTTTTTTTTTTAGGATTGATTTTCAAAATCTCGATGCAATCTTTGTTGATCCAATCATGCAAGATCCGCTGCAAAGGAAAAGAAAGGACAGCAAGAATCGTCGGGGTCGTGAATCATGCGTGTTTTTGACATAATTGGCTACATGACGACAATAATATATACGCATGGTGATGTCACCCCATAGTCGTGTATCATGTGTGTTTTTAGTGTTAGAAGTTGTCATTGTACTGTGATTGGCTATCTTGCAAAGGAGAACTTTCCCGTTATCCCAACGTATGTCAGTCTAGTTACGTCCATTGCCATTATATCCACACGGTTTTAGCCAAAAAGAATTGAAGAAGAGAGCAATGTTTTAGATTAATCAGTGAACGAAAATATTTACCAAGTAACCCACTTTTTTCAAAAAATGGTTTTTGAACTTTTTAAGGATTTTTTTTTTTAATGATAAGTTAACTGGAGTAATATTTCTCAACTATTCTTTTGATGGTTGGATTAAAATTAAGGACATATCCGCAACAATAAATGGATAAATTTGTGTACACACGACATCCATGTTTGGAACCCACGAATCACAGCTCCATCTGAAGGAAGTTTCTTCCACTCAAAAGATAGAATAAAATATTGACGCTAAGTTTATGCGAGAGTTATATAGAAACTTTTAACACCCCACCAATCAGAAGACTCATTATGGAAATTCTCTTCAATTAGAAATGGAGAAAAATAAAGCCTTTTTATTCAAAAACAAGATGCTTGATCCCTACTGCCTTCATATGGCTTTTACAAAGTGTAGTGCTACTTTAAAGTTACACGAAACTTATTTATCAGTGTCAGAGACTATATATATTAATAATGTGAAATTAGAAATATATTTGACGTGTATCATCTAAAACATGCCTAGGAATTTTGGGATATCACTATCTATATGGTCTGTGTGTGTTTACTTTGTTGAACAAACAGAGATATAAAATTGTTTTCCCATAAACTTGATTCTCCATGAATAAAGATATGAAAGAAAAAAATGGTAGAAGTGGCCTTGAGCTGTATGAGAGAGATAAAGTAGGTACAAGCAACTAAAGTCATTCTATTTGGTCAAAGGCAAGCGAATTGCAATAGGAAATATACACGTCTCAAAATTGAAAAATACACATTGATTGGAAGAGTTATTGTATAGTTCATGAGTCCTCAAGATTAATATCTTCTAAATTATCAATTACATGAGTTCTTAACAATTCAGATAGACTTTGATCCTCATAGGATTAATTCATTATATGGCATCACCTGAGCAAAATTGTTACCGAAGATCATGGATTCTGCCTTTTTTTTTTTTTTTTTTTTTTTTTTTTTTTTTTTGGTGACCCGAAACCCCACACAGTCGGCAGCTGGAGGTAAAGTACTGGGGAGACACGTGCTAGCCACCACACACGTGTCACCGGGTAAGTCGCCAAGAGTCTCAAAGCTAGCCTTCCTGCAACTTGCATTGCAGAATTTTTGAACACTAAACCTTTTCGATGAAAGTCTAGCGCCTACTCAACTGAGTCACCACGGCGGGTGATTGGATTCTGCCTTTTTAATACAGTAAAAGGACATAAATGGAAAATGTGATCATGTGTCATAAGAAAAAAAATTGTGACAGAATGGAAATTTGACCTAAAATTGGTGATTTTTTAGGGAATTAGCCTGCCAACAAATGGAAGTCCAAACGTGCGAGTATAAAATCTCTATGCTACCTGTTCTTAGCATTGCATCATCTAATTTTCCAACCAAATGTCTTCGGTAATCTACTTCCCACACATGGTTCTTGCTTCTCTATGTTGTCTTCGGTTATTCTTCGAAACCACGGCAAAGAAACTACAACAAATTTTTAGCTAGGTTTCAGAGGTAAAACAAGTTTCGTTTTCTTTCATTGTCGGAGATAGGTGGTGAGCACTCGTTCAATTTTGTCAATATTCTCGGAGTAATGTGTCTTTGTAATAATCAACTCAAACATCAAATTTACCGAAAGAAGAAGCAACAAAGTCAAATGATCCGTCTTAGTGATCTTGATTCTGATTTCTCAGCAACCCCCTGTCGGCCCATAGCTGGAGGCCGTTCATGTTAATCAAGCAGGCCCTTTTTCTTCGCATTGTCACATCCCAAATCCGCATAAATCAACTTATTTGATATGATTAAAATTGTTATTATTCGCAAAATCTTCCATTTATTTGTGTGTTCTAACCGAAATTATAATTGAAATAGGCTAGTGAATCATCCTAGAGGGGGGTGAATAGGTTGTTGCGGAATTCTTTTGAAATCTTTTGCGGTAGAATACGTTGATATCAAAGATATATAAAAAATAAATAAAGCACGTTTTCATAAAGTAAATAGAGTAGGGTAAGAGAAAATTAACACAAGGATTATAGTGGTTCGGTTTAGTCCAAGCCTACGTCCACTCTCCACGCTGGCAACCAACTGGCTGTAATCACTATGTAGCAAACGAGAGCTGTTATAGTATACGAACTAGACTTCTTCAGTAGACAGTCTCTCCTACAGCTTCCTGCTGCTTTCGCACTATATCTCACTCTCTTCGATACACAATTTGAACATGAAAGATTTTAGAGAACAAGTGATTTTGGAGATTCTAACATCGAGATTTTTCTACCCAGTCTCTCCTTATTTCCAAGCAACATCGATCTACCTTAAATAACCTCCATGCCTTCATACCCGTTGGCACTTACCAAAAATTCATCCAATTAACCCGTTGGACTGAATCAATTTAAGTGATCTCTTTGTCGCCGAAAACGTAAGTAAACAGTAGCTCGTCAATCCTGTTCGCCCATACAATCAGGATCTTGAGTTCCCAAAATTAGATTCTTCCAAAAATAAACTTGATCTTCAATGGATAAAATCCGAAGAGTAAATCTTCCAAGCTCTCGATCACAGCCAGAGATATTCCATGGTTAAGATTAGGAAATATGAAATCCAATATCTTACTTTCCTTAGCCATAAGAATAACCTGTAGCCAGCCTGTAAAAATCGCGAACTGTTTTCAGACTTAGATTTGGGTCTTGAAGGTTGTTAGACTGAAACTGAATCTTGACTGACTTCAGACGGAAAAACTTCAGACCGAACTTCTAGGTCTGACTGTCTTTGAAAACCTTTAGACCTTGAAAACTTCAGACGTAACCAACTGAGTCTTGGAGTCTTTAGACCGTATTGTTAAGGCTATTTTGTCTACTTCAAAGCTCCAAGGGATTTTTCTTCAACAATCTCCCCCTTTTTGATGGTGACAAAACCCTCGACAGATTTGCGAATTTAAAAACCTGCAAGGAAAAACTCATATATATATTGAGGATTATATCTGCAAAACAGAGTGTTAGTCCAATAACAATTATCCTCACAAATATAATAACCCTGCAATCAAATTCACAAGTCTAGATCCAAATCATCAAATCAGCATAAGGTCATAGAAGTTCAAGTAAACAACCCAATCGAAATCCAAAACAAAAACAGTCTAAGCAATAAAAATAAAAACTTCAAGAAAAAACTTCAAAATAAAAACTCATAAAAACTCTCAAAGCTTTCTCAAAGCTTCAGAAACTTCAAATCTTCAAAACCTGCAATCAAATCTGCGCAACTCTTCCCTTTTTTGTCCCATTAAAGAGGTAGAGTGAATGTGATAAAGTTTTGAAAAAATTTAGTGGCCTGCAGGGAAACGAACAAGTTGAAACTTGCTAAGCTCCTTGACTGACTTCTCAAGTTTGGCAAGGTTTTCCTTCACTGAAGCTAATTCTGCACTGGTCTGATTCGATTCCATTTGTGCTCTCAGTGCATTGATCTGTTCCTACATATTCACTGAAGTACTTAGCAGCGCCTTTTTCAAATCTCTCATCTCGAAGTTCATCCCAAAAACCTGCTTTTTCAAGTCCAACATAATATCCAACAGTTGTGTAAAGGCTGTGGAATTGGCATTGCTTCCACTTGGACCAGCAGAATGAGTTTGGAAACTAGGAGCTTCCCTTTCAGCCCTTTCCTTCTCGACAGGTGAGGATTCTTCATGTTCAGGGAAGTGGGATACATAAACCTCCTCGGTCTGCACTGACCTACTCACATCACTAAAGTGAAGTGGCGATATCGTCCCCTGTTCTGCAGTAACTCCCCCTATGTGAATGCCAGTGGGTGGAGTAGAAAATTCATCGCCAACATCCATTTCAGCACTTGGATGTTTCTCGGTCTCTTCCCCAGCAAAAGATAGCTCTAAACCTGCAGCCATATCCTCTTGCTGTTTGCTTTCTTCCTCATCCTTCTTCCTCCTTTCTTCTTCTTCTCTTCTCAATTCTTCCTCTTCTTCTTCCCTTCTTCTTTCTTCTTCAGCTTTCCTCTATCTCTCTTCTTCTTCTCTCCTCTTCTTCTCTTATTTTTCTTTTCTTCTTCTCTTCTCTTTCTTTCTTCCTCTCTTCTCTTTCTTTCCTCTTCTCTTTTCCTCTGTCTCTCGGCTTCCTTCTCCTTTGATTATTTTCTCCTTCTCTCTTCAGCCTCTGTTCTCAAAACAGCAGGGCTCCTCATCCTAGAGAGAGTGGACAGAGTCATGGCATCTTCTTCATCCTCCTCATCTTGCAGGATGATTTTCCTTCTTTTCTTTTCAGCCATGGGCTCTTTGCCCTTTCTTTTCGATGAAGCAGTGGGGATCTCTTTTGAAGGTGTTTCCCTCCTCAACCTTTCCAATGTTGCATTCAGTTCTGGAAATTTCATCTTCATCACCATTTTCTCACCAACAAGCATCGAATTCAACTTAGTTAAGCATAAAAATGCAGGGACTTGAATATCGAAATGCCTAAAAAGTTTGGTGATGATGGATGAATAAGGCAGCTGACCCTTATCCTTTACCACAGTTCTATACATATGTAAAAGAATGACATGCGGGAGAGAAAATGGTCTGCCCTAGTTGATGGCAAACATCAACTTTGCCTCTGTTTTGGAAACATCAGTCTTCGAGGTCGTCTTTGGCCGGATGCAGTTGATGACTATTTTATGCAACAAAACATTCGTGGCATTCATCCTAGTGTAGGATATCTTGCCTTCAACAGTTAAATCTCGTACAATATCCAAGGTTGCATAGGCTGTTGAGACTTTGATTGGCTGGAAACTCCTTCTTTTCACACCAATAATGTCAGCCAGCAAGTCAACATCAACAATATAGTCTTTGTCCATGAAAGAAAAGGACAAATGATTTGCATCTAAAAAAGATAGATTCGAGTAAAAGTAAGCCGCCAGTTCAGAGTGAGCCACAGTCATATCCGTGCAGAAATTCTCCAGTTGCAATCTAGCAAACTTCCCTCTTAAATTAATATTTATCGAATCTAGAAAGTCAAAATCCACACTCTTCGGATTGACCACTCCCCTCTTCAACAGCTTCACATAAACTCGCTCATGCTCCCTTGACCAAAATAGACTTCCCGAAGGACAAACAGTATTAGCAGCCACACCAAAACGAGGTTCAAAGTGAGAGAACAATCTCTCATCATCATCTAGGGTCTCAGCAGGAGTATTTTCAAGTGGATTACTCGAAATATTCTCCAGCATCCTCTGTGTAGTACCTTTATCAACAACATTCAGCTTCTCTATCTCCATCAAAAACATATACTCGCTCTTAAACCCTCTTTCCTTCAAATATTCCTCGATCGTCTTAAGGCTAACATTTCCATCCTTAAGCATTTTATAGAGATCGTAAGCCACATTAGGTTTGAGTGTTCTTACCGGTTCTGCCTCCGTAACCACTTCCTCAAAGTGTTGACTCTCAGCTTCTTGTTGAGGCGAATCTTCTTCCGTTAGATCCACTCGAGTAGGACCCTCTTGCTGTCTTTGTGGTCCCCTGCTGGCAATTCTAGAAGACTTGCGAGACGACATTCTTGGAGAGCAAGCAAGGATTCAACTTGAACGCGAGGAAAAATGGAAACTTTATGATGAGAAATGGATGGAACAGAAACGGTAAATAGGATCTTTTAGGGTTTTGAAAGCGAAAGAGTGTGAGGATGAATCGTAAAGGAATAGCTGTAAGTGAAAAGTGACGGTTCGAGTGTATAAATAGTGAGAGAGATAACACGGGAATACGAATCGTCGCCAAAAAGTAAAGGTAAAAAACTACCAAAATAAACCGTAATATCGAAAAAGAAAACTGCCTTTTGAAAATATAAACTGCCATAATTACGTGTCAGAAAAAGAGTAAAAAGAGATTTTGAAATATCGAATTTGAAATATCGAAAAATAATTACCAAAAGTAAAATAAAGAGAGAGTTAAAATACGAAAAGAGATTAAACAAACAGAGTCGACGGTCGTTCAAACGTACCTCCGAGTCCGAACCCTTTTCGGACTTTACCTTTGCGTTTGAGCACAATTAGACTTTATGTAGAGTCTGAAACACTTTCAGACCTTGCTTTGAGTCTGAGTCGCCTTCAGACCTAGTGTTGAGTCTGAACCACCTTCAGACTTTAATTTTGAGTCTGATCATCTTCAAATTCCACGATACTCAATCTTGAGCGAATTAATTCAAAGTGAGCCTTCTCTAGGGGCTTTGTGAATATGTTTGCTAATTGATTCTTTGAATCTACATGCTGAATCACCACATCTCCATTTTGAACATGATCTCGAATAAAATGGTGCTTGATTTCAATGTGCTTTGCTCTTGAATGAAGTATAGGATTCTTTGTGAGGTTGATTGCGCTTGTGTTGTCACATTTGATTTCCGTATGTATTTCATCAACTCCAAAGTCTCTTAATTGCTGTTGCATCCATAGAATTTGAGAGCAGCAACTTCCAAGAGCTATGTACTCGCTTCCGGCGGTTGAAAGAGCCACGGTACCCTGTTTTCTTGAGAACCAAGACACCATCCTGTTTCCCAATAATTGACATGTACCTGTAGTGCTTTTTCTATCCACTCTACAATCAGCAAGGTCAATATCAGAATATCCTAGGAGAATAAAATCTCCTTGCTTAGAATACCACAGACCTAGCTTAGATGTAGTTGCAACATATTTAATGATACGCTTAACAATAGTCATATGAGATTCTTTAGAGTTAGATTGAAATCTAGCACATATGCAAACACTAAACAAAATGTCGGTCTAGAAGCCGTAAGGTAAAGAAGTGACCCGATTATACTTATGTATAGTTTTTGGTCTACACTCTTTCCTTCTTCATCTTTATCCAACTTTGATGAGCTTGACTTAGGAGTTTCTATTTTCTTATAATTCTCCATTCCAAACTTCTCGATAAGGTCTTTTGCATACTTCTCTTGATGGATAAAAGTTCCTTCACTTGATTGTTTGACTTGAAGTCCCAAAAAGAAGTTTAGTTCTCCCATCATGCTCATCTCAAATTCATTCTACATATCCTTTGAAAAATTCTTGCAAAGTTTCTCATTAGAAGAACCAAAAATAATGTCATCAACATAAATGTGAACAAGTATGAAATCCTTGCCTTCTCTTTTTATAAATAATGTAGTATCTACTTTACCTTTAGAGAAGCCATTTTGAATTAAAAAGTTGCTTAACCTTTCATACCATGCTCGGGGTGCTTGTTTTAAACCATATAAGGCTTTCTTCAGCTTGAATACAAGGTTTGGTCTTTTAGGATCTTCAAATCTTGGTGGTTGTTCCACATAGACTTCTTCTTGAATAATTCCGTTTAGGAATGCACTTTTTACGTCCATTTGGAATAACCTGAAATTTTTAAAGCAAACAAAAGCAAGAAGTAATCTTATAGCTTCTAACCTTGCCACCGGAGCATAGGTTTCATCATAGTCGATGCCTTCTTCTTGTGTGTAACCTTTTGCCACAAGTCTTGCTTTATTCCTTACCACTTTTCCTTGTTGATCAAGCTTATTCCTGAAAACCCATTTGGTACCAATGATTGATTTACCTTTTGGTTTAGGAACTAGCTCCCAAACGTTGTTGATTTTGAATTGATTCAGTTCTTCTTGCATTGCTTCAATCCAGCTTTCATCTTTCAATGCATCTTCTATGTTTTTCGGTTCGATCTTAGAAATGAGTGCAAGAGCACTAGAAGCTTCACGTCTTTTAGATCTTGTACGACCTCCTCCATCAATATTGCCAATTATAAGGTCTGGAGGATGACTTGACTTTTGCTTCCAACTTGTAGTTGGTTTGTCAGTTTGGTGAAGCTCTTCTTTAGTTGGAATTTCTGAATTTGTTTGAGGCTTAGTGTCTAGGGCTTGATTTTCTTCAAGAGAATTTGTAGACACTTGGCCAGACTCAAAATCTTCAAGTTGAGTCTGATTTTGTACTGAGTCTTCAAACTTCACATTCATGGATTCTTCCACAGTTTGAGTGCGTTTGTTGAAGACTCTGAAGGCTTTGCTTGTCATGGAGTAGCCAAGGAAAATTCCTTCATCTGATTTTTCTTCAAACTTACCAATTCGATCACTTTGGAATTCTTTAGGATAAAACATTTGCAACCAAATACATGAAAATATGAAACAATTGATTTCTTACCTTTGAGTAGTTCATAAGGTGTCTTTTCCAATATAGGTCTTAGAAAAATTCTATTTATAATATAGCAAGCAGTAGAAGTAGCTTTAGCCCAACAATGAGGTGAAATATTACTTTCAATCAAAAGAGTTCTTGCCATTTCTTGCAAAGAACGATTTTTCCTTTCTACAACTTCATTTTGTTGTGGAGTGTATGGGGATGAAAAATTATGTTGAATACCATTGTCATCACAAAGTATTTAGCAAAATCATGATTTTCAAATTCTCCACCATGGTTAGTTTTAATACTTGAAATTGCATATCCTTTTTCAATTTGAATTTTCTTTGCAAACTTAGTGAAATGAATCAATGCATCAGATTTATTTGCAAGAAAGAAAACCCACGTAAAAGGAGAATAATCATCAACTATAACCAAGCAATATCTTTTACCTCCAATACTTTGAACTCTTGTTGGCCCGAATAGATCCATGTGTAATAGCTGCAAAACACGATTAGTGGATACTTGATTTATAGATTTAAAGGAATTTCTAACTTGTTTTCCAAGTACACAGGGAGTGCATAATTCATGCTTTTAATACTTGAGGTTAGGAAGTCCTCGAACAAGCTTTTTGGATGACACTTTTGTGATTTGCTTCAGGTTGACATGTCCAAGCTTCCTATGCCGAAAATGACTTCATCTTGAATCGATATCAAGTATTGAGGACCGTCGGACCTTACGTCTAGCAAATAAATATTTCCATGTCTTCGTCCAAAAAGGATTGTGAGAGATCCTTGCTTGTTCCAGAACATGTATCTTCTTGAAAGTTGATTTTGTATCCGAATCGCATAATTGACTAATACTCAATAAATTGTAGTTCAATCCTTTAACAAGAGAGACATTGTTGATTGTGAGATTTCCAATCATCACAGTTCTTTGACCAACACTCCCTTGTTGTTACCACCAAAAGAAACATTTCCTCCTTTTATATAAGAGAGTTTTGTAAAACCACTGGAGTCTCCTGTCATGTGTCTTGAACATCCACTATCCAAATACCACTTGACTTTCTTCTTAAAGGTAACCTGCATTTAAAAGAAAGACTCATGTCTTCTTTGGTACCCAGATCTTCTTGGGTCCATCATTGTTAGTAGTATAAACAGTTTTTGCCCAGCTCTTCTTAACAGGTCTCCAAACTTTGGGACATTCCTTTTCAAAATGATCTACACTTTTACATTTTGAACAAGAAAGAGCATTTCTACCAACAGGCTTTACAAAAATCTTTTGGAAATGATTTTTATAAAAAGTTTTTGTTGGCCTATTCTAATTCTTTCCTTTACCTTTGGGAAATCAATCATAGGAACGGTTTCTTGTGTCATTCCTAGACCGAATTTATTAAAGTAAGGTCTTTGGATAGAAAGAATTTTATCCAACTTTTCAGAACCTATTGAAAATTTCTTTGAGACTTTCAATAAGTCTTCTTTCAAGCAAGCATTCTCTTTTGAAAGTTCATTTTCATTTTCTTTCGAAATAGCAAGAGACTTGTCTAGACTTTCAACTTTTTCAAGTAAAATCTTTTCTTGTTATTTCAGTTTGAAATTCTTCCTTTTCAGTTCAGAATTCCTTTTAAGAGAGACTTTAAGACTGAGACAAAGTTCATCAATGTATTTTGATACTTTGGTAGGAATTTTTAAATTTCTAACCTTGATACCACTGTTTGAGTCTGAGTCTGAATCTGAGTCTGAGTCTGAGTCAGAGCCTGAGTCTGAGTCTGAGTTTGTCATAAGACATATGTTTGCATATTCTTCATCACTCTCCTCACATTCAGTGTCACTCCATGTCTCAACTTTGAGTGCTTTCTTGAACTTTTCGGGTTTCCCTTTCTTTTCTTCAATAAGGGACAGGTTAGGTCCGATGTGTCCCTTTTTCTTGCATTCAAAGTAAACAACTTATTTGCTGGTATCTTCTTCTTCATTTGATCTCCTTTGAAATCTTTGATTGTTTTGTTTCTTTCCATTGAACCTTCTACCTTTTCTATTCAACCTTTTGAATTTTCTAATCAGAAGTGCCAATTCTTCATCATACAAGTCTTCTTCTGAATCTGTAACATCATAATCATCATTAGATTTTAAAGCAATTGACTTCTTACCTTTTGTGTCAAATTCCTCATTGAATTGCTCGACTTCATATGATTGAAGTGTGCCGACCAATTCATCTACAGAAAGAGGCATGATCCTTTGTGTTTCTCTTATAGATGTTTTGACGTGATTCCAATCTTTGGAAAGCTCTCTCAACAATTTATTGACCTTCATAGGTCCTGAGATTGGCTATCCTTGGTATGCCAAGCTGTTTACAATTTCTGTAAATCGACTGAACATATCCGTGATGGTTTCTTCTGGCTTCATTTTGAAGGTTTCATATTGACCAAGAAGGATATTGATCTTGGTTTCTTTGACTCGATCTGTTCCTTCATAGGTGACGTGCAATCTGTCCCAAACTTCTTTGGCTATTTCACAAGATGAAATTCTATTATATTCAGTAGGAGATAATGCACAATATAGAGAGTAGATAGCCTTTGCATCAAGGGCTTGTCTTTTTGAGACATCGGTGTGCGTTGTTCCCACTCCATCAGGTAATTCTTTCCCTGTAATAGATACAGCTTTAGGAGTAATTTCATTCTCCACTACATCTCACTCCATAGGATCCTTGGATCTTAGGAATGCCTTCATCTTGTTTTTCTATAAGTTGTAATCATTGCCATCGAAGTAGGGAGGTCTGGTATTGCTTTGTCCTTCAATTAATCCTAGAGCCAAAACACTAGCCATAGATCTTTAGCTTCAGAAGTAATAACACTTCTAATGAATAAGCAACCTGCTCTGATACCAATTGAAATAGGCTAGTGAATCAACCTAGAGGGGGTGAATAGGTTGTTGCGGAATTCTTTTGGAATCTTTTGCGGTAGAATACGTTGATATCAAAGATATATCAAAAATAAATAAAGCACGTATTCATAAAGTAAATAGAGTAGGGTAAAAGAAAATTAACACAAGGATTATAGTGGTTCGGCTTAGTCCAAGCCTACGTCCACTCTCTACGCTGGCAGCTAACTGGCTGTAATCACTATGTAGCAAACGAGAGTTGTTACAGTATACGGACTAGACTTCTTCGGTGACGGTCTCTCCTACAGCTTCCCTGTTTGCTTTCGCACTATATCTCACTCTCTCCGATACACAATTTGAACATGAAAGATTTTATAAAACAAGTGATTTTGGAGATTCTAACATCGAGATTTTTCTACCCAGTCTCTCCTTATTTCCAAGCAACATCGATCCACCTTAAATAACCTCCATGCCTTCATACCCGTTGGCACTTACCAAAAATTCATCCAACCAACCCGTTGGACTGAACCAATTTAAGTGATCTCCTTGTCGCCAAAAACGTAAGTAGACAGTAGCTCGTCAATCCTGTTCGCCCATACAATCAGGATCTTGAGTTCCCAAAATTAGATTCTTCCAAAAATAAACTTGATCTTCAACGGATAAAATCCGAAGAGTAAATCTTCCAAGCTCTCGATCATAGCCAAAGATATTCCATGGTTAAGATTAGGAAATATGAAATCTAATATCTTACTTTCCTTAGCCATAAGAATAACCTGTAGCCAGCCTGTAAAAATCGCGAACTGTCTTCAGACTTAGATTTGGGTCTTGAAGGTTGTTAGACTGAAACTGAGTCTTGACTGACTTCAGACAGAAAAACTTCAGACCGAACTTCTGGGTCTGACTGTCTTTGAAAACCTTTAGACCTTGAAAACTTCAGACGTAACCGACTGAGTCTTGGAGTCTTTAGACCGTACTGTTGAGGCTGTTTTGTCAACTTCAAAACTCCAATGGATTTTTCTTCAACAATAATAGTATATCATTGTACACGGATGTGGCTGCAAAGATGTATAATCAATCTCGCCAACACTTACTGGTTTTTAAGAACTTTAAATAACGAGTCATCTTTTTATATTAATACCACTTCTGAGGGTTGGTGTAGATGGAGCGTCCAGGGATTTCAAGCTTAGGAGACATCCTCATTTAAAGGAAAAATTGTCCAAAAGGTTCTAAATTATATTGCACTTTTGTTAATTCAATCTTAACATTTTAATTTTACCAATTAAGTCTTAAACCTTTTCATCATTTGCCAATTAAGTTTATTCGGCCAATTTTGGCTGGAATGTGCTGATGTGGATATTGGCTGTGTTATATAGATGATCGATGCCGATGTAGATAATTTTTAATGATATTTTAATAATTTTTTGAAATTTTTGTGTTTTTCGTGATTTTTGTGATTTTTTTCCTTTTCATTTTTTTTTTTCGTCATCAGCCCAAACTCCAAACCCCCCAAAACAAAGAAAATAAAAAAACCATAAAAATTAAAAATATCATTAAAAAATTATTTACAAATATCTACGTTAACGAATTCCGGCCAAAATTGACCGAATGGACTCAATTAGTAGAAGATGAAAATGTTTATGCTTTAATTGGTAAAATTGAAATATTTATGACTGAATTGGTAAAAGTATAATAGGTTTATGACTTTTTGAATAATTTTCCGCTTGTTTAAATTGCATCAACTATGTGTGAACTTAATCGGTTCACAGTGGAGGTTGATATAAGTATGTTCTTTAATGCATCTTGTTATAAATGTGCTATTTTTAATCTGTTGACTAGCATGTCCTTCCTTCCTTCCTTTTCGAACATGTAATTTAGCAAACCTCATTGTGAACGTGCAACATTTTTTAATGTGTTAAGCAACTTGTGCTCGGTTAAGCTCATACATGACTAGGGTTTGAGTTGTCAAGTCGAATGTATGATGCACCTATGTATGAGAAAAACTAGAAAATATACGATCCAACAAGAGAATAAACCTCTATGAATGACCACAAACCACATAAATTAGTAACCTAAAACATAGTAATTGTATCATTTATTGACATAAGATAGTAAACGTTGTATAAGATTGAGAATCCTGAGTGAATTCGATTCTCATAATTATCTAAAGCTTTCACAAATCGAGCATATGACTCACATTTGTTTGACTAACACAATTTTAGCGAGATCAAATCACAATGGGTAGGCTTCAATGTTGGATAACAAATAAGGGGTTTGATGATGTTGCAGTGAGGAAACCCTCCCTTCTCCAAAATCTTCTTCCATTCAGGTTTGTCCCTCTCCTTTCCGCCTGAGGAATGTGCCATCATGACTAGATTGGACACTAGTCCCAACTCATCAAACATACCATCGCCTTTTGGTTTCAACACAATATCTACTATGATCACCTTACCATTTTTTTCTAGGATTGCTTCTTTACTATTCTTTAAAATCTTCACGCAATCTTCATCCCCCAATCATGCACTATCCCCTGTAACCAAAGATAGAATTACTATATTTGTGAATCATGGTTTCTTTTCACAGTACTTTATTAGTGTGTTCATTGTGTAATCTCTATGCTTATGAAGACTTGAAATAATTGTCTAAGATGTAACCCAGCATTTTCAAAAAAAAAAAAAAAAAAAGTCTCCCCCCCTTCTCTCGCTTGCTCTATAGAGAAGGCAAGTTAGTTACTTCTGGTTCCAAATTAACTAGAATGATTTATGAGGAGACCACTAAAACCAGTCGGTTCGATCTGGTTTGGTCTGATTCCTAGGTTGAACCGGGGTCAATGTGCACCCCTAAAAAAAGGACATCCCAACAACTATATTTGGATGAATTTGTACTATATATGTATGATATTTATTTTTGTAATCATTATTCAAAGCTCTAGTTTGAGGAACTATCTTCCAATTAGGGATAGAAAAAAATGATGCTGCTAAGTTTATGTGTAAGTTATATAGAAACTTTTGAAATCTCACCAATTAAAAGACTAATTAAAGGAGATTAACTCCAATTATCAATGGAGAGAAATAAAGCCTTTTTATTCAAAAACAAGATGCTCGGTCCCTACCGTGCTTTATGGCTTATAGTGCTAGTTTGAGGTTACATGAAACTTATTTACGAGCGTAACAAACTAGATACATGACTAATGTGAAATCAGACATATATTTATCGTGATTAATTTAGAACATTGCTAGGACTTCTGGATACCACTATACGTATGGCGTGTGCGTTTACTTTGTTGAACAAATAAACTAGCATGAATCTGTCTTCCTATAAACTCGATTCCTATAAATAAAGACATAATGAAAAAATAAATTACGTGAGTTTTATTATAAGACGTATATGATTAAATCTAGATAGGCTTCAACCCAGACTATGAAGTAATTTTTCCCCTGACTATAGCATTACTCCAACCTAATTGTTATCACAGATCATGGATTCCCACCCTCTTGACACATTAAAAGAACTGAAAATTTAAAAATAAAATTGATCATGTATCATAGGAAAAACACGAAATTCACAAATTAATTAATATGAATAAAGTATCTAGCAATAAAACTCCCCTTCATGAAAACTGCATCGGCATGCGGTATAGTCTCAAACATGTCTCCTCCAACATGAGTGATATGCTCTCGAAGTTGTCCTTATACACTTCCACGATTGCGCTGACCAAGATCCTGCTTGTCCATGCCATCCCATCGTTGAACAAGCAGTTTAACTCCGGATTCTCCGATGCGAGATCCCAAATCTTGCGGCTGTGAGCCATCTCAAATGCGCCGCCGCTGGTCCCGATGCAGTTGCTGAGGCAATGCCATGGGGACATCAGCCATGGGTGGTTTTCCATCAACACCATCGGTGCGAGGCGGAGCTCACACTCGGGCCCCTGGAGGAGCCATCTCGACGATGGAGTGAGGCCGTAGAGTGTCGTGAATCTCATGGCCGTCATCGGGTTGGCGATGCTGAGCAGATAAGACGTTCTTGCGGACAAGGAGTCTCATGACGCGCCCCAAGTGGGAGGGTCCGGGGGATGGGGATGGACTGCAGTCTGCAGGTGGCTATTTGGGTTAGGGTGACAGGCCCGCTGCCATAAGAGTGGATGATATCAGGTATTCGGAGCTCGACCGCGCATTTCAGTGCCATCGAGTCGGCAAATGCAAACGCGTGCTTCCATATGTGTGCTTGGCCTCTTGGGGTTGCTTCAGTTTCATCAAGCGGTTCCATCCTCTCTCTCTCTCTCTCTTTCTTTAAGAGCTTGCTTTGGTTTGGGGTTATAGTGAGAGAAACGAAGAGAAGAGACGAGAGGCGTCGTAATATATGGGGCCAAAGCTACCAGATTATGTTCAGATTTTGATTTTTAGTGGGTTATTGAGAAGAGGGAACGAGAGAATTCTAGAAGCACCTTCTCTCTCTTCATGCATGATTTTTCTTTAATCTTGACCCTACTTAAATATTTCGTACCAATTTGATATATTCCAAGTCTTAAATCCACTAAATATTTGCACCAAAATTGAGAGCTTAGACATTGTCCGGTATTTTTTTTTTTTTTTTTATGTTGAGGATTCGGCCTAGCTCACTTTACGGAAGCACATCATTGACTATACTTCAGAAGAAACTGGCCCAGCAACCCATTGCCGGGGCCTCTTGCTTAAATTATGGAATTATTCAAGGAGTTGTGGCGGACTCTAGGAGTTGAACCCGTGACTTGGCGGTCAGGAGGCCAGGCCTCAACCAGCGCAGCCATACGTGGATGGGTAGAAATTGTCCAGTATTGTATTAGCCATCCACCATTTTATGTAAATCTCAAAGAGAATAGACACAATGTTTGCCAAGCATATCGCGCTCGACTTGTTGACTGCTCTGGAATAAGTTTGTCACCAGGTTGAGTCCACTCACTTCTTCTGAAGTTTGAGTTGAGTTCTGAGCTATATGTAGTAATATATGGGGCCAAAACTCGATATGCTCGCAAGAGATCGTTAGCCTAATTTAAGTGGCTTAGTTGTTTTGAGTGGCTCAATGATTTAAATCAAGTTAATCTCAATGTTTTCGATACTCGAGTAACGTGACTGTTGAGGAACAAATGGAAGCCAACTCACACTAGCACTCTTATAGTTACAAGAAAGAGGCACTCAACACGCTCACATAAGCACAATGACTGCTTCACCTCTTCATCCAACACAACACTCCCCACGCACACCACTCACTCACTGTACGCTCGCTGCGCACACGCTCCACGCCACACAACGCACCATCACTCTTGCTTTACTGCTTTTCTCTCTGCTCCACTCCATGTGGCCTCTACAAGAGGTCAATGACAAGACTTACCCGGTTGTCAAATGATTACCAGTTACTCCTCTCAACTATAACTTAAGGGACCTCAACACCACAAACATCAACTTCATATTGTGGATATTTAGTCTTACATCAATATAGAAGCATGGAAAGAGTGGCGGTGGTTCATCAGCGACTCATTAGCCAATTGAGTAGTTAAAACTATTTTTTATGTTAAACTAGTTTTTAAGCACACGTCGAATATAGAAATATCACGTTGTGAAATTATAAGGTATCAGGTTATTAAGTTTCCATGAGTTAAAGATAAATGTGTTACTTTTGAAGGGAAAATTTGGATAGAGAGAGGTCAAAAATCTATGGAACTTGTTAAGTGTAAAAATATCATATTATAAAGCAACTATTTTATATATTAATTTATTTTTTTTATAGTAATTCGGGAGTATGAGTGTAGAGACATGACTCGTGGGGTCCATGGAACATTATTCAAGTCTCATTAACCAATTAAGTTAAAGGCTGTTTATCAAAATCTCATTAACCAATTAACTTTGGGGTCCATGGAATATTAGTTATGTCTCTGTTATAGTCAACTCAAACATCAAAGTTGCCGATAGAAGCAACAAAATCAAACGATATGTCTTAAAGTTCTTGATTCTAATTTTTCAACAACCCCCCATCGCCCCATAGCCGGAGGCCATATGTTAATCAAGCAGGCCCTTTTCATCCCACATCCGCATAAATCAACCTATTTGATATGATAAAAATTAGGGGTGAACATGGTCCAGGTTGAGCCAATCCACCTCCTAACCCTATGACTAATCTACACAATGCTGGTCCTCAAATTTTGGGATCGAGGACCGGACCGACCCAATAAGTTTTTAGTTCGATTCCAAGGTTAATCTTAGGCTAATCGATAATTTTTTATTTCATTTTTTGTACTCCTTAAAAAGCAATTGAGAACCGAATTGACCCAATAGGTTTGGTCTAGTTTCAAGATCAACCCAAGACGAACCAATAATTTTTTATTTCATTTTTTGTACTTCTTAAAAGGGCAACCGAGGACCATATTAACCCAATGAGTTCAATGATGAGTGAGGTAAGCTAAGAAAGGCAAGCAGTGAGGGTCAAGTGGGGTGAGTATTGAACATAATGAGCACCGAATGTCGAGTGGGAAGCAACAAGCAAAGTGAGTATTGAGTGGCGAGCGGCATGAGTGACCCAAAGCGAGCGAGGTAAGTTTCAAGTGGTGAGCGAAGAAGTTGTTTATTTCAATTTTGGCAAATTGAAGACTAAGAAGGCAAATAAGACAAAAGAGAACGAATACTAGAGGATGATGCCATAAGGATCTGTTTATACATTTTTGGATGCCATAAGGACTCATCACAAAAGCATTTTCCTCATCCGTAAATTATGACTATCGACGCCATAAAAGACATTAAAAATCTAAGTTATTAAAGAATAATGTAAAATTATTTGAACTCCTCACTAAAGAATTGTTTAATATTGTTGACGCCGTTTATTTTAAGGTTTTCTCTTTATAAAAAAAAAACTATAAGTAATATTACATATATATAGTCAAGGTTGGTCCGAGTTGGACTGACTCGAAACTCTCAAGACCAAGGACCAACCCCAATGTCGGTCCAAGAATTCTAGGACTAATGATCGACCCAATCTCCCTAGGAACTGGACTAAAACCGACAGGGTTGGGCCGATCCAGGGTCGGTCCAGGAATTCTAGGAACCAATGACCGACCCAATCTCCCTAGGAACCGGACCAGAACTGACAAGGTTGGGCCGGTCCAGGGTCGGTCCGAGGTTGACCCAGGACCGATGCTCATTCCTAATAAAAATTGGCATAATTCACAAATTCTTCAATTTATTTGTGTGCTCTAACCGAAATTGTAAAAGCTTATCATCGTACACGGATGCAGCTGCAAAGATGCATAATAATTCTCGCCAACACTTACTGGTTTTTAAGAACTTTAAATAATGGTCATCTTTATATTATTACCAACTACTAAGGGTTGGTGTAGATGCAGCGTCCCAGGATTTCCTGTTTAGGAACTAGAGGTACCTCGTTTGAATCCCATCAACTACACATGGACTTAATCGGTTCATAGCTGAGGATGATATTAGTATGCTGTTTAATACATATTGTTATAAAACGTGTTATTTTTTATCTATTGACCAGAATGTCCTTTCTTTCTTTCCTTTTTTGTAAACATGTAATTTAGCAACCTCGTTGTGAACGTGCAACATCTTTTAATGTGTTAAGCAACTTGTGCATGGTTAAGCATGCAAATGACTAGGGTTTGAGTTGTCATGATGAAGATATGATATATCTATGTATAGGAAAAGTTAGTAAGCATGCAATCCAACATGAGAATAACCCTCTATGAATGATTACAAACCACATAAATTAGCAACCTCAAACATAGTAACTGGATTATACATAGATAAGAAACGGTAAACTTGGTCAAAGATTGAGAGTTCTAAGTGAATCCAATTGTCTTAACTACCGAAATTTTTACCGAAATCTTTCATTGATTGAGTATATGATTCGCATTTATTTTTCTTACATAATTATAGCGGGACCAAATCACAGTGGATAGGCTTCAATGATGGATAACAAGGAAAGGTTTTTGGTGATGTTGTAGCGAGGAAACCCCCCCCTCCTCCAAGATCTTCTTCCATTCGAGTTCGTCCCTTTCCTTACCGCCCGAGCAATGCACCAGCATGACTAGATCTAACACTAGTCCAGTCTCATCGAACATGCCATCGCCTTCTGGTTTCAACACCATATCTACTATGATGACCTTCCCATTCTTTTCTGAGATTGCTTTTCTGCAATTCTTTAAAATCTTGACGCAATCTCCGTTCCCTCCAATCATGCATTATCCCCTATAAAACAACAGACACAGAGAATTACTGGAGTCGTGAATCATGATATATTTTCACGGTACTTCATCAATCGCGAACCACTCTCGCCCAAATACACACTCTCTCTACTCTCCCTCTCTCATTAACCCTGAAGTGGTGACCTCATTACGACCTTGGCAATCTCAAACTTGAGATCTCGTTAAGGAGTATGTTTTCTTAGACCGCTATTCTAATGGTTGGATTAAAGAAAGTAAGAGTGATCGGTTGGTCCGATTCCAGGATGGAGAGCATCCTGGAACCGGACCAACTAGTCCAAGGTTGTCCAGGGAACCAGCGGTGTTATTTATTTATTTTTAAATGAAAGTTACTTTGGTGTAGAATGAAATTACTAATCACATGTAAGTTACAAGTAAAAGAAGAAATTACTTTCATAAATAATCTCTGCCTTTTGCCATTCCCAAATAAAAAAATAGAAAAAATTTACTATGGGCCACTTCAGTCTGATTCCTCAAGGAACCGATTGGATAAAATTCAGTGGGAACCTACTGGTTTGATCCGATTCCTAGGTTGAACTGGGAAAGAAGCACACCCATTAAAAAAGGACATCCCCACACTAATATTTGGATAAGTTTATTATGTTTGTGTGTGCGATATTCATATTTGTAACCCACTAGTCAGAGTTGTAGTTTGAGGAACTATCTTCCAATTAGGGATAGAAAAAAAGAAGTTGCTAAGTTTACGTGTGAGTTATATAGAAACTTTTTAAAATCCCACCAATTAAAAGACTAGTCTGAGGAATTTTTCTCCAATTAGAAATGGAGAAAAGTAAGCTTTTTAATTCAAAAACAAGATGCTCAGTCCCTCCCAAGCTTGTATGGCTTATACATAGTGCTAGTTATGCTAGTTTAAGTTTTTTTTTTTTTTTTTTTTTGGTCAGAATGCTAGTTTGAGGTTACACATAACTTATTTACCAGTGAAACAAACTAAATACAGGAATAATGTGAAATCCAATATATTTGTTGCAAATAATTTATAACATGGCTAGGACTTCTGGATACCACTATACATACAGTGTTTAGTGTATTTTATTGAAGAAATAAAGTCATATGGAATTGTTTTCCCATAAACTTGATTCCCCATAATTAAAGATATCTAGGAAAAATAAATACATCAGCACATCACTTTAGAATGCCTATAAGACAACAGAAAAGGTAGATCTTGAGCTGTAAGAGAAACGAGTAGTTACAGGCTACTAAACTCCTTCTTATGAGTCAGGCGCACGTGAATTACAAAATGAAGAAATACACGTTAATTGGAAAAGTCACCGTGTGGTTTATAAATAACGTGGATCAATATAATTTAAATAATTAATTACACAAGTTTTATTATAAGACTTATATGATTAAGAATCTAGATAGGCTTGCGCTTGACTCCATATGATTTATTGACTATGAATAATTTTTCCCTTGACTATGGCATTTTTCGAACAGAATTGTTACCACATATCATGGATTCCCACCCTTTTGACATATTTGAAGGCCGGATAATTTAAAAAAAAAAAAAAGATCATGTGTCATAGGAAAAACACAAAATTCACGAATTAATTAGTATGTATAAAGTATTCAGCAATAAACTCACCTTCATGAAAATTGCATCAGCTTGCGGTATGGTCTCAAACATGTCTCCTTCAACATGAGTGACTCCATCGTGCATCGGCGCTGTCGCAACGACATGAGGTAGATCAAAATTAATCCCCTGAATGTGTGGAAATAACTTTTAATGATCTGGGCCAGGGTCCTGCCAACCCCCCCTCCGACATCAACCAAAGATCTAATGGTCTTGAAGCCGTCCTTATACACTTCCACAATGCCCTTAACCAAGATCTCGCTCAGACACGCCATCCCATCATTGAACAAGCGGTTGAACTCAGGATTCTCCGATGTGAAGTCCCAAATCTTGCGGCCATGAGCCATCTCAAATGCGACGCTGCCAGTCTTGACACAGTCACCGAGGCAATGCCACGGGGACATCAGCCATGGGTGGTTTTCCAACCAACACCAACGGCGCGAGGCTGAGCTCGGACCCATGCCCCTGGGGGAGCCATCTCGACGATGGGGTGAGGCTGTAGGGTATCTCGTGACCCTCATGGCCGCCATCGGCTTGGCATCGATTAGTGCAAAAGATGTTCTTGCGAACAAGGAGTCTCATGATGCGCGCTAAGTAGGCGCGGTTCCGGGGGATGGAGAGGGTATGCGGGAGGCTATTTGGGCTAGGGTGATAGGCCCGCCGCCGTACGAATGGATGAGCTTCCATATGTGATCTTGGCCTCTTAAGGTTGCTTCAGTTTCATCAAGCGATTCCTCTCTCTCTCTCTCTCTCTCTCTCAGCTTGCTTTGGTTTGGGGTAGGGGTGAGCATGGTCCGGGTTGGTCCGGGCCACCCCCTAACCCTAGGACCAACCCGTATAGTGTCGGTCCTCAATTTTTAGGACCGAGGACCGACCCTATTGAGCCTGGGACCAAGGACCGGACCGGACCGACCCAATGGGTTCGGTCCAGTTCCAGGGTCAACTCGGGACCGATCGATAATTTTTTTCGTCTTATTTTTTATACTCTCTAAAAAAGCAAACCTACAAATTCAAATTAGACATCCATTAATAATGCGGCATTGTGCAACTAAACTATAAATACCAATACATAGTTAGCAAATTTAAGATGACATAATAATAGAAATTTCGTACCTACTAACCACTCATCGAGATATGGGACAAGATGGAAAGTTATTATAATCATCTATCTTTAGTATTCATAACACCATATGCAAAAGTATTTTCCTGCATTTGATCATGTAGAGTCCACTCAACCGAAAAATGAGCTTCACACCACTTGACTAGCAAATCACCATAGCAACTGTAGTACTACTCTGCTCTTCAAAAACTTCTACCATTTGACACAAATTGAAAAGCAAAGTGCAGCTGAAATTCATTAGTAAAATACAATTAAATCATAAAAAGTTCAAAATACTTAATATAAACCATGAATATATAACTACATATCTTGTTAATTCACTTGAACTTCTAAACACTTAAAAACGAAACAAACGACACATAATTAATACTCAACAAAGTTTTAAGTTGAAATTACTATTAGTGCTATTGATAGAACATCTTAATATAATATAATATAACAGAAATTTTACTTAGGTTTGAATATATAAAAGAATTATAAATAATATAATATAATATACAGGGTTGGTCCAGGGTTGGACCGATCCAAAACTCTTAGGACCGAGGACCAACCCGCACAATGTTGGTCCTGGAATTTCAGGACCAAGGACCGACCCAGTTCCCTTGAGAACCGGACCAGGACCGGCAGGGTTGGGCCAGTCCAGGGTCGGTCCAGAGTCGACCCTAGACCGTTGCTCACCCCTAGTTTGGGGTTTTGGTACGAGGCATGAAGAAAAGGGACTAGAGGCGTCGGAGTATATGGGGCCAGAAGCTTCAGGGGCGTCACACGTGTGTCTCCGGTAATTATCCGGCGTATGTTCGATACCATTGCATTGGAAATAGTACTTTTTTCTACTTTTTGTTTATATTCCAAATCTATTCTCGGCTACTTTTATATTTCGAAGAGTAGAAAAATTACTTGTAACAGATTTCTATTCTCTTTTTTTTTTTTTCCATAAAATAAAAGAACAGAAAATCAAAGAAATAGGAACATTAACAAATAGACCCTAAAAGTGCCTTCTGTCTTTTCTTGCGCGATTTTTACTTAATCTTGACACCACTAAAATATTTAATTCCGTACTAACTTTATACTTTTTCCAGGTTTGCCTCCACTAAATATTTGCACCAAAATTAGAGTTGGGAAATTCTCCAGTTTTGTATTAGCCAACAACAACCTTTATGTACATCTCACAAAGAGTAGACACGAATTTTTCCAGCAAATCAACCTTGACTAGTTGACCACTCTAGAACAACTTCTTTACCAGGTTGAGGCCATTTACTTCTTGTAAAGTTTAGATAAATATCAAAATTTGAAATTAATATTACTTGAATCAAATTGCTCACAAAAGCTCGTTAGCACTAATTTAAGTAGCTTAACTGATTTAAGTGGCTCAAGTATTTAAATCAAGTTCATCTCAATGTATTCAATACTTGATTAATGTGGCCCATTAGCCAATTAAATGGTTAAAGATATTTTTATGCTAAAATAGTATCCAAGCACACGTCAAGCACAAAAAAATTTAGGTGGTAAAATTATAAGGTATAAGCTTAGTATGTTTCCCCAGACTGTTTGGTCCGGTCTTTAGTCCCAAAAATTAGGAACCCGGCCCCCGATCTGGTTCTCGGATTTCTAGGTGGTATGGAGAACCAATCGCTCCTATCGGAAACCTGACTACTTAAAAGCCCATGAAACATCTTCCAAGCCTTGGGACTAGTTGAGTTTGCGGGTAGCCCAAAGCAAGAGCAGTTTGCACGTAATTAGTAGAACTAATATTAGCTTAGCTATAATCTTTCTACTAGTTTTTTTTTTTTTTTTTTTGAGCAAGATAATCTTTCTACTAGTTACAAATATCATTACTTTGAAGGGAAAATTTTGAGAGTCAATAGACGCGCCAAATCATCGCCCATTTGGTTTTTTTTTTTTTTTTAGAGCAAAACCACAAAATGGATGTTGAAGCAACGCTAGATCATGTCTTTTGCTTTTTCGTTTGTGCTTTGTCTTAAATATAAAAAGAAAAGGGGACGCTTTACGGGAGGGTATAGATTTCATTAATTTTTTTTTTAATTTATAGGAAAAATTCGCAGCCAGTTGTTGTAATTAATAGAAAGATATATGAACATATTCATAAGAAAATTTTAATAAGTGTATGAAGAAGATGGTGGAAAAGACAAAAGCTAGATTTCCTTGTTACCGTGACATATACATCGGTATCACTAACTCGAGTCCACATATTTAGAAAAATATATAGAAGATGCATCAAAGAAAATCTACATAAATGGACAAATTAAAAAAGTCAATTGCAACTGCAATGAAAGGAGGATTTACCGTCTCTCTAAATGTAAATTTACTTTACACTAACCAAACATCTTCTAATATAATATTTAATATTAAATTACACATTTATCTAATAGTTAAAAATTTTAGAATAATTAGCAGTAATCTCAAAAAATCTTATATGGCATTAGATCGGGGTATTTACCTTCACATGAAATATTTTTATGCTTAGTACTAGGTAAATTTATATCTGTGATAAATTTATTTCAAACTAATTTTTTAACCACCGAAAACTCCAAACTAATATACTTTTGATAAATTTACCCAAAATTGATACACTTGTGACAAATTTACCCTATATTAGTTTTCGTTAAATTTCACCATCAAATTATTAAGTTGGATGACATGTGACAATGGACTAATTTACTAGTTTGGAATTTTACTATATGTTTGTCATAATTGTATCATTTTTGTGATTTTTTGTGTTATTAATTCAATTTAACAGAAGATATATTTGTTACAAATATATCAGTTTGGAGTTTGTGTCAGTTGAACAAATTAATTTAAGGTAAATTTATCATAAGTGTATCGGTTTGGGATTTTTTGTAGTTATATATAATAAATTTGTTACAAATGTACCAGTTTAGGGTTTTTTGTAGTTACAAAATTAATTTGGGTAAATTTATCATGTGTATACTAGTTTTGGGTTTTTTAGGATATTAACCTTGTAAAAAAGTGATCAAAATGATCGCTGTTAACGATCTATTTAGAGTTACTTTTACTATTTCATTGCCATATTTTTCGATCTTTTGGCTTTCCGTATTTAACTTTATAAACAAAAACGTAAAATTTCCAACAACAAAAAATACGAATATTGACATATAGTGATACTTGACTTTTGACAATTTTTGAAAACTTAAAATATTAGTTTCGCATTCTTAAATTTTTGGAGGAAAATAATAAGTAGAATTTTTTCTTTAAGTGTAAACAGTGCGCGTTAGTTGCTTTATGTAGTTAATTTTTTAAAGTTTATTTTCACGTACATATCCCATGCATATACACATACATATGTCACCGTCACAAAGAACCATATTTGATCTAAGAATTTCGAGGCAGTCTCCTAAGGCTTTTGGAACATTTCCAGGGATGGGCAATACGGTAAATTTATTGAGTTCTACAGTATTCTTGGTATAAATGCCGGTAATTAATAAATGGAAAGATACGATCTCTACCATTAGATCAAAAGACAATTATCAGTTATAATAAGAGGACACTTGTAGACATGGGAGTGTCCTCCTTTTCATTTGTATCCATCCAATATTTGATTAATAAAAAGCATTTTCTCACAAAACTTCCCTCTTGAGAAATTTTCTCTCAATCGAGATGAACGAGTGATCAATCTTTGAGTAAAAAAGCTTAGCTTAGGCCCTCCACCAATCCAAGGAAACATATCCAAGGAAAGTTATGTCTTTCCGATCCTAAGCAATTGGCCCATGACACATACATATGGGAAAATTACCCAAAAAAAGGGCCTAAATCTATTATACTTTTACTAATTTTATCATTTTTTTTTTTTTTATCAATTGAGTATACTTAGTTAATTTTGACAGGACACTAACTATCTTACATTGTAAAGTTGGTATTGATGTGGAGAATTTTTAATATATATATATATATATATATATATATATATATGTATATATATGTAGTCTTTTCTTTTTCTTTTCTTCTCAGACTCAAGCTCCATCCCTCTACCACTTCCTTAACTCAAAACACTATTTCCGTCGATTTCCTCTCCACTCCTTGGTGACTCGTGCAACTCTATCCTCGACCTCAATGCACTCTCTCTGTTGCTCAGCGAAGGAGCAAGCTCGCTCTCACATTAAGGTTTCATTGGTTTTGCGGAAAATAATTTTTAGGAAAATGTTTTTCGGATTTCCCGACATTGTTTCACGGAAAATGAATTCTTTGGGGAAAATGTTTTCCATTAAAGGAAAAAAAAAAAAAAAGTCTTCTAAAGTAGGGGAAAATATTTTCCACTTTTGAATAGTGGAAAACATTTTTCTCACTTAATCTCTCTTATCTCATACCTATACAAATCCTCACTTCCTCCTCCCCTTTCTTCTTCTTCTTTTCTTTTTTTTATTCGAATTATTTTTAATTTTCTTTTTCTTTTTCTTTTCTTTTCTTTGTTTCACATCTTCTTCTTTCTTGGCTAGTCATTAGATTAGGTAAACCTCAAACTCGTCGATCTCAAACTCGTGCTCGTCAATCTGGCGAGTTGTGAGCTTGACGCTCGCGTTCGCCAATTTGGTGATCAAAAAATATTTTCCTTACCAAATACGAAAAATATTTTCTGTTAGCTAAACATTAGAAAATATTGTCATATTCCGATCCTAAAGATTTTTTCCATTTATCTCCCACTTTTTCAGAACATGGTTTTCTGAAATAAGGATGGTGCTACTTTTAGGAAAATATTTTCTGAAAATTGTCATTTTTCACGAAAACGAACGGACCTCAAGACTTGATGAATTCGTGCTCCCGCTGTGTGTTGTCGTTCTCTGGCGTGATGACGCCATGCAAGGCATCTTTGGAGCCCCACGCGAATTGAACCCTGAAGATCTCATGAAATCAAAATCGATGACGTAATGAATCAACGGCCGATAAAAGGACACGAGTCTCACAAGAGGGGCGTTGAAAAAAGGAGATAGAAACCTTTTTAAGTGAGTGATAACCTTTTGAAGAAACTCTGGGGTGACGTATTTGTCTTCCATCAAGGCCTTTGTCAAATCCAATGGGCGAGGCTACCTTGATTCGCGGCCGCACTTTCGCCAGCCACGGACGAGGGCTATGATGACCATCACCGGTCATATTAAAAAAAAAAAGGAAGAAAATTAAACTAATAAAATAATAACAATTTCAAAAAAAATTAAAATATCATTAAGTTTTGTTTACATCAGTATCAACTGTGATGCATGGGACATATAGTGTCCATTCATAAGAAATTTTCGATTGAAATTAGCTAAATGAAATCAGTTGGCAAAATATGAAAATGTTAATAATTCAATAAGTATGATTAAAATGTTTAAGACTGAGTTTTGACTTTTTTGATAATTTCCCAATGTACATATATTTGTAAATATGTAGACTTACATCGAGTAAATAGTCTCTAATTTTTTCCCAAATTTACTCCATTATTCTTTGCGTAATAGAAAGACCTTTTCATCTCTTTTGCAAATTTTAATCTAAGAATGAAAAAAAAAAAAACTTTAAACTTTTCAAAATCAGAAAACGTTATAGATATTTTTTACTATCAATGTTCGTTAGCTTATGATATTTAATTAATAGCTCAAAAGAAAACTATTAATTAACTATAGCAAAATATATTTGTTCCTACCTAGAGAATATAGGGAATATAATCAAAGTGCGTGTTTTTTTGCTGTTATTAATATAAATATAAACGCTTTGGTGCATTACCATCAGTGTCATCCAGAAGTTTTAAAAAAAAAAAGGTTGGTTTTTGCAATGGATAAAGGTTTTTTATTAGAAAATTAGGTCGATATCCAATAATAACTTATGGCACGACACTAGAAATATATGTTACTTTCATAAAATATATAGCGTAAAATTAAGGTATTCTTTAATCAACTGAAAATTAGACCTATTAAAGGGGTATCTGCGTCGACTTGAAAATGGTATAATCTAAATTGACTTATTTAATTCATTTTGACTCAATTTTATGCAATACAAATCTAGTGACTAGTATCCGACCCAATCTGACCTTATCCATATTGCTGAAACACTTATACATTATCCAAACTAAAGTGAAGGCATGAAGTGAGTGACCAAGAGATCAAGAGAGAGTAAAGAGAGTTATAGAGGTGGGTTAATTTGAAGTAAATTGTGAACCCATTTAATACCCATATAAAACCTATTTTTGACTTATGGAGTTGAATCTAAACCCATTTATGACCCATTTACTAAATATAACTAGATCATATAACAACCTAACCCATCAAATATGAATTGAGAACTTGATTTATAACCCATTTTGACGATATTCAATTAAGAAGACGTATTCAACGACACATGCAATTCTTCTTGTGACATTATGCGGAATCTTCCATTTAATAATGAAAGGAGGATATGTCTTTCCCACCATACTTGTCCCCAAACACCGTTGCAACGGATTCTCATTTCACTTTGTGTGGTCTCTCTCAATTGCAACGTCTTCTCTTAGGGTGCTTTTGACAAATTTTTACAAAGTACATTGATTTTGAGTCGAATTTATGTATTTTTTACAAAGTACTTTAAGCCAAAAGCTACCCTGGTAAAGACTAAAGTTAGAGACAAATATAGAATAACTTTGGCTTAATGCTTAGTGGTCATATTAATTAAGCTTTCAACTTCCTATCTTGCACCCCGCTAACTTTTTATCGTTCTAAATATACCCTAAAACACAAACATATGTATGAGAGTAAGCTAAGTTTCAGATTAGGAATCTGAAATCTACCCTTTCAGGGTCAGCTCCTAATTTTTGAAATCGGAAATTGAACCCGTTGGCTCTAGAAGTGGCCTATAATTGGATTGGCCAATTCTAGGATCAACTCAAGAACCGGTTGAACAGCATTTTTTTTTTTTTTTTATTTCATATACAATACGCATTGTGTTAAAAATGGATGTATTTCTTTCTATTCGAGCATATTGTGTCAAATGTACTTAGAGAGTGCATGAAAATCACTCTGTTCCATAAATAGTTTCTGGAATAGAAATATATTTTTCTATTTCTATTTTTAGAAGAGTTTCTAAGTAAAAATAACCGTTTGATAACGATACAAAATTTCTACTCTAAAAATAGAAATTCGTTTGATAACGATACTAAATTTCTTCCTTTCGGACGGCGGACCGGACCGACGACCGGTGGAGACCGGTGCCGGTGGTCGACAACCCGGCGCGGCGACGCAGCGGCGACTGCGGCGGTGACAATTACGAAAAATAAAAATAAAATTTTTATTTCTCATTTCTATTTTAGAAATAGAAAAGTAGAAAATTTTTACTTTTGATTTCTACTCCAAACCTATTTCTAGAACAAGAATCTATTTCAGAAATAGAAAAGTGAAATATTTTAACAAACGGATTTCTATTCCAGAATTGTTTCTGGAATAGAAAAACTATTTCTAGAACAGATTTTTTTTTTTTTTTTATCATGCACCCCCTTAGTTTCAACATACTTCAAAAGTCTGAATAGAACCAAAAACTCTTGAAATCTTGTGATCGAGGTCAATGCCTCATATTCAGACTGATGTGGGGAGGAAGGGCAAGGGGGAACGAGAAAGTTCTTGATTAGTTAGTTGTGATTTTTTGAACTCTCCTCCATATAAAAGTAATGACGTGAAGTTTTTTCGATGACTAAAAGTGAGAGCACCAATTAAAAATCAATATTTTATTAAAAGCATGTTTATTTGAGTGAAAGAGTATTTTGTGAATTAGTTTTCGAGACTTTCGTGTGTTTGTTTTGCTAATAACAATCTATCAAGAAAAAAATTAATTTATGATCAAATATGTATGTTTTAAAATCAGTAAAATGTTTTGACGAAAAGAAATTGGAGAATGAATTCCCTAATCTGAAAGAGGAAGACATTTTCTTAAAATTTATTTATTTTTATCATGAAATACATCCTCATACATGTGAAATGCTGAAATTTCACACCCAAGTACCTTTCTTTTGAAATGCAATAATTTGGAGTTTTGCCTAGACCATAAATCATTAGCCGTAGCAACCTAGACAGGGGCAAAAGTCAAAATGATTTCCTCGGGGCAGGAACTTTGACAAATTTGCCGAGTATAGCCACGCTCGATAAACAAAAACTGAACTTTATAGAATAATACTCTGAAAAAACTCAAATTGGTATATATATAATAAATTTACTCCAAACTAATTTTTTAATCATTAAAAATTCCAAACTAGTACTGTGACAAATTTATCCCAAATGACCACAAAAAACTTTATACTAGTACCTCATGACAAATTTACTTGAAATTAATTTATTTTTTTTTTGGATAAAGGTAAGAATTTACTCGAAATTAATTTATTTGATTGTTAAAAACCCCAAATTAGTATATTTGTGACAAACGTACCATTCATTAAATTGGATTAATACTACAAAAAACCAAAAAAATAGTACAACTATGATAGACAAAAAGTAAAATCTCAAATGCTATATTAATCAATTGTCACGTATAATCTAATTCGGTAATTTAACAATGAAATTTAATGGAAACTAACGAAAGATAAATTTATTATAGGTATATCAGTTTGGAGTAAAATTATCAAATGTGTATCAATTTTGGATTTTTTGTGGTCAAAAAAATAGTTTTGAATATATTTGTCACAGATATATTAGTTTAGAGTTTTTTAGAGTATTAACCCAACTTTCTATCCTACATCTGCTCCCACCATGAGCTCAAACAGCTTAGGTATTGGTCTTTCCCCTACAAAAGGGGAGGGAAGCCAGTCGAGAGATTTGGTTAATATGAACTTAGACTTACATCAAATTAGGACTGGTTTCAATATCCTTTTGGTTCTCAGCTCTGCGTGAAATGGGCCTTTTTCGGATAGAATTGATCGGTTCAGGGTATAGAACATAAAGCGAATCAATCAAGGCTGGTTTCCCATTTCGAGGTGAACAACATAACATCCAATTAGATAAGGTTACTATTTTTTCCCTTACAAAAAAAGGGAGGTAAATCAATTGTGAGATCTGCTCAATATGGACTTAGGTATACCTCGACTTAGGACCGGTTTCAACATCGGTTTTCAATCCTACGCAGAACCGGTCTTGTTCGGGTATAACCGATTGATACAGGGTAATAACATGGGGAACCGAACCAATCAAGGCCGGTTCATAATTTTTGGGAACCGAACCGGTCATCATGTGAACTGATCATCACCTCTACATATTCTTGCTTTCCCATTTCAAAACTTCTTGCTTCAGCAGAAGGGGAGTTTTACTACACGGGAGAGAGGGTCAGCTGCGCAGGCCTCCGGTTCCGGCGCCGGCGAGATTGATGGGCTCGACGCTGACGGTCCGCGCGCTCTTCTTCTCTTGATTCCCCGGCCGACCGGTGAACCGATCGCCGGCGATCTCCTCGCTACCGTCCGATCGCAATTCGGATTCTTCTTCACCTGTCGGCTGGCGCCTCTCGGTCGTCGCGTCTCGTCAGTCCGCGGATAGTTCGTGTTTTTAGCCTTCTTCCCTTCTTCTTCCTCCTCCTGAGAAATGGTCATGCAATCGTTGAGCCCTGATATGGCGCTCGGCGACATAAAGGGATCGAGCGCCCCGATGTCGACGGAGAGATCGCTGATCGTGGCCGTCGACGGCACCGCCGCCATGGGCCCTTACTGGAAAACCATCGTTTCCGATTACCTCGAGAAGATCGTCAGGTCCATTTGCGCTCTATTTTTGTACTGCGATGATGATTTCTCTATCCTACTTGTTATATGATGAATCGAGTCCCCATTACTTGAAAGGAATGCGCTTTGTGCTTTGTAGCAGAGAGAAATGTCATACCGATTGCAGTGTTGTGGGTGCTTAATTTGACCAGATGGGTTTTTGCGCAGGGCTTTCGTGGGGAACGAGGTTCCTGCACAGGTATGCGTTTGTTTTGAAACAACGATACTGTATGTAATGATGAATAATTTTTCAGAATTTCTTAAACTGTTTTCTCGACTTTGTTTCCCTGCAGAGATCTAATTGTGATCTCTCTCTGGTCATGTTCAATTCTCATGGAAGTTTGTCTGGTATGTCTTTCGCGCACTGCGTTGAACAAATAGCATTGCGTTACCCTGAAAAGATATGCTTGGTGGACCTGCTGTAACTATTAAGTTTAACGTCAAAACTACTGCAGATTGTAAACTTGAAGAAGTTAAAGCAATAATTTCAAATGGCTTGTTTTATCATTGCATTGCATTCTTGTGACAACCATTCGGTTGTCAACAAAACATCTGTTAATCTTTAGAGTGTAGAATACGGCTGTGAAGTCAGGGTAAAATGTATTTTTGGAGTTATTATAATGCTGGAAAAGTTTTTGTAGTAACTTCAGTGATTGCTATTGTGATTTATGATGGTTGTTTTTCTTCCTCTGTACAGTTAAATGAAAGAGTTTTTTCTGTCTGTGATCCTTTTCCAGCTTGCATGGTTCAGCGAAGTGCTTGGACAAAAGATGTCAGCTGTTTCCTAGAATGGCTCTCAGCAATGTCTTTTAGTGGTGGTGGTTTTAATGACGCTGCTATTGCAGAAGGCCTTTCTGAAGCTTTGATGGTATATTTCCCTACTTGTGTTCACATTATTTGAATGGTTTAGTAAACTACCTCGTTGGATATGTGAGCCCAAGCTGGTTATGTAACTTATCAGTTTGGTTTAAGCATGGGCATCTGAATATTAGCCTGATGTAGAGTGTTCAGAGAGCTTGGCGATGGTCTAGTTTTGCACTGACTGGAATGAAACAACTTTTTAGGCCTCATTGTACTAGCCATTGATCCTTTATAAAGCCAAAGACAACTTATTTCAGGATCTATATTTGGCTGATAAATGGCACTACTCGTGCAAGTTGAATACAGTTCTTTCTCTGTAAGATCTGTCCATAGAGTTGGTTCCTTATCTCCTGTTTATCACCTGTGCCTTCAGTAGTTGGTGCTCTTCTTATTAGTCTACCCACATTGTGTTCTGGAAAAAGAAGGTTTTTGAGCATTATGGCAGCAATATAGTTTGGATAAAATGCCTCCTCTCAACTTTATGCCTGTAGATGTACGTATGATCGAAGCTATTATGTGTTTTAGCTTTTAGTCATTCTTCCCTTTGCGCTCTCATCATCATCATCGTCATCATCTTCTTCTTCTTACCTCTCTCTATCCATTTTTAGGGTGGCCATGCACATGGGGGCAAAAATATTTAGCGAACTTGTGTTCCATTGTTGTCCATGTGACCTTGAAATGAATTAGTTCATCTTTAATTAGCGTGCCTCGAATGTTTTACTTGTGTATTTAGTAACTGTGGTTTACTACAAGTGACAATTCATAAAATCTGCTACAGTTGGAGCAATGAGTAAATTATGTTGGTTGCAGAGGACTCATTTTGACTCTGATCTTCTTCTTCTTCAGATGTTCCCCCTTCCTCCAAATGGAAACCCACCTCCACAAAGTTTAGATGGCAAAAGGCACTGTGTTCTTGTTGCTGCAACCAATCCTTATCCCTTGTCAACTCCAGTTTATCAACCGACTTTTCAACTGGAAGATGAGCATGTTGAAACTTACTCTGGAAAACCTTTGTGTGATGCTGAGGGTGTTGCAAAGTTTTTCCCTCAGGTACTTTTCTAGTTTCAGTAGTCAATGCTTGGGTTTGTGTTGTCTTCTGAGCAATATACAATCCCATATGACTGGGCCTTTTACTGTGATGCAGTGCTGTGTTTCTCTCTCAGTTATTTGTCCAAAGCAGCTTCCAAAACTTCGGGCAATCTACAATGCTGTAAGGAAGTTGCTTTGCTTCTATTATTTGATTTGCTATAGTTGTTTGTTCTGAGCCCTTTCTTGTTCAACGGGTGCTCTCTTGAGCTCTAGGAAGGACATACTTTGCTGTTACGAGGACCCTGGATTTTAGGGTAGTCTATAGATTTAAAATTAGGTCACCTTTAAGCATGAAATGAATACTGACTAAGTTAGATACTCCAAATACATACAACTGTGAAAACTGTGATGTCTCATAGGTTACAACATGTATGTTCACTACAATGCATGCATGCATTCTCTATGGAAGTTGAGAAAATTTACTGACTTTATAGGGTTGTACCACCCTTTGACTTTGTTCATGGTGCTCATGAGTTTTCAAAAATCGTAGGGAAAACGCAATCCACGTGCAGCAGATCCACCTGTTGATAATGGAAAGAATACCCATTTCCTTGTATTAATTGCGGAGAATTTCCTTGAGGCACGGGCAGCTTTGAGTCGTCCTGGAACAGCTAGTTTGCCTTCAAATCAGAGTCCTGTCAAGATGGACACAGCTCCACCTCCAGTTAATTCAGTCACGGCACAACCTCCTACATCTGTTCCACCAGGTGTTTTATGGACTAGCACTACTTACTTAATTTTTTCCCTTTGTTTTTGATAATCTTATGCACCTTAGTTGCCACCCCAGTGTCCTTTTATGAACTGTTTATCTTTCTTTGGACAATATTTAACTAAATTTATAGCACAATGAAAGTTATGGTAATACAGTTCACTGCAGTCTATTCAGTAGATAGTAAATCGTGAATAAATATGCTATCTTGCATCTAGGAAGCCTTATTTCTGGGTTAGCCATAGATTTAGTTATTTTATGCATTTTCTTTCTGTAGCTTGTTACTACCATCTGACCCAATTGAGGTGTCATCTAGCCACTCATAGAGCTTGCATGTTTTGGGACCAAACTATTGAATCATGGCAACTGTAGTGGATGTACTATTGGTCTATAAGGGAGCTTGAATCTCTTGAAAATTTGCCTATGCTTCTGGAGGTCGGAAGTTGCTAAACATATATCCCTCCCTCTCTCCCTCCCTCCCTCTCCTCTCTCTCTCTCTCTCTCTCTCTCAGATTATGGGATTGTTCAGTCATCTTATTCAGTAATTAGACTGTAATTCTGGTGATACTTGTCCCTGCGCAAAATGTAGTTATGAGGAAGGAGCCGCTGTCAGTGAGTGAGTCCAAAACTCTCTTGATTTTCAGTTGATGAAAGGAGCTCAATGTCACCATGGGCAATGTCTGTAGTATGTCTTTATGTTAGGAATGCAGTCTATCTCTGCATGAGCTTGCGTTTTGAGTTATCAGTGAAGGACAATTAGGTCACAATGGTAATTTGATTCTTCCTCACAATTTGTTTGCAGTAACCTTACTGAGCAGACCAGTTTCTGCGGGAAATGGCCCTCCTGCCATTGTCAAAGTTGTGAGTCTTCCATCTCTTTCCAGTTAAATGTTAATGCCTCTACAAAATTAAGGTTACTTTTTGTCTTTTGCTGTGTGGACTTAGATATTGCTTTTCAGGAACCAACTACAGTGACTTCTATGGCAGCTGGCCCCGCCTTTTCTCACATTCCATCTGTTCAGCGTCCTACTACTCAAGGAGTCTCTGCCTTGCAGACTTCCTCACCTTCTTCTGTATCTCAAGACATGGTAACAAACAATGAAAGCGTACAGGATTTGAAGCCGGTGGTGAGTGCTGGCATTCCACAATCATTGCGACCTGTAGTTCCTGCAAATTCAAACATACTAAACAACCTCTCTCAAGTACGACAAGTGGTCAATTCTGCAACATTGACTGGAGGGACTTCCATAGGGCTTCAATCTATGGGTCAAA
Organism: Eucalyptus erythrocorys; assembly: GCA_014182555.1. Lineage (NCBI taxonomy): Eukaryota > Viridiplantae > Streptophyta > Magnoliopsida > Myrtales > Myrtaceae > Eucalyptus > Eucalyptus erythrocorys. Next base: position 29,528,152 of record CM024600.1, on the reverse strand, counting down.
ATCCAATGGCCATGCATATGTCAAATATGATTTCTAGTGGGATGCAGTCTACTGTGCCTGCAGCTCAAACAGGGTATTCTTCAGGCCAATCGGGCATCACCTCTGTGACGGGTCCTGGCACTCTCTCGGGAACCATACCATCTGCACAAAATCCAGGCCTCGGTTCATTTGCTTCAGCAACTAGCAACATTACTGGAAATTCAAACATTGGAATGTCCCAACCAACTGGCAATCTTCAAGTTGGTCCTGGTATGGGTCAAACAGCTCCAGGCATGAGCCAAGGAAGCCTATCAGGATCACAAATGGTGCAGAATGGAGTTGGCATGAATCCTAATATGATGAATTCCCTGGGTCCAACAGCTCCCTCTTCCGGAACTGGCACAATGATACCCACTCCAGGAATGCCTTCACAAGGACAATCTGGCATGCCATCAATTAATGGTAACAACAATCCAGGTGCAAGTATGCCATTGTCACAGCAATCGTCAAGTGCTTTGCAGAGTGCACAGTCCAAATATGTGAAAGTTTGGGAGGTATGAACTCAAGCATATATTCTTTCTAGGAAAATATATATGGACAACGGGATTACAAACCTTTTGCATTTTGCATTCTTCATTGATTGTTGCTGGATGATCTCAGGTTCTTGATTAATTTTGTTTGGTTCACAATAAGTTAATGGATTTCTTGTGGTCAACTTCCATTGCATGTTGCTGAGAATTTCTTTTATCATCATTTCATTTCTTTATCAGTATTTTTCTTTTTATCTTTGTCAGTACATTTGATATGTGTGATGGCTATCCCAGATATGGAGTATGTCATGTTAGGGATTTTCTTAAGATCATTTATCTGCAATTTATGTCATTCCTTCTTTGTAATTCTTGATTTTTGTCTTCTATCTACTTACAACACGTAAGGCATTGGGTCTTGGTTTTGCACTGGTCCTCTTTCTTGGCTTTTCTATTTTTGTTCCCTGTTCCACTTTAGTGTTCTGCTGTTCGATGTGGTTGGAGCTTGTACCATGGTTCACATGTAAATTTGCAATACATGTGGTTGGAGCTTATACCATAGCCAAAGCCTTTTTCCTAAAAATAGTCCTCTAGAAAAGAAAATGACTGTGATTCGGTTAAGATCCTAACCTTCCTTTTGTTTGCTGTGATTCTGAACTGCAAATCAACAATGGCTCTTCTTTGGTAGTTTCAAATGATGATCCTTTTTCACATAGCGTGCACTTAAACATACGAGTGGGAAGAATCATTCAAAGTCTGCCTCTGCATTTGTTGTCTAAATATATGGGTATGATGATTTGTTCCTCTATGTGGGGTATCATCTGTTGATGGTTTCTTTTAAGATTGAGTGAAAAGAAGTTCTAGTGGGGCTTCATTCATAAGTGCGATAGATATTACTCTCTCCAGAGGATGAGCTCTGAGCTTAATACTTGCTACTGACTAGCCTTAGAAGGTGGCTGTCTCTAGTGAAGCAGATCTTTGGCCTTTCTAGCGTAGATTAGTGTTCTTGCAGAGGCTCTTAGCCAAATTCTTTTCCAAGTCTTGTCTCCTAAAATGGTTGGGTTGCTGGCATTTGGGTGCATGAAAAGGTTGTGGAGTAAGATTTACAAAACTTTCCAAGCATTCTCTTTTATAACTGCAGCACATTATCAAAAGAAAACTAAATAGCCCAACTGATAATGTGCCAAAAATATAAACTTTGCTATGAAACTAATACTCTGTCGCATTTGTGTACGAATAGAGAATGTCGTCGTCCATTGTGCTTTTTTTTTTTCTTTTAAATGATTATTTACCAGGTTGCCATAATAATTTCTCTAGCCCTGCAAATTGCTGACTATTATAAAGTCATAGATCACTGACTGAGATTTATCTTCATTGAAAATATGCGAGCAGGGAAATTTATCTGGGCAAAGACAAGGACAGCCTGTCTTAATCACCAGATTGGAGGTATTCAATCAATCTCTGATGAGTTTGTGTAAAATGAGCACCCGCATTATGATTTTTCCTGCCCGTTACTTGTTACTAAGTGTATTTATATATTTATCACAATCCTTAATGCTGTACTTCTTTTGTGCCAGGGGTATAGGAGTGCATCAGCTTCTGAGACGTAAGTTGAACTATTTTTCCTTTATAGGGGAAATATGGACAGTATTCGTTTTGATATGGCATTTCTTTTTTAGCAACTAAATAATACTGCTACATTTGGTGATTTTGGCATTTCTGTTCCTTTTTCCATAGACATATCTGCTATAATTGAGCTCCATTGAGTCTATGAGTTTACTTATGACAATAATAGAGAATGGATAGATGATTTTTTTTTTTTTTAATTAATTGTATTAATTAAAGCACTGTCTTCCTGCAAAACGCAGATGTCTAATTTTAACTTTCTTAGCTGGTCCAAATCAATTACGTAAACGGTCTTATTGAGAATTAGACACGGATGGCATTCTTCTGAGGTCAAGAAGATAAACCCCTTGAAAAGATAATCATTTGCTCTTTTTTCATTAAAAAAAAAAAGTGGACATATTTTTTTCATTATTTTGAAGGGGAGAAGTATCTTAAATTATGCATAGAACTTATCTAAAGGCTGACTATGTGCTAGTTAAAGATTGAAGAAAATGTGTTGAAAACTGGAATTCCCTGAAGCTCCCTTGTCTGCCTTAAGCTGATGTTATGAACTCCGTCAAGATGGAGGTTGAATACTTAAAAGGAATCTTTCACCAAATTAATCTAATGATAAATCAAGACAAGATCACAGAGTGAAGATCAAAAAATAGTTTATGTACCTCCAGAAGCCTTACTGCTGCCATCTGTGCCCCTTTGCATTGTGAGTAAATGACCACTTCAAATCCAACACTGATAAGAATGGTTACCACCTCTGGAAATGCTTATTAGTCTGAGTAGGGTAAGTCAGGGAGAGAAAAGGACAATTCCATGTTCTTTGTGTAATATAATTTTTTGTAGATTATGTACATTTCTTCTGCCCTCTGTAGTTCTCCACTGAAGAAGTGTGGATATGTTATGGCTTTTTCTTCTTTTTATGTGTTGACATGTGCATTGGGGGCAGTTGTGGGGATGACATGTGTATTAGGGGCTGTGCAATTATGGCTAAAAATTGTGCGTGCACTAGCAATAGGGGCTTGTTTGGTGAAGATCACTAAGGCTATGTTTGTGGAAGTGGGAAAAGTGGGGAGGACAAAATTTGAGTGGAAAGTTTTAAAAATTTAGAATTTTGTGAGTAGGACAATGAGGGACAATTTATAGTTATGGGTGTTTTTCTTTGCATTCTCCTTTCCCTTGGGTCTCCCAAATATAGCATACTTTTCATACCTTTTTTTTGCATTGTCATTATCTATCTGACGCCCTTTCTTAAGTTTTCCAGCCTCGTTATCTTCTCGTTAGTTAATTCATGTCTTAATTACTGATAGGAGCTATGCCAATAAAAGATTTGCTGTTTTATTGTTTTTCCAGATAACTGTTTATTTGACAGTACTTATAAAATTCTCTTATTTAGTGTCGAATCAGTTGTTGAAATTCTGATCATGATCTTATTGTCATTTTCATAAAGATTGTATCCATTTTCTTGTTCCTTGAAAAATCTAGAGTTGTGAAATTGCTTTTGTACTTCATCTGCCTTTCCAGTTTTTAATCATTTAGATGGAATCTGGATATGTAGTCAATCTGGTCAGCTGCATCTTGTCTTGCATTAACTTTGTCTTAAGATTAATCTTTCACTGCATGAGCATTCTGTTGCTTCTTTCAGGCTTGCAGCAAACTGGCCACCAACCATGCAGATAGTTCGTCTAATATCTCAGGACCACATGAATAACAAGTAATTGCGCTCATGGAGATCCAACCTTGTCCTCTGGAATTTTTATTGCCATTATTTATACTTGATCCAGCGGGTTACTGCTGCAATTTGCTGAATTAGAACTTTATGCAGGCAATATGTTGGGAAAGCAGATTTCCTGGTTTTTCGGGCAATGAATCAACATGGTTTTCTTGGGCAGCTCCAAGAGAAAAAACTTGTAAGTCGACCGATTCCTTACGTCCTTTCTATTTTTAATCTATCCACTGCCATTATTAGAGTGCCAATGTTATTATTTCTACCATACACACATTGATCTTGGATGGGAAGCATAGCCAGTTTATTATACAGGTTATGAGTCCTGTATGATGCTTTTCTGGTGCAACTTTAATTTGGTTATATACATGGAGCATTATTGTGCTAGGGAGCAATGCATGAGATGGTTTTGCTTGTCCTGCTCCATTATTGGGGTATATGGTGATAATTGGAGTATGTAATGCGCCAATTTGTCCCATGCTTACTTCTACGCTCAACCCAACCCCAACCCCAACCCCATTCCCACTTCACCTAGTGTTAATAAAGAAAATGATAAAGAAGGGTCAAGCTAGATAAGGAGGCTAAAAGAGCAGAAAACTGCAGAGGATTTGGGCACAAATTAGCTGCAGACATGGCTGCTGCCCATGGTGGAATGAACTATCCTAAACCTGCATACATGTGATCTAAATTACAAAGACCAAGAAAACCTTCTCTTCCTTCTTTCTCCCCTACCTCTCCCTTTCACCCATGCAGGAGCAGGGCTGCCAGTCTTTCATTTTCTCTGTGGACAGCTTGACATGGCCACCACGGAATGCGTCACAGCCACCTCAACCACCAAGATGATCGCTCTCAGCCCCCTCCACCCTTCTCTCTCTCTCTCTCTCTCTCTCTCTCTCTCTCTCGGTCACCATGCCCACGGTTGCCTCTTTGAGTCCTATAATCGAGTGATTTGAGGTCTATAACCTCAGAGATGGCAAAGAATATGAAAGGCTGAAAGAATGGCTGGGGACATAAAGAGGAAATGAAGAATGTTGTAGTGAAAAGATGGTAACGAAAAGGCCAGAAAGATGCTGGTGAGGATTCAAGCCAATCCAAGTGGGGAGATTTCGGCCACGAGGAGCTGCAGATTGGCGCACTACCGGGACTAGCAAAGGAAAAAGAGTGGTTGGACCTCCAGAGACCATAGAGATGTGAGATGTTGATCGTGGGAGTGAGTTGTGGCGATTTGAGGCCACAGTGATGGCTGCATGCTGGGGGCATTGTGTTAGCGATGAATCTGTGCTGGTCATGTTTGTTAGTGACACAACTGTTAGATAGAGGAGAGGTTGTTGAGGATGGTGGCAAGTGGGAGTGGCTGTGAGTAATGTTGGCTGTGAGCAGTGTTGGCTGGAACCGAAGTGTTGGTGAGGAGGTGCCTGGCCTTGCTCAGATTGAGTGATTCACTGTGAGAGGAGAGATGGCAGAGAGTTGACTACGTTGAGGTTATTTTCATATGAAAAATAATATTATGCGGCTGTATGCCCAAATACACAATGGGACGAACCAACAAGTGGCCAGCGGCCCGACTGCGGCTAATTTGAGCCGAAAATGAAATAGTAATCTAGAAGACTTCATTTTATTCTTTTGATGTAATAGTTTTGAGAGATCTTAGTTGCATAAAGTGGATAGATACAAATACAACGTGGTACAATTACATGGACACGGACAGTGTCAGAGCCCTCACTGTTTGCAAATACGTGTGGTCTTATGATGCTCTTCTGTGTAATTAGGTTATTTTGGGCCATTACTTTAGATATGCAAATGCAAAGCTACATCTTAAAGAGGTGGTTCTTCTAAGAAACAAGTAAAAACGGGTCAGGCTTCCCAGTTCCAATCCACATGTGTGCATGCCCGAAAGATATTGCTTGACTACTGCTTGATTGTGTAATGAAGCATTACTAACAGGCTCTCCAATGTTAATCTGATCCAATCTTCTAACTTTGAGCTTCTCTCTCTCTCTAACTCTCTCTCTCTCTGTCTCTGTAGTGTGCAGTCATTCAATTACCATCTCAGACGCTGCTGCTCTCTGTGTCAGACAAGGCATGCCGCTTGATTGGAATGCTTTTCCCTGGGGTGAGTCATGTCTGAACATGAATCCGTCTTCTGTCAAGAGGTTCAAATCAATGGGACCAGACAAAATTTTTTTTGTTCTTCACTTGTTTTATAGCCTTTGCAGTGCAAGTCCAATTAAGGAATGACTTTTAGATGAAATTTATCTGTGTAAAATTTATAGGAAGAAAAAAGGTAATAGTTCATAATATAGTTTACATTTTATTGCCATCCTATATTTTTATATTTCTGTACCTGATCTATTTGTCTTACTATACGGTTAATAAAAGACAAAATGATAGGTGACACTCTTTTTCTAATGCCAAATGTTCATTCTCAAGAGTTATGTCACCATACTATAACAAGAAAACATTACAATAAGTAAGAATATGTTTATCTTTAGACTTCTACTTATCGATAAGAGTATTATTTGCAACAGGACAGAATGAAAGTTACATATCTGTCACAAATAACAAGTCACTTCCAGTTATTGTAGAATGCCATTTGGCTTTACTTTGTAAAGAGCAAAAAGCAAGGAGTTAAAGAAAACAGTTGGCTTAGGATAGTGCTATCAGTAGAGTCACTTTTGTAGATTATATGTATGAATACTTTAAGAATCATACTATTTTCTATGACAGTAGGATAAAACTGTTGTATAAACATAGAGTTATATAGCTCGAGTGTCATTTTTAATTTCTTTAGACAAATTTGTCAAAACTGATTCACATTGGACGTGTTATTACCATAAATACACAGTCGTGCCCTGCCCATGTATTTGAAGGAAGAGGAAGAAAATAAGGAAAATAGTTCAATGCGCTGAAGTGCTTAAAAAAATTAACTCGTGATTTTTCTTCAAAGCAAAGCCTTATGACAACTTACCGCAAAATACAGGGGGTCAGATGTGGGACAAATTTACAGATTTTATTTAGTTGTTGAATCATACAGTGGCTGGAGAAGGGGGATTCTTCTTTTAAGCAACTATGGCTCCTCTTTCCCCCCTAAAATATTCTGAAGTGTTGAATCATAGATTCTGGATGTGTTCAGGATATGGTTGTGTTCAAGCCACAAATTCCGAGCCAGCAACAACAACAACAGATGCAGCAACAACAGCAACAGATGCAGCAGCAATTGCAGGCCCCACCGCATCCGCAGATGCAGCAGCAACAGCTTCCCCAGATGCAGCAGCAGCAGATGCCTCAACAGCTGCAGCCCCAGCACCAACAGATGCAGATGATGCCCCAACAACAGCAGCAGATGCAGCAGCTTCAGCCACAGCTGCCACAACTGCAGCAGCAGCAGCAGCCACCACAGCAACATCTCCAACAGCTGCAGCCGCAACACCCACAGCAGCAGCAACTTCAGCAGCTGCAACAACATGCACCGCAGCAGTTGATGGGGTCCGGAATGGGACAAGGCTATGTCCAAGGTCCGGGGCGTTCACAGTTGATGTCACAGGGACCCGTTTCATCACAAGGGCTGCCCAACATTCCTGGCGGGGGATATATGAGCTAATCTGAGATTTTGAAATTCCCCACTTAAACCACATTATGCTCTTCAGTGCATCTCCTGCTTGAGACGAGTCATACGTTTTTCATTTTCGCTGGGTATTAGAATTGGGAACTTGCCTTGGAATTCCTACACAGGCCACCTGATAGGATGGATACGACCTTGTATGGTGATGGCCTTATGCAGTATCTTGTACAGATCCTAGTTTCCAAAATGATCATTCTCAATGTTCTGCCGTTCCAAATGAACTTAAACGGGTTCTCTATTCATGCTCATCTGTTTTGACCACCTTTGGTGGACTTGAGATCCATTTTGCATGCGCAGGAGTTTCTACTTAACTGCGACTTTCCAAGGTCTACAAAATAGTGCTCTCAATTCAATTGCTTCTATGTGGAGGATGAAGGTAGTGCTCTCAATTTGACTACCCCTATGAGTTGGGAATGAGTTAGGAAAATATGGCCTAAGAGGCAAAGTAATCGCACGAAGTTTACTGCTTTAATAATGCATTTTGCCTTGCCGGAACCTATTTACCTCGAAGCCGAAGCTAGTTCCTAGTTTAGTTATTCTATGGCTTAGGTTGCATTTTGATATGGTTCAGATTTCCTCGTACAAATTTCTTGGAAACAATGATTTGCGTTCTGAATTTCCAAGTGGAATGAAAATCATGTTTATTTTCCTTACATGCCAAGCCTAAGCAAGATGATCGAATTATTTGTCACATCATCCTCGAATGAATATAGACGGCTTCATTTAGAAATCGCTCGGATTACCCTTGCTCACTGCCCATTTTCTAGATTCACTATCGTTAACACTCCAATTTCAATCTCCTTTATTGGGCTTCTTATGAATTAGGTTCCACCAAAAATTAAAAGGGTAATTGTTAGTGTGCTAGCACAACTTTCACATGATTGACATGCCCACTCAAAATAGTTTACTCGAATTCTTCACGTGTAAATCATCCAACATTAAACATAAAAATCAATTCTTACACTGACAATCAAGCTAATAAAAATTTAAAAGTACAAAAAAAAAAAAAAAATGAATTGAATATGAGAAGGCGAGTTCAGTATGTGCAAGAATGGTTCCTGCAGAGCAACAGCCTGCCCCTCGTACTCATTTACAAATTTACACAATAAGCAGGGCTGTCGTGGCCAAATCAAACACCAACAACATCCGACCCGACCCGGCCCGGCCCGGCAACTTTGGTTTGGACCAGTGACAAAATCCCGAAAAGGAAAAAACACCAATAGCGGCGGTCGCACAAGACACTTGCATATCAGCAAGATGAACTACAATCTGGCGGAACAATGGCTTCTCTTGAGAACATCCCCAGGCTTGCTTCCCAGATTTCATCGCGGCGGCACGCGAATAATCGACCGAGGTGAATGCGAAAACCCTTTTTGCTAAAATTTCTAATGTGGCCGAAGCCCTCTTCGCTGCAACCCACGGACTAACCTCGACACTCGACCAGTTTCGCCCCCAAGAAACGACCCATCCATCAAAGCGTTCGAAGATCGCCCCATCGATCTCAGGATCCGGAATGGAGGGTTAAAAAAAGCTCCGACATTCTGCCCAAAACGAGAATCCCCGATCTACTACCGCCACCACGGGTGCCGTCTCTTCGCGTCTTCTTTTGTGATCTGAATACTCAGATGCTTGCTTGCGGAAGGAGGGAGTAGATCCGGGATTCTCCGTTTTGAGCAAAATGACGAGAGCTTGAGATCGACGGGGGTGGTCTCGACCGCTCCGATGGAGGGGTTGTTTGTTGAGGGCAAAGCCGCTCGGGCGTTAGAGGTTAGGCCATGAATTTGCAGTGAGGAGCTTCGACGTCCCGACGAGACTATATATATAGAATAGAGGCAGTGGCTTCTCCTAGGGCTTTTTGCGCACAGGAAGGAAGCCCAAGCTTCCCTTTTCCCCCAAAACTAGTGATGCCCTAAGCTTTATCTGTCCATTTAGGGCTACATGATAATATTTTTATTTTTCTCGATTTCTATTTTTTTCTTTAAAACATTAAAAAAAATTTTATTTAGTAATACAAACTCATTTTTCTAAAGAAAAGTAACTAAGGAATAGATTTGGGTAATTTCGAAATTCGACGGCCAACTAGCAGTGGTCAACGGTGACAATCGATGGGCTACGAGCAGTAGTCGTGCGGCGACGGTTGGCGGCCGTGTGGCGACGGGCGGCGGTCCGTAAGCAAGAAAAAAAAATGAATAAATACAATAATTTAGAAATCGTACCAAATGTATTTTTTTTATTTCAAGAATAAATATTTTATATAGTTAGTAAGTGTGTTATTTTACTTAGAAATTATCCCCCGGAATAAAAATAAAAAAAAAAAACTATTTGTAAAAAAAATTATTCCCCAGATAGAAGCGTTGTCATGTGCGTTCTTAAAATCCAATTTCCTACGTCAGCAATAATTATAATATAAATGCCATTTCAAAATTGCTAGGTACTTTCCCTTTCTATTAGTAATATAGGCTATTGTTGTTACTAGGAAGAATTGCTCGTAGTATTTGAATTAGTTGAGTTTTATATGTTTCGTGAAAAATAAATGATTTGAAAACTATTTTCTTAAAAATGATTACTTGAAATAATTAATCAGTAGAAAATATTTACATCATCGACAATAATTTATATTTAAATAATTCTATGGAAGATGACAATATTTTCGGTTTATTATTATTTTGATTGACAAGTATCCGAAGGATCTCTTACTCAAAAAATTTGAATCCAAAATCTTTATCAAATATTCTATAAATATTTTATCTTTACTTTTACAAGAAGTAAAATTATATTAAAAAAAGCGTATTAAAACCTCTATATACTCTCATTCTTTTTGTAACTTATCTTCTTCACTATTTCTCTTTACACCCCATAAAATTTCCATATATGTTTTTCAGATGTATCGAATGAGATGGTATCACAAAATTGAAAAAAATCATCCTTCAAGATGGTCAATATGATTTTCGAGTAGCGCTACATATAATATACTTTCCATAGTTATAAAACTCTCATTGTAATTATTTAAATTTCTTTCTTGAATAAAATTGGTCATTTTAAAAATAACGTCTTAATGAGTTAAGTAAAGAAGGGGTTTACTTAGTTGATCATGTCATAAAAAATTCAGTAGAAATTGAAATTTTGATCGATTTTATTGTCAAAACCTTCCAATCATACTCGCTTTTCGGGATTGGGGTAATAACTAATAAAATTTATCATTTAATTTTCATTTATACTGAAACGAATTTTTATTTTTGTTTTGGGCACGTAAAGATCTCAGCACTTAACATTCAATACTTAAACGTTCAACACTTATTTTTCAGTATCGTTGGATGATCCCTAAGGCAACGACAAATAGAATAAAGATTTCATTTTGATCTCATTCCTTCTCATCAATATATTGTTAATTTCTTGAACGTGCAATTGACTCTCTTTTTAGAAGAATATATATATATATATATATATAATGGACAAAATTTGATACAATAGTAATGGCCCTTTTTAACAAAGTCTAAACTCATAGAATTAATACATTATACTTATGTTGTCAAAAGTGGCTCAGATATATGCCGTCTTCATAGAGAAAATGTTCAGTGGTTACTAATCACTACTAAAAGAGCGACATATGTCCGGTAACTTGGAATATATAGGAACTGAAAAATTAAAATTGAAAGGGCTTGGACACTCTTTTCTCTCCTCTGGCAAGTTACTGACACAAGGAATATTAAATGCATTGTCTCCGCTAAAATCCTCTCCCTCATCTTTTCAATTTTTCTAGGGTTGTATACCTCGATGCTCTATCTCCCCTATTCTCTCTCTCTCATCTTTTCAATTTTTCAAGCTATGGCTTCGTCATCTGCTCTCTCTCTCTCTCCTCTTTTCAAAGAAAATGTCCACTGGTTTATCACTCGATCACCAAGAAGACAACATTTTTCCTCGTCCACCTTCTCCAGAAAACCAAACGTTTTAGGATTTCCATCAACGCAGATCAAGCAACAGGCGTAACCTCGGATGACCAGTGCCCAGAGAGTGAGAGATTATTCGCAGTCTCCAAAAAGAATTTGGTTGGAAACTTTAGGTTGCTGACTTAAGTTGTCAAAGCTGGAATGAAAAAATGGTAATGAACTTGAGAAAATTTTTGTTTTGAAAGAAATTTTGGGAATGAAAAGGCTCGATTCTACAAATATTTTCTCTTGAAGTGAAGCGAAGATGCCAAGAAAGTGACTATCAAGAATTTTCCTAAGAAACGGTGCTAGACAAGGCCGACTGACGAAGATGTTCTTCCTATTTCCAGATCCTCATTTTAAAGAGAAAAATCACTGTCGTAGGGTGATTAGCCCTCACTTGCTAGACGAGTATGCATATACTCTGGCTATTGGGGGCATAAATTACACCATTACAGATGTTGAAGAACTAGGTGATTGGATAAAAGGCTGTTTGGAAAATCATCTCATGTTCGAGGCACTGACTCATGAACGATCCAGTGGTGAAGCTTTTGACCGGCGCGACCGAGGAAGGCCAAAATGTTGCCAGTAATGGTGGGCAGACATTTCAAGCAATATAATGCCACGAGCGATCGTAAAATGTTGTCCTTTAAAATGTGGTCCGAGACGTTCAATTATTCATGCTTTTAGAGCATCAATGATTAGAGTTTGCTATTGTAATGTCAAAAGGCCAATCATATATGGTGTAAGATAGAGGCGACAAAGAAGGAACCGTTCTTGATTTGTGCACAAAGTTCAATCCTTCTTTGCTGGTTCATGCCGTGACGTGCAACCTCACATCCTGACTTTTCTCCATTATTGTTCATCAGAGAAGCACAAACGCACCCAACTTCATTGGCAAAGAGTGTTAATTCAACTATACTTAGCACTCAAATATATAGCGACGAACTATGCTTCCACTAGAAACCCACACTAGGTAACAAACAGTGGTAGGCAGAGACTCGCCGGGCTTCGAGCGCTTCTCGTACTCTTGATGGACTTGAAGAGCTCCGAGAAGTTGCCCTTCCCAAACCCTCTGCACCCACCCTTCTGATACTGTTTCCCGTGATCGTCCGTAAGCATGCACCCCACTCTTTGTATGATCTCTATGAATATGGTGGGCTTGCACAATCAGGCAGCAAGAGAAATTAGATGAACAACATCAGAGAGGAGGACCAACAACGTGCACCCCATTCTTTTTGGAGACTGCGAATGTTCTACCAAAATTTCTTTCATAACAAAATTTCTCTCAAGTTCATTACCGTTTATTCGATTCCAGTTTTGACAACTCAAGTTAGTAGGCTAAAGCTTCCAACCAAATTCTTTTTGGAGAGTGCGAATAATCTCCCACTCTTCGGGCGTTGGTCATCCGAGATTAGGCCTGTTGCTTGATCTGCGTTGATGGAAATCGCTACAACATTTGATTTTCTGGAGAAGATGGACGAAGAAAAATGTCATCTTCTCGTTACCATAAAAAATGTCATCTTCTTGTTGATTGAGTGCGAAACCAGCACGTATTTCTCTGAAAAGAGGGGAGAGAGAGAGAGGGTGATGAAGCCATAGCTTGAAAAATTGAAAAGACGATAGATAAAAGAGGGAAGATAGAGTGCTTGGATATACAAGCCTTCAAAAATTGAAAAGATGAAAGAGAGGGTTTTGAGCGGAACAATACATTTAACATTCCTTGTGTTAGTGGCTTGCCAGAGGAGAGAGAAATGAGCATCCAAGCCCTTTTGATTTTAATTTTTCAATTCCAACATATTTAGTCATTGGACAAATGTCGCTTTTTCAGTGGAGCATGCATGTTAGTTCAGATGATGATGTGGTAATTACTAATCACCGAATATTTTCTCGTCCTCACGGCACTACATATAGGCACACTTCCTAGGGCTTTTTTCGTACAGGAGGAACCTAAGTTTCTTTTTCGCTGTCTATGCCTAATCTATATTTTGTAAATTTTAAATCTTATGTAATTGCTAAAATGGTTCCGCCAAGTGAATCATTGTATTTCAAATCAATCAAAAGTGAAAAGGGACGATTGTTAACTTTTAAAAAGTTTCTCGTACTTTTCTAATTAACGAAGTTGGTAAATTTTTCTCTCTTATTTAAGGACAAGAGCATTAATTAATAAGTTAATTTCTTAGATTCTATGCTATACAACCACCCTAACGAATAATCAGGATCTTTACAACCACCCTCAAGCTCTTAAGGGTGGTTGTATTACTTATCAACGGGATACATTCATTGATTACTATCTTATTTGACAATAATCAAGATAATTGATAAGTAGTCTATGAATTTCTTATCTACTACATTTGAATTAAAAACAAGTGTCAGGATTCCATGAATCTCTTATCTTTACTTTTACAACAAGTAAAATTACATTAAAAAAGGGATCACAATGCCTGGAAAGGAATCGCCCCAACCAGGAATCACCAAAATCTATATGGCTATTGTGAGAATTAGTTTGGTTCTTAATTTCAAGTGTGAACTCACCCACTTGATCACCCAGACTAGCTCAATATTACCTATCCCTTTTTCACAGTGTACTGACCATGTGGCTCACTCTGATCCACAGTATATTGACCATATATCACTGATTGCTTTTTCTACCTTTCAATGTTATATCCCACGGAGTCAAATGTGGGCCCACTCGGGGTTTTTGTTTTTTTTATTTGTTTCTTTGTTTTCTTCCACTTTCCTTCTTCCTGTACACCAACACTTGGCGGTCTCCAGAACAACATGAGCTTCCTTGCTCTTTGCCAAGTCGTCGTTCCTCACAAATCCTTAGCACGTCTGGCATAACCACCCCTATGCCAGCTTGAGTTTCTTGATATGGACAACTTGATCTCCTCCCTCAACTTCTCCTCCGGCGTGGTCCATGACATCTGGACAGTCCTTGCACTCTACGTTGAGAGACACCCTCGCCGCCTTTGCAGATCGTCCATGAGATTCCTAGATCCATCAGGGTACTGAACTAGATTGGTCAGTCCCATTTCTTAATGAGTCCAAGAACAAGAAGGGCGCTTCATGGTTCTACAAGTTGGGAACCGGGCCTTCTGATTTACTTTTCGATTGTAGGTTGGAAATCAACTCATCTTGGAACTGATCACCCCTACTTATGCAGTTCATAATTGGTGCTTGAAATGCGTAGTAAGACCAAGAGAGCTTCGACAATAGCAAAACAATCACCACAATCAGAAAGAACTACAAGTAAGAGAGATTTTCTATTTAAGCAAATCTTACCTAAAAAGGGAAATGATGCCATAGAATAAGGGAAATGACATGAAATTGACCCAGATCGGGTCCCTAAATGCTCAATCCCCAGCAATGGCCTAAACAAAAGGCAAAAAGCATAGGCCTGGTGATCGCCTCTCGAGTCATGGATGGGCCACACGAAGCCTCACTATGCTCGCAAGGCCCAATGCAAGACTAGGCTAATCGCGGATCATGCGCGAGCCCTGGATAATCCATACTAGGCTAGTGCCCTAACAAGCCAAACCTACGCAGGAAATACCATGTGATAGTGAGCTAATGCCATTATCTTTCTCGGAAAGTTTTAGAAAATATTTGAATAATGACAACTTTTAAGTAAGACATTAGATCAATCCGATTGTTATGCCTACAAGCCATGTAGCATGAGGAGCTATTTATGTCTATTTAATCTTAAATATTTTTATGATTTTTCAATGTAGTTATTTTAGTTAAATTTGATTGAAAATTGCTGATACGGGACATGACACAATCGACATTAAAGTAAATAATTTTTGGAACTTATTAAAAAAATTTATATTTTTTTCCTTTTCGTGTCCTTTTTTTTTTTCCTTTTGGCCCTATTTCCCTTTGTTGGTCACCGGGGCCTCGTCGATTATAGGCTCAAGTTTGAAAAGCAGACATCAGCTTGGCAATTTAAAAGCTATGAAAAAACATTAATTTTCAAAATAAAGAGATATAGAGAATCTCATTTAATTATGACATCTGACTTCGGGCATCGGACCTTCTTGTAGTCTTAGGAAAGTTTGACTTATTTCCTCATATGACATCTGATCGGCTCGGTTTTTCTTGCATTTGAATGCTCATGACCGCTAGTTTTCGAGACACGTGTTCACAACCGGAGAATCCTAAATTTTCTGACAGTGCAGAAAACACGTCACCTTATTGAAGATGAAAAAAAAATGATAATTGAGCATTGGACGGGTAGTAATAAGAGGACAAAAAATAAAAAATAAAAAATTCAGCGGTCGCATCTTAAAAAAGAGAAGGATAATCCGAAATTAGCTGTTCCATTCACCCGCCATTCAAAGTAAGGAAGTGAAAGGTTTCGCGCGCATTTTCTCATTATATCACTATCGTCGAGCGGGGCCAGTGGCAAAGTCAACAGGTCTCGCTGATTTCGAGCTTGAGCCTCGAATCTCTGCCCAGCCTTGCGTCAGGCTCGTTTGAGGGGGATACGGCTGTGTTTGGAATCTGCTTTCCTAAGTACCTTTGGATATCTAAAGGCCTTTTGGTCAAATATTAGGTGTTTGGAAAATTTTTTGAAAACTCCCTTAAGCGAAGGCTAGCCTTCTAAAAGCTGAAAGCCCAAGGCATCCCAGCTTTAGTTTTGGTTTTGCCCTTCATTGTACTGTTCATCTCCTTTGTTGAGCCATTCATTTTCTTCGTTGAGCTGTTCATCATGTGCATGGCTGTTGAGGATGGGTGATGGACTAGCGAGAGGCTGGTGACGATCATGGCGACCGTCGCCAGGGGGTCATGCGACCTATGGCGGGTATCTAGGCCGCGCGACCCGAATTTGGGTTGCCGGAGGCCGTGCGACCTCAAGCGCGACCTAAATCTGGTCGTCGTGAGGTTGCACGACTTCCGGCGGATCCAAATTTGGTTGCCGAGAGGTCACGTTGGCGCCTAAGGTTGCACGCCAGGCAGCCCTCGGGCCGCGCGACCTCAGGCGAGGGTCTTGCCAGGGGATGCGAGACTGAGGCGAGACTTTTGGCGAGGGTCATTGTGCTAGGGTCATGCAACCCCAGCCAAGACCTCGCCAAAGTTGTCGACCACAAGCGAGCTTGCTGAGGCTGTGCGACCTCAAGCAAGGGTCTTGTCTGTGGTTGGCAACCTCGGCGAGGGTCTCAGTCAGCGTCATGCGACTCTCGTGACCTTAGGTGAGGGTCTCGCACCGCAGGCGACCCTCGCCAAGGCCACACAACCTCAGGCGAGGGTCTCGCCTGGGTTGTCGGCAGTCACCCGACCCCAGGCAACCCTCACCGATGGTTTCCGGGGGCCGCCTGAGGTCCGGCAACCTCAAATGATGGCCGCCGATCGGCTGTTGCCCTTCGTCGGTCGCCACCGCCCTTCATTGGTCAATTTTGTTTTTTAATAATAAAGACTTTTATAAATATAACTTATCCAAACACAATTTTAGCGAGTTTGGGACACCCGGAGTGCCATAACTTGGCACGGGGGGACACTTAAGTGCTATAACTTTTTTTCGGTACACTTAAGTGCCACTTTTTTTTTTTTTTTTAAAATGGGACACTTAAGTGCCACCTCCGGCAACCTTGCCGGAAATCCTACGTGGCACGTGTTTATTATTTTTTAATGCTTGCGTGGCTTGCCGGAGCCGAGTCGGCGCCGACTTAGTAGAAACGACGCCGTTTACATAATAAAAATTTAATTAAATTAAATTAAAACTTAATTTTAATTAAAAATATCCTAAAATTTAAAAAAAAAAAAAAAAAAAAAGGGGGGACGAAGGGGCGGGCGGGCGAGGGCCGAGCCCTCGCCCCCGCCGCCTCCCGCCGTTGCTTAGGGAAGGGCCGGCGACGGAGGGGGAGGGTCGGCCGGGGTCGCCGGCCCCCGGCCGATCGGCGGCGAGGGCCGCGAGCCCTAGCCGCGATCCGGTGAGGGCTCGCGGCCCTTGCCGCCGGTCCGCCGGGGGCCGGCGACCCCCGACCCTCCCCCTCCTTCGTCGGCCCTTCCGGCGACGGCGGGGAGGCGGCGAGGGCCCGCAGCCCTCGTCGGATCGCGGCAAGGGCTCGCGGCCCTCGCCGGATCTGGCGAGGGCTCGCGGGCCCTCACCGTGATCCGGCGAGGGCTCGCGGCCCTCGCCACCGGTCGGCCGGGGGCCGCGACCCCGTCGACCCTCCCCCTCCATTGCCGGCCCTTCCGGCGACGGCGGGGGCGGCGGCGGCGAGGGCTCGGCCCTTAGCCGCCCGCCCCTTCGTCCTCCTCCCCCTTTTTTTTTTTTTAATTTTAGGGTATTTTTAATTAAAATTAAGTTTTAATTTAATTTAATTAATTTTTTATTATTTTTACACGTCAAACGTGAAACGGCGTCGTTTTTGCATTTTTTTGCCACGTCGGCATGCAAAAACGACGCCGTTTTGGACCTCCATTGCTTGGGAAAATTGCCACGTCGGCCGTTTGGCCGGATTTTCGCCGGAGTGGCACTTACGTGTTCCATTTTACTCCGATATTGGCACTTAAGTGTTCCATTTGAAAAAAAAAGTGGCACTTAAGTGTACCGAAAAAAAGTTATGGCACTTAAGTGTCCCCCCCGCCAAGTTATGGCACTCAGTATTCTTTACTCCAATTTTAACTAAAGGTATTTTATAAAGGGGCTTTTGGGTTACCATTTACCAAACGTAATTTGTATTTTGAAAAACTTTTTCAATTTAAGGTCTTTTGCATTTTTCTAATGACTTCCCTAAAAAATCGAACCAAACACACCCACATCTATCTATGGAGGAGAGCGAACCTAATCATTCCAAAGTTGCAACATAGTACAAATGAAATATAATAAAAAAGAAGAAGGAAGGACAGAGCGAAGCGAATCTCATGCTGAAGCGATAAAAAAAAGATAATCATGGCCAGTAAAATATCCCACGCCTGCGACTTGCGACTCTGCGAGTCTGCGGTACCTTCGCCCACCTCAAAGTCCATTTCTTCGAAATACGCATCTACCCGTCTCTCTCTGTCTCTGTGCGCCCCATCAACCCTCGGTCCTTTATAGGCATTGGCTGCTGATTCTGCCTCCACCATTTGTAGCAAATCCTATGCTTCACGGGAGCTTTATAATGGAGAGAGAGAGCCCAGCAGAAGATGGGTTGCTAACAAGCTCTCTGCTTCTGGGCAACTCCGGCAACCCCAAGCCTTCGAGCGATCCCCCAGTCACGCCTCTCGTCGTTTTCGGCACTCTCGTCGCCGTTTGCGGGTCTTTCGCCACTGGGTGTGCTGTGAGTATAATTGCATCAACTTTTCCGTCGAGTGCTTGCACGTAGTTTGATCACTAAGGACCCAGCTCTGTTTTCTGTGGGGCATTCTTGCTTTCCTTCGTTTTATTCTTTCTTTCTTTCTTGCATTTCTGTCGCAGGTTCTTTCGAATTCAAGTGAATGTCTCGTCAGAGAAAGGACGAGCGAGAAACGAATTTCTTGGTCAATGTCGGCTTGCTTTTTTTTTTTTTTTGCTCTTTTTGCGGGAGGTGGTGGGGTCGTGTGAGGAGTGAAAGTGAATTCACCTGGTTTTTTTTTTTTTTGGGGTCAGAAAACGACCTGGAATTTGAGAATGCACTAATGACAACATTCAAAAACTCGAGCTGCTTCTCTAGGATGAATTCAGTTTTTTTTTTTTTTTTTTTTTTTAATGGATACTCAATATGGCAAAGAGACATGAAATTATCACATTCCGCTACTCGGATTGCATTTTTGAGAAAAGATCCTTCTAAAAACCAGTTTTCAGGTTATTTAACATCTTATTTTGGGATAAATACAACATGCCATAATTTTTTATATTTTTCAGTGCACTTAAGTTTCACAAATTTGAAAATTAATCATCTAAGTGTTGTGGGCGATCTACCTTGCTAGAGAATCCTACGTAATACTGTAGACACCAATATAAATAATTTTTGTAATTTTTTTGCTCAATTAAATATTACAAATTTAAAAAATCGATTACTTAAGTAGCATTGACAATTTACCTTATTGGAAAAGATTTGATGAGGGCCTTCACACCCTCCCCATGGTTGGTGAAGCTATCATGGCTTTGGGTGAGATCATCCCGTCCTTGCCGTGAAGGCCCTCACTTACACGACGATGGCCTTGCCTATGGCCATGGCTTTGCTTGAGGTCATCACGTCCTCATCGTGAAGGCCCTCACCTAAATGGGTCCTCGTCGTGAAGGCCCTTGCCTACATGGCAATGGCCTTGCCTATGGCCTTTATGGCCCCGCTGGCCAAGGGTGAGGTTTTTGCGGCTAGCGCATAGGAAAAAAAAACAGAAAAAAGGAAAAGGAAATAGAAAATTCAAAAATAATAAAAAAAAGATTAATTTAGTCTACATAGGACGATTTACCAAAAATGACACTTAAATAATCGATTTTACTTTGGTGTGGCTTTTTAAGTGAGCGAAAATAAAACAAATTATGACAGTCAAGATGAGTATTGTATGAAAATGATGACATTATGCTATTTTTGTCCCCTTATTTCGTCTTGCCTTACTCTGTCGGGGCTGTAGTTTTTCATGAGGTTGCTCTCCACCAAGTAGAAGTCACCATAAACGGTGGCATATTTTTCTAATGCAGTCTGGTTATTCATCACCTGCAGAGTCTGGAATAATGGAGGATCTAGGGCTCTCTACCACAGCGGTGAGTCCCATCATGCATACATGCTACACATCCTCCGTGCAATGCTAGAATGTATCAGCCATTTCTTTTGTTCAGTAATCGCAAATTTCATCCGAACTTTTACCTAAAAGCATGGTTGATACCCAAAAGCTAACTGTGACTTCTTTATTTGTAATACCATTGAAAGCAGGGAATTCGTGCGTCATGGTTTCGGGTTCTCCAATATTGAAATTCCCCATTTTTCATGTTACAGTATTCGCTTTTTGGTTCTATATTATCGGTAGGAGCGTTAATAGGAGCTCTAGTTAATGGGTGGATGACAGATATGGTGGGTCGCAGATGTGTAAGTCACTCTCTAGCCTTTCCCGCTATTCTTGAATTTGAAAGTCATACATCTTCAGTGAAGAACCCGAAAAGATCTTACAGAATTCTTGACTGATGTGTTTGTGACGCAGACAATGGGGATTTCACAAACAATTTCAGCAGCAGGATGGCTTTCTATAGCATTTGCCAAGGTTTGTGCTCTGTCTATTTGCCGCTTCGAAATTCTGCTTCGTAGATTGTCAAAGCCTTGATTCACAAAACTTCAGTTCCATTTCCTGCTCTCACGTTTATTAGATAATGTATAAGCGCACCGAGGAATATCTTGACGGGAAAGGAGTTTGAACGGTGAACTCCTGGGAGTATTTCTGTGACTTTCACGTCATTTCAAATATCTGATGTGTCACATGCTCCCCGGGACAAATTGGGTTTCAAACTATCCCTCCATCTGGTCAAGGGGTCGCCCTTTAAAAGGAAAAAAAAACTAAATTTTCTTGCGAAAATTTGAAGATTATTCGATCATAATTTATTTTTCTGAGTTCTGTATTCTCTGAAAAGGCCGTGAAGTAGTTAATGTTGTATTGCATCTTACCTTGCAGAATGCATGGTGGCTTAATATTGGAAGACTGTTGAATGGAGTTGGCTATGGGATTGCATGTTACGTGGTAAATGCAGAAAAATACAGATCCCTTATCCTGTTTAATTTGTAGGAGACGTCGGTGATAATTTTGCAGCCAAACAGGTACCTGTGTACATTGCCGAAATAACACCCAAAAGTATCCGGGGAGCATTCACAGCATTAAATCAGGTGAAATATTTTGGGCCACTGTAGAATGTTAATCGTGTCAACTTGATGCCCGTTAACCTTTGCTTGGTCTTGTTGCAGTTTTTGTTAAGCTGTGGCATTTCGTTGATTTTCTTTGTGGGAACTATTGTTTCCTGGCGTATCTTGGCTTTAATAGGTACTATCTTCGTTCTCTTCTGCTTTATTTTGTTAGATTTATCTTGAGAAACATCAAAAGATCACTGTCCATGATTTCATTTTCAGCTTGCAGCCCCTGCGTACTTCAAATTTTCGGTTTGTTTTTTACCCCGGAATCTCCTAGATGGCTGGTAAGTTGTTTATGGAGTGTATCACGTACTCATGACGAGCCACATAGATCATTATCGTTCTTATTTGAAACTTTAATTTGAATTGTGGACATCACCTTTCACTCTATCCATCTTCATCCGATGCTAACGATTTCATGTGTGTGATGTCCAAATTCGTTATTTGATGGAGACAATTTGAGGGTTGAATAACCATGACATAATGAAACTTGGATGAGTAGTTGATGGGGCATTTTAAATCGCACAAGTAGCACGCTGCGTCCCATTGAAGAGTATTTTGTAGCACACCGCAACATATCAAAGGCATGGGAATCATTTTGAATTGCTCTTACGCATAGCACATTACTCTGATATAATTTTAGACTGAAAATGGGAAGAATATTTATGAATTCAGCATCTAACCAAGAATAACTTTCCTCATGACTGAAATTGCAATCTAGTGGAAAAATGAGAATGGCCAAAGGTATAGGCGTTATAATTTCCCTCTCAAATACGATTCGAGTGAATCATTTTTGTGAGAATGTACTAATTATTTAAAAATCTAAAATCATAACATGAAGGTGATGTTGTAGGAATTTTGGAGTAAGGACTATGCATTTTCCATTACAAGGAAGATGATTAGTGTAGTTATTGACAGGTAAAAGTCGGTCAAGAAAAGGAGTTTGAAGTTACATTGCAAAGACTTCGAGGCAAAAATGTTGACATTTCTCAGGAAGCGGCAGATATTAGAGTAATTTTTCCATTTCATACGTCAACAGGAGAAAGTTGTCCCTCTTCCCTTTCTTTTTGAATATTTTGATTTGTATTGTCTTATAGGACTATACAGAAACCTTTGAGCGGCAATTGCAGTCTAGAATTCTCAATTTGTTTCAACAAAGATATGCTCATTCCCTCATTGTAACCTTTCCTCCAAAATATTTGAATTGCTTCCCATATTTTGCTCGGATTTTTTTTTCCATGTCCTAATATTTTCAAAGCTTAGATAGGAGTGGGATTGGTGATCCTCCAAAATATTTGGAGGCCTGGATGTAATTCTCTATTATGCGAGCTCTATATTTGAATCAGCTGGTAAAAATCATGCTATAAATTCGTTAGTTAAATTATAAAGAATGAAGACTTGGTAACATTAACTTATTATGCTGACAGACTTTTCCAGCAGCATTGGTACCAGAAGCATGGCGATTGTCCAGGTAATAGACTATCTTGAATTGCGCTGAGGAAGATAAATTTTATTTATCACATATTCAAGATTCCTCGCCTATTTTGCAGATCCCAGCAAATGCTCTTAGTGTAATCTTGACAGATAAAGCTGGAAGAAGACCGCTTTTACTGGTGACGAAACCAATACATATCGACGTAATCTCCTAAAGTAAGCCACCCATAAGCATAACCAAATCTGATCTTCATTTGCAGGTTTCTTCTGCTGGAATGGGCTTGAGTTGCTTTCTTCTAGGATTCTCATTCTTCATGCAGGTAAGTGAACACGAACTATACATGAACACGAACTATGCCGGCTCATTCTTCTTGACCTCATGAAGTGGCCTGGTTTTCTGTTTTGACACCATCCTCTGAAACCAGGACCTGCGGTATTGGAAGGAAGTCACTCCCATTTTGGTGTATGCAGGCCTTATGGTAAGTTTGTGTGACTTGTTTTTCAAACTTATATGGCTAGCTCTCATAATTGAGGGCCTAATGAGTTGCGGCTTAATCCATTACCAGGCAATAATACATTGGAGAGCATATACTTCGACCAAAGAACAAAGGATTTTGCATCTAGTAGTTATTATTCAATTTTAGAACATATATGGCAAATGAATTTCTTTGTCCGCTCATTGCTCAATCTGTCTAGGACAAGATGGGGAAGAAAAAGAAAAAAAGTTGGAACACATTTTATTTCTAGCAGGGAAGCAACAGTCTAATAATTTTTCTTTACAGTAGTGTTGATTCCAAGTCCTCGACCGTCTTTCCAGGAGTAGTTGTACTGACGTTACTGAGATGATTATTGCTGGTAGGGGTATTCTATAGCTTGCTCACTTGGCATGGCAGGGTTACCGTGGGTTATAATGTCTGAGGTAAATAGATAAATTGAGTCTAACTTGCACTCTATTATCTCCATTTCAAGATCACATATAGGACTCCCACTTATTCCGATGCTCATATTCGCAATAGGTATTCCCATTGAATGTCAAAGCGCCGGCTGGAAGCCTGGTGACCTTCGCCAGGTGGTCCTGTGCTTGGATCGCTAGCTACACTTTCAACTTCATGTTCGAATGGAGCGCAGCCGGTATTTAATTCTCCATTCTCTCCTTCTTGTTCTATACTTTTCACCAGCTATGCTTCTCTGGAGCCTCTACACACAAGAACTGACATATCTCTGTCTTGACTATGCTGCTTTCAGGAACCTTTTTAATTTTCGCATGCATTTGTGGTTTAGCTATCTTATTCACTGCGAAGCTAGTGCCGGAGACCAAGGGGCGAGCATTGGAAGAATTGCAAGCATCACTTGCCCATTTTCTCCAATGATTTCTACTGTGTTGAAATCTGAACTGGTAGGATGAAGCAACCAAGATCGGTGTCTGCAACTCTGGCTGACTGAGTGTCTACTTCTATTTTTGGTGCCTAAAAGTTAGTTAATTATTTCCAGAGGCACCTGTATGTCATGTTCTTGATCGCTTGGCTCATACCGAAACATTAGGTTGACCTGGATTATTTAAGAATATAATAATTTTTCGCAAAAGTTACTTCGTAACATATTCCACTTACCCGGGACAAACGAGAAGATGTCGCGGACAGCCTGATACTGGTTACCACGTTTTCATATGATAAGATCCACTCGTACCACGAGAAAGCGTTTGATTTAGATCACTCAAGTACACTGCATGAAACTCATTTCTGCAGAAAAAGACGTCTAATGATCATTATTACTTCAATCAAATCTGTGAAAGGTGCCATTTAAATATTAACTTTGCCTTGCCTCTTTGTTTTGCATATGCTGCGGAGTTTTCTCGGCAGTTGCGCTACTTGCTGTATTTCTTGACAACATTGGTACACGTCAAGTAGAAGGTACCATTAACTTGTGGCACGTTTTTACACTGCAGACTGGTTATTCTTAACCAGCCAAATCAGGCATAATGGACAGCAGCGGCAAAGGCCCATTATGCATTCCTGCTATATATCTATAACCGTTCATCAGTCAATATGGATGGTGCAAGTAAGAATACTTAGAAAGGGGTGAACAAATGTTTTAATGAAATCTTGACAAATAAATGATGAATAAAATTAGTTACAAGCAAAGTCTGGATGAATATCATGATTAGTTTCGCTAAATACCAGATTTCTGTAATGACCTATAAGCGTGCAACATACTGAACTAAGAAGAGTTAAGGGAAGAAAAAATTGCACATGAAATTTATAATAGTTCGGCTTAGATAAAGTCCACGTCCACTTTCCCCATGCTAACAGCTTATTGGCTGGATTTCATTATATGATTAACAAGAGAGTATAATTTTGAGTGCAAACACTCAGTAGTAGATTTATCTTAGTAAGTCACTTTTTTTATATTTCTCTCATTATAAAAAAAACATTTAAGCTCATAAAAAACAGATGTATGATCAACATTTGCTCAAACTTGGGAATTCTAGAGTCTACTTCTTGCTTTTACTTGCTCCTTAGTCCTTGGTTTCCTTAAATATTCCTCTATTTCGAAACTAGCCGTTGGACAGTATTTAGGATCGTCTTCTAATCTACCTGTTCGACAGATTTATATCAAGAAAATTAAGTAGCCATTAAGTAACTGAAGCAGAATCTCAAGATGATTTTGATTGTCCATACAAACGGAATCTTGGTTTCCATAAAAAGAACTTATTCGTTCAGAAAGTTATTGTCTCTAGGATCTAATTGCCAATCAATTAGATTTAATAAATTAAATCTATCTTGATATAGAATCCAAACAAGATCATTAGCTGTTATATGTTTTGGGCTTGTGTCACGTTCTATCAAGTTGTCTCATTTTGAATTTGCTTTGTTATGAATTTGTCATGTTCTGGATTATGCTATATCATTCTGAACCTATCACGTTTTGGACTTATTATGTCTGTATGTAAAGTCTCTTGTTCAGTCTGTATATAAAGTTTGAGTGTCTTCTATCTAAAGTAGAATTTACAATTTGGATGTAAGTCTGAACATATTCATCCTGTTTCTGAATATATTTAGTCTTAAGATCTGGACATAGTTGGAATAAGTTCAGCTTCAACATAGAGTCTATCTTTTGGTTATTCCAAATATAATGCTTGATAATATCATTTACACATTCTATCTTCTGCATAGTCTTTTATTTAATCATTAAACACGTTAATAGCCTTAAATTTATTTTGTCCTCTTCAAAACAATATAAGATATTTTCCCAACAATCTCCCCTTTTTTGAATATGACAAAACACGCTTTTAAAGATATTAATAAATGGCAATCTTAAATAATGTAATTTATATCAAAAGATAATAGAATATAGTAAATATATTGAGCATAATTATATATAAAAAGAGAATCACAGCTTAGTAAATAATATCAAAACATATGCATATTTATATTATTTCACCCTTTTTGTCATAATCAAAAAGCAATAATAACGGAAAGAGTATCACGTAGAGAATATAAAGCGATAATAAATATATTTTGCTTCAAACACAATTTCAAAAAATATCGGTTTCAAAAAAGTTTGTCGAACACCAAAGATATGCAATGTAGCTAATGTTCATCATATATATTAGCAAATATTTAATGAGAATTATGGATGCATTATAAATTCAATAACCCTTTTTGTCATAATAAAATAATAATGTAAATAGCATATTTGTTAATGACAAAAAATAAGGGAAATAAAAGATGCATTAACCGGATTTTGTAGAGCTTGACAAGTTTTAACATATTTACCTTTTCCTTCCTTTCATAATAATCAAGATCATGATCAATTCAAAAGAAAATTTCCCATATTTGATCAATGCTCTCCCTCAATGTACTTTTGAGGTAATCACGATTCTTACCCTTTCTTTTGGATTCACTTTCTCCTTTTGTCATCATGACAATATTTGCGAATAACACTTTTTGTGACTTGAGCATATTAAACATAATGTTATTCCTTTATTTCCTCTTTTGTGAGACACATTAGAGGCTTGCCCAATAATTTGTAAAAAGTTTTGCGCAAGAAGGGAAATTTTCGAGCCTCCAAAAAATGGTACATAATCTTCATAATTTTTTAATCAAGATTTCCAAACTTTGCCACCTGAATAATCTTTGCATAAATATTATGTAATACCTTCATCTAATTGGCAAATCAAACTTGCTAAATATAATATATCTACTAAGAATATAGCAAGAGGATCCATGGATATGCAATAATGTCTTTCACGATCAAAGAGTTTTCTTTGAGCATAAAACTCATAAACATATTATTGATGCATTTCGCAAAAGGAAAGCAAATATTTTTATCACATGCCAAATCAAGTAATAAAAAAATGCAATGTCTTATGTTTATGACAATAGATATTTGCAATATAAATTTTATATAATTCATAAGCAATCATATAGAATTGTCATAAATTCAAGTAGAAATTTGAAAGGCAGGATGATAGATTCAAAATTTTATATTCTCTTACCCAAGTTATATGTTAAAAATATACCATTGATTTTAAAGATAATCATCGCGATCTTCACTTGATATACTTTTATGATTGCACCATGATTTGCATAGATTTGCAATTATTCTTCATTTGTATGCAATGAACTCAGTCCCTTTTTGATATCCATGAATTTGGATTCTTCCTTTACGTTAGAGCAAAATATGCAATTTTTATAAATAATCAAATATTCTTTTTAGACTCATCATAATAGAGTATTTAAGGGAGAATATCTTGCATAATGAAGTAGTATCTCATAAAACATATTTCCACTTTGCAAAATACGACAAAATTAGAGAGCATAAATTCAGGCCAAATAATCTGAATTATCTCTAAGCAAGATATCAAATCAATAGTACGTATTAAATCAAATCCCAACTCATTAGAAAATTATGCACAATAAATTCTCACTCAGGTAAACCATGGTAAAATCAGAGAGAATAAAATTCTTGAGTATTTATCCAAACAATCAAATTTATTCAATCAAATTCCATCTTACGAATTATAAAAAATATATCACACGATTCCTCCTTCAATATAGCAAATCCTAGAATATGATCATTCTAAAGTCTAAGTCAATTGAGGCACAAAGATGATATATCGAATATAAAGTATAATGAGAGTTTATAAAAATTTAAATTTTGTACCCAACCCAAAATCAAGAATATACATTCCTTACTAAATTCTCTTTCTTATTTCCTTTATTTCCTACAAGAAAAACATCTCATCTTTTCTTTAGTATCTAGGTTTTTTTGGGTCCATAAGAGTTAGTAGAGTATGCCGTCTTTAATCGTCTCTTTTAATTGGTCTGTAGATTTTAGAACATTTATTTTCAAATTGTTCTGGATCTTCACATTTGGAGCACTTGAGAGTATTCCGGCCAACGGGTTTTATAATTTTTTTTTTTTGAAAATATTATTTATAATCAATCTAGGAGGTCTTTGTTTGAGTTTCTTCTTGACTTTAGGAAAATTTAGGAGAAAATCACTTTTTTTTTTTTTTATTGAAACTAATTCCTGATTTGTTATAGTAAGGTACTTATATGGAAAGGATATGCTCCAATGTTTTTGTCGAAATATTTGAAAATTCTTTCTTTAAAAAATAATTTTCTTTGACAAGTAAACTTTGACTTTATTTTGTTTGTAGAAAATCATTTTGCAAAATTTCAAACTTTTCTTTTTGAAAAAGATCCTATTGCCTAAGTCATAAATTCTCATTTTTTAGTTCGACAATCCTTTCAAGAGCATACTTGAGATTTAAGCACAATTCATCAATATATTTAGATACCTCAGGAGGGATTTAAGGGTAATTTACCTCAAGTTCTATGTCTGATTTTGATTCTGAATTTGAGTTTGAGTCTAAATGTGTCATCAAGCATATATTTTCTTACTCATCATCTTCTTCCATTGTTCTTCTGCCCATGTTGCTTCTATTGTTTCTTCCAATTGAATCTCTCTATTCTATATAGCTTTTTAAATTTCTTGATCATAAGAACATGTTCTTTGTCGTCCATGTCATTTTCTAAGTTTGTATCAACATAATCAATGTTAGATCTAAGTGCAGTGGACTTCTTACCTTTTGGATTTTCATCATTGATTCATTCCACTTCATAAGATTGAATAGTGCCAATAAGTTCATCAACGGATAATAGCATAATTCTTTGTGTCTTTCGTATTGAGGTCTTGACATTATTCCAATTCTTTCATAGTCTTCGCAAAAGTTTGTTGACTTTCATTGGAGCAGATATTAGTTGTCCTTGATAAGCCAAACCATTCACAATTTCTGTAAAACGACTGAATATATCTTGAAGTGACTCTCCTAGTATCATCTTCAAGGATTCATTTTGGCTAAGCAGAATATTCACTTTTGTTTCTTTTACACGATCAATCTCTTCATGAGTAACATGGAGTCTATCACAAACTTCTTTAGTTGTTTCACATGAAGAAATTCTATTATACTCAGCAGAAGACAAAACATAATATAAAAAATAAATGACTTTTACATTAAGAGCTTCTCTTACGGACATCTCCATCCAAGGCATATGGGTAGGGGGTTCAGTTTATTTGTCTTTGCTATTCTCGTTTGATGTAGACATAGCAGTGAGGTTGATTCCATTTTCCACAACATCCCTTTGTAAGGGATCCCTAGATCTTAAGAAGGCCTTCATTTTGTTTTTCTAAACATTATATATTTTTTTTTATAGAAGTAAGGTGGTTTGGTGTTTCTTTGACCTTCGACAAATCCTGATGCCAAGACACTAATCATAGAAGTTTAGCTCAAAAATAAAAACATTTCAATAAAACAAGCACTTGGCTCTAAGACCAACTGATAATGCTAGTAAGAACACTTAAAGGGGGGGTGAATAGGTGTTTAAAGGAAATCTTGACAAATAAACATGGAATAAAATAAATTGCAAGCAAAGTTTAGATAAGGATCAGAATTAGTTTCACTAAACACCAGACTTCTGCAATGACTTATAAGTGTGCAACAGACTTAAATAAGGAGAGTTAAGGGAATAGAAAATTGCACACGAAATTTATAATGGCTTGGCTTAAATCAAGTCTACGTCCACTCGCCCATACTAACAACTTATTGGCTAGATACAATTAGATGATTAACAAAAGATTGCAACTTTGAGTGCAAACACTTAATGGTAGATCACACTATCTCATTAAGTCACTCTTTTGATCTTTCTCTCACGATCACAAACGTTTAAGATTACGAAAGACAAGTGTATGATCGAAATTTGTTTAGACTTTGGAATTCTAGATTTTATGATTTGTCTTTTACTTGCTCCTCGGTCCTTGATCTCTTTAAATACTCATCTGCTTCCAAACTAGCTGTTGGATAGTATCTAGATGATCGTCTTCTAATCTATCCGTTGGATAAATCTGTATCAAGAAAATTAGGTAACTGTTGAGTAACAGAAGCAGAATCCCAGCGATATGGGCCTAAAGATGGCCCAAATAAACACCAAAATGTATAGGCTCGACGATCACCTTACGAGTCACGTATGTGCCTTGTGGGGCCTCACTAGGCTTCTAGTAGCTCAATGTGAGCTAGGCCTAGTGCATGACTAAGCTAATCACAGATCATGCTCGGGCCTTGCAGATCAACACTAGGCTACGCTAAAACTACCATGTGATACCGCTCTAATATTATTATTCTTTTTGGAAAGTTTTAGAAAAACATTAAAAAAAAAAATGGCTAATGATAACTTTTACGTATGATGTCGGATCAACCTTAAGCCCACGGGCCACCTCACATGAGGAACTATTCGCACCCAAATAATAATTCATCAAGTTTCGTCAAGAATCTCACTCTTAGGAGGGTCCTAACATATTTGATGCGTATGTTATTCTTAAGCAAAAATGTCTTTAGTGTTGAGTGCAGATAAATATAGTAAGGAACGCAAATGAAAAATTATGTGATGTCGAATCTTAATTTTCATGAAATGCATTAGAAGTTTTGGATGGAAATTTAGGTGTCAACACCAAAAAGACTATTTATAAGGCGATGCATGTCCTATCGTTGTACATGATCAAATTAATGGTTAATAAGAAAATAAGAAAGCACAATATTTTTTTATTCAAAAACAGTAAGGGTAATTGGTTCTCAGTGTGATTCGATTCCATATAGGAATCACGAATCGGACTAGTTCCCATTTTTTTTTTTTTTATTAGGGATCGGATTGGACGGTCCTAGGATCGGGAATCAAACCTATCCAATAGAACTAGTCACTAAGCAAAAATAAATAAATAAATAAATAATACTATGAGTTATTACTATTTTAGGGTTTTTTGCTATTTTGAAGAAATTAAAGAATATATATGTCACGCCCCGATCCTCAGTCACGCGCACATCCCTTACCTTTGGTCGATTTTAAAATGCGATATTCCAGGACTATGTATCGCTGACCCTTTCATTTATATATGCACATGCGGAAGTATTTAAAAATCCCCAGACAATAAAACAATGGGATAGAAAAGCAGACCATAATTTTCTTTATTAAAATTCACAATTACATAATAACAGGGTTCACAAAAGAGGATAGGACCATGCTCGGGATTATCATCCCAATCCTCCTCAAGTCTTTCACTACTAGACTCATTTTCTTCAAACTCTTCATCTCTTCCTTCTCGCTCATCCTTGACTTCAAATACCGGCCAACCTTCGGGAAATCTAGGAGCTTGAAATATAATCCCACAACCGGGATGAGATTATGTCTCAGCAAGTTCTACCCCCTAAGACCCGATTAGTAAACTAATACACCTTAGGGCTGCCTAAGCATAACATGAGTCAGAGGACTTATCTTGGCCTCAGATTCCACCTGCATGTTAGCTCAAATCAAACAGGCACCCAAGCAATCACATCACAGATCGAAGCATCGATCAAATCGACTTAGTCGATCACACGACAACAAGACCACTCATGGTCATTCCCAATCAATCAATCAAATCACGACAATCTGATCAAATCAATGATCAATCGACCTAGTCGATTTCATATCCAACAGACAAAGCAATTCCCACAATGCATATCAAGATGTCGAGCACACGTGCATTCTCTTAGGCACTAGTTCGCCAAAGTGATGCATCAAATCACCGAGCCCATGTGTCTCTTTTATGATGCCATACTTAAGTCTTTGGGCCCACGTGCCTTGTCCAAAGTGATGCATCAAGTTACCGAGCCCACGTGCCCTTTTTACGATGCCATACTCTGTCACCGAGATTAAATGGCTTTACGGTCCCACTCGACCCTTTCAAGATTCAATGGCTTTACGGTCCTACTCGACCACTTTCAAGATTCAATGGCTTTACGATCCCACTCGACCTTTTTCAATACTTAAATGGCTTTATGGTTCCACTCGACCTTTCCAGTAATTAAATCAGCATGAGATAAAGCTCAATTAAATAAACGGACTGCACCACGACAATCAGCATGAAATTCTGATCACCAGCCATCCCGGGTGAATTTCTGGAAAAATAAATAATTAAATAATTAATTTCGGAATTTAAATAAATAAATACAATAAATTCAATTTAGCACAATATAAAGCTCAATTAAATAAACAGTCTATACCACGATTACCAGCATAAAATCCTGGTCGCTGACTATCCCAATTGAATTTTCGGGAAATAATTAATTAATTAAATTAATTTCGAAAATTAATAATAAATTCCTAAAAATTCATTTCAGGCCCGAATTATTAAATTGACACTCGATAAGGGTCGGGAAAAACCCTGAGATGCATTCAATAAATACTAGGACATGTTTACTTACGAAATGCACATTCAATTTAACTAACATACATTAATAAGTCTCTAATTTAATTATTGTAATCTAATCTAACCACCTAATTACAATTAAATAAATCTAATCAACCCTTAGGCATCATTAGCAAACTAAGAAGGCATCAGTGAGTAAAACTCACTTGCGTAAAGCGAAGATCAAAAACCGCAACGGCGACGCGACGACGGCCGAACTTGGGCCAACTTGCTTCACGGGCCCATAGAAATCTCTGGGTTTCACAACTGAGTTGCGCTTCATAGCTGAAACTCTACTGGACTTTTGGGCTTCAATTGCGATGGGCTTGAAACTTAATTGAGCTGGGCTTGTCTTTAATGGAGCTGGGCCAAAATTTCAATCCACGGCTGAAAAGAAGACTGAATGGGCCAAGTTCCGCATTGGCTGAAGACGAGCGAGCGTGCTGGGCTGAATTGCTGGAGAAGACCACGCCGAATGGAGTAGCTTCGCTGGTCTTCAAGCTGCTTCATGGACTCTGCTTGAACGGTGGAGATGGGATTGACTCGGTGAAGACGTGTGAAGCTGAAGTTGACTCAGCGAAGTAGTTCTACGCGAAGATGGATGATGCTGCGACGAAATGGAAGAGGGGCAGCTCGCGTGTGGCTTCACTCGGTGGGGAGGAGACGTGGGCTTCACTGGCTGCTGATCTTCAGTCAAATGGAGCTGGCAGAGAGGTGATGGTCAACAACAGTCAAAAGGGGCAACTGGATGAAGACTTCGCTGGAAGTGGAGCATCCGTGAGCTGCGCACATGCCAGGAGGGGATGAAAGCGAAGAAGAAGGGATGCGGGTGGGGACATCGGTGGGGCAAGTCTCGTGAGGGAAATGGACTGTCAACAGAGAACAAAAAAAAAGGAAGGAGAGTCCCTCGTTCTCCGTGGAGCAGCAGCACATTAAAAGAAAGTACACGTACAGGGGGGGCTCGTTGAAGCTGCGGCCAACAAGAAGCCACCGGAGGAACAAAGAGGGATTTTAAAACATAAGGATAACAAGAAGTCAAAAGAGAAAAGTGGAAGTGAGGCCAACGTGTAGAGTTGGTCGGCCAAGAGAGAAATGGAAAGGAAGGAACACGTGCGGGTAGAGATGTTCACGCGAGGAGATAGAGAGAGAGTGCGAGGGGTGGGGCTACGTCGGCCAAAAGGGTGCATGAGTGAGGGGGCGTCGGTCCAAGGAAGGAGGAGGATTTAAAACAAAATCAACTTAACATTTAATCAACATCAAAACAGTATGCCCAATGGTCAATCTAAGGCCAAATTCTTCGCCATTCGCACAATCTGACGTCTAAAAGATGATTAGAATAAGATGATCCTTTAATTCCTCGAATTTCCTTCGAAACCGACTTTCATTTCATTTTTCTCGGAATCCGATTCTCCGAACAAATAAATTCGATTGTGGTCCAAATTGAAGTTAGAAAAAGCCAAAACAACTTCCACTCGCCGAATCACTTACACCAGATGTCAAAAGTCTCTTCAAAATGGTCAATCTGAGTTTTCGTTCATTTTCCGCATTTTCGACCCGGTTTTTCGTAAAAATCCTAAACTCGCCGGAATTTCCTCAAAAGGTGAGTCGACGTTCTTAAAATAGCTCGTGACACCACAGAACTTCCAATTTTTGAAATCGAACTCAAATTGATAGTTAATTTCACTTCGACGCGCTTTTAGTGTGACCTAGACTATTGGGTAGTTTTCAAAACTTTTTAGGACAAATGACCCGTGGTCGATTTTCTTCGAGCCACCATGAACCCACTCGACACATTGGCGACTCTCAATTGTCGTGAAAATCTCAAGGATTCAAATACGGACACAGGGTACCAAAACGACAGTAAAATCAAATTAGTGCCGGTCGAAGAGAATTTTCCAATTTAGTGGAGTCACCCACGATTGGCCACACATCTCAATCGAACCAACCTATCTTTGACTTCAAATCGGTTTTATACTGTGCCGCAATGATCTCTAAAGATGAGCACGGTCGAGAAGTCGATCCCCGGTCGAATTCTCAAGTCTATTTGCCTTAAAGTCCTTAATAGCTTACCCAGCTAGTCTAGTTATCTCGTGAGTGGCCAATTCAGAGAAAAGCACCATAGTCGCGCCGATGAAATGCCCAATCTATCAAATCGAAATCAGAACTCAAAAATCTGGATGTCACAATATATATTTTTAAAAAAGAGTTGGTTCGGTTTGGTCTGATCTGGTTCTTCTCTGACAACTGAAACAAGACCAAAAGTCATTGATTCCATATTTATGGAATTGGCAATCGGATCGACGCCCTTAGGTACTAGATCAAACTGGCCAGTCTAGTCCAATTCGGTCAGTTTGATATGCTCACTCCTAAATAACGAGAGAGTTGATTTTCTTTTTTTTCTATTGCAATTTGAACCCTAGACTTGAGCTTCGCCACTCTTATGCTCTCAACGATGCAAGATGCAATACTTAAGGAAGACAATGGGATTAAAAATATGAATTCACAAAACATGAGGAATAATTATTAAAAAGTCTTAAACTTATTTTATAGCGATGAATTCAATTCTAAACTTTTCAATTTGATCAATTTAATTAGTAATTTTTCAAGACATTTATTCCAATTAATTTTAATCGAAAATTACTGACGTAGGACATGACTGATGTAAACAATTTTTGCGACTTTTTATAAATTTGTATATATATATTTTTAACTTATCTTGTCTTTCCTTTTTCTATTTGTCCTAGACTCTGCTGGTCACTATGGCCTCAATGATTAAAAAGCTCGAGTTTAAAAATTAGATATTGCTTGGCAAATTTAAAGTCATGAAAAAATGTTATTTTTCAAAATTAAGAGACACGATTCCGAGACATGACTATAGGCAACGGGACCTTGTTGTAGTCTTTGGAAACTCTACGATCATATCAAGCACGTTTTTCTATTTAAAAACTATCCTAGAAAACATAAATAAAAATTTTTTTATGTCAATAGAAATTATTTTAAGGAACAAACTTACCGAAATGCACCCTAAAATTCCTCAGCCGCGTCTCTGACATCCCTCGGCCCACCTGAAAGTTTATATCTTTGAAGTACGGATCCACCTTTCTCGCTCTCCTCCCGTCCCACCAGAAAGTCTAGCTCTTTGAAGAACGGATCTACCTCTCTCTCTCTCCCCGCCCCACTTACACACGGCCCTTCATAGGCATTGCCAACTGATTCTTCCCACCGCCATCTTTGCAAATCTGTTCTTCACGATAACTTAAAAAAAAAAAAAAAACACACACACACACACACATGGAGAGAGAGAGCCCAGACGAAGACGGGTTGCCAACAAGCTCTCTACTTCCGGGCAACTCCGGCGACCCCAAGCCTTCGAGTGATCCCTCGGTCACGTCTCTCGTTGTCTTCAGCACTCTTGTCGCTGTTTGCGGGTCTTTCGCCACTGGGTGTGCTGTGAGTATCATCGCATGAAGTTTTTCGTTGATTGCTTGCGCGTAGTTTGATCATTGGAAAAACCGGCTCTGTTTTCTGTCGAGCATCTGTCGGGCAGTCTTGCTTTCCTTCTATTTCTTTCTTTCTTGCATTTCTGTCGCAGGTTCTTTCGAATTCGAGTGAATGTTTTGTTAGAGAAAGAAAGAGCAAGAAACAAACTGCGCTGTCAATGTTTTCTTCACAACCTTCTTTTCTTTTCAAAATGGTGGTTCTGGCATTCCCGTGATGGTTGCTTTTTGTTTTGTTTTCGTTTTTTTTTTGCCCTTTTTGCGGGGGTTGGTGGGGGCGCGTGAGGAGCGAAAGTGAATGCTGTTGTTGCAGAAGGACATGTCATGGATCACATGGTTTGATAGACCCAAGACCTGGATTTTGAGAATGTCATAATTTGGGCAACAATCAGAGACTCGTGCTGCTTCTCTAGGATCTATTCAGTTTCTTTATGGATACTCAGTTTGGCAAAGAGACATGAAATTATCATATTTCACTACTTGGATTGCGTTTTTGAGAAAAGATACTTCTTAAAAATCAAGAACTGAGAGTCGTAGAGATTGGGAAAAATGGGGAAACACTTAGGCATCCCCTCTAACTGGGGAAATTTAAAAAATAAAAATAAATATTTGCATGGATATTGACCAAAGTTAAATATGAAGCTTGAAGGATGGAAGTAAAATTTGATGTCTAAATGCTGGGAAGGAAATTCTCTTGAAAGCAATAGTCCAAGCTTTACCGTAATATGCGATGTTGACTTTTAAAATTTCGATATCCATTTTGTAAAGCTACCGAATAAAAGATTATTTCTTTTTGGTGGAAGAACAATGATTCAAAAATTGAAATACATTAGAAAAGCTAGAATGTGATGAAAATGAGGAAGGATAGTGGAGGAATGGGCTTCAAAGACCTTATTACTTTTAATAGGCCTATGTTGGGTAAGCAAGCATGGAGAATGATAGAAAATCCTTCGACATTATGGGTTCAGCTGTTTAAAAGGCTTTACTTTCCCCGCATTGATTTCTGGCATACAAGGGAGGGATACCAACCTTCATGGGGATGACGAAGTTTACTAGTTGGTAGGGATGTGATACAATGGTTAGTGGATGATGGAGAATCGATTAGAATATGCAAAGATAAATGGTTAAAGCTGGGCACAATTATAAGATCAGCTAATCAAGAGGATCCTCAGCTTGTCGCAGAGTTAATTGACAAGCAGAGCGCCCATGGAAGGTAGAAAAACTTCAAAACATATTTGAAGACAGAATCGCCAATGAAATATTGGCTGTCCTCATTCCGCCACAGAAGAGAAAGACAGAATCGTTTGGACGGTAACAACATTAGGCACTTATTCAGTTCAAAGCGGGTATAATCTTTTACGGAAAGTAGACATCAACTTATTTCATAAAGAAGCATCGCCCTCATACCAAAAGTATAGAGCTTCGTGGTGCAAGGTGTAGAATATGCGGTCCCTACCAAAAATCAAAGTTTTCATGTGAAATTTATGCCAAAACGTACTCTCCACAAAGAAAACTTATGCAGATGAAGAATTATACCTGACCCGATGTGCCTTTTGTGCAAAATGAAGTCAGAAACAACATAACACTTGTTCCTCCTCTATCCCTAGACAACTGAGGTAGGGTCAGACCCAAAGATTTGTAAATAAATATAGAGTGAAGGACTTACCAGAATAGATAGATGGCTTCTTGACTACAAGAGCGACTTACTTGAAAAACCTACCCTCGATTCAGTGGCCGAAGTGCCCTGATTTGTCTGGAAAGAGAGGAACGGGGCCATTTTCCGAGCTAAGAAACCAGATCCACAAGGAGTTGTGGCTGAACCATTTGCAAAGCATGAAAATATTAAAATCCGGTTTTCAAATTAGAAGGGTAACTCAGCAAGAGATTGAACCTCATCTTTGAAATGGGTTCTGCCTGTCTCGGAGTCCCTCAAGATCAACGTTTATGGAGCCTTCAGAGTCGAAACATCTACTGAAGCGATTGATGGAGTATGTAGAGATGCTGATGGAGTATTAATCGGCGGATTCGTCCGCGAGGTGAAGGTGCAGTTTGCTCTACATGCTGAAACCTTAGCACTAAGAGAGGCAATAGAGCTTGCGAACGCGCGGGAGAAGGAAAAGGGGGCAAAAGCGTGATGACCGTCGAGTCTGATTGCCTCACTTCAATTGACACTTCCGGGACCAGGTCAAGTACCGTGGGAAGTCATTGTACTTATCAAGAGAGGCAGGACCACATTTACTTCCTTGCCTCGTTTAAGTTTGACCCATTCTTATAGAGAAAAAAATCAAACTGCGGGTTGGGTCGTTAAAACCCAACTCCGTCAATTCCTTCTTTGAACTAAATCTCAAGCGTGCCCTCCACCCCTCAACCATTGCTGGATGTTCTTTGCTCTTAAGTCCATTTGGGTTGTTCTTCTACTTACTTACTTACTTGAAGTGAAATAAAATGAGGTTTTTTCAACCGAAAAAAAAAAAATTCAAGTTATTTAATATCTTTTTTTGGGATAAGTACAACATGAGTGCCATAATTTTTAAACGGCGCTTCATAATTTTTTTGGCTTAATAAATCCCACAAATTTGGAAATTGATCATTTAAATGTCGAGGGTGATTTGTCTCCCCAATGCAGATAATTTTTATAATTTTTTGTTACTCACTTAAGTACTATAAATTTGAAGTATTTAAGTGTTAAAAATTTGAAAAATCAATTACTTAAGTGTTATTGATAATTTACCTTGTCAAAAAATTTGCCATCATTCTCAACTAAATTTAGCAAGGGTCTTTGCGCCCTTGCCAGCGACCGGTAAGGCTGCCATGGCTCTAGGTGAGGCCATTGTGGCCTCGCCATGAAGGCTCTTGCTTGCAGCTGGTGATGGCCTCGCCTAAGGCCCTCGCGGCCCTGCCAGCCTAGGTGAGGCCTTTGTGGTTAGCACCAAAAAAAAAAAAAAAAAAAACCTAAAAACTAAAACGTTACCAAAAAAAAAAAAACTAAAAACTAAAAACTAAAAAATTTAAAAAATAATTAAAAAAAGTTTTTAAAGTTTAAAAAATCCATGTAAGACGATTTGTCTGAAGTAGTACTCAAATGATGGATTTTATCTCAATGTGGTATTTAAGGGAGCAAAAAAAAAAAAAAAAGGTTTTAGTACTTAAATGAGCATCGTGCAAAATTTATGAGACTATGCTGTATATGTACCTTTATTTTGTCTTGCCTTCAAAACATGATCTTCTAAGCCACTACTTTGTTTGGGCCATAGTTTCTCATGAGTTTACTCTCCACCAAGTAGAAGTCACCATAACCAGTGGCATATTTCTCTAATGCAGTCTGGTTATTCATCACCTGCTGAGTCTGGAATAATGGAGGATCTGGGGCTCTCTACCGCGATGGTGAGTCCCATCATGCATACATGCTACACGTCCTCAATGTATTGCTAGAATGTATCAGCCATTTCTTTGTTCAGTGAGATTCCGTCCAGAATCTCTATCGTTATCATTGCAAATTTCATCCAAACAATGACTTCTTTATCTGTGATACCATCGGAATAGAGGAATTCATGAGTCATGATTCGGGTTCTCTAATATTGACATTCCCGATTTTTCATGTTACAGTATTCGCTTTTTGGTTCTATATTAACAATAGGAGGGTTGATAGGAGCTTTCGTCAACGGGTGGATGACAGATATGGTGGGTCGCAGACTTGTAAGTCATTCTCTAGCCTTTCCAGCTATTCTTGAATTTGGAAATCATACATCTTCAGTGAAGAACCCGTATGTGTTTGTGACGCAGACAATGGGGATTTCACAAACGATTTCAGCTGCAGGATGGCTTTGTATAGCATTGGCCAAGGTTTGTGCTCTGTCTATTTGCCACTTCAGAATTCTGCTTTGTAGATTGTCGATGACTTGATCCACAAAGCTTCAATTCCATTTCCTGCTCTCACGTTTATCAGATAATATATAAGCATGCTGAAGAATATCTTGACAAGAAAGGGGTTCGAATACGAACTTCTTCAGGGAGTTTTTCTGTTATTTTCACTTCATTTCTAGGGGTCACATGCTCCCTGCGACAAATCGGGTTTCAAATTATCCCTCCATCTGGTCAAGGGGTCACCCCTGAAAAGGAAAAAAGCTAATTTTTCCTGCTAAATTGTGAAGATTACTCGATCATATTTTGTTTTTCTGAGGTTATGTATTCTCTGAAAAGGCCGTGAAGTAGTTAATGATGTGTTTTATCTTACCTTGCAGAATGCATGGTGGCTCAATATCGGAAGACTGTTGAATGGAGTTGGCTATGGGATTATATGTTACGTGGTAAATGCAGAAACACACAGATTCTCTGTTCTGATTAATTTCTAGAAGACCGTTGGTGATAATTTTGTGGCTAAACAGGTACCTGTGTACATTGCCGAAATAACACCCAAAAGTATCCGGGGAGCATTCACAGCATTAAATCAGGTGAAATATTTTGGGCTACTGCAGAATGTTAATCGTGTTGACTTGATGCATTGCCCGTTAACCTTTGCTTGGTCTTGTTGCAGTTTTTGTTATGCTGTGGCATTTCGTTGATTTTCTTTGTGGGAACTATTGTTTCCTGGCGTATCTTGGCTTTGATAGGTACTGTCTTCATTCTCTTCTGCTTTATTTTGTAGGACTGATCTTGAGAAACATCAAAAGGTCACTGTCCATGATTTCATTTTCAGGTTGCAGCCCCTGCCTACTTCAAATTTTCGGTTTATTTTTTATCCCGGAGTCTCCTAGATGGCTGGTAAGTTGTTTATGGAGTGTATCACGTACTCGTGAGGAGCCACATAGATCATTATCATTCTTATGAAACTTTAATATCGATTGTGGCCATCACTTTTTACTCTATGTGGCATCATTCAATGGTAACAATTTCATGTGTTTTATGTCAAAATTCGTTATTCAATGGAGACAATTTGGAGACAATTTGGAGACAATTTGAGGGTTGAGTAACCATGACATAGCAGAAAATTGATGATTAGTTGATGGGGCAATCTATATTGCACAAGTAGCATGCCGCATGCCATTGAAGAGTATTTTGTGGCACACCGCGATGTATTACAAGGCGTGGAAATCAATTTGAATTGCTTTCATGTGAAACATATTATTCTGTCGAAATTTTAGACTGAAAATGGGAAGAGTGTTAACGAATTCAATATTTTACCAAAGAATAGCTTCACTCGTGACTGAAATTGAAGTCTAGTGGAGAAATGAGAATGGCCAGAGGTACAGACATTATAATTTTTGTGAGAATTTAGAAATCTAAAATCATAAAATGAAGGTAATGTTGTGGAACTGTTCGAGTGAGGACTCTGCATTTTTCATTACAAGGAAGATGATTAGTGTAATTGTTGACAGGTAAAAGTCGGTCAAGAAAAGGAGTTTAGAGTCACATTGCAAAGACTCCGGGGTAGAAGTGTTGACATTTCCTGGGAAGCGGCAGATATCAAAGTAATTTTTCCATTTCATATGTCAACAAGAGAAAGTTTTCCCTTTTCCTTTTCCTTATTAATATTTTGGTTTGTATTGTCTTACAGGACTATACAGAAACCTTTGAGCAGCAATCGCAGTCTAGAATTCTTGATTTGTTTCAACGAAGATATGCTCACTCCCTCATAGTAAACCTCTCCTTCAAGATATTTGAATTGCTTACCATAGTTTGCTCTCTTTTCTTTCCATGTCCTAATAGTTTCAAAGCTTAGATAGGAGTGGGATTGGTGATGCTTCAACAATTTGGAGGCTCGGATGTATTTCCCTATTATGCGAGCTCTATATTTGAATCAGCTGGTAGAAATCATGCTATAAATTCATTAGTTAATCATAAAGAACAAAGGCTAGGGAAACTCAACTTATTATCCTGACAGATTTTTCCAGCAGCATTGGTACCCGAAGCATGGCAATTGTCCAGGTAATAGACTATCGAGAATTGTGCTGGAAGATGAATCTTGTTTGTCGCATTTTCAAGATTCCTCACCCGTTTTGCAGATCCCAGCAACCGCTCTCAGTGTAATCTTGACGGATAAGGCTGGAAGAAGACCGCTTTTACTGGTGACGAAACCAATACATATCAACATAATCTCCTAAAGTAAGCCAATCATGAGCATAACCAAATCTGACCTTCATTTCCAGGTTTCTTCTGCTGGAATGTGCTTGAGTTGCTTTCTTCTAGGATTCTCATTCTTCATGCAGGTACTCGAACACTAATAATGCCTACTCATTCTTCTTGATCTCTGGATTTTTGTTTTAATACCTTCCTATGAAACCAGGACCTGCAGTATTGGGAGGAAGTCACTCCCATTTTGGTGTATGTATGCATTATGGTAAGTCTGTGTAACTTGTTTTTCAAACTTATATGGCTAGCTCTTATGATTAAGGGCATAATGAGTTGCAGCTTAATCCTACTTTACCAGGCAATAATACACTGGAGGGCATACTTCGACAAAATAATAAAGGATTTTGCATGTAACAGTTCTTATTCAATTTTAGAACATATATGGCAAATGAATTTCTTTGTCCATTCATTGCTCAATCTGTCTAGGACAAGATGATGAAGAAAAAGAAAAAAAAGTTGGACCACATTTTATTTCTAGCAGGGAAGCAACATTCTAATAATTTTTCTTCACAGTAGTGCTGATTCAAGTCCTCAACCGTATTTCCAGGAGTAGTTGTATTGACATTACTGACAGATGATTATTGCTGTTAGGGGTATTCTATAGCTTACTCACTTGGCATGGCAGGGTTACCATGGGTTATAATGTCTGAGGTAAATAGATACTTTGAGTCTAACATTACACTCTATAATCTCCATTTCAAGATCACATATAGGATTCCCACTTGTTCTGATGCTCACATTTGCAATAGGTATTCCCATTGAATGTTAAAGGGTCGGCTGGAAGC
Organism: Eucalyptus erythrocorys; assembly: GCA_014182555.1. Classification (NCBI taxonomy): domain Eukaryota; kingdom Viridiplantae; phylum Streptophyta; class Magnoliopsida; order Myrtales; family Myrtaceae; genus Eucalyptus; species Eucalyptus erythrocorys. The sequence continues at coordinate 29,485,322 of CM024600.1, read as the reverse complement.
CTGGTGACCTTCGCAAAGTGGTCCTGTGCTTGGATTGTTAGCTACACTTTCAACTTCATGTTCGAATGGAGCGCAGCCGGTAATTAATTTTCCATTCTCTCCTTCTTGTTCTATACTTGTCACCAGCTATGCCTCTCTGGAGCCTATACACATGAACTGACAAATCTCTGTCTTGACTATGCTGCTTTCAGGAACCTTCTTAATTTTCACATGCATTTGTGGTTTAACTATTTTATTCACTGCAAAGCTAGTGCCAGAGACCAAGGGGCGAGCATTGGAAGAATTGCAAGCATCACTTGCCCAATTTCAGCAATGATTTGTACTTTATGTTGAAATCTGAATCGGTAGGATGAAGCAACCAAGACCAATGTCTGCAACTCTGGCTGGATGTGTGTCTACTTCTATTTTTGGTGCCTAAAAGTCAGTAAATTATTTTCCAGAGGCACCTGTATGTTCTTGATTGCTTAGCTGATACCAAGACATAAGGTTGACATGGATCATCTAAGAATGTAATAATTTATTCCGACAACTACTTTGTAACATATTCCACTCACCCAGGACAGAGGAGGAGAAAATGTGTTAAGTCTGATACTTGTTACCGCGTTTTCATATGATAACATCACTCGAACCGTGATGAAGTGCGTAGCTGATTCAGGATCACTCAAGTACACCGCAAGAAACTCATTTTTGCAAAAAAGATGTCAAATGATCTTCACTAATTACTTCAGTCACATTTGTGAGAAAGATGCCATTTGAGTACTCACTTTGGCCTGCCTCTTTGTTTCGCATATGCTGTGGACTTTTCTAGGCAATTGTGCTAGTTGCTACATTTCTTGATAAGATTAGTACACGTCAAGTAGAAGCTACCAGTTGGCATGTTTTTACAATGCAGAATGCAGACTGGTTATTCTTCACCAGCCGAGTCTGGCATTATGGATAGCAGTGGCAAGGCCTATAATGCATTCGCGCTATATCTCTAGACATGTTCATCTGTCAATATATTGCAAAATAAGATTTGCTCGAGTGAAATGAAACGCACGAGACTTAGCAGACTGGCTAAAAGTGACATTTCTATTGGTGACACCAAATGGATAAATGGAAAGTGGATCTCAACTCGTATTGACATTCTCCCCAATCTTTTCATGTTAGGGTGCTCACTTTTGGTTTGATACAACAGTTGGAGGCCTAATAGCGGCTCTGGTAAACAGGAGGGCAACAGACTTGATTTGTCTTAAATGAGTAAGAGATCCTCTTTCCCTCTTGCTCTTGGAATTTCAATGAAGAACCCGACAGATCTCATGGGGATTCTCAAAAGATGTGATGCAGGCAACTTGGCTTTCTCAAATATGTTGCCCTGTTCTCGCATCTTCAGAATTCATCTTTATTGTAGATGACTCAACTAACAGGCTTAATAATCCAAATTGCATTTCCCACCTTTCAGGCTTATCATTTGGATGAGTTCATTCAGATTTAGTGCCGTTGGATGTTTTTGTGTTACTGCATTTGTGAAATTTGCACTTACAAGCAATCTGTCTGGCTGGTTAAGGGATCACCATCAGGAAAAGAAAATATTCACTTTTGACCTTCTTCCAGCTAAGATGCGAGGAAAATATTCACCACCTATTCTTGTGACTGATCAAACCATGGATAAGGCTATACTGCATTTAATCTACGGAATACTTGTTGGCTGGATATTGGAGGAAGACTGCTGAACGGGCTTGGCATTGGGAATACATGTTACACGGTATATGCAGGAACATTTGGACTTAATTGTCCTAATAAATGTCTAGAAATTACTTTGTTGCTGAATTGATCAACATTTGTAATTCCACTTGGATGAACAAATTCTCCAGAATGTATTTTTAAAAAATTGTGAACGAAATCACAGGGACTCCCCTACCGTCTGCTAACGAAGATGACAAACTGGTCTGGACAGGAAAAATATCACGAGCCTACTCAATAAAAAGTGGGTATCGACTTGGAGAAGATGAAGATAGACCAAAAAGGGAGCATGCATCTTCTTCCTGTCAGAGTCTTAAGAGTCCTGTAGTATGAAATAGGGCGACTGAATATCTCTCCCAAACTGAAAATTATTTTCAAGGAATCTGTCAAAGTGCATTGCCTCCAAGAGGAAAGTTACTCAAGAGGAGGATTTCAATTGACCTGCTGGTGTCCCTTTTGTAAGCAGAGCCCTGAAAACCCTGAACATCCTTCCTCCTTTGTCTATTTACAAATGATATATGGTCAGATCCACAACTGATGACCCGATATCAAGCCAAAGCCTCATCAGCATCGACCAGTGTCTAGTGAACTACAAAAGCTCCTTAGAAGACTTACCATCTGTCACTACCCCGCCGAGGGATCTTTATGTATCCCCAAGGGGGTTTGACGAATTTTTAAGCGGGCATGACTGGTTCCTCTTGCAAGGTGGGGCAGTTGGAAAAAAAATGGCTTCCAATTGGATAGAAAACAATAAAGTCGGATCTAGTAATCAAGTTGGACTTTGAGATGAGATATCACTTTCTTTAAGGATTTATTTACCCCACATTAAATCGCAGGTGTGCAAAGTGGCATACCTGCACGTGGGTATGGTAGAGTCTAGCCCACAGCCAATCCATTCCTTTAGGTAGACAAAAGAAACTCCACATTTATTAATTGATCCACTTCCTATCACTTTTCCTATGTGAGATAAGGAAACATGCACTTAATTTGCTTTTACAAGCAAACTTCCAATGGGGGCTAATTCTTGACACAAGCTCTCCCAAATCCTAATGAATGCAACTTGGTTTTCTCATTTTAAATTGTGACATGTGGTTTTTCGTTAGAAGCTCTCACCAACCTCTTATGAGCCGACCAGAGGCCAAGTAAAATAAGGGAGTTTGTTTTACTTCTGCAAACCAAAGACCAGGAACATAGAGACGTGATTACGCTAAAGTGTTATTCAATGTCCAATTTAGTACCTTTTGCTTTTCACGTGAAAACAGCCATGTAATGTTTCACACTTTCATTTTCCTAAAACAAGAAAATCTTATGTTACCAAAATTAAGCAGAGCAATAATTAAACACGCTATGACGATATAAACACAAATAAAGTGCGATAAGGAAAACCCTGGCCATATCGAGCAAATTTAACATCGCCTTGTTACGGGTTTCCGTAAGCTATTGAACGTGCAATAATCCTGAACTATGGAATGCAATTTCCAAACTAGATGCTCACAGTGAGATATTAAACCGATTAAAATGAAACTAAGCTTGAATTAAGCTAAATACTAGGGTGCAGTTTCTATCTAAATGTAATTTCAATTTTTTAAAATCTTTTTTACTTATCTTTCTTCAGACAAATATGATTTAAAGTCCAAATAGTACTAAATGCATGCCGGGAAAGTAAATGCACGTTTGGTAACGTTTATGTTCCGGTGAATAATTTTTGAACGGAAATAGTTTTTTTATTGTTTCTGTTCCAAGGAACAATTTCTGAGTATAAGAATGCACTTAGTAACTGTAAAAAAAAAAAAAAAACTCTAGGAATAGAAATGCTTTTGGTTGGGCGAGCTCGGCTCGCCGAATCTAGGCGAGCCGGAGCTCCCCTCGCCGAGGGCCGGCAACGCTCCAGCGAGGTCACCGGCCCTCAACAGCCGGTCGCCAGCCATGGTTGAGGTTGGTGACCGGCCAAAAAGAAGAAGGAAAGAAAAAAGAAGTGTTTCTTGAAATTGTTTTCGGTAATAGAAATTAACTTTTTTCTACTTCTTGTTTCTGTTCCAAATCTGTTCTCAAGAACAAAAAAATAGATTTTTTGTTCCCGAGAACAAAAGTTTTACCAAACGTGATTCTGTTCTTTTTTTGTTTCCCGAAACAGAAACAAAAATAAACAAACAAGCCCTAATAATCCAAGTACCATGCTAAGAGTAGAACTAAAGCTTCCTTTATATTACGGAATTTTCCTTTTGGGAGAACATTTTCCTCATTTTTCAGCATTTGGATTGCTTAAAAAAATGAGTCAAAGGAAAATATTTTATGAGTCAACAATCAAAAATTATTTTCCAAAACATGATTGGACATTAGCACTTAGAACAGAGACTCTACGCTTAGGCACAAGAAACCAACTCCACTTCTTGAGTTTGTGGTAACGAGCTTTGGGCCAAGTTCATCAAGGTCGAGCTCATCAAGGCCAGGCCTAGGTCCAAAGAAGCTAGTTTCAGGACCTTAGTACTAATGCCAAGTTCGCCCATGCTTAGACCTAGATCCATAGAGGTCGAGTTTGGGACTTTGATGCTCGGGCCCCTATCCACAAAGGTTAGGCTTGGGAGATCCGTGACCATGCCCGCATCCTAGGTGCCTAGGCTAGGCTCCACTAAGAATGGGTCAGGGTCTATAGAGGTTGGACCCAGGACCCAAGACCTATGGTCGATTCCCTAATGCTAGGCCTGGTTCCATAGAAGCTAGGCTCAAGACCTTAGTACTTGAGCCTAAGTCCATTAAGGTCGGGCTTAGTTTTTAAAAGTCGGACTTAGTCCACAAGCCTTGGCTCCTCAGCGCTCAGGTTTGAGTTCGTCAAGGTTTAGCCCAAGTCCATAAGGTTGGGCTTGGGTTTAGATAGGCTAAGCTTGGGATTTTGATGCCTGTGCTTGCATCCCCAACACTTAGGCTTAAGTCCACAAAGGTTAGCCCAAGTCCACAAAAGCCAGGGTTAGGACCCTAGTGCCGGTGCTCAGGTCCTCAGCTCCCAAGCTTAGGTTATCAAGGCCAAGCTAGGTTCCATAAAGGCCGAGTTCAGATCACCATTCCCCTGCTCCCAATGCTCGAGCTTGGTTTTGACGGCCTAGGACCCTTATGCTTGCGCTTGAGTCCCCAATGCCAAAGCCTAGGTCCATATAGGTCAAACTAAGGTCCATAGAGCTCAGGTTTGGAACCTCGATGCATGTACCTCATCCCTATCTCCCAAGCTCAGGTCCTCAGTGTTCAAGTCCAGGTTTGTCGAGGTTGGCCTAGGACCTCAGTATCGTTGCTTGTGTCCTCGACACTTTGGGCCCAAGTCCATTGAGGCAAGGCTTGGGTCCACGAAGGCTAAGCACTGGGATCGCAAGCCCAGCCTTCATGGACTTGGGCCTATGTGATGGGGATTGGGGCATGACACTAGGGTCTCGTGCTTGGCACCCATGAACTTGGGCTTGACCTTGATGGACTTGAGCCTAAGCATTGGGGATTTAGGCATTGGCACTAAGTTCTAGGCTTGGCCTCCATGGATCCAGTCTCGGCCTTGATGTATCCAAACATGAGTGTCGAGGATCCGGGCATGAGCATCAAGGTCCCAGGCCCAATTTCTAAGGAGGCCGAATAGTGCATGTCTATTTAGAAATATAAAAGTAAGTTTTCCTTTCCAAATAATGGAACTAATTTCCATTTCTTTTTTAGAATTTAGTCAAACACTGACAAATTACTATAATATTTCTGAAAATGACTTCTCGGAAAATATTTTGTAGAGTTTATAATTTTCCGTGAAATAAATGGAGTCTTAATATGATGCAAACACTTAACATGACATGTAAATTATGTAAACATGTAGGGGATGTCCCGGACCACTTGAGGATTTCGCCAAGGAGTGAAATTAAGTCGAGGACTCGCTCTCTGGCGGGTCACACGTCGAGATGCCTAGTCCGGGCCCATACTAAATTCCGTCACATTCTTCACACAAGACATCGAATCTTTTATCCCAACTTTTATTAAGAGATACCAACCTCATGAATAACTCGTACGCATATGATAGCATAGAATAAACAACGCAGCATAACCCGGTTATAATATGTAGACATTTTTTTTTTTTTGGTAAAGGGTAAATATATATTAACTTAAGAACCAAGGAGCTACACAAATGTACAGCAATAGACCCAGACACCAAGGCTTACACTCAAAAGACAACCGGTCAACAGAGTGGAAGAGTGCTTGGGAAGGGGGCGGGGGAGCTGCAGAAGAGGAACGAAAGAACAACAGCTAGAACCAGCCCAAACAGCAGCCAAAAGGATTTGAAACTTAAGAACCTTTTCCTTCGCGGGGTTACTATTCACCCAGACTCTCTCTAGCTGGTGCAAGCAGTTACTGTTCACCGGAGTGCAGTTTTGCTGATTCCAGCCATTCTGGCTGTCCGTTGACGCTCTTCTTCGGAGACGAGCTACGCCTAGACCCGATCTATGCTTCCACCGAACAGATTTCCCCGGTATGTCTTCTGTAATCCGGAATCGCGATCTGAAAATCTAGGGTTCTATTTTGCGCGAGTTGTTCTTCGCTCGGATGGCTTCCTCGTCCGCTGCTCATGCGAGCATCCTCGGCAAGGGCCCTATCTCTGATCTGAAGGATGCTTCTATCCCCCCTCCCTCTTGTCCATCCCCTGTTCGATTTGCCTCGGTTGTTAGGGGTGCTCGGGGTCGTTCCCGAAGCAGAGGGAGAAGCAGAGCAAGGAAAGCTCGGCCTCGCCTAGGCTTCGCCCCTCTACCTTCTGTTGTTGGCGAAGCATCCGCCCCACCATCGGACAAAGATCCGAAGAGCAACACCATTGATGGGAATGGAACGAATGTTGTTCGGCCTTGTCTCCCCCCTGCTCGAACGTGGGCTGCAGTTACTCGTTCAGCTATAAAGGGGTATAAATTGTCTTACTACCCGCCTGCTGTTGTGGATAATGAAATAATGCTGCAGATTACACCTGAGATTATGCAGGCTACTCATCCTTGTTGACACCTAATTTTGGGGGTTCATTTTTTGCTAAAAAATAAAAAAAATAAAAAATGCATGGCATATAGTTTAGGTAGATTTGATTTTTTGATTTTTTGTTTTATTTTATTAAAATTTTTACAGATTTAGGAAATATATACCGAGATATGCATTTTGCGCAAGAAGGGGAATTTTTGGATAGGATATGCAAAAAATATTTCAGTGATATATTTAGGGGTATCGTGCTTAAGTAAAATTAGAAATAAAATATACCCCAAGGATTTAATTTTTCGGCTTATAAAAAGGGCTCGTGTACAGTTAATTGAGGGGTCTCCTTTTCGAAAAAAAGAGAAAAAAGAAAGTGAAGAAAAGTGAAAGGGAGCTGTCGGAGGGTGAGCTGAGGGAGAGAGAAAAAGAAAAAAAAGAAAAAAAGAAAAAGAGAAAGTGAGCTGAGGGAGAGAGGAAAATAAAAAAAAAAGAAAAAGAAAAAGAGGCCAAAGCCCCCTTTCCCCCTTGCGCGTCCGTTCGTCTTCTCGAGGGGAAGTCCTCGGCGCCGCCGCCGCCGTCGACGCCATCGCCGCCGCCTCTCCCACTCGAGCCGCCGTCGACGCCATCGCCGCCTCCTCCAGATCTAGGAGCCGTGTCGCCAGCCGCCATCTCGCTCCACCCTCGCCGCGCCGTGCCTCCTCGAGCCGCGACGCCCCCGCGCCTAGATAACGCGACGCCCTGAGGCCCTCGCCGAGGTTAGCCGCCGCCGCCGAACTCAGATCCAGGCCTCCTCGACGCCCTCGCTCCGCCCTCCGCCGTCCCGAAGGCTCCGCCGCTCCAGATCCGTCGCCCCTGAAGCCCCTTGCTCCGCCCGCGAAGCCCAGGCTGCCCTGAAGCCTCGGCGTCCCGATCCCAGCACCAGTACGCCTCGATGCGTCCCGATCCCAGCGCCGCAGCACCCCCGACGTTGCCAGCCGCCACCGCCGAGCCAAATCCGAGCGCCGCGCCACCGGTCCGTCGAGCCCCGACCCCCCTTGCCGCTGTGACCCGGCCCCGACGCCGTCGCGCCTCCGATCCGACGCCCCGCGCCCACAGCTCGCGCCCATGACGTCCCTGCCTCCCCTGCGTCACCCCGCGCGCCCCCGTCCCGACGATCTAGCCACGCCACCGTCGCGCCGTCCCCGAGCGCTTGCCGGAACCCTAGCCGGCGTTCCCACGCCGCCCTCCTCCTTTTCCTCTTTTTGGCTGAAAAAAAAGAAAAGCGAAAAGCAAAAAAATCAATTAGGTAGATTTCTTTTTTTTTTTTACTTTATTTTATTTTTAGTGTTTTACTGTTATTTTTATTGTTATTGTTTCCTTGTTATTTATTTTTGTTAACAACATCGGGCCCCGATATGTGATTGGAAATTCCAATTTATCCCCTAATTCGCAACCGCGCTGAGTTTTTTATTTCGTCTATAAGGCTTTAGACGAAATAATTAATTATGCGGAATAAAATTGATATTTTGATCTTTAAGGCTTAAGATCAATTTATCGATTTTACTAGCGAAATATTACCCCTTGATTTGAATGATATGTGATATCCTTTTTGGGTAATGTTGAATGAACTTGATTGTTTCTATTTATCTTGAGAAATGCTTGAGTTAGAATATTGCATGTTTAGGGTTATTCGTACATTTAGGTTAAGCATCTTGTTTATCATGAATTTTCAAAATAAAAGAATCAAAAGAAATAAAAAATAAAAAAATTCAAAAATTCAAATTAACTAGTTTAGGTTGCATGTTTAATTATTAGAAATTGTTAATTTCAAAAACAAAATAAAAACTAAAAAAAAATCTTAAATTAGGATTAGTTTCTTTATTGTCTTGCATATTTAGATTAGGGATTTTATTTTAGGTCATGAAAAAACAAAGAAAAAGAAAAAAAAAGCAAAATTCACTTAGGATGCTAGTTTTTTTTTTTTTTTTGGTCGAAACTTAGGATGCTAGTTGAATTGCATGTTAAATTTTAATTAAAAAAGCAAAAATCAAACAAAAAAATCATCAATTTTTAGAATAGAATTGCATGTTTAATTTTAAGCTTAGATCATTTTTTAGATAGATTGCATCTTAGGCTAGAAATTACTAAATCAAAATAATGTCTTAATTTAAATTAGGATAACCTAATTCCTAGTTTAAATAGGGTAAAATTTTAATTTAGTTAGGAATTTCATTCAAATATCTTAGGATAGATTACTTCCACCTTTTTAGGATAAATTGCGATTTTTAGAAAAATAAAAAAATCATAAAATCAAAAATCAAAAATCAAAAATCTTGCATGAGCATGTAGAATTAGGAATACGATTTAGTAAATAAGACATTTAGGCTAGTAAATTAGGTTTTTTTTTTTTAGGATTATATTTTTAGAAATCTCTTTTAAATAGGTTAGGATTAGATTTAGATAATTTCATTATTAGAAAACTTGGCACATTTAAAAAAAAAAAACAAAAAATAAAGAAATGGTTTTCTGAGTCAAAATAGGGTTAATTTAAATTAATCCTAAACATGAATTAGAAAATCATTCGTTTTAGGGCTTTTGTCAATTCAAAATTTCAGGTAAAAAAATAAAATAAAAACGTTAGGTGCATGATTTGCATTCTAAGGCCATTTAATTTAAATTTGCATATTAGGTCATTTAAATTGCAATTATTGCATTTCATGTCATATAATTTAGATCATTTTGTCATGTCATATTAGGCTATTAGCATGCATTGCATTTAGATTAAATTCCATTAAATAAAGTGAGAACAAAAAGAGAAATTTGCGTGTTAATTAGAAACCATATCTAGGATTGTCGATGTGAATTCTAATTTAACATTGCAGATGCTTTTGCTGCTTTGAGGTAAGTTTTTGCAATCTATTTATTGTTTTTCTTGGGTGTTAAATTGGTGGACTGCGCACCCGCATGATCACCTCACATGTTAGGGAGATAAATTAAAATCGATTCAAGCTGCCTGCTAAACATTTTTCAAAATAAAAGAATGGTACCGAAAGGGCATTAGAGAAATCTAGTGTAACCAAGTCCCCGTACCCATAATCTCTGGTTCGTAGGAGTAAAGTAATCTCCCATTACTTTACTTGGGTTTCTAATCGATCCATCAAAAACTGATTAGTGGAGACTCCTTAATAAAAATCATTTGCATGTTAAGAATTCAAACCTAAGTGGCGAATTGGTATGGGCTTGGGAGAGCCCGAGTTAAGTCTAGGCTTAACAATCCATTAGCCAAACTCTAGGTGGTTCACACCCGAAAAAATTGGTCGCGACAGCTTGGCGACTCCACTGGGGACTTGAGTTAAAACTCTTAGTGGACTTAGGCCAATTTTTCTTTTCTTCTGAAAAATGTTTTTGTTTGGCAACAAGGATCCCAGGGACGTCCCTAACATTTAAGGTGTTAAATGTTTTTGCAGATTGGGAGGTATAAGGGGAAGTGTTTGCTGACCTTTGTTTTGCAGGGAGGTGTAGGAATGAATGGTTTATTTTTATATATGAAGTGTTGCTTGATATAAATTGTTATGCATGCTTTGCATTTAACACTACACTTTTGCACACACAACCTGCCGCCGGACTTGGGCCGCACTAGGATATTTAGGATGGTATTGAGTTGGATACGACTTTGACCGCGAGACCGCGTAGTAGAGGTTGCCCAACTCAATCCCGAAAGTTTCTTTCTTGGTGTCAAAAATGTTTACCTCTGCCCGCGAGGCTGCTTCGCATTGGGGTATCATTCTTGACTGAGCCGGAGTTAGAAGGGCTTGACTTAGTATGCAAGGCTACAACTAAGTCATCCCACCCTTTTAGCTCCACCTTGTTTAGCCTTCCTAGTTAGAAATCGAACCTCACGTTTCATGTGCTTGTCTATGTGGTTGCTTTAATTGCCTTGTGAAGTAAGTTTTCTACCCCTTACTCTTGCAATTTACTTATGGTATTTCGTCTTTCTTTCGTCGGTCCATGACATTAGGTTGATCAAATCCTGATTTATAAACAATGGGAAGATCCGACATTCGATTCGTGCCTGCACCAAAGGTTGAACTTAAATCATGGTGGGATCGTGCGGGCCATGATGGCCAAAGCTATGTTAAAGGTAGACTGGGTCGCCTTACTCCCCTTCTCGACATCGATGTTCAAAGTGGCGTCATGCAAGCACTCGCTCATTTACGGTGTCCCCAAACATCAACATTTATATTTGGTAAGCATGAGCTCACCCCGACCTTGGAGGAATATGGCATCGCCATAGGAAAACCTTTGGAATTGGATCTAATAAACCCACCTCTTGGAATAAAACCTGCATCAATTTTGTCAGATTTTCTTAGGATGGATGAGGATCGAATTAAAAGAGTGCTAAAAGATAATTGTCTTGCATGTCCTTTTTCCTTCCTAGATCAAAGTTTTGCTGATGCAGACACTCTTTTGAAAAGCAAAATCTTCATCTTAGCCTTTTTCGGGTTTATTATTTTTTCTCTCCGCAAAGGAGCTATTAATCCTACTATTATATGGGTTGTCAAACAAGTGTGTGCTGGGGTGGGTTTTGTCAATACCATTCTAGCTGAAACATTTTTGTCACTTACCCGATTCAAGGAAGATGAGGATAAAACTTTTCATGCACCAATTGAACTCTTACAAATCTGGTTCTTTTCTCACATGAGAAAGATCGACATTCACATGCATATTATTAATGTTACTGATTCTCATCATCCCATTGAGGTATTCAAAAAGTATCGGGATCGAACTCCAAATCTTTCTTACTCAAAATGGATCAAATTGTTGAAAAATTCCAATACCAAGAGTTTCCTATGGCATGCTAAATGGTTCCAAGTCTCCGAGGCACGCCTCACTCATGGCGATGATGAGCCAATTCCATTACTGGGGATCACCGGTGCTACTTCTTTCTATCCACTCCGAGTGGCCCGTCAATATCGAGTTGTGCAGGACCTGCCACCCCCTCTCAAGCTTGGTTTGTTCCAAATTCAATTCACTACCAAGGATGGTGATCACAAGAGATGGCTCCACTGCATCGAACAAGCTTGGCTCGCATGTCGCGAACAAAAGTTGAACTTGCCCGAGGATGAGCTTGAAGGGAAGGAAAAGGTTTACCATGCCACTACTCGATACATCCGTCGACACAAAATTCCAGTCAGTATCTCCCGAAGGTGCCGGATGTGACTGAGAGGCCCACTCGGCAAGCGGAGCTTAATCGTCACAAGAGGAAGATTGAGCAACTTGAGAAGCAAGCCAAGAAGGATGCCAAAGAGAAGAGGCAATTACGTCGAGCGTTGGCTTCCCATTTGTTTATGGATCGGGCTAAATAAAGTGGCTTGAGTCAATTTAGTCTTTCTACTTTAGCTTAATGTCTAGGAAGTTGAGTCATTTACTTTATTTGTCGAGAACTTTTCAAATGTCATTTTCAATCAATTTCATTAATAAAAGTGGTTAGATTTTCGTCATGGGCCGGCACATTTCATATCAAGGTGCTTATGTATGTTCATTCATGTTAAATCAATTAGGTGGCAACGGACCCTCCACGCTCACCCATTATCATGCGATCAAGGGCCAAAATGGCGGAACAAAATGAGATGCATGATCGTATGTCCAATATGGAAGATCGCTCCGTCGCTAGCTGCCTCCATGGAGGTTATAATGACTCAATTCAGATCATTCCAAGTCAATACGATTCCTCCATCCGTTCTTCCTTAGGCCGTTATCCCGAAGCAAGCGAGATAAGCCCTCAAGTAATAATGGCATACCTGATTTAGAAGACGACCCATCCCCGATCAATGTGGAAAAGGGAAAGTTTGTTGACCTCCCCAAGACAGAGCCGGATGAACGCTTCGCGAAACTTGAAGAAAAGGTGAAACAACTGCAGGAGTCACAGAACTCACTCCCTTTTGACTTGTTGGTCTATGACCCGACAAGGTCAAGATGCCGAAGAAGTTCAAAATGCCAGAATTTGAGAAGTACGATGGTACTACCTGCCCAAAATCTCATTTGCAGATGTACCACGTACGCATGGCCCAATATGTCAAGAACGAGCCCCTCATGATCCAATCATTTCACGCAAGTTTGACTGGACCAGCGCTAAACTGGTATGTGATGAAGAATGTGAACCTTCTGGAGACCTGGATGAGGTAGCCAATGCCTTCATCAAGTAGTACAAGTTCAACATGGACATCGCTCCTTCCCGAGAAGATCTTGAGAGGATAGAAAAAAAGAGGAGCGAGTCGTTCAAGGAGTATGCCGTGAGATGGCGGAATCTGGCTGCTCAAATCACTCCTGAGCCTACTGACAAGGAGTTGATGAAGCTATTCATAAAGACCCTCTCATCTGAATTCCGTAATCGGATGGCAAGCACTTATGTCGAGAGTTTCAACCAGCTGATTCCAGTGGGAGAACAAATTGAAATGGGGATAAGGGAAGGATGGTTTGCTGAACCGTCAAGTAAAATATTCTCTGCTAAGAAGGAGAAAGAAGCTGTTGTGGACGTGAACATGGCTTACAGCCAAGAAAGTATCAACCGTGGCTCGCCCGTCCAGATCAATCCAAGGCAACAACAAACTAGTGGTCGTCAACAATTTCTAAATAATAAAAGGGAATTCACTCCTCTCCTTGGATCTCCATCCCAAGTGTTGGCGATCTAAGAAAGAAAGGCTTGCTTACTAGTGAGCCAAAACGCCCTAACCGCAAAACCCTTCGTAGTTACGATCCAACAAAGAAGTCTGATTACCATAGTGGGGAATTGGGGCATTCAACTGACGAGTGTTTCACCCTCAAACACAAAATTCAAAACCTCTTGGACACGAAGGCCTTTTCGTTCCAAACCGCTCGACCAAATGTCCAAAAGAATCCGCTACCGGAGCATGAGGGTACAGTGAACGCTATTCTGGAATCTGAAGTTGGTCGCATCAAGAACTCGATGTACATGTGACGGATGCTTACAATGGCCTAGTGAGAGCTGGGTATTATCCGGACCATGAAGATATTCCCCTATCACTAATGAAGGAAAGAGTTGCCAAAATGGTTGACGACGGCATTATAGTTTATGCTGACCGTAATTGCATAGTTTCAACTATTTCCCACATCATCATCGATTGGGAGGAGGAACAAGCCGCACTTGTTGCTGAAAAAGAAGAAGTTGATCCTTCACTCGCAGACATGCCCCAGTTAGAGGACGCATCCGATGATGAGATAGTGATTGAAATGCCACAGCCATATGAGTATGTTAGCAACAAGGCCGTCCCTTGGTCCTATGACTTGGATGTTGGCATTGTCACAAGGTCTGGCCGGACTTATGCTCAAGCAAATGCTCAACCTGCAAAGCCTGTCACTGATGAAGAGGCCAAGAAATTTCTGGCTGTAATAAAAGCAAGTGAGTATAACGTGGTCGATCAATTGAGGAAAATGCCCGCCTGTGTCTCTTTGCTTGAGCTCCTGCAGACATCGCCTGTGCATCAAAAGGCACTAATGAAGGTGCTAAGTGAAATTCATGTGCCAGAGACAATCGAGGCAGACAAGTTAGAAGAATTTGTAGGATCAGTCCTTCTCAAGGATTTGATTGCCTTTTCCGATGAGGAATTCCCTCTTGAGGGTAGAGGGCACAACAAGGCACTTTACATATCCTTCAAGCACAAGACTACCCATGTGTCATGAGTGCTCATTGATAATGGGTCCGCCCTAAATATATGCCCGTTGGCTACTCTTCACCGCCTCAAAGTTGACCCATCCAGGATACATGGTGCAACGACCTCTGTGCGAGCTTTCGATGGCACGAAGAAGGACGTGATTGGGCAAATCCACCTTAATATACAAATAGGGCCGGTCGTCTTCAACATTCCCTTTCAAGTGTTGGACATCCCTACTGCATTCAACTTCTTACTGGGTCGTCCCTAGATACACACCGCGGGAGCAGTACCTTCAAGTTTGCATCAGGCTGTAAAGTTCGTGATTGAAAGGAAGTTGGTCACCGTGTATGGTGAGGAGGATCACCAGATCTATCAGGAGACGGCCATCCCCTATGTGGAGCCAGACTCCGAGTTTGAAGCGAGCTACCACTCGTTCGAGTTAGTATCCACCATACATGCTTCTCCTGACTCGACACCTCCTACTCCCGAAGTTTCAAATGCTGCCCTTATGGTGGGAAGAGTGATGGTCGGGAATGGTTTCATTCCTGGTGGTGGTCTTGGAAGAAATGGCCAAGACATTCGAGACCCCATTGAAGCCCCTCAGAGGTCCCATCCTATTGGATTAGGGTACCATGGAAGAGGTGGACAAAATTTTGGAGGAAGAAGACAAGAAGGACCGAACCCAACGCCTAACCGAAGGCAGGGGAGCCAAAACCCGTTGCCCCCAAGTACTCATGAAACATTCCTTGGTCCTCCAGTAATGATGTAGGATGAGGCAGAAGTGATAGACACCCTAGGGCAGCCGAGCGGCAAGTTTGACTACCTGGTGAAATTTCGGCCCCTCCAAGCTTCTACATAGATCCCCGGAGCATTGTCCCAGATAGATGGGGTGGCATGGATGATCCGACACCCCCGAAGACCGAGGACCCTGAAGACATGCTGGAAGGAGTAACAAGCTTGTTCGATGACATCGTCATAGGAGCCATTGACGAAGGATCCCCGAAGAAATGGGCCCCGCCCACAAGAGTAACTCGTTTATCGATTTCTCGCATTCCCCTCGCGTGGGAATTTTTATTGCTTTCTAGGAATAATTATCGCTATCTAGCGATTATCTTTGATTTCTTTTTAGGACTTGGATTTGCATCTTCCATTCAATAAATGTAATTGATTGATGAATATCAATAAGATTACAAGTTTTATTTTGAGGGCATGATGAGGTACACCAAACCAGCCCGGTGATGATATCCAGCCGATAAAACAAAAGAAAAATCCAAGGAGAATTCTGAGGCCTGGGCTTCATCATGCTTCCTCGTGTCAAAATGTTTTAAAAAAAATCATTTTCAAAGGTCTTTCAAAAAGTCTTTCAAAAAAAAATCTCTTTGAAAAATATAGATTACTCTGTTTGTTTTTCTAATTTGTCTACTTCCTATTTCAGGGATAATCTTACAGACGCAAAGGCGTGGAAATGGTCCAATTCAATGCCACAAATGCTAGTGACGAAGTTCCTGGAGACTTGATTGAAGATTCCATTGAAGTGCAGCGTAGCTGGGAGCAGCATGAAAAAACCAAGGCTCTTACATCCGAGCAAACTGTCACTATCAATTTAAGTGACACTGAAGAAGCCAAGGAGGTCAAGATTGGGGCAAATCTCCCAAAAGACGAGGCTGAGCGCCTAATCCAGCTACTTAAAGATATCAGGAAATCTTCGCGTGGACCTATGCTGACATGCCCGGTTTAGACCCAACAATCGTGGAGCATGCCTTGCCTACTAATCCGGACGTGCCGCCTAAAAAGCAGAGGCTACGAAGGACCAAACCTTAGCTCTCAAAGAAGATTGAGGAAGAGGTGATGAAGCTTTTGAAGGTGGGATTTATTGAAGTCTCACAATATCTTGAATGGGTAGCTAACATTGTGCCAGTAATGAAGAAAGATGGTCGAGTTCAAGTCTGTGTCGACTATCGGGACTTGAATAAGGCTAGCCTGAAGGATGATTTCCCGCTACCTCACATAGACATCCTTGTGGATAGCACCGCTGGATTTGAGTTATTCTCGTTCATGGATGGTTTCTCCGGATACAATCAGATAAGGATGAAGGAAGAAGATAAGGAGAAGATTGCATTTATTACCCCGTGGGGACCTTCCATTATAAGGTCATGCCTTTCGGACTCAAGAATGCAGGGGCAACTTACCAACGAGCCATGGTAGCATTGTTTCATGATATGATGCATCAAGAGATCGAGGTTTATGTCGACGATATGATTGCGAAGACCCGACCTGGAAGAAGCCATGTTGAAACCCTGAAGAAGTTGTTTGATCGTCTTCGTGAATTCAAGCTTCGATTAAATCCCGCTAAATGCGTGTTTGGAGCAACGTCTGGTAAATTGCTCGGGTTCATTGTGAATAGTAAAGGAATTGAGATTGACCCATCTAAAGTTAAGGCCATATGTGAGTTACGGCCTCCATCGACGGTCAAAAGAAGTCCGAAGCCTTTTGGGGAGGTTGAATTACATTGCCCGATTCATTTCCCAACTGTCTGAAACTGCCAAGCCATTCTTCAAGCTCCTAAAGAAGAATGCGCGAGTCAACTGGGATGGTGAGTGTCGTGAAGCATTTGACAAGCTGAAGTAGTATTTGATGAATCCACCAGTTCTTGTCCCACCCTCACCGGGGCATCCCTTGATTCTCTACCTCACTATTCATAGTGAATCATTGGGTGCAATGTTGGCTCAAGAAAGTCCTGTTGACAAAAGAGAACGCGCCATTTATTATTTGAGCAAGAAATTCACTATATCAGAGCTGAAATATTCTGATGCTGAGAAAGCTTGTGCTGCATTAGTATGGGTGTTGCAGAGATTGCGGCAGTACACATTGCACTACCAGACGTTTCTCGTAACTAAGAATAATCCTATCAAGTATTTGTTTGATCGGCCAACTTTGGTGGGTAAGTTGGCTAAGTGGCAAATTTTAATCTCAGAATTTAATGTGCAGTTCATGCCGCAAAAGTCAGTTAAAGGTCGAGTGATCGCTGATATCTTGGTTGAGAATCCAGGAGTCTCAAGTAATGATGACGGTTCCCCAGATGACCGTGTTTTGAGTGTAGATGAAGGCTCATGGACAATGTTCTTTGATGGAGCCGTGAACTTGTCCGGCTCTGCACTCGGGCATCCTAATATCCCTGCACGGACAACATCATCCGGTAGCTGCAAAGTTGGTGTTCCCATGCACTAATAATATAGCTGAGTATGAAGCTTGCATCCTCGTACTCCAAGCTGCGATCGAGATGGGTGTGACCAAATTGAAAGTATTCGGGGATTCTGCACTGATCATATTATAGACCGTAGGAGAATGGGAAACCAAGAACCCCAAACTGCTCCCATACCACAAGTATCTAGAAGACCTGGTAAAGGAGTTCAAGGAAATTTCGTTTGAATACTTGCCAAGGTGTCATAATCAATTTGCGGATGCACTCGCAACTTTGTCTTCTATGTTACAAGTCACCAATGGGTTGGAAGTCGAGCCATTGAAAATAGAAGTTTTGCCGAGGCCAGCTTATTGCATGATCATAACTGAAGAATCTGATGGAAAACCATGGTATTACGATATCATGAACTACATTAAAAAGCAGGAATTTCCTCAAGGAAGTACTCCGCAAGAGATAGGAAATGCATCACGAAGATGGCATCAAAATTCTTCGTTAGTGGCGAAAATTTGTACATGAGGTCTCATGATTCGGTCCTATTGCGGTGTGTGGATGTAGCCGAAGCTACTCAAATCATGCAAGAAGTGCACGAGGGAGTATGTGGCCCTCATATGAATGGGCACATGTTGGCTAAGAAAATTATGAGATTAGGCTATTACTGGCTCACACTAGAGAGTGATTGCATCAAACACGTACGGAGTTGTCACCATTGTCAAATCTATGGTGATAAGATAAACGTTCCTCCAACTGAGTTGCATCAATTTTCTGAGCCATGGCCTTTCTCGATGTGGGGCATTGATGTGATTGGCCCGATAAATCCCAAGGCTTCAAATGGGCATCGGTTCATTTTGGTGGCAATAGACTATTTCTCCAAGTGGATTGAAGTTACATCCTTTGCAAATGTCACTTTGCACGCAAAGTGTTGCAAAATTCATCAAACGTGACATAATTGCTCGCTATGGCGTCCCCGAATCAATCATTACCGATAACGGGACAAATCGAACAACAAAATCGTTGATGAGCTGTTCAACGAGTTCAAGATCAAACATCCGAATTCATCCCCTTACCGCCCTCAAATGAATGGGGCTGTGGAGGCTGCCAATAAGAACATTAAGAAGATCTTGGCCAAGACAGCAGTAGAGAATTATCGAGATTGGCATGAGAGGTTAACTTTCGCATTGATGGCATATCGAACGTCTATCCGCACTTCTACTGGGGTAACTCCTTTTGCTCTGGTATATGGCATGGAGGCTGTTCTACCCGTGGAGATGGAAATTCCGTCCCTAAGAGTTTTATCCCAAGCAGAATTGTCTGAGGCTAAATGGATGCAACAAAGACATGAGCAAGTTGAACTTGATTGATGAGAGGAGATCAAGGCTCTTTGCCATGGCCAGACTTATCAGCGAGAGAGTGGCCGGTCCTTCAACCGGAAGGTACGACCGAGGCACTTCGAGGTAAATGATCTTGTTCTAAGGAAGCTGTTGCCAATTTTTCCAGATCCCGGGGAAAGTTTGCCCCAAATTACAGCGGTCCATATGTGGTGAAGAAGATACTTCCGGAGGTGCTCGATTCGGCTGAAATGGATGGTCGTCGCTTTCCACTCCGGTTAATTCGTCTTGTTAAGAAGTATTATCCATGATTGAATTTACTGTGTCATGTTTTGAATTCAAGTGCTTTTATGATGAATAAATTGCCTCAATAAGTGGCAAATTCAAATTTGTTGCAAATGTTGCATATTCTCCATAATGAATTGCGTGTGATGAATTGAGTGTGTCAAATGGGATATCTTGGGATGATGAAAGGCAAGCCTTATTCCATACACTATTTCGTACACTAACCCCCAATGAGTTGTGTGAAAAATTCCATGCCCGCAAGGAAAAGGGCGGTCTCGCAAAGGGTACGTTATCCAAAGTGATGAGGGGCGCTTTCTTCCTCTACCCAAAACACTACGAGGTATATCCATTGTTTAGCCCCTTGAGCCCACACACATGAAGAGTTTGTTTAAAATTACCCCTGTCAAGGATCATCCCACATTGGGACAAATTTGAAATCAAGGGTAGGAATTTTCTTATTTACACTTGCGTCAATCTTCGGGTATTGCTTTCGTAGTGTAACTTGTACAATAATTGAAGTGCCTTAAGATGATGAAGAGCAGTCATTTCTCTATCCTATACACTTTTATCCATTGCATAGCCCACTTGAGCTTATGAATTCATTTCATATTAAACCCAGGTTGGTGATCATCCCCCACACCGGGCAAGACAAATTCAAGTGGCATGAACTAGGATGCCCACAAAAAATGAAGGTTTTGATCAAAGAAAAAAAAGTGCAAAAATGGGGCATAAAAAAGTAGTGTGCCTGGTAAAAGCAAGGCCGAGGCCCAAAAGAAAAGAAAAAGAAAAAACACCTGATATGCTTAGCCATACCCTGAACAAGGTGGTACAAAAAAGAAAAGGAAAAAGCTCAAATGCTGTTCCAATCAATGAGTGCAAAAGAAAATCTTCGACATTGAAGAAGAAAATTGGTAGAAATGTCATGATGATCACCAACTTTACCCTTTAAACACTTTTTGAGCCTAATCATCCTTTCGTTTCTTAACCCATAAACCAAGCCTACGTTACGTCCCCTGCAAAGTCTCTTCAGATTAGGGCACTTAAATTAACGTAAAGGTTCATATGTTCGAAAGCATCGCTCGAAGGAGTGTGAGTAAGATAATTTCTGCCTCATTTCTCATGTTTCTTGACTTGTAAACCCCAAGATGATTGCAGAATATTTTTCAAATAAGCTTGACTCAAAGAGTCCCATTTGTTAAGCCATTGACCAAGCCCACATTATGGTCCCTCTTAAAAGACCTCTCAGATTGGTAAGATCGTACCACTTGCGAGATTGCTTGGACCCTTGTTTGGCATGATAAGGGTGAGATAGAATGATTAACGAATCTGTATCAAAGGTCGGGATAAAATAGCCATTTTAATGAGGATGAGAGAAAAGTCCTTTCAGACCAAAGGGTCCCTCATTTGACACATTCATGACACTCATGTGTTCAGAATGGAAATTAGATGATGCAAGATTGATGGAAATCATCGTGAACATCCATTAAATTGATGCTTGTTTATGATTGCAAACGCATGTTGCC
This sequence comes from Eucalyptus erythrocorys, assembly GCA_014182555.1. Lineage (NCBI taxonomy): Eukaryota > Viridiplantae > Streptophyta > Magnoliopsida > Myrtales > Myrtaceae > Eucalyptus > Eucalyptus erythrocorys. The sequence continues at coordinate 29,464,645 of CM024600.1, read as the reverse complement.
TCTCCTATAACCATGTTTTGTAGGAAACATATCCCTGAAGATTAGAGATTTTACCAGGTAAGTATATCTCTATCCATACCTTGAATATTTGTCATTGCACAAGTATTCCCTTTTAAGTATATTTGACACTCAATTGAGTTGTCCCCCAAAGATTTTTCTCTAGATTCAATCTGATTAAGGTGACCGAAGAATGGTTCGGGTCCTGGTCAGATGATTTTTGTCGCAAGGCTAGGCGACCGAAGAATGGTTCGGGTCCTGGCCAAGGAAAACCTCAGTCTAGGTGACCGTAGCATAGAACGGGTCCTAGACAGGATTCATTGCTTTAATAGGTGACCGTAGCATAGAACGGGTCCTGGAAAAGCAATTTCCCCATTCAGGTGACCGTAGCATAGAACGGATCCTGAAAAATTTCTTCGTCAAGGTGACCGTAGCATAGAACGGATCCTTAAAAGCACTTATTGCTTTCTGACCGTAGCATAGGGATGATCGTAGATCGTGAATGTACGGGTCCCGTGAAAGCGGAATCTTCACAAAGCCATGTTACTATTCTCGGGCGACCGTAGAATAGTACGGGTCCTGGACATGTAACACCCTCTACCTCGGACTACTTCATCCTCCTCGAAGCTAAGTTATTCCAGGTAGGTTCATTTACATTAGCATTTGCATGCATCATATAAATTGTATTTAAAAATGGAATCCAATTTCCAACCAAAAAAAAAAAAAAATCATTCATTGCTTAAGCATGGCCAAAATTAGGTCTCAATTTGTCTTTAAAGGTAACCTCTACGAGCTCACCTTCAAAGAGGGACAGCTGTTGAATCCTAATTTTGGGGGTTCATTTTTTGCTAAAAAATAAAAAAATAAAAAATGCATGGCATATAGTTTAGGTAGATTTGATTTTTTGATATTTTGTTTTATTTTATTAAAATTTTTATAGATTTAGGAAATATATACCGAGATATGCATTTTGCGCAAGAAGGGGAATTTTTGGATAGGATATGCAAAAAATATTTCAGTGATATATTTAGGGGTATCATGCTTAAGTAAAATTAGAAATAAAATATACCCCAAGGATTTGATTTTTCGGCTTATAAAAAGGGCTCGTGTACAGTTAATTGAGGGGTCTCCTTTTCGAAAAAAAGAGAAAAAAGAAAGTGAAGAAAAGTGAAAGGGAGCTGTCGGAGGGTGAGCGAGGGAGAGAGAAAAAGAAAAAAAAGAAAAAAAGAAAAAGAGAAAGTGAGTTGAGGGAGAGAGGAAAAAAAAAAAAAGGCCGAAGCCCCCCTTTCCCCCTCATGCGTTCGTTCGTCTTCTCGAGGGGGAAGTCCTCGCCGGCCACCGCCGCCGTCGATGCCATCGCCGCCGCCTCTCCCGCTCGAGCTGCCGTCGACGCCATCGCTGCCTCCTCCAGATCTAGGAGCCGCGTCGCCAGCCGCCGTCCCGCTACACCCTCGCCGCGCTGTGCCTCCTCGAGCCGCGATGCCCCCGCGCCTAGACACTGCGACGCCCCGAGGCCCTCGCCGAGGTTAGCCGCCGCCGCCAAACCCAGATCCAGGCCTCCTCGACGCCCTCGCTCCGCCCTCTGCCGTCCCGAAGGCTCCGCCGCTCCAGATCCGTCGCCCCTGAAGTCCCTTGCTCCGCCCGCGAAGCCCAGGCCACCCCGAAGCCTCGGTGTCCTGATCCAAGCACCAGTACGCCCCGACGCGTCCCGATCCCAGCGTCGCAACACCCCCGACGTTGCCCGGCCGCCGCGCGAGCCGATCCGAGCGCCGCGCCACCCGTCCGTTGAGCCCCGACACCCCCGTGTGACCCGGCCTCGACGCCGCCGCGCCTCCGATCCGATGCCCCGCGCCCACGGCTCGCGCCCGCGACGTCCCCGCCTCCCCCGCGTCACCCCCGCGCGCCCCGTCCCGACGATCTAGCCGCGCCGCCATCGTGCCGCCCCCGAGCGCCCGCTGGAACCCTAGCGGCGTTCCCCCGCCGGCCCTCCTCCTTTTCCTCTTTTTGGCTGAAAAAAAAAAAAAAAAGCAAAAAGCGAAAAATCAATTATGTAGATTTCTTTTTTTTTTACTTTATTTTATTTTTATTGTTTTACTGTTATTTTATTGTTATTGTTTCCTTATTATTTATTTTTGTTAACAACATCGGCCCCGATATGTGATTGGAAATTCCAATTTATCCCCTAATTCGCAACCGCGCTGAGTTTTTATTTCGTCTATAAGGCTTTAGACGAAATAATTAATTATGCGGGAATAAAATTGATATTTTGATCTTTAAGGCTTAAGATCAATTTATCGATTTTACTAGCGAAATATTACCCCTTGATTTGAATGATATGTGATATCCTTTTTGGGTAATGTTGAATGAACTTGATTGTTTCTATTTATCTTGAGAAATGCCCGAGTTAGAATATTGCATGTTTAGGGTTATTCGTACATTTAGGTTAAGCATCTTGTTTATCATGAATTTTCAAAATAAAAGAATCAAAAGAAATAAAAAAATCAAAAAATTCAAAAATTCAAATTAACTAGTTTAGGTTGCATGTTTAATTATTAGAAATTGTTAATTTCAAAAACAAAATAAAAACTCAAAAAAAAAAAAATCTTAAATTAGGATTAGTTTCTTTATTGTCTTGCATATTTAGATTAGGGATTTTATTTTAGGTCATGAAAAAACAAAAAAAAAAAAAAGAAAAAGCAAAATTCACTTAGGATGCTAGTTGAATTGCATGTTAAATTTTAATTAAAAAAAGCAAAAATCAAACAAAAAATCATCAATTTTTAGAATAGAATTGCATGTTTAATTTTAAGCTTAGATCATTTTTTAGATAGATTGCATCTTAGGCTAGAAATTACTAAATTAAAATAATGTCTTAATTTAAATTAGGATAACCTAATTCCTAGTTTAAATAGGATAAAATTTTAATTTAGTTAGGAATTTCATTCAAATATCTTAGGATAGATTACTTCCACCTTTTAGGATAAATTATGATTTTTAGAAAAAATAAAAAAATCATAAAATCAAAAAGAAAAAATCAAAAATCTTGCATGAGCATGTAGAATTAGGAATACAGATTTAGTAAATAAGACATTTAGGCTAGTAAATTAGGTTTTTTTTTTTTTTTTTTTTTTTTTTTTTTTTAGGATTATATTTTTAGAAATCTCTTTTAAAGAGGTTAGGATTAGATTTAGATAATTTCATTCTTAGAAAACTTGGCACCTTTTAAAAAAAAAAAACAAAAAAAATAAAGAAATGGTTTTCTCGAGTCAAAATAGGGTTAATTTAAATTAATCCTAAACATGAATTAGAAAATCATTCGTTTTAGGGCTTTTGTTAATTCAAAATTTCAGGTAAAAAAATCAAAAAAACATTAGGTGCATGATTTGCATTCTAAGGCCATTTAATTTAAATTTGCATATTAGGTCATTTAAATTGCAATTATTGCATTTCATGTCATATAATTTAGATCATTTTGCCATGTCATATTAGGCTATTAGCATGCATTGCATTTAGATTAAATTCCATTAAATAAAGTGAGACCAAAAAAGAGAAATTTGCGTGTTAATTAGAAACCATATCTAGGATTGTCGATGTGAATTCTAATTTAACATTGCAGATGCTTTTGCTGCTTTGAGGTAAGTTTTTGCAATCTATTTATTGTTTTTCTTGGGTGTTAAATTGGTGGACTGCGCACCCGCATGATCACCTCACATGTTAGGGAGATAAATTAAAATCGATTCAAGCTGCCTGCTAAACATTTTTCAAAATAAAAGAATGGTACCGAAAGGGCATTAGAGAAATCTAGTGTAACCAAGTCTCCATACCCATAATCTCTGGTTCGTAGGAGTAAAGTAATCTCCCATTACTTTACTTGGGTTTCTAATCGATCCATCAAAAACTGATTAGTGGCGACTCCTTAATAAAAATCATTTGCATGTTAAGAATTAAAACCTAAGTCGCGAATTAGTATGGGCTTGGGAGAGCCCGAGTTAAGTCTAGGCTTAACAATCCATTAGCCAAACCCTAGGTGGTTCACACCCGAAAAAATTGGGCGCGACAATCCTAAATGGGAGGATTGTCTGGTTGGATATTATATCGGAAAGAGACTTCCTTATCAATTGACGCAGGACACCCTTAAGCACACCTGGGGTGACAAGTTAGTTGAAGTAATTGCGGCTAATATGGGTTTCTATTACCTGCGCATTCCGAATGAGGAGTTTAGGAGGAAAATTCTCGAAGGTGGGCCGATTACGGTAGCAAAAATCCCGCTTATTCTCCATCAATGGCATCCTAAGATGGAGCTTAAGAAGGACTGTCACAATTCTGTACTTATATGGATCCGTTTAAGGAATGTTCCTGTTGTATGTTGGTCTGAACCTGGTTTAAGCACTCTTGCTAGTGCTGTTGGTAAGCCATTGTTTGTTGTCAGCAGAACAGAACATATGGCTATGGTTGCCTTTGCCCGTATTTGTGTGGAGATTGATGTATAGAGCTCGTTTCCTGAATTCATTATGTTTTCCCTTGATGGTGAAAATCGCTCTGTGGATGTTCATTATGAATGGGTGCCAACTATTTGCCCCTCCTGCTGCACTTTTGGTCATAGATGCACTGCCCCTGATGAATTTAAGTCTAAATCTGGCCCTACAGCTGCTAATCCAAGCTCAGTCCGCTCAGCTAATGAATGGAGGGAAGTGCGGGGAAAGCGTAACAACAGACCCCCAACTCAACCAGAGAACCCCCCTCCCTCACCTCGCATTATGGCTCCCCCTCAGTCAGCAGGTGTTAAAGATTCTGCAACTCAGCAGATGGAGCCCGAAATGATAAATTAGGTACTTGCGAATGAGGTAAATCTTCCCCCTCCGTCCTTCAAACTAATACTTGACATCCCTCTGGCCCCTCCTCTAGCAATTCAAGATTTAGGGAAATCCTCTTTGGAGTCATTGTCCTCAGATGAAGAAGTGGTGGATGAAATTGCTTCGGGTAGTAGTGAATCGGACTCACCTCTTGTGGTAGCCTCATCTATCCCGGAAGAAACTATCCCTCCCCCACCTCTCCCTGATCCTATGGTAAATGCTCCTGCTCGATTGAAAGGACCTCTTCGATATGCATATGCTAATGCGAGTATACCACCTAGCCCAAAACCGGTGCCCTCCTTGGTTAGAAAACGAGGAAGAAGGAAGAGGTAACCCCTCCTATCTTTTGTTTCCTATGTTTTTTGGAGTTTGGAATATTAGGGGTCTCGGTCTCCCCCTTAAGCAAGCTGAAATTAGGCATTTTGTGAGGACCAACAACCTTAGTTGTGTGGGCATTTTGGAGACCAAAATCTCTCCTGCTGCGTTTTCTACTGTTTCTGCAGCCCTTATTCCGGGTTGGCGGTGGTGCTCCAACTACACCCATTTGCATAGAGGGAGAGTATGGGTAGGTTGGAATCCCATTAATGCCTCTTCTGATATCTCTGATTGTTCGGCTCAGGCTATTCATGGTCGGTTGCTTTGTCTCATTAGCAGCAGTTCTTTCAATCTATCTATTATTTATGTGGAGCATACATTCGTTTTGAGAAGACCCCTATGGAATGAGCTTATGCGTCTTAGTCTTTTGCTCTCGGATTCGCCATGGATTATCATTGGAGATTTCAACGCGATTCGGGATGCTTCAAATAGAGCCGATTCTTCTAACTATTGGATCCCCTCGTTCAATGATTTTGGAGAGTGTCTTGCTGAAGCTGGGTTGGATGATCTGAGATATGTGGGAAATATGTTCACGTGGGCAACATCTTCGGGATCAGACTGCAGGCTCAGGAAAATTGATAGAGTTTTGATTAACTCAGCCTAGAATTCGATGTTTTCATTCTCGGAAGCATCCTTTTTGGCCCAGGGGGTGTCGGATCACTGCCCAATGGTTGTGAGAATCATGCCTATTCCCAATACCCGCAAGCCTTTCAAGTTCTTCAACTTTTGGATGAGTCATCCCTCCTTCTTTGACTTGGTCTCACAGGTTTGAAATTCTGAATTTCCTGGTACGTCTATGTATTCCCTGTGCTGCAAGCTTCGTGTGCTCAAATGCAGGCTCAAGTGTCTAAATAGAATGGCCTATGTGGACATATCTTTGAGAACTGGTGAAGCTAGAGCTTAGCTCTCTTTGGCCCAGGAAGCCATCCAACTTGATCCGTTTAACCAGGTCCTGGCGGCTACAGAACAAGAGAAGTTACGGATTTTTTCTAACCTTCGCCTCCAGGAGGAATTGTTTTATAGGCAAAAATCGAGAGTCAGGTGGCTTAAGGAAGGAGATCTAAATACAAAATTTTTCCACCAATCCGTCAAACGATCCCACTTGCGAAATAGAATCATTTCAATCCATGATGGAGACCGATTGGTCTCTCGCCCGCCTGAGGTTAAGCAACTCTTTCTCTCTCATTTCTAAGATTTATTGGCGGCCTCCCCACCATCCTCGGTGCCACTCGTTGCTGAGATCCAGGAAAAGTTAAGTCACACTCTTAATGATATACAAATCCAGGAGCTGTCTTGCCCTGTTTCGGATGAGGAAATTCGGTCTACTCTGTTCTCCCTTGCTTTTGGTAAATCCCCTGGCCCGGATGGCTTTAATGTGGAATTCTTCAAGCGGACGTGGGAGATTATTGGACCATCGGTCTTGCTGGCAATCCGGGATTTCTTTATTAATGGTCAGCTTCTGAAGGAGATCAATGCAACTATCCTGACTCTAATTCCGAAGGTCCCTAATGCGTCGATGGTTAATGACTTTCGGCCCATAGCGTGTTGCAACACTCTATACAAGTGCATCACTAAGATTATTGCTAACAGGTTAGCTACTGTGCTCCCCTCCATAGTTAGTCTTCCTCAGAATGCTTTCGTGAAAGGGAGACGTATAAGCGACAACATTTTGCTGACCCATGAATTGTTTAGTGATTTTCACCACGATCCTTATCGGCCTAAATGTATTATCAAGGTTGATTTCTGCAAAGCCTACGATTCCATTGATTGGAACTTTATCCGGCTTACCTTGATGGCCTTTGGTTTCCCTGCTGTTTTTATTGACTGCATAATGACCTACATTCAATCGCCTAAGTTTTCTATTTCTCTTAATGGTGAATTGCATGGTTTTTTCTCGAGTGGGAGAGGAATCCGGCAGGGCGACCCTATGTCCCCGTATCTATTCACTCTTGTTATGGAAGTCTTTATTGGAATCCTCAATACCCAAATGTCCAAGGTGGGCTTTGATTTCTTTTGGAGATGCAAAGCGACTAGGCTCTCCCACCTTTTCTTTGCAGATGATGTATTATTGTTCTCCGGAGGTAATATGTCTTCTCTATGCTTGCTTTTGGATGGGATACAATCTTTTGCTAGCTGGTCTGGGCTGAACCCCAACTTCAACAAAAGCGAAATCTTTCTCTTGGGTGGCTCTCAAGCTCTAAAAGATTCCATGGTTAGTACCTCTAGCTTCCAATTGGGTTCGCTCCCTTTTAGATACCTTGGTGTACCTATTGTTTCATCTAGACTAGGCAAATTGGATTGTTTATCTTTAGTGAATGCTATAACCGCTAGAGTCCAATCCTAGACGAATCGGTTCCTCTCCATGGCCGGTAGATTGCAGCTCATAAGATCGGTCTTGCATTCAATTCAGGTCTATTGGTCTAGTGTTTTCATCCTCCCCTCCTCGGTCACAAGACAAATTGAGAAAATATTTTGCCAATTCCTTTGGAAGGGACCGACCCTTGGTTAAGGAGGGGCGAAGGTCAGATGGGATGAAGTTTGCCTACCCAAGGAGGAAGGTGGCTTGGGCATCCGTTCCATTCGGGTTAGTAATATCGCTTCAATGATTAAACACTTGTGGCTCCTCTTTACTGATAAAGAATCGCTTTGGTGCAAATGGATCCATTCCAATTTTATCAAGCATAAGAATTTTTGGGTCATTCCTAGGCCTACTACTTGCTCTTGGTCTTGGAAAAAACTGCTAGGCCTTCGAGACCTAATTCAGCATCAATTTAATATGTAGACATTTTCCACACCATCAAAATCATAAGTGAACATCACTTGAATAATACGAGTCAAGTTATGAGCCTCTTCTCATAACTTTTGAACAAAAGAAATTCGGGTTCAAAGTTTTTCCAAGGATCTATCCAAGCAAAGGTTGTATTTATGTCCTTTTCTTCCATGAGTAAAGGTTTTTTTTCCTAATTCTGTCGAAATTCCATGAGCATAGGGGGACCTTTGTTCTTCAAAGTTTAGTTAAATTTCATTTGAAACCCTTTTTTCTAATCGTCTTAAGCCATTTAGCACAAAGATGAACAACATAATTTAGATTCAAGAAATCACTCAATTTTTTCGAGCTAATCCCAAAACCTTGGCTTGATCTTGGCTTAGATTCAAGATACTCAAGTTCTATTAGACTGATCACTTATTCATGAGAACCCATTTCAATCAAACTTAGAGATGGAATCCACAATTCAATTGCATAGATGGATATATATATATATATATATATATATATATATGTATGTATGTATGTATGTATGTATGTATGTATGTATGTATGTATGTATATGTATATATATGCTCCTTTTACTCTCATTTATCTCATCCAAATTTGGAATACTTGAATAGTCAATTCTCTTTTTTCTATTTTCTGAATGATAACAAAGGAATGTCTCATTCATTATGGTTTGGAGTGCATTAATTTATATTGTATTTTTCGTCTTTCTTCTCTTTTCTTGATAAGAAAAGGGGCAAAGCCTGATTTAAACACTTGCATAACAAAGTTTAAATCAGACTGATCTCCTATCAATAAGAGATTAAGTCCATTAGTGGCCTATCTAATGCCAGAATGACATTTACATTGCACGATTGAATGATCCAATTTGCCAAAATCTGCACATAAACTTCATTTACTAAAAGTACTAGGAATTTTGACTCGTTGGAAGCGCTTCAACAATTTCAATATTTGAAAGATGATGATGTCGTTGAAATGGTGAGAGATAGTTGGTTTCTAAAGTAGTGCAATCGCTACTTATAAGTCCATCTCCACGATATTTTTGGGAATGCTAGGAGCAATTGTCAGCTTGAGGCCCAAAAGAATGCCCAAAAGTTCAACTTTTAATAAAAAGCAACTTCTTATCTTATCATTTCCTTAAGAGTAGAGTGAACAATCTATAAGATAACTAAAAGAAAAAGAAAATTGAAATTGGATATTGATTACATTTTATTATGTATTTAATACACATTAATCATTCGTATAGCCATAAAAATCATTTCTATAAGTAATAATTTCATTAATTTATAAATAGAACATAATTCTAATTATTTATAACTCCATAAATCTTATCCTTACCTTAAAATTATTCAATTTTCGCAAAATGCCTACTAATAATCTTCTAAGGGAGGGTTCAAAATATGCAAAATTTAAAAGGGAATCAGAAGCGTTTTGGTAAATGGATTAATTTGTTTTACTAAATTCCTCATTTTTTGACTACTAGTCATTTATTAGTTTTTCAAAATTTCCTTCATTTCAATCACAAAGCCTAAGAATATCGGATCTTCCGCCTTGTGACTTTTGTAAATCGAACTACCATGAGATATGTAAAAATCCTTGTATTCCTTTTTTGCGATCATCCTAGCTCGTCAATAATATCCCATCGATAAACGACCAAAGCTCATCTAATTGCTTCAATTGTTGTACTAACATAGAAATCTCGTTCCTCAATTTCCATATCAACTATCTCCCAAGACATTTAACAAAAATTCTCCCTAAGATCACCAAAATAACCATTTATCTAAATTCCAGAATTCCAAAAGAGTGTCGTCATTCAAGGGATCTTCACTTAAGATTCAACACTTACAACTTCTTAGATCAATAACTTAACCACTGACCTTAAATCATACTTAAGAAAAGCACATATTGAGCAAGCTAATGACACCAACTACATAATTAGTACGACCATACCTATAACTTACTCTTTGAGCTATAATTCCCAATTTCAAAGTTTCAAGCCTAGTATTTCAAACTTACTTTTATAAGATCCATTCTCATCTCACTAGAACTCCCTACTTAAAGATTCAAATACCTCACTAGGAGACCTATTTTGTACATATTGCCAGAGAATCATAATCCATTCCTCAGAATCCCAATTCCTTGTTTGTATGACCATAACTTTTTATTCAAAATTGACAGCTTATTTGAAAGAACCTATCTTAGAGCTACGCAATCCAAATTAACCTTAATACACGAACAATTCAATCTCATTTAAACTCATCATAGTAGACAATGGTATTAAATGTGTAGAGAGCCATCGCGTATTTTCTTAAATTAATGCATCAATCTTTAATACTATTATTACTCTTTTGACTCTAGGAATTATAACTTAAATTCCTATGCATCGCATCTCCTCAACTATTGTTGGAGGAATCGGACCATACTTGTTTCGCATTCTCTTGTGGTCGTACCCCTTAAGCGACCTTGTTGGGCCCCACGAAATCATAACCACTCGTCTGGTATTGCAATTTTTGCCACAAACAGACGCAAAAAAGTTAGAAGTCCTACAAGAAGGCTCCGAGCGGCTTGACTCACAATGCGTTTTGTGGTTGCCAATACATTGATCCTACCGATTCAGATTTCAACAAAGTATAAATCAATGCAGGATATGGGCAAGTGATGCTTGTAATTCTTCCAAAGCTCGCCCCTTGGTCTCCGGCACTAGCTTCGCAGTGAATATAATAGTCAAACCGCAAACGCATGCGAAAATCAGAAAGGTTCCTGAAAGCAGCATAGTCAATGCATAGATTAGTTTGTACATACAGCCGACATAGAACACATGCGGTTCACATAGTTAGGCTCAGAGAAGCATAGCGCGGTGAAAACTACAAAACAAGAAGGAAACAAAAGGAGAATTACTTACCAGGTGCGCTCCATTCGAGCATGAAGTTGAAGGTGTAGGTAACAATCCAAGAACAGGACCACCTGGAGAAGCTCACCACGCTTCCAGCTGACCCTTTAACATTTATTGGGAATACCTATTGGGAACACGTCTATCAGAATAGATAGTTTTCTAATCCTACACGTGGTCTTGAAATAGAGATTATAGAGTGCAATGTTAGACTGAAGGTATCTATTTACCTCGGACATTATAACCCATGGTAACCCCGCCATGCCTAGTGAGTAAGTTATGGAATAAACCTAATTGCAATAATCATCTGTCAGCAACTTCAACACTACTAGTCCTAGAAAGACGGCTGGCAACTTAGAAGCAGTAATATTGAATGAAGAATTCAGCTAACTGTTGCTTCCATGTTGAAAGAGAACGTGGTCAAAACATTTTTCATTTTCTTTCACCATCTTCTCCCAGACAGATTAAGAAATGAGCTGAAAAAGAAATTCATTCCAATAGATTTTTCTAAAACTGAACAAAAACTTTCAGGCTCAAAATAATCTTGTTTCTCTTTTGTTGAAGTGTGCTCTGACAATGTATTATTGCCTGGAAAAGTAGAATTGAGCCGCAACTTGTTATGCTCGCAATTATAGGAGCTAGTCGCATAAGAGTTGAAAAACAAGAAAGTAGAAAACATTTGTTATAGATGCTTACCAAAATGCATACATAGGCCAAAATGGGAGTGACTTTCTTCCAATACTGCAGCTCCTGGTTTAACAGCAAGGTATTAAACAAAGGATCTGGCCACTTGATGACATCAAGAAGAACGAGTAGGCTTAGCTAGTGTTTGAATACCTGCATGAAGAATGAGAATCCCAGAAGAAAGCAACTCAAGCCCATTCCAGCGGATGAAACCTGCAAATGAAGGTCAGAGTCGGTTATGCTTATGAGCAACTTTAGAAGCTACGTCAATATGTATTAATTTAGTCACCAATAAAAGTGGTCTTCTTCCAACTTTATCTGTCAAGATTACACTAAGAACGCTTGCTGGGATCTGCAAAACAAGTGAGGAATCTTGAAAATGGGACAAAAGAAATTATCTTCCAGCACGATTCTTGTTAGTCGATTACCTGGACAATAGCTAAGCTTCTTGTACCAATGCTGCTTGAAAAGTCTGTCAGGATAATAAGTTGAAATTACCAAGTCTTCATTCTTTATGATTTAAGTAACAAATTAGTAGCGCGATCTTTACCAGCTGATTTAAATATAGCGCTTGCATAATAATCAAACGCATTCGCCCCTTCAAATTGTTGTAGCATCATCAATCCTACTCCTATCTAAGCTTTGCAAACATTAGGAAATAGAAAATTAAGAGCAAAAATGTCAAGCCATTCGAATATTTTTTAGGGAAGGCTTACTATCAGGGAGTGAGCGTATCTTTGTTGAAACAAATCGAGAATCCTAGACTGGGATTGCCGTTCAAAGGTTTCTGTATAGTCCTGTAAGACAATATGAATGGAAATATAAGAAAATGATGGGAAAAGGGAAAATTCTGATATGTTAGATGGAGATATTACTCTGATTTCTGCTGCTTCTTGGGAAATGTCGACGCTTTTGCCTCGGAGTCTCTGCAATGTGACTTCAAACTCCTTTTCTTGACCGACTTTTACCTGTCAGTCATTAACTACACTAATCATCTTCCTCGCAATGGATAATGTTGAGCCCCAACTACAATATTGCTACAAAATTCACTTCATTTGTGATTTTAGTTTTTTAAACAATTAGCAAACTCTTACAAAAATTATCCATTAACTGCCAGACTTCAATTTCAGTCATGAGTAAAATTTATTTGTTGGCATAATACTCAGTTTGTCACCGCTCTCATCTTCAGTCTTTGGTAAAGTAATGTGTTTGCGCATGAGAAACATCTAAAGTGATTTCCATGCCTTGTGGTATGTTGCGGTGGGCTAAAAGATTCTCCACATGGCATGCAGCATTCTACTTGTACTATTTAAATTGTTCCCCTCATCTAATCATCAGAGTTCCATTATGTCATGTGTGGAGAGAATCCTTGTATTATTTTAAAGATTGACCAAATAATCAAAGGTTACTACTGCGTGTCCTAGTTGTATAGAACCAACTTATAGATGCACAAACCAATGTACAGTTGGTCTCTGGACCAGGAAGATCTAAAGGCCAGCGATGCTGTGATTCATCAAAACTGCTTCTACAAAATTTGAGTAAAATATCGAATGTAAAGGGTTTCTAAAGTTAGATGGACCTGTGTATAAGGTGAACGGTTGTGTAAAATTAGAAATCATTAACATGTTCGGAAGGACCAAAGTGTAGAAGGTAAACAGTCAACTCAATGTGAAGTATGAAAAGGCTGGAGGGAGAGGTTGCAGAAGCAGCTCCTGCTATAGACAGAGTATAAGATGTGTTTAAGTGCTTCTACATTCCTGGATACAAAGACCCAATCTTCTTCCAAACTGGTTTGAATTCAAATTATCTAGCAACTACTTTTAAGGTCTGGAATCCACAGAAAGCAAACTGAAGAAGATCATTATAGTTTTTCCTTTTTTGTCCTAGCAGTTAGAGAGTCAAACAACCTTTAGAAGCAAAAGCCTCTATTTGTGAAAAAGTTTTGCTTTGCCTAGGAACAGGAGACTAGACGTACCATTTTTAGGTCTCGAACACATAAATTGGTCCCTTTTTATTTACTATTTCATAAAAGCATTCGTGTTCAGATAACTGTTTCTCATTCTACATAAGCCTCTATGCAAGATTTTTCCACAAAAAGAGTTTTAATCTTCATAAAATAGCCAATTCACTCCCTTTTGATTATTGTGTTAGCCTTATCATCATGGTTACTCAACCATCCAACGGTCCCATCGGATGACAAATTTGGACCTAATTCGTCACCATTGGATGAAGTTACATAGGGTAAAGTGATGGGCTAGAATCTAAACTAGGGTTTTGACTAAGAATGATAAATGATCACGCCATTGCGTGGCTCCTCATGAGCACCTGGTACAACAATCCATTAACAACTCACCAGCCATCTAGGAGACTCCGGGATGAAGAATAAACCAAAAACTTGAAGTACGCAAGGGATTCCACCTGAAAATGAAATCATGGACAGTGAGCTTTTAACGTTTCCAAGGTAAATATAACAAAACAAAGCACAAGAGAACTGAGACAGCAACCTATCGAAGCCAAGATACGCCAGGACACAATAGTTCCCAGGAAGTAAATCAACGAAATGCCACAGCACAACAAAAGCTGCAACAAGACCAAGCGATGGTTGACAAGCAATGCATCGAGTTGACACCATTAACATTTTACAGTGGCCCAGAAAATGTTTACATGGTTTAATGTCGTGAATGCTCCCCGGATGTGTTTGGGTGTTATCTCGGCAATGTACACAGGTACCTGTTCGGCCACAAAATCATGACCGACGTCTTCAAGAAACCAATTAGGATAAGAAAACTGAACATTTTTGCATTACCACATAAGTTAGAATCCCAAAGCCAACTCCATTTAATATCCTTCCGGTATCAAGCCACCAAACATTCTGCGAGCTAAGACGAAATACACTGTTATCTGCTTCACAGCCTTTTCAAGATATTCTTTGGTGCACTTACACATTATCTAATAAACGTGACAGGAGGTAATGGAACTAAACTTTCGTCCATCGATAATCTAACAAAGAAAGTTCTGAAGAGGGAAACAGACAGCGCGAACCTTGGCAAATGCTATAAAAAGCCATCCTGCAGTGCAAAATATTTGCGAAATCCCCATCGTCTGCGTCAGAACGCCACAATTGAGAGCTCAATGAGATTTTTTCAGGTTCTTCATTAAACATATGTGATCTTCAAATTCAAGAATAGCTGGAAAGGCTAGTGAATGCCTTACCCGTCTGCGACCCACCATATCTGTCATCCGCCCATTAACCAAAGATCCTATCATCCCTCCGATTGTTATCATGGAACCAAAAAGCGAGTACTGTAACATGAGAAATCTGGAATATTAATGTTAGAGAACCTGAATCGTGACTCACAAATTCCCTTCATCAATGGTGTCCTAGATAAAGAAGTTAACATTAATGTTAGACAACCTAAATCGCGACTCACAAATTCCCTTCATCAATGGTGTCCCAGATAAAGAAGTTGACATTAATGCTAGGGAATCGCGACTCATAAATTCCCTTCATCAATGGTGTCCCAGATAAAGAAGTTATTGTTAGCTAGCCCTTTAAGTAATGAGTTTTCGGGCATCAACCATGCTTTTTAGGAAAAAGTTGTGTTGTAAATAAAAGAAGCAATCGAATAAAATGCACAAAATAAAGAAATAAGTCAGATACTAGATTTATGTGGTTTGATTAGTGTGACTTTCATTTATAGGAAAAGCAATATAGAATTCCACAATGTGATACAACAAATATTACAATTACTCTCAAGCACTCAAAACATTATTTTATTTCTCATAATTTCTAATGATAATTTTATAATCTCATAAAGAATTACATAAATTCTTCACACTAGCCAAATTACGCCGGTGAACAAAATAGACCGACGTGAAGAGCACTTACATTAACAACCCTCTCTTCTTCAGTGCTCAATGGCACACTTCAACCACGATGGCTCTTCTCTATTAAAAACCAAGAGAAGTCTCCCATTCTTGCTCATCATTGTGACTCAAGGTGCGTTTGGTTCAGCATTGCAAATGAGTTTTTGATGTAAAGCAAATGCTAAAAGTTAAAGTTATTTGGGGAAATGCAAATTGTAATTGGTTAAAACCTCTTTACAAATGGACTTTGAGTTGAATGCGTGTTTGGCAAAAAGAAAAAAAGAAAAAAACTCTTGCAATGACTTTGGATATATTTATATATATATATATATATTATTATTTTTTTAAAATGACCAAACCCTTCGTCGGTCGACGAAGGGCTATGACTACCGACGAGCCGACCTAGCATTGGTGGTTATCGGTCAAGGTTACCCGACATCAAGCGACCTCTAGCAAGGGTTGAGCAACCCAGCTGAGGGCTGCCAAAGGTCACATGACCTTGGGTGACCCTCGGCGAGGGTCGCACAACACAAGCAACTGCTGCTTAGGTCTTGTGGCCCTCAGTTGGGTCATGCGACCCTCACCTGAGGTTGCTTGACGGCTGTTAACGCTAGATTTGGCTCATTAGTAGTCATAGCCCTTCATCGGTCCCTCGAAGGATTTGGTCTTTTTTAAATTTAAAAAAATAATAATAATGAAGGACGAAATTGGAATTTTTCAAAATTGGTGAGGGTAGTTTTGGAAGAAAAAAATGAGTTTAAGCATTTAACTAAATGTTGAAAGTCTAAGGCTAATTCTTATTAGTATTGAGCTTTCAGCCTTCTCAATATTGACTTTGAAGTAAAAGTTCATTAACGGTTCAACATTTCTCCAACGGATTTTAGAGGTTGAAAGGCCCTTGAAAAGGCTAACCTAAATGCATCCTCCTGGGGGAAAGAAGCTGATCACCAACTTTCTTTTTTTCGTTTATCTTATTTGGGCAAATTGTCCAGTGGAAGCCAGAAGAAAGAGCTGATCTCCTCTCTCTTGTGCGCAAAAGATAGCTCCCCCACGACATGACTAATCAACAATTATTTTTCAAGTCCAACTTGTGGCTAGAAAGAAAAGAGAAAAGCGAAACTGTTGTTTGCGATAAAGTGGCAGACATATTCTGAGGACACTAAGACTTCACATGTTGTGAAATACTGCCATGGGACAAACTCAACAATAAAACATCATTCAAAGGATGGACATGGATCGCGAGCGGCCTTCAAGAGGGAATCTTCCTTTTCTTTCTTCAGAGTTTGTCGACCCAAGAAATTACGACCCACTTGGATGACTTCTAATAAATACCACAGTGCTGAAATTCTTCATATACTACAACCGCTCTACATCCTCCAATTCGAGTTGGGTTTTGTCCAAATTCAAACTCAAAATATATTCTAATTGTTTAAGTGAGATTGGAGACGATGTTAACAGAGGTTCAACATAGAATCTCGATGAACAAAAAATTGACTGAAATTGGCAGCAATACATTGTACTTTCTAGCAATGCACTAAGGACATGTAGCATGTACGCTTGACAGGACTCACCGCTGCTGTAGAAAGCCCTAAATCCTCCATTATGCCCGACTCGGCAGGTGATGAATAACCAGACTGCATTATAGAAATATGCCACTAGTCATGTTAACTTCTACTTGATGGAGAGTAACATTATGAGAAACTACGACTTAAACAAAGGAGTTATCTAGGATATCACATTATAGAGGCAAGATCGGAAAAAATAAATTAACCTGAAAATTGGTTTTGCATAAGCGTCCGTTCTCAAAAATGCAACCCAACTAGTGAAATCTAATAATTCCATGTCTCTTTGCTAAGATGAGTTTCCAAAACAAATTTAGTTGATCCTAAAGAAGCAACTTGAGTCTTTTAATGTTATCCGAATTAAGACATTCTTATTTTTGGAAACATCTAGGGCAGCATGATATCTTTGGGTTTATTAAACCATGCGATCCCCAACAGGTGCTTCTGCAACATTATTCCCGTCCGCTCCCCACACGCCCCCACCCCCAACCATAAAATAATAAAATAATAATAATAATAATAATAATAATAATAATAATAATAATAATAAAAATAATAAAAATAATAAAACAAGCAGATATTCAACAAGAATTGCAGACATAGATCTTGCTGGTTGCAAAATCATACGCATGCCAAAACAAAAACAACTACTTTTGAATCAGAACGAAAGTTGCTAAAGACAGACATTAGCCGAGCAATTCCCCTTTCTTTTTAAATTCGCTCGACTTTGAAGAACCTGTGATGGGATTGCCAAAAAGACAAGAAAAGAAGAAGAAGAAGAAGAAGAAGAAGAAGAAGAAGAAGAGAAGCAAGACAGCTCGACAGAAAACAGATCTGGGTTCTTACTGATCAAACTACTTGCACGCAATTAATGAAAGAGTTGATGCAATAATTCTCACAGTGCACCCAGAGACAAAAGACCCGCAAAGGGCAACCAACGTGCTGAAAACGAGGAGAGGCGTGACGGAGGGATCACTTGAAGACATGGATTCGCCATAGTTGCCGAGAAGCAGAGAGCTTGTTGACAACCCATCTTCTTCTTGGCTCTCTCTCTCCATCTGCCTGTTTTATTTCTCCTGTAGAGCAAGACTTGCTAATGATGAAGGCGGCAAGAGTCAGCTGCCAGTGCATTTAAAGGAGAGAGTGGGCTAGTGTGAGAGACAGAGCAGGAGTGAATGTTAGGTAGTTTAGATTGCAACATAACATACGAGAAAGAAGTACGCTCATTTTCTCCAAAAAAAAAAAAAAATACACTCATTTTCTCATAAAAATACTCGATCCGAAATGATCACTTAATCTTAAGTAATGGTCCGAACTTGCTTACACCTAAATCTTCACCGACCAATGACTAGACCAAAGGTCATTTCGTCCATTGCAATTTTTCTTTTGTATCATTTTTCTAATTTTCTTTTTATTTTATTGTCTTCCTTTCTTTTATTCATTTCTTCATCTTCTCCAAGCCTCCATCTTTTGCATACGTCCTCCTCCGAAGTCCCCTCTCTCGCCATCGATGCTTTTGACCTCATCCGCCGCCACCACCCTCCACAGCATCTCCATCATCTTCATCGTCAAATGGAGGGTGATTCGAGCACACTAACTATTTCCCTACCTAGGCCGGCTAGGCCGGCAACCGCGTGATTGGCACAAACACCATCTTATGCGTGCTTTCGAAAAAGGTGGAGCCCATGTGTGTCGCTGCCAAGGGCGTACTAACTGATGGTTTTTATTGTTAATGTGATGGACCTAAGTTGGCCCATCCGTCCATGTTGGGCCTAAAAGCCCGGTCCACAAAATTAGGGCCCATGGATGGAGAGATATGATGAAGAGACACATTCTTTTTTGGAGGGACGTATAAAATGAGGGAAAGAGAGGGAGAAATGTACCTTTTGGCATTACGTACGTTCCTCCTCCCTCTCTCCCTCCAAAACACTCTAAAGAGAAAAGAACAATAAGAAAAGATGACACCTTTCGTCCCTTCAAGGCAAATTGGCGTCATCAGATCGAACAGGACCGAATTCTTTTCCTCATATCGGCATCAGTGCTTAATCTGTGGCTAACAAGGTACGTTCGATTCTGTAATGTGCCGGATCGGTGATGCATATGTTTTTCTCGGGCTCGTCTTCCTGCAAGTTTAGGGGTTCGATTTAGTGTCAAATCCGATTTTTGGGAATCCGACAATTCCAACACTAACATTCGCCATCGGTCCCTAGCGACATTGATGAAGGGACTGAGGAGCTTGACGGTATGGTGGCAACGGCAGGGCTAAAGTGATTGAGTCGGGCTACTACGGGCTGATGATGAACTTAGTGAACACGTTTGGTGGGCATACGTGAACTACTAGCACAACATGTGGATGCAGTTTTTGGCCGGTTGGGTGTTGTTGACGCCTAATTTCTTATTGCATTTTATTTTATTTTGATTAAAACTGAAAAAACAAAAAATAGAAAAAATGGCCCAACGGCCAAAAAACGAAGAAAACGGCCCAACGGCCAAAAAACGAAGAAAACGGCCCAGCGGCCTAGAGGGACCTTCGCTGCCCAAAAACCCCCGGGCCAACCCGTGCCTGTGCCCGCACCGGCGCCCGACCCGCGCGACCCGTCTGCTTCGCCCGAAAATGCGTGCGAAGCACGCGCCTAAGGCGCCGTGCAGAGGAGGACGATCGACGCGGCGTACGGCGCACAGGGGAGACACAGATGAACAGCAACGGCGAGCGGACGTGGCTGGATAAGGCTGAGGGTCGATGGGACGCCGGTTCGGCCGGTGGAAGCCGTGGCATCCACCCCGGCCGAACCCTCGCCGACCGGCCACCCGTCGGCTATAAATACCCCCCTCCCCTCGTCGATTTCAACACACCAGAGCCACGGCAAAGGGGGAGAAAGAAGCCCGCAGCCTTGGAACCCCGCCGAGAGACTCCGGGGGGCCGAGGTCTCGCGAGCTTCAAACTCGACCTTGCCGAGGAAACCGAGAGAGAGAGAGAGAGAGAGAGAGAGAGAGAGGGGGAGAGAGAGAGACGAGGGGGTCGAAGCCCACGGACGCCGCCGCAAGGCCGCCGTGCAAGTAACCTAAATAATCACCGTCGGCCGCTTCTCCTCCCAACCCATCACGTTCGCTGCCACCGTGACCGTCTCCGTTGTGGTCGCCACCCCTCGCTGCCCCAAATTGGAACCCTAGGGTTCTGGTTTTCCGGGTCGCGATCCCGGTAACTTGGTCGGACCCGGGCCGAACCGGGTAGGGTTCCACGAGTAATGGGTGTATTGGAGGTCGGGTCGGGTCGTCGGGTCACGGAGCGGGTCGGGCTGTCGCGACGTCGTTTTGTAGGGAGATGGAGTCGGGTCGTCGTCGGGTTGAGTATCCACAAAACGGTGTCGTTTTCGGGCGAAGGGAAGTCCGGGTCGTCGTCGGGTCGGGTCCGGTAGAGCCGCTAGAGAAACGGCACCATCACCCGACGAACCGGGCCGTGGAGCGGGTCGAACGCGTGACCCGCGGGTTGCGCACGAACCCGTCCTCCCCACGGCGTCGTTTCGCGAGGAGTTAAAACGACGTCGTTTCGTGTATTGCTATGGCGTCGTTTCGCGCCAAATGGGAGCCGGGTCGTCCGAGCGGGTCGTCGGGCCGGGTCGGGCATCCATACCCGCACGACGCCGTTCCGGCTTCGCCCTAAAACGCGGGCTTCGGCCACGTTTCGGGTCAGCCGGGCGGATCCGAACCGTGGATCCGACCGGCCGTTTTTTTAAATATTTTTATTTCAAAAATCATTTTAAAATTTCAAAAATCAAAAAAATGTTTTAAAAATGTTTTAAATTTCCAAAAAAAATAAAAATCAAACAAAAAATTATTTATTTTCTGAAATATTCAGAAAAATCAAAAATATATTATTTTCCAAAATATCCAAAAATATTAAATATTTTAATATTTTCCAAAAAAATCCAAAAATGTCAAAAATTCCAAAAATGCCAAAATTCATAAAAAGCCCAAAATTTTCATAAAAGCCAAAAATACTTGTATTTTCTCAGAAAATACCCCAAAATATCCAAAAATCCCTTTTATGTCCAAAAATGAGGAAAATACCCAAAAAATGTGATTTTTCCTAAAATACATGGAAAATCCCCAAACATCCAAAAAACCTTAGAGTTTAAACAAGATTAGGTACGGGTATTAGTGATTAACTAGTGTAATCAAGTCCCCGATCCTAATTTCTCTCGGTTGCGCAGAGCAAGTATTTCTCTCGATACTTTGCTTAGGTTTCTAATCAACCTACCCCAAATTGATTAGTGGCGACTCCGTTTTAAAAATCAATTTACAAATCAAATATTTTAAAGTCGTGAATTGGCGGACTTGGGAGAGTCCAGGGCTTTAATTAAACCCAGCCGAGCCATTAGCCTCCTTTCGGCGCTCATACCCGATCCGGCCGGCGCCCCGAAAAAGGGTCGCGACGCCTTGGCGACTCCGCTGGGGACTTTTGAGGACTTAGGCCATATTTATTTTGTTTAAATTCTTTACTTGACTTAGGTTTTTTTTTTTTTTTTTTTACAGGTCAATAATTTGAGAAGTTTATTTTAAGCTTACTTAAATTAAATTATCTTGTGATTATAAACTGTCATGCATGCTTTACTGTTTTAAACACTACACATGGCACACACAACCCGGCCGCCGGACCTAGGCCACCATAGGATTTCTAGGATGGTGTTAAGAAAGATACGGCCTCGAACGTGAGATTGCGATGTAGAGGTTGCCTTTCTTTTCCCCGAATTTCTTAGCCGAGGTTAAGAGGGTACGCTGCTAACGCGAGACTGCGACCAGCAGATGCCCTTTTAATTTCACCAAGCCTTCTGAGTTAGAAATCGAGCCGCACATCTCATGTGTATGTCTTTGTGCTTGTCATTTTACTTAAAAGTAAAGTAATTTATTTACTCAGTTTTTTTTTTACTCAAGTCTTTTATTGGCCCATGGCAATTTAGGATAAATTTTTCAAAACCTCGGTTTATATGCGATGGGGAAGATGACATCCAGTTCATTCCTACTCCCAAGGCGAAGCTCCTCGGATGGTGGGGTCGCTTGGATCACCCCCGCCCAGGAGTTTGTGAAGGCTAAGCTCGGCCATCTCCTTTCACTAATCCATATTACTGTTCGCCCGGAAGTCATACGAAGCATTGCACATTTACGGTGCCCAAAGACACTCACCTTTACATTTGGTAGGTTTGAGCTAACCCCGACCCCGGAAGAGTACGATATCACCGGAATGCCCATTGGAAAAGAACTGGTCAAACTATTGACAGGCGCCCTCCCTTGGTGTGAGTTGGCAAGGTTTTTAGGAGCTAAAATCAATGTTATGAAGCGAATTCTCGTAAACAACAATTACACCTGTCCACTAGGATTTTTGGATGCATGTTTTCAAAATCAGTCCATGGCTAAAAGAAGCGAGATTTTCCTCCTTGCATTTTTCGGGCTCATCGTTTTTCCCCACCAAAGAAATGCCATAGGTCCTAGAATGATTTGGATCGTCAATCAAATCCTGGGAGGAGCCAACTATGTCAACCTAATTTTAGCTGAAACACTCTTGTCCCTTGATCTTTTTAAAGACAAAACGGAGAAAATCATGTGGGCTTCTCCCGAAATTTTACAAGTTTGGTTCTTTTCCCACTTGAGCAAATACTGGGGCATCATGCGATCAAACACTTCTGAGCATCCATTACAAAAATTCATTGCTTTAGGACCTTACATTCCTAATCAAACCTCTTTGCATTGGATTGACTTCTTAAGAAATCCAGCTCCTGAGGCATTCCAGTGGTGTGCCAATCGATTCCATAAAGAAGGGGCTCGCCATCCAATTCCACTATCCGATTGCGCCGGCGCTATTCCCTATCACCCGGCACGACAGTTTGGAGCCCTCCAGAGGATCCTGCCGCCTTCCAGAAGGAGAAACTCTCCGATCCTTTTCAACACAAGCCATGATTTCGCACTCGAAATTTCTACTACCAAGGAAATCTGGGACAAGTGCCACCACGAACAGATCATGATACCTGAAGGGCTTGAAGGAGAAGAAGAAACCCATCACACCTCTACGTTCTACATCCACAAATATCATATCCCTGCAAAGTGGAAGCCATCGGTCCCTCGGTCCATCAGAGAGAGCAGCCTACACGAGCAAGTTGACCTCATGCAAAAGATACGGGAGTAAGCCGGACACTCAGCTCGGGGCCAAGGAAGCGAGCAGTCGTCACAAGACCCCCTGTCGCATATGTAGTCATATTTCCCTAGTTTTTTGAAAACTTGGTCCCATTATCTAGGGACTTTTCTTTAAGTGTCTAGTATTTGGTTTTGTCATTTCAATTCCTAGACATCAGGAGTCTGTAAAAACCCTCTTTTAAATGAAAGCAGTGGATCGTTGCCATGGGTCAATCTTTGTCTATATTGTGCTCATTCATCGCTTTCAACACAGGTAATCATGAATCGTCAGTCATCGGCCACCCGCGATTGGCCCCTCATGATAGGGTTTGATCAGGATGAAGTGTAGAATCTCCTCGCCCACATCGAAGACGGCGTAGGACAGATGTCCATTGCCCTTCAACAGCTCTCAAGACAGATAAAATCCACTCATGATGAGCCCAACTCGAATTACCCTAGGCACTTTCATGACCCCTACGGATATGCTAAAAACTAGCCAACACCATGAACAATTTAGAAAGATCATGGAGAAGTTAAGCCAACTACGAGGGGCGAGAATCCCATCGACTTCTCGACTACTCCAACTTCGAGATCCCCGAAGAATTCAAGACACCCGAATGTGAAAAGTATACTGATGCCCCTCACCCTGAAGCCTACCTACAAGCCCACCTGGTCCAAAAAATGATTCAATCATACCAGTCGAACCTAACCGGTCCAACCCTGCGATGGTACATTGTTAGCAAGATTAGTCTCCTTAAGTCCTGGAAGGAACTAATTCACGTTTTCTACCAAGAGTATGACATTAGCCCCGACATAGCCCTGTCCTACGAAGAACCGATAACTGCGGAGTATGAAAGGCCATTGATTGCTGAGACAGGAGAGATAAATACCAATGCAGCCTTGCATAGTGAGTGGGCAATTGAACAGGCGTCCGACACCGAGAAACCCCCATTAGAAAGGGCAAGGAACCTTTGTATAAGATCACGAGTTCGGAGCTGTTCGAGACTGGGGCACGACAAAACAACTCCCCAAGCTTACTCCAAGAGCCAGGGGTCCAAAGGATACCAACCCCTATCAACCCGGAAAGTGACTCGGACAAATAAAATCCTCGGTATCTCTCACTTCCCTTAACAAAGCGAGAGATAGCCAAACATAGAGCCTTACTCAAAAGATCCGGACCAGGGACCAATAAAAGAAAGCCTTGCCAGATTGATACATCATCCGACGACGAGCTACAGTACCAAAACTCCGAGCATTCCCAGGAATACAACCTTGAGGGCAGCCATCCCCTGGAATATGACCCTGAAGACTTCCCGCCCCTAGAGTACCGCCCCAAGGACTACCATCGCTACTTCAACGGCAAGACTGACGGTTCATCCTATAACTATTTCCTGCTCTCATCCGAAGATGAAGGCCCGTCAGAAGGAGAGGAATACGTCTTTATCCGCTACGATCCCGACGAAGTGCTAGACCCGCCACCTGACCGTGAGGATAGCTTAAATATCTCATCCAAGTAATTTTGGCTCAAGAAAGCAATGGGGTAATTTCGGTAGAGTCCAACATCCCCGAAGAAGAAGAATTCGACACACCAATGGGTATGCAATGGGAAAGCCAGCGGCCTAACCAAGACCTATCGGCCTGTCTCACTCCCATAGAATCCTAACCCCCATAGAGATGTGGATACCCAACCTCCACAAGTATAATGGCACGACTTGCCCCGTGGCTCACTTGCAGATCTCTATGAAGAAATGAGTTGCTATTATGGCCCAAAGAATACTCACAACTCGGGCATTTCAAGAAACCCTTACCGGTCCGAGTGCATTACGGTGGTTCTTCACAGCAAATGTTCATCTCATAGAAGATTGGAACGAGCTGACCTCCACTTTCCTGCACCGATACTAGGGCCATATCGGAACTGAGCTGCCATGCGAAGATTTGACCCACTTCGGAAGAAGGCCAATGGAGAATTTCTGAACATATGCCGAGAGGTGGAGGACTCTCATAATGCAAATCCACCCTGAACTGGCCGAGGAGGAATTGATGAAACAGTTTATAGAAGCCTTGCCCTGCGACCGCCGCCGGTTTGCGCGGGTTGCACTTCCGTAGCTTCGCCGAAGTGGTCATTGCATGCGAGTACTTCGAGTCCGCTGAAAACAAGGAATCCAAGGATGCTTAGCCCCAAGACCGGCACTACCAAAGCATTCCCTTGCACGGGAGTTGTCATGGGTTTTACTTGTTTTTTTGTCATGTTTCTTATTATGTCCGGTGTGTTAGCGTTGTATTTTCTCATTCCAAGAACTCGACGTATAAGTTCCAAAAGACTTTGTTTTGAAAAATATGAGGAAGTATTCCAAACTTGCTCAGCGATGTTATCCAGCCACGAAAAGAAAATGACGTCCAAGGAGAATACTGAGGGCAGGGCTTCCTCATGCTTTTTTCTCCCCAAAAAATGTTTTGAAAATAAAAAGTATTTCATTACCAAAAGCTTTTGTCAAAATGAGATAACAAATGAAAGCATGTTTGTCTCCCACTTTATGTCTCAAAATATCATGTGATAGAAAGCATCTGAAATCAGCATATCATGTGGATAGGTCAAAACACGAAGACATTGTTCCAAGAAAATGGGGGCAAACAAGAAAGGATCATCCTGTTTCAAAAAGAGTAAGTCTCATCCCCCTAACATGACATTGAAAATAACAAACTCTCCTGCTATTGACGGGATGCAAAGGATGAAGCATAATAGGTACAGGCATAGAGTTGAAATCCAGAAATCCATGACATGTCTCGCTCCTGCCTAGCTCCCTCTTGAGCCAAAAGACTATCTTGTCACACGACATGCCCGGCCAGCTAGGCGTCGCAGCTTTGACAAACCCAGGAGTGTGGGGAAGAAACTCCTTTAAAGCAATTACTGACAACAGAAAGAAAATCCAAACAGTCAAGACGATCCAAACTGACAGCATGGATAGCCACTCTGATAGCTCGGAAGATGACTTTGATAATTCCAATGAAATCCAACGGAATTGGGAGCGGCATGAAGAAACAAGGCCCCCTACCATCGAAGACACTATCACTGTCAATTTAAGCACCACAGAGGATCCAAGAGAGATAAAGATCGGCGCCAACCTCCCTGAAAAAGAAGCTGCGGACCTAATTTCCCTTCTAAGGAGGTATCAAGACGTGTTCGCATGGTCATACGCGGATATGCCAAGCCTTGATCCAACAGTTGTGGAGCACAGCCTGCCAACTGACCCTGATATAACTCCCAAGAAGCAACGGCTGAGAAGGACCAAGCCAGAATTGTCGAAAAAGATTGAAGAAGAAGTAATGAAACTACTCCAAGTGGGTTTCCTCGAGGTCTCGCAATATCCCAGCTGGGTGGCAAACATCGTACCAGTAAAGAAAAAGGATGGTCGAATACATGTTTGTATCGATTATCGCGACTTGAACAAAGCAAGCCCGAAGGATGATTTTCCGTTGCCTCACATAGACGTTCTTGTAGACGATCTTTGAGATTCAGACTTTTCTCTTTTATGGATGGATTTTCGAGATATAACCAAATAAGGATGAAGGAAGAAGACAAAGAAAAACGGCATTCATTACTCCATGGGGAACCTTTCATTATAAAGTCATGCCTTTTGGCCTGAAAAATCTTTGGGGCAACTTACCAACGTGCCATGATCACCCTTTTCCACGACATGATGCACAAAGAAATTGAGGTATATGTCGACGACATGATCGCTAAAACCAGGCATGGAGAAGACCACGTAAAGACCTTGGAGAAACTATTTGAGCGACTTCGCCAGTTTAAATTGCGCCTGGACCCAGCAAAATGCGTGTTTGGGGCAACTTCTGGCAAATTACTAGAATTCATTGTAAGCTGTGAAGGAATAGAAGTAGATCCGTCAAAAACCAAGGCGATATTTGAGATGCCTCCTCCTTCAACTGTAAAAGAAGTCCAAAGTCTCCTGGGAAGATTAAATTACATTGCATGATTCATTTCCTAGCTTTCTGAAACTGCAAAACCTTTCTTTAAGCTTCTCAGGAAAGATGCACAAATTAAATGGGATGAGGATTGCCAATTGGCATTTGAAGACCTGAAACAGTACTTGATGAAACCCCCAGTCCTGGTACCTCCGGTCCGGGGCAGCCTTTAATTCTATACCTTACCATCAACGGTGAATCCCTAGGTGCCATGCTGGCACAAAAGGGACCTCATGACCAGAAAGAGCGAGCCATCTACTATTTGAGTAAAAAGTTCACCATGTCAGAACAAAACTACTCCCGATCAGAGAAGACGTGCGCCGCATTAGTATGGGTATTGCACAAACTCCGACAGTATACCTTGCATTACCGAACTTTCCTCGTAACCGAAAGCGATCCAATCAAGTATCTGCTTAGTCGTCCAGCATTGATAGGAAAATTGGCCAAATGGCAAATCCTGATCTCAGAATTCGACATTCAGATGTTGCCACAGAAATCAGTTAAAAGGCGGGTGATTGCTGATATGCTAGCAGACCATCCCGAAGAAGTACGCGAGGATGATCCCTCGGACGACCAAGTTTTCGCCATAGAAGAAGACAAGTGGACCATGTTCTTCGACGGAGACGTGAATCTGTCAAGCTCCGACTTTGGGCGTCTTGATATCCCCAAATGGGCAACATTACCCCGTGGCTGCAAACGGTATTTCCGTGCACTAACAACATAGCCGAGTATGAGGCATGCATCCTCGGCTTGCAGGCGGCTATTGAAATGGGAATAACCAAGCTAAAGGTGTTCGGTGATTCTACTTTAATAATCTGTCAGACGGTGGGCGAATGGAAGACAAAGGATGCCAAGCTTGTGCCTTATCACGGTTACTTGGAAAAGTTGGCGGGGAAATTCCAAGAGATCTCATTTGAATACTTGCCTAGAATTCATAATCAATTCGCTGATGCGCTAGCAACGCTGTCATCTATGTTGCAAGCAACGAAAGGGCTAGAAGTAGAACCTCTAAAGATCGAAGTTCGGCAAGACAAGCCCACCGCATGACCATAACGAGAAGCCCGATGGGAAGCCCCGTATTACGATATCATGAGATATGTCCGGAAGAACAAAGCACACCCTCCGATCGAAAGTACCTAATGAAAATGGCTTCAAGGTTTTTCGTCGATGAAAATCTGTACAAGAGATCCTATGACTCAGTCCTGCTAAGATGCGTGGATGCAGCCGAGGCCATACAAATAATGCAAGAAGTACATGAGGGAGTATGTGGCCCTCACATGAATGGACGTATGTTGGCCAAGAAGATAATGAGACTGGGTTATTACTGGCTCCCCTTAGAGAGTAATGCGTGCTCGGCATGTGCGAAGTTGCCATCGTTGTCAGATTCACGGAGACAAGGTAAATGTCCCTCCAACTGAACTACATCAGTTATCTGAGCCATGGCCATTCTCAATGTGGGGGATCGATGTAATTGGCCCGATTAACCCAAAGGCGTCGAACGGACATCGATTCATCCTGGTGGCAATTGACTACTTTTCAAAATGGATTGAGGCCACATCATATGCCGCGTGACTGCACGGAATGTCATGAAGTTCATCAAGCGCGACATAATCGCCCTTTATGGTGTACCAGATTCCATCATCACCGACAATGGGACAAACCTGAATAACAAGCTGATCGAACAGTTATTCTCTAAGTTCAAAGTCCAAAGCATTTGAACTCATCACCCTATCAGCCACAAATGAATGGAGTGTAGAGGCCGCCAACAAGAACATCAAAAGATCTTAGCCAAGACGGCTGAAAACTACCGTGATCGGCATAAAAGGTTACCCTTTGCACCGACACAGCATACCGAACCTCGATTCGAACTTCTACTTTGGCAACCCCTTTTTCCCTGGTTTATGGTATGGAGGCAGTCTTGCCTGTGGAAGTAGAAATCCCTTCCCTACGAGTTCTATCCCAAGCTGGCTTATCCGAGGAGGAGTGGACACAACAAAGGCTTGAGCAGCTGAACATGATCGAGGAAAAGCGATTGAAAGCTCTCTGTCACGGCCAGTGTTATCAACAGAAGGTAGCTCGATCGTTTAATTAAAAAGTGCGGCCTAGGCGCTTCGAAGTAAACGAGCTAGTCTTAAGGAAGACGCTGCCAATCTTTCCAGAGCCTGGAGGCAAGTTCGCCTCGAATTACAAGGGTCCTTATGTAATAAAGAAGATACTCCTCGGAGGAGCCTTGATCCTAACCGAGATGGATGGGCGAGAATTTTCTAAGCCGTGAATTCGATGTCAGTAAAGAAGCGGATGCGTGACAATTTCACCCGGCTCGGCACAAAAGAGGCATCATTCAAGAATCACTCCGGTCCGAAAGAGCCTCCGAGTCAACAGCTTAGAATCAGGAACCTCACTTCTTGTTCCAGACACATGCTCTCGCGAGAAGTAATTGCTATTGAAAAGCTGGAAGTTTTGATTGTCCATCTCGAATTCCATAGAAGCTTGAGGTACATGACTTTTGCTCAATAATACTATAGCCAAAGACAAAGAAAAGAAAATTCCACGAAGGAATGCGTTGGAGATGAATCAACGACCAGCAATCATGAAGGCCAACGGAAAGGAAACACCGAGCCGTGTCAAGATAAATAGGCCATCCTCAACATTCAAGCATCCTCAAGAGCTAGCACGGACAAGCTCTAGGGAAGGGTAATCTAGTATCGTTTCCAATATCCCTACCATCGAACCCGTTTTTGACATGTTTTCCCAATTTGACAGGAAACTTCACAAATCGAGGACCAAACTCAAAGGTTAGATAAATCAGTGTTAGCCAAGCTAGGATGCATAAATGATTTCCATCAAATACACCTGGCTCCATAAAGGGATGTGTCATCCACAAGCCAATGATCGACTGACGAAATGGGAAGCACAAGACTTCATATCCTCCCGTCCACTTAAGCTTTTGCAAACTAGTAAAGAGTAATGTTGTATCACTTCCAATTATTTAACTTCCAAAAGAGATTCGTGACTAACACGCTTTCTCTTGCCTTTTACGAGATCGCCTAGCCGTCAAGATACGAAAATAAGTAAATGAAAGTCTTGTCAAACTCGATAAACCCTCCAAAGCGAATGACACCTCAAGTATCACCAAAGCAAATGACAGAGAGCCTTCAAAGCCTCAAGTCGCTTAAATTAGGCCCTATTGTTTGAGCCACATCCACGGCTTCCCTTCTGCAAAAAGCAAGAATAGGAATTCCTGATCAGATCCCCAATCCCCAGCTGATCATGCATGTGTCATGTCCCTAACCAATAGGAGCATTTTATTAACACCCATATGTAAAAAGCCTCTTTTGGTGTTCGAATTTCAACACATTTGTAAATACCATTTCACCAAGTAAACTCTCTTGAAGATTGTTTCTTGAGTAAAAAGCCATTCGTTTTTGGAAAAACATAAACTCTTTCACATCACATACTTTGCACGCCTTTTCCATGTGAATTATGCATGATGATTTCGTCTCGCCTAAATCTTTGATTCCATTGAGAATTATTAGAATAGACGGCCAAGTAAAGAATACAAGATCAATTGAGTAGGTCAAATGAGGCGCGTCGGAATGATGACGGGCAAGCCATATCCCATACACAATCCCCTGTCTATACACTTGTGAGATGAGTGTAGAAAATTCCATGACTACAGGGTAAAGAGTTCTCTCGCGAATGGTACGATAACCAAAACAGTGGGAGGCATTCCCTCACCCACCTTGAGCCCCATACACTGGCCAAATTTCCATCCTACCCACTTTGTCAAAGAACCACCCCACACTTTGGGGCAAGCCAAAGACAAGTCGGCATCACGAGGTGAGGAAAGAGATAGAAACTCTCTTGCTTGCACTTGCATCAATCTTTGAGTGTCTTTATTTGCATATGAACACTCGCATTAATTTAAGTGCCCTAGAGTCATGAAGAGCAATTCTTTCTTTATGCACTTGTATCCATTGCACAACTCAATTGAGTCTGTAAAATCACCCTCACAAGGAGGCAAAGCAGAAGCTGTCATCCAAGCAGCATAATCAGAAGAGCCAGCAAAAGATGAAGACTCAACAAAAGTCTAGTGAAGGCATGCACTCGAACTCGTCAAGACCAATTCCTCAAGCAACAAAGACGAAAACCTGGGGCATAAAAAACAGTGTACCTAGTAAAAGCAAGGTCAATGCCCGTGAATAAAAGAATGAAAAGAAATGGGGGCATAAAAAAGCAGTGTGCCTGGTAAAAGCAAGGCCGATGCCCCGAACAAAAAGACAGTCATTTGTATCCCCAAGAGGAGTTGCCATCAAGATCCATGGAACCTTTACCGTTGTAAGAAGAGAGATCGGTGACAAACGCCAAGACGATCACCAGCTGTCACAAGAGTCAAGCCTACGCAACATCTTATTGTAAAAAGTCTCTTCAAACTAGGGGCACTTCGATTAACGTAAGATTTCATATGTTTATAAGCATCGCTTGAAGAAGTACGAGCAAGATTATTCTATCTCTTTTCGCAAGATCCTCGACTTGCAAACCCAGAGATAACCATGCTACATCTTTCCTACAAAACCATGACCTTATTGATCCCCTTTAATGAGCCATTGGCCAAGCCTTCATCACATATCGACATCTTATTGACACTCAGCCTGTGCGAGTTGTCCCCAGAGCACTGATATTTGTGACTGACCAAGTGTCCCTTTATCTTTAAGTACCTACCACTATCTAGGTACCGATGCTCAGCTTGCTTGATTTGTCCCTCAAATACCGACATCTGCAATTACCCAAGCATCCCCCTGTTTTCGAGTGTTTGCCACTACTTAAGTGCTCCCTCTGTTGACACTCGACCTATTCATGCTTCATTAAAGTTTAGGTGCTTGCGACTGTCCAAGTATCCTCTCATCTTTAAAATGCGACCACTTTGTTCAAGTACCCCTTTTTATGACACTCGACTGTTAGAGTTGTCCTCAAAATCATGACATTGGATGCTAGCAAGCTCCTCAAGCATTCCACCACATCATGCCCCCGATTACCCGGTATGCTTTCTCACACTTGGACTAGTCGGATAGTCCCCGATCATATTGATAAATATTTGTGTTCATCCAAATATCCCTCTACGTGTACACCTGCGTACCCACGGCCATCCAGGTAAGCCTCGCGTTGCATCCAAAATTGCCAGAAGGTAGCAACCTTCATGAACATCTCAAGTACGCCCTCGGTGTTCCCAATTTCCATAAGGCGGGAGGCCTTCACCAATATCCGAGGTACGTCCTCGCATTCTCAAGTTCCGGGAGGCGGGAGGCCTTCACAAACATCTCGAGTAAGCCCTCGATGTTCCCCAAGTTCCAGGAGGCGGGAGGCCTTCACGAGCATCTCGGGTAAGCCCTCGATGTTCCCAAGTTCTAGGAGGCGGGAGGTCTTCACGAACATCTCAGGCACGCCCTCGGTGTTCCCAATTTCCAGAAGGCGGGAGGCCTTCACCAATATCCGAGGTATGTCCTCGGCATTCTCAAGTACCAGGAGGTGAGAGACCTTCATGAATATCCAAGGTACGTCCCCGATATTCCTTTTACCAGGAAGTGAGAGACCTTCATGAATATGCGAGGCATGTCCTCAATATCCCCTTTTACCAGGAGGTGAGAGACCTTCATGAATATGCGAGGCATGTCCTCGATATTCCCCTTTACCAGGAGGTGAGAGACCTTCATGAATATGCGAGGCATGTCCTCGATATTCCCCATTACCAGGAGGTGAGAGACCTTCATGAATATCCAAGGTACGTCCCCGATATTCCCTTTTACCAGGAGGTGAGAGACCTTCATGAATGTCCAAGGTACATCCTCGACATTCCCTTTACCAGGAGGTGAGAGACCTTCATGAATACCCAAGGCATGTCCTCGGTATTCCCAACTACCGAGAAGTGAGAGACCTTCATGAATGTCCAAGGTATGTCCTCGATATTCCCTATTTCCATAAAGAAAGAGACCTTCACAAATACCTAAGGTATGCTCTCCATATTTTTAATTATCAAAAAGCCCTTTCGATACTTGTGAATGTCCGAGTATCCCTAAAAACTCGTACTTGTGATCATCCAAGTACCCCTTCAATGCTTATGATGCATGCCAAGGCCCAAATATCCGTCAGGTTAGTATTTGTGAATATCCATGTACTCTTTAATGTGTCTGTGAATGTCCAGATACCCCCCAGAGAAGATGCCCTGAGAAAGGTCGACGCATCCCCCAAGGAAGGTCGGGTCTTAACAGGTGTCCCTGACAGAGGTCACACACCCCCGGAGAAGATGCCCCGAGAAAGGTCGGCGCATCCCCCGAGAAAGGTCGGGTCTCAACGGTGTCCCCGACGGAGGTCACACACCCCCGGAGAAGATGCCCCGAGAAAGGTCGGGCGCATCCCCGAGAAAGGTTGGGTCTCAACGGGTGTCCCCGACGAGGTTACACACCCCCGGAGAAGATGCCCTAGAAAGGTCGACGCATCCCCCGAGAAAGGTCGGGTCTCAACTGGTGTCCCTGACAGAAGTCAAACACCCCCCAAAAACAGATGCCCTGAGAAAGGTCGACGCATCTCCTGAGAATGGTCAGGTACCAACTGGTGTCCCTGACAGAAGTCAAACACCCCCCAAATGAGATGCCTTGAGAAAGGTCGGCGCATCTCCCGTCACGGCGACCGAAGAATGGTTCGGGTCGGAGACACCCCTCTGATTGCTCCGACAGGCAATCGAAGAATGGTTCGGGTCCCGGAGAAGTGATTTCCCGTCACGGCGACCGAAGAATGGTTCGGTCCGAGACACCCCTCGGTGCTCCAACGGGCGATCGAAGAATGGTTCGGGTCCTGGAGAAGTGATTTCCCGTCACGGCGACCGAAGAATGGTTCGGGTCCGAGACACCCCTTGATTGCTCCAACAGGCGACCGAAGAATGGTTCGGGTCCTGGAGAAGTGATTTCCCGTCACGGCGACCGAAGAATGGTTCGGGTCCGAGACACCCCCCGATTGCTCCAATAGGTGACCGAAGAATGGTTCGGGTCCTGAAGAAGTAATTTCCCGTCACGGCGACCGAAGAATGGTTCCGATCCGAGACAACCCCTTAATTGCTCCAACAGGCGACCGAAGAATGGTTCGAGTCTGGAAAAGCAACCTCCTCATATCACCGGGTAAGACGACGCCTTGATACTTACCAAAACCCGGGGTTCACACCCTATCTCACTCATTCCCGGTAAGTAACTCCGGGTATCTTCTTATACGTTACATTCCTCTTGTTGCATGGGATAGTATGTCCTAAAAGATATAATCTAGCCGCCCACGCCGGGTAAAAATTAGGCATCAGTTTGTCTTTGAATGCAACCTCTGCGAGCTCACCTTCAAAGAGGGGCAGCTATTGACGCCTAATTTCTTATTGCATTTTATTTTATTTTGATTAAAACTGAAAAAACAAAAAATAGAAAAAATGGCCCAACGGCCAAAAAGCAGAAAAAACGGCCCAACGGCCAAAAAACGAAGAAAACGGCCTAGCGGCCTAGAGGGACCTTTGCGGCCCAAAAACCCCCGGGCCAACCCGCGCCTGTGCCCGCACCGACGCCCGACCCGCGCGACCCGTCTGCTTCGCCCGAAAATGCGTGCGAAGCACGCGCCTGAGGCGCCGTGCAAAGGAGGACGATCGACGCGGCGTACGGCGCACAGGGGAGACACGAGATGAACAACAGCAACGGCGAGCGGACGTGGCTGGATAAGGCCGAGGTCGATGGGACGCCGGTTCGGCCGTGGAAGCCGTGGCATCCACCCCGGCCGAACCCTCGCCGACCGGCCACCCGTCGACTATAAATACCCCCTCCCCCGTTGATTTCAACACACCAGAGCCCCGGCAAAGAGAGAGAGAGAAGCCCGCGACCTTTGGAACCCCGCTGAGAGACTTCGGAGGGGGGGCCGAGGTCTGCGAGCTTCAAACTCAACCTCGCCGGAGGAAACCGAGAGAGAGAGAGAGAGAGAGAGAGAGAGAGAGAGAGTCGCAGAGAGAGAGAGAGAGAGATGAGGGGCCAAAGCCCACGGACGCCGCCGCAAGGCCGCCGTGCGAGGTAACCTAAATAATCACCGTCGGCCGCTTCTCCTCCCAACCCATTGCGTCCCGCCGCCGTGACCGTCTCCATCGTCGTCGCCACCCCCTCGCTGCCCCAAATTGGAACCCTAGGGTTCCTGGTTTTCCGGGTCGCGATCCCGGGTAACCGGGTCGGACCCGGGCCAGGAACGAGTAATTGGGTGTATTGGAGGTCGGGTCGGGTCGTCGGGTCACGGAGCGGGTCGGGCCGTCGCGACGTCGTTTTGTAGGGAGATGGAGTCGGGTCGTCGTCGGGTCGGGTATCCACAAAAACGGTGTCATTTTCGCTGAAGGGAAGTCCGGGTCGTCGTCGGGTCGGGTCCGAGTAGAGCCGCTGGAGAAATGGCGCCGTATCGCCCGACGAACCGGGCCGTGGAGCGAGTCGAACGCGTGACCCGCGGGTTGCGCACGACTGTCCTCCCCACGGCGTCGTTTCGCGAGGAGTTAAAACGACGTCGTTTCGTGTATTGCTATGGCGTCGTTTCGCGCCAAATGGGAGCCGGGTCGTCCGAGCGGGTCGTCGAGCCGGGTCGGGCATCCATACCGGCATGACGCCGTTCCGGCTTCCGCCCTAAAACGCGGGCTTCGGCGCGTTTGGGCTCGGCCGGGGCGGATCCGAACCGTGGATCCGACCGGGTTAGTTTTTTAATATTTTTATTTCAAAAATCATTTTAAAATTTCAAAAATAAAAAAAAAATGTTTCAAAAAATTTTTAAATTTCCAAAAAAATCAAAAATCAAACAAAAAATTATTTATTTTCGGAAATATTCAGAAAAATCAAAAATATATTATTTTCCAAAATATCCAAAAATATTAAATATTTTAATATTTTCCAAAAAAATCCAAAAAATGTCAAAAGTTCCAAAAATGCCAAAATTCATAAAAAGCCCAAAATTTTCATAAAAGCCAAAAATACTTGTATTTTCTCAGAAAATACCCCAAAATATCCAAAAATCCCTTTTATGTCCAAAAAAATGAGGAAAATACCCAAAAATGTGATTTTTCCTAAAATACATGGAAAATCCCCAAACATCCAAAAACCTTAGAGTTTAAACAAGATTAGGTACCGAAAGGGCATTAGTGATTAACTAGTGTAATCAAGTCCCCGATCCTAATTTCTCTGGTTGCGCGGAGCAAGTATTTCTCCCGATACTTTGCTTAGGTTTCTAATCAACCTACCCCAAATTGATTAGTAGCGACTCCGTTTTAAAAATCAATTTACAAATCAAATATTTTAAAGTCGTGAATTGGCGGACTTGGGAGAGTCCGGCTTTAATTAAACCCAGCCGAGCCATTAGCCTCCTTTCGGCGCTCGTACCGATCCGTGCCGCGCCCCGAAAAAAGGGGTCGCGACAGGTGTTCAAACTTCTTGTTCCCAATCCGGAAAGCCAACAAAATGAAGGCTTGCAAAAAACAAGAAAGCAAAAGGGGTTCGCCTTTTTCATTCATTATTGCTCTATAATTTCGTCACCTTGTTGGAGAATAATCGAATTTGGAGGGACAAATCCTAACTACCATCAATATTCGTAGACTTTGGTGTTTTTAGTCCAGAGCACTGAGGATGAAAATTGAGCAAAATGAACTAGATTGGGGGATTATGCTTGACGATTCGTTTGATGGCTAAATCAACTCCAGCACCTTCGTCCGACACTGATATCTGGTGTGGTGGAACCGTGCCAGCGCATGACTAAGAGAAAACAACCACGAAGAAACTCTATCACAAGACGAGCTCCAATTCCAGAATGAAAAAAAAAAAAAAAAAAAAAAAAAAAAAACCTCAAAACTCGAGGATTTGGCCACACAATCGGTGAAAAGTGTTAACTTGAGGCACATGATTCGAAACCGTTCGCTTCAGTCCATCGGCGAAGATGAAGGCGAACATGAGATGAGAAGGACGACCGTTGGCGGATGATCGAACGGCCAGAATCCGGCGAAATGGTAGGAGTCCCCTGAGAGAGCGAGAGGCCGGGCTCTCTTATGGGACGATGGATGGTGGGCTTGATCTTCCTATAAAGATCTCCCTATAAAAGTTCTCTAAACTCGAGTGATGGGCCATGCTTATAATCTGATAGGCTTGTTCGAATTGAATTTGACGATTTGGGTTTCCACAGTCTGGTGTGATGGGCTGAGTTGTGCCGGAATTAAAGTGGTCGGGCTTCATAGATGGACACGTATATTCAAGTTGCCAGTCTAAAAGTCCATATTAACGCCAATTGGGCCATTCTACGTGACATGGGTAGCATCTACATTAGTGATTTTCGATCAAAATTAACCATATAAACTAAATTGGCAAAATATGAAAGGGTTAATATGCAAAATTAAAATGTTTAAGACTAAATTGACAAAAATGTAATAGGTTTAGGATTTTTTGGATAATTTTTCCAATTTCAAGTATAAAAGTATATATAAACTATTCCAAAATGCGAGGTGCGGATCGTGAGGATATATTATTCTAAATCGGCAGATGTGCACTTAATTGCATCTCGGCCATTTGCTTTGGCATTTTACGGTTGAATGGCCCAAAATGCATTGGGTGCGCATGCATTACTGTTTAATTCTGGAATGATAGTGCATGTATTTGTACTCACACATAGAGTTGGCAATATGGGTCAAAAATCCATATTATGACCCATTTTTAGTTAAATAGGTCATATATGGATCAAGTGAAAGTTAAATATGAGTCAGAAATGGGTTAAGTGAAGGTTAAATAAGAGTCGGAAATTAAATATGAGTCGGAGATGAGTCAGTGAATATAAAACACAAAAAGAAATAGTCTAATCGGTTATAAAGAAACACATTTTAAAGTTTAAACCCTCGGCCTTTTTTAAAATTATAAAAATATTTTTTAATAAAAAATCAAAATTATAATTATTTTTCATATTTCAATTTTTCTTATTTTCTTTTTCTTCATTCCTCACTTTGGCGGCCGATAGGGCGACGGCCGGCCGCAAATCAGCGACAAGCCTTGCCAATTGTTAGTGCGACTCAAGCTTGCCGGCATCGAGCGAGGCCTCGGCCTCGCCGATCCGCGAGATCGAGCCTGCCCGACCCAGGCAAGCTCGAGCCTCGCCAAATCCGACGGGCTCGGCCTCGGCGACGACTAGTGAGGCTTGAGCTCGCCGACGTCGGGTAGAGGCTCAACCTTGTCGGATGGGCGAGATCGAGCCTCGTCGACGCCAGCGAGCTCAATCTCGCCTATGGCTGTTTGCCTGCTGTTGTTGTGGCCAACAGCCAGTCGAAAGAGAAGGAAAAAAAAAAAAAAAAAAAAAGAAGAGAGAAAAAAAAATAAATAATAAATAATGAAAAATATATTTATATTTTAAAAATAAAAATAATTAAAAATATATTTTTTATAATTAAAAAATTGAAAATTATATTTTTAAAAATAAAAAATTAAAATTATATTTAAAAAATTAAAATTTTGATTTTTAAAAAATATTTAAAAAGAATTATAAAAATTTTCCATTAAATTTGTATTGCATAAAAATTGTTAAAAAATTTGTATTACATAAAAATGCTTTAACAATAAATATGTTTTAGTAATGCGGGTCGGGTCGGGTATGGGTTGGATAGGGTCGGGTTGGGTATGGATCATTAAATTTACACTATAAGAATATGAGTCAAAATGGGTTAAATGGATTAAATATGGGTCGATCCATTTTCGATTCGACCCACCCATTTGCCACATCTATTCACATTGTACAGGTAATGCTACAAGTTTTGTACAATGGTATGCAATTCTTCTAACAGATTTCTTTGGATAGTACAAACTGGAATTCTTCAAGGTTTATGAGTTTTTTTAAGAAACATTGTGCCTAGAAAATAAGTCTTTTGCACACTTTTTGTGTGTATTGAATCACAAAGGTTGCATTGACATGAAAAAACATTTGCATAAAAGTGATTATCAATGGCTAAATTACATTACAAATACCAAAACTAGATGGACACTTAAGAATCAAAAGTTCCAAAAAGTACACTTAAATGTCATTTAAAAAAAAATTAAAACACTCCAATGCCAACTTCAACGATGATAGCCAGAAATCCAATGTGGCTTATTTTAAAAATATATGTGGTTGTCTCGGTAGAGTTGTCTACTCAATAATCAATGTACAAAATGAATCACAAATTGATTTGTAATATAAATATTAACTAAATTAAATTTAAAAACTAATTTTTTTTTTTTTTTTTTAAAAAAAAAAAAAAAAGGGGGCAACATTTAGTGAGGGCCTCTATGGCCCTTGCCGTTGTTGCCACTCCACGATTGCTGGAAAGGGCAAATGACAGTGGGGCAAGGGTTGGCCAGGGCCAATGACTGCTGGCAAGGGCCTATGGACCCTCACACAAATCTAAGGCGAGGACCAGCAACTCTCCCTTAAATTCGGCAAGGGTTGTCGGCCCTCACCTGTACAATTAGGAATTTTGAATAAGACAATTTGTGGTGACTATTGCTTTTCTTTTCGTGAATTACATTTGCGTAATTCTAAAAGCTGCTATTTTCCCTCTTGACACTTTCTCGTTTCTCTTTTGTGGAGGTGTGGTAAAAACCTCAGTATGGAGCTAAATAAGTTTATGCTTTTTGGCCAGGGATCAAGCATATTTACAATCTAGAGAAATGGTTAACTGTAAGGTGCTTGCTTGGCGTATTGTGTGCCTCTCTCTTTGCAGCCAGTGCTGCTCCAACTCCAATATTCCTACCTTTATGCATCAGCCGTTTCCTTTGGCGAAGGGTTAGCAGAGGAATTTTCTTGTGCTCCTCTTTCTTCTATATGAATGATAGTGATTGTTACTATGCACATTACACTACAGCCCTCCTTCTACGGCTTTGTTGTTGGGATGTGTAAATGTTGGTGCAAGGCGTCGATTCTCATGTGTCGATTTAAATTGAGCGATTCAAAATGCAAAAAGCTTCAGGCATCTGTAACGAACTTATGATATTCTTACCACCGCCCACAGCGGCGCAGCTGGCTTGGGCTCTCTCCCCCTCACGAAGGGGAGAAGTTCAAATCCCAGAGGCGTCATTAGGGATTCTTACCTCGAGTACTGTGGTGATGGGTCCTGCAGTCGCTCTCCCAGGGTTTGACTCGCCGGCTGTTGGCTTACGGGGTTCCCTGGGTCACCAAAACAAAAAATTATGATATTCTTTTTTGGGGCCTTAGGTGGACTTATGATACTGGTTGGCAAATAAGACGCTGGAGCACAAGCTTTTGGTATTCCAGGATTGGTCATCATTATCAATACCATTCATGCTCACTATTTATTATTAAATCGATAGGTATGGATTTTGATTGGCGTTAGAGTAACTAGAATACCTAATCCTAGCACGTGTTCATGGCTTGAAGAAAAGCGAGCCTAGCACGTGTTCATGGCTTGAAGAAAAGCGAGCCTAGAGTGGCAGGTCAGCACTGTAGTCATTTGGTAGGTCATCGGGCTAGACGCTGCTCAGATCCAACTCAAACGGGCTCTTAATTGAGCCTTGTGCAACAATCAAACTGGATTGATCCCCATTGGGCTTCAATCACTTTCTATAAAGAAACAAATCTCCATATTTCACATGAGATGTGGTTTACAAGTCGCTTCGCATTCATAATTTCACGACTAGTCCAAAAAATAAATCTGTCACGTCCTTTGTAAATGCATAATTTTTAAATAAATTCAATAAATATTTTGTAGAATTCAATTCATGTTATTTAAGAGCATGTCGAAACATTTGCACTATCACATAATGTCCCAACTCTTCTTCAAGTTTCATTCTAAACTTTTTTTTTTTTTTCCTTTAAAGACATCCATCCCAACTCATGTGAACTACATTCTTTGATCTGAAATTGAGTCGCGATTCACGGATCTCTCTCTCTCTCTCTCTCTCTCTCTCTCTCTCTCATGCTTAGTATATTCAAATTTTATGGACCTGAGTAAAGTCATCATACATGAAAACATGCTTAGCACTTGACTTTCCCATACTTCAAGATGAAGGATATAAGAATTTGGCCAGCAACCTGTCCTTGGAGCCTTATATAAGTCACAACAACAATGTCATCCCATATATGTGGAGCTGCAATTGCTTATCTAGCAATAGAATTTGTTACTCTTTTTCTAGGAATGTCCACCCCTAGTAACTTAAAAAATTGATCAAGCAACAAATGAAGTTATTTGCTTAAATGGTTAAGTGTTCAATGAGATATAGCCACTCTTACACACGGGGAGAGAGAGAGAGAGAGAGAGAGAGAGAGAGAGAGTCGCCTCCAAGAACCTTAGGGCGGGCGCGTTTGGTAACTATTATGTTCCGGGGAACAATTTTTTATCAGAAATAGTTTTTTCTA
Source organism: Eucalyptus erythrocorys (assembly GCA_014182555.1). Classification (NCBI taxonomy): domain Eukaryota; kingdom Viridiplantae; phylum Streptophyta; class Magnoliopsida; order Myrtales; family Myrtaceae; genus Eucalyptus; species Eucalyptus erythrocorys. Next base: position 29,423,071 of record CM024600.1, on the reverse strand, counting down.
TTTCTATTCCTGAGAATAATTTTTGAGCAAAAAAACGCGTTTGGTAAGTGCACGAAATTTCTATTCTTGGAATAAAAAAGGAATAGAAATACGTTTAGTAACTGTAAAAAATTTCCATTCCAAATTTTTCTCGAGTGTTTAAGAAGCGTAAACTTGGTTTTGAATTCTCATTCTCATGGAATACTCACCAATTTAATTTTGTTTATGGTGAGTGAAGGAAACATTCTAAACATGGTCATATGTACAAACTTGGAAGAAAATTTTGTAAGTAAAATTCGTACAACAAGAGCTAGTAAAAAGAAGAGTATCTTATAGATCTCTATATGGACCCTTTCATACATAACATCACAATAATGACGTAATATAGTTCATTGTTCAACTTCATCACATTGACTTTGATAAGTGATTACTTAAAAACAATATTACAAAAGTCGGAAACACAAAGTCATGAAATCTCAGGCATATTGTGATCCCCTACCATTTTATTTGTAATACTTATCCTAAGCATATTTATCCCAGTTGCCTACTCATGCGATGTATTATTTGGGGAAAATTTCAAAAAAAGGACCCGAAGTATTATTGTTTTCTCAAATAAGGGCACAAAGTGGACTTTGTTTCAAATAAGGACCTAAAGTGGCCTTAATTATTTCAAATAAGGGCCTGAAATAGCTTTGGTTTTTTCAAATAAGGACTCAACCTCGCCGATCGCCGACTAGCTAAATTTTCCGATCGGTTAAGGATATTTTTGTCGTTTTGCATTTCACCTTTTTTTTCTTTCCTTTCTTTTTCTTTTTTGGTTCTTCTTCTTCCACTTCACCGGTGGTTGACCAGCCACCGGTGATGCCCGCAGAGGGCTCAGCGAGGGTCGCCCCCGCCGGCAAGGGCCAAGGGCCACCCATGCTGGCCACAAGTGAGGGACGGCCTCGCTTGAGTGTGGTGACCCTCCCCCAAGTGAGGCCATCCCTCGCCTAGCCCTTTGTGGGCATTGCCAGTGGCTGGCTGGCCACTGGCGAAGTGGAAGAAGAACCAGCCAAAAAAATGAAAAAAAGAATTAAAAAAAAAAAGAAAAATGACAAATGATGAAAATATCCTTGATCGCTAGAAAGATGGATTCTTATTTGAAAGGGACATAGCCACTTTGAGCTCTTATTTGAAATAAACATAACCACTTTAGGTCCTCATTTGAAATAACATCCACTTTAGACCCTTATTTGAAAAAATGAAGGCACTCTAGGTCCTTATTTGAGACAAGGTCCACTTCAGGCTCTTATTTGAGAAAAAGAGAGTACTTTAGGTCCCTTTTTTGAGATTTCCCTATTATCTGTAACCTCCACTTCTCAAGGTCCGAATGGATTCTCCAAATCTCCATATAGGGAAAAGTTTCTTTCCTGCTTATCTTGATCACGAATGTAATTATGGAGAGCATAATATGCAATTATAACAAGTGACTACTTCCGAATTGTAAATGGAGGCATATGTCTCAAAATGGTGAAACGATTCTTTAATGTTTCAAATGACCTCTCAATTACATTTCTTAATGAAGAGTGCTTATGATTGAACAATTATGTTGCTATTCTTGGCTGTCTTCCATTCACTTTATAATCGTTAAGATGATATCGTTTGCTTTTAAATGGAGTTAAAAATCCCGGAAGTACTTTATAACCAGAATCTGTCACGTAGTATTTCCCTATAACAGCATATTTAAATTTATTGTGATATTCAATCATAATATAATCATAAAGAAAGTTTGTCTCTATAAACAAAGTAAATATCGGGTGGTGGTCGAGGAAATTGCAGTTGATGAGTTTCGAGTGTTGCTGGAAGCACTCGACAATCGTTGGCAGATCCTTCCCACCCAACATACTCGAAAGTAAATTTCATATCAAACGAGCAAACACACAGCACATTCTGGGTGGTAATCCATTTCTTACCTCTAAATGGGATCTACTGAGACACAGGGACGATAGCATTTATATGGGTGCCATCCATAGCACCTACGCAGCCCTGTCAATTTATTACCAATATAATATTGGGAAAAAACCACGAAAAACCCCAAACTTTGTCTCGAGTGACACATTTACCCCGAACTTTTTTTTTGCGCCGTGAAAAACCCTAAACTTTTCAATCTGTGACACATTTACCCCATAAGGGCATTTTTGTCTTTTTAATTTTTCTTTTTCTTTTTCTTTTTTTCCTTCTTTTTCTTCCCTCCGCCGGCCATGGCGGAGCCGGCGGAGGGAAGAAGGAAAAAAAAAAAAAAAAAAATGAAAAAAAAAATTTAAAAATGAAAAGACCAAAATGCCCTTCAATTTTGGGGTAGATGTGTCACACTTGAAAAGTTTAGGGTTTTTGGTGTTGCAAAAAAAGTTTGGAGTAAATGTGTTACGGTTTGGAAAGTTCGGGGTTTTTCACGGCGCAAAAAAAAGTTCGGGGTAAATGTATCACTCGGGGCAAAGTTTGGGGTTTTTCGTGGTTTTTTCCCTATAATATTATATAAGATTATCAATTACATGTATTTGATGGTATAAAATCGATATAAAAATCATACCTTGAAGTAGCGTTTATAACTAGGTTCCATAAGAATTTCTTGTGGGACGACATCAAAGGACAGTGGTCTACTTATTTGAGAATTGCTTTCAACACTATGTTGAAATAGTCATTGACCGTTTCTCCCGAACGTTGGAATCTCTCACATAAATCTTTATTTAAGCTATTGTGACTAACCAAAGATAAGAAAATCCCAACTTGTTCATCTATTCGAACATACCGACTATCTTTCAACCAATCTCTTACCCTCATTAAATCATATAAATTCAAAAAAAAAAACATGTCTCTCCATCTTGAAGGCTTCATATATTCTATCTAAATGTCCATAAACAATCTCCATCATCCATTCGGGTCTAGATAGTTTACTGTCCCTAATAGGTTCTTTTGTATGCATGGACGTGTCCATCGCAACTATGCACAATCACGCTATCAATATGTCAAGATCATCATCATCCAAGAATTGTTTAACCGGTTCTATTTGCTCATTAGACACACTATTCGATCCTCCTTCCATAGTACCATTACCATCACACAAATATAAAAACATCAATATAGATTTTGAAAAAATATCAAACAACAATAAATAACATAAGTCATGGTCTCAATAGAAGACGTCATCACATATAAGTACAAGAGTCTCAACACTAATATCTTTAAGAACTAAATATTAATCGATAATACAAGTTATACAGTCTAATGAAACCTCATGCAATCCATAGTGTATTTCTAAATATCTACTAAAGATATTGAAGAAGTCCATTTCTTCTTTCAAGTGGGGATTTGATGAAAGCCTCCCTTCATGAGGTACTAACGCATGCTCGTTCCACTACTTATTGTAAAGATCTTGCTTTAGTTCATGCATACTAACTATGACATCAATAACAACAGATATGGAGAAAGGGTCTGCAAGTGGTGGTATAACCCCTAAGGTCGTAGAGTCACTAGATTGCCCTGCCCTGACTTTTAAAAGATCTTGTATGACTTTGCAAGTGTCAGCAATACCAAATTGGTCACTCTTTCTTCTCCTCTTAGTATTTGGAGTTCTATCCAATTTGTGCTTTTCATGAACTAAAGTTGTAGCATTGCCAAATGTAAAGACTCTCATCAATGTGGTGTTCACTGAAGTCATCTGTATTGCCACCACCATTGTCATTGCCTACATTGCCATCACCATTGTCATCTTCCTGCAACACTGTCAAATCTTTAGCATTTTCCTATGGTGTGATCCCTATTAGCATATGTACTACCAAATACAATATATAACTCGAGATACTAAAGAAATCCATCTTTCTTGAATTTTGCCCAATCAACATTATCCTACAATTTTCACAATAATGACATTTCAGCAACATAATCATACATTTTAAATTTTACATCTACAATGATATCAAAATGACCAAAAAGTTAAAAATATACCTTGATGTGAGATTCCCATATACTTGGATCGTTGACAACAAATGTTTTATTCACATTATCCCAACTAAATCCGGACTATGAAATGAGTTTCTTAAAACTGTCATAATGTTTTCTCAATTTGTTTACCTTGTTCTTCAACTATATTATGCTATATTGAAATCCTATTTGTTAAATGAATTCAGTCTGTATATTCTTCCACCCCGCTGTTGTAAGTAGAAGATGCGCGATTCCCCTTTTTGACCTCATCCACCTACAAACTTTACAAATAGGTTGGTTAAAGACTTGGTCCACTTTGCACGAAATGCCTGTTTCTCAAATGCCATTTAATCTTGACCGGTTAAGCATAATATGAATTATGAGTTAAATCAATAACATAATACTATAGGAATTACACGCCATACATAAAATCATTCTTAAGAGATGCAAGCGGAAAAGACTATAATGACAACATTGACAATTGAATGTAGAAAAAGCTTGGTTGAAGCTAAATTTCAACATTATACCAAACAAAATCAAGGACGAAAAGAACATCCCCTAAAGTAGTTCTTTAAGTAGTGGCCCCTAAAATAGTTCTTCAAGCAGTCTTTTTAGTGTTCTCCTAAAGCACATAAGATTAAAAATCCAATCCATTCCCACAGCTCATTTAGGATGCTAACCAAATGTTTCAAAGTTCAAAGCCCAAAGTGAAGATTAGACCTCTCCTCCTATTACCTTCGATTCAAACCAAAAAAGAAAGAGAACGGTGACTTGGAGCATTTCAGGCAAGCCAAACATGTTGCAATCATCGAAGACAATCTCTAATCACTAATGGGAGGTCTGAATTACAACGTTGCTCGCTGGAGTCATGCTAGCTTAGGGCTTGAGCCCTCCTCGTGCTGGCTCTAGTGAGCAATGTTGGCTTGGGCCTTGAGCGCAAGGGCTTGCTTGAGCGAGCTGTCACCTCGCCACGCTGGCTGGAGCAAGTGGTGCTCGCTCGAGGCTCGAGCGAGCAGTGACGCTCGGGGCTCGAGCGCGAAGGCTTGCTCAAGCTAGCGTCTCGTAGATTTGGGGAGCATTGGCTCAAGTGAGCAGCACTCGCCTGTGAGACACTTGCTTGAGTGAGCAGTGCTCGCCTGCAAGTCGCTCACTTGAGCAAGCAGAGCAGTGAAGACGCTCACTCGAGCGAAAAGCAACGCTCGCTCAAGTGAGCAACACTCCCCTGCGAGACGCTTGCTCGAGCGAGCAGCAACGCTTATAGGTGAGACACTTGCTCAAGGATCGAGTGCAAAGGCTCACTTGAGCAAGCGTCTCATAGATCTGGGCAATCGTTGCTCAGGTCACCCAGATCTGCGGAGGTCGCTCTTGCCGAAGCCCTCGTCAATTGGCTCAGCCAAGCCCTCACTAAAGGCATCCATCCCATGGTTGCAGGATAGCAAGATGGATGAAACTTACCCTGAATCAGAAGCTTCAGCCGGTGAAGAAGCAGCAGCCATTGACATCGAAGAGAATGACGAGTTGGGAGGTGCTGGAGAGGATGACGTGCAAAATGGTGGAGAAGCTGAGAGACGCTGGAGAAAGAGGGAGGGACTTGAGAAGAAAGGGCGTAGGTGGAGTGGCTAAGACAAAGGGCACGAGCTGAAGCTTCATATCAAATAAGAGTTTTTGTTCTTTTGTTTCTTAGAATTTGTCATCGGGAACAAGAAGCTACTTTTTTCTACTTTTTATTTTTGTTCCAAATCTATTTCCAGAAAAAAAAAAAAATTACCAAACACGTTTCTATTCTTTTTTTGTTCCTTGCAACAAAAGAACAGATATTTTTGTCTCGGGGAACGGAAATTATTTTTAACAAACAAGCCCTTAATGTCTATGTAATGGAGTTTTTGTATAATTAAATCTGCCTCTTGACGCCAGGCTTGGCTGACAAATCCTAATGTTTACTAGTCTTGCCCTATTGCATATGGAGTTAAAATTGGATCTCCAACCAGTTTTCTTCTCTTCCGCCCATCAAAACTAAGCAAATTGGAATACAATCCATCTCTTTTAAGGTCACTTGATTCGCCCAAAAATTTAAAAGTCATGTGCTATAAAGTTTGCTTCTTTTTTTTCCCAACTGATGAGAAAAGATTCTCTTTCCATATTGCATAAGAAAATGAAAGATGACTAAATTAGAATAAAACAAGTTTCAAATTCCTTAAGGGTCATTCAAAAGTATGAAATGCAAATTGCAGCTTCACTATGGAATCATTGTATTTTCTATCTTGTCTAAAGGACATTTGCATTTACTAACTCTCCTTTAGATTTTAGATAAAAAGATTTACATAATTTAAATGATATCTTTTGCAATTGCTAGCATTTGCAATATTGAGTAATTGCGTAAAGGTTATCATTTTTTCTCTAATCTCTTTGCAATATAAAGTTGTTGACACATAAATTTTGGCTCATGTATTTGTCATTCATCGCACAAGAAAATGAAGGATTGGATTCAGCCCCTCAGCAAAATATCAAAGTTACATTGACATTCTATATATCATCATGTTTCATTTAGGTATCATCTTGCATTTAGTGCTAGCTCGTCGCATCAAGCACTAAGTGATCTTATCTATCTAAACACTAATGATCAATGGGGAAATTACCAAAAAAAAAAAGTCCTAAACCTATTACAATTGTACTAATTCAATACTGAATCATTTTTTGCCAATTCAATCCTAACCCTTTAACATTTATGACAATTCAGTCTATTTAGCCAATTTTGGTTAGGCGACACTGATGTGGACACCAGTTATCTAGCCAACATTGATGTAGCAATTTTTCAAATATATATTTTTTTAAGTTTAATTAGTTCTTTTATTTTTAATATTCTTTTTCCTTTTCTTTTTCTCGTCTTCCTCCTTTGGCTTCTTTTCCTCGCAATGGCTGGCGAGACTCATCGGCCATTGCGCAAGGTCCACAAAGGCCTTGCTAGCTATCAACGAGGGGCCCTTGCCCAACCTCACTTAAATTTGGGCAAGGCTACCTTTGCCTATGACTGAGGTTGGCCTCACCCAAATCTAGGCAAAGCTGCCTCACATGCATCTCTTACCAAATAAAAATTATTTAAAGATTGTCATGTCAACGTTGGTTGGACGGCCAGTGTCGACCAACATATACGTTAGTACCAGCTAACCAAAATTGGCCAGATTGACTGAATTAACATAATTGTAAAAGATTTAAAACTGAATTGATAAAAGAAAATGTTTAAAACTAAATTGGAACAATTGCAATAGATTTATGGCTTTTTTGATAATTCTCTCAATAGTTAATTATCCCTTTTTATTCAAAAAGCAATAATGATTTGATAACAGAGATTGGAATATGTTGCTTCATCAAACAAGGGATTAAGAACATAAATTTTGAATACACACAATTGATAAATGATAAGAGACAAAATTGATATTAAAGAGAGATCAAATTGGCGAAGACTAAAGAACAAACACCATATATAGATCTGGCTGAGAATACATCCCTTAGGGGTCATTCTTTGCCATCAGCATAAGTCCTTCCATAGGAGGACATGATGCACTTTCAACATTGAAGTTTCGGTTCGATTGAACTTTTCCTTTCTCTGTTCTCATCCCTGCCGTTGTCTTTTTGCCTTTTGACACACTCCTCTTCGATGACTGACGTCTGATCCACAATTTAAGGCTTTCACTGGCAGCCCTCGCCATCCTAGGCGCCTTCTAGCAAGTCCATTTCCTCGGCAACCTACCATTTAAGTATCGATTGCCTTTGCTCTTCATGGCATTCTAACCACACAGGCAACCACCACCATGACATCCTTTGCGATTTCCCATCGGCATTTATGTTGCGGTAATTATCCATTCGACGTCCGTTGACCATCAATAATTCGCAAGAAGCAAGCCACCACTGCACCAAACAACAATTAGCGACCCTACATGACTTCCTGTGGCGGCTTCAACTAGCCTCCACCTCTATCATCACAACAACATTCCTTTGTGTGGTTATCCCTCTTTGTCGAGTTTCCTCATTGTCCTTGGTGTAGGTAGGAATTTAGGATTGGGGAAATGTGCTAATAATGTTTGAACTTTATTCATGTCATGATGGGTCATATACTTGGTTTGATAGAACTCAATTAAGTTATCTTCCATCATGTCACCTGCGTGCCTCATGTTATATCATATAAAAATACCACCCAACTTTACAAGTCCATGGCATATAAGTCACTCATCAAAGTAGAATAAGTCACTGCAATTGAACATAATTCGTTAAATTCACTTATCACATGTCATCATAAACTATCCATTACATAACACATCACACTTCACATAGCACACTTTAATATCCTATCACATAACTACTTATCGATAAACCGTGATAACCTATCAGCTTAAAATATGATAAGCTATTAGCTAGAACATGATAAGCTATCGATGAAAACATGATAAGCTATCAGCAAAAACATGATAAGCTATCTACGATAATATGGTAAGCTATCGATGAAAACATAATAAGCCATCGAGATAACCTATCGGGACCCTATGATAACCTATCATACAAAACCCACTTATCACATTAACAAAACATCATTTAGCCTTAATCTAGCCCTAAACTAACTCCAAAATGCAACAACAACCCTATTCAAGGGCTAGAAAGCCACTCACGCCCAAGTCCTAGCTTTAAAAAGCGTCGGGGGAGGAGCGGCAAGATTGGACAATAGGTGAGGCTGCTAGTCACACCTCCAAAGGTCCCATGAGTGGGCTAGACGGCGTCTTGGGCGGCTACATGACGACAGTGGGTGGTGGTCAGTTGCCGGTGAGGGAAATATGAGGAAAAATGAAGAGGATGGCTTGAAAATGAATGCAAATGGACAAGAGGTGGTTCAGCTACGGCAAGAAGGGAGAGAAAGATGAACTTGAGAGCAAAAATGAGAAAATGAGAGTAAGTGAGAGGTATGGACAAATTTGGGGATAGAGGAAGAGCAGCCCATTGGATGGCCAAGATTACATCTTGCTATGTCCCATCCAAGATCAAGGGCTTGGATCACTTCTCACTTTACTTCTTGCCCAAGTCTCATTAATGCCATTTTATGAACCGCTCATGGTTAGGCTAAAAGATAGGCTAGGTAGGCTTAGACTAGGCTAGGGGATGACATCACCTCCCTCAGCTTCAGTACATGGGTGCTCCTTCCTAGCTCCTTTCCCATCTTGCCTTTTGTCCTTAGTTGAATGAGAGGGTAATTTGGTCATTTTGCCAAGATTGGGTACTGTTCACACACATGGGGTGCCTTAAAAGTCAAGATCTTGTATTGAAAGCTTGATGGACTTGGAGGACCTGCAACCCCACCATGGCAGCCCACCTCTTGGGCGTGTAGGCCTTGGGCCACCCACTTGGGCTTCAACCCATGGGCTGCCTAATCATTGACTTGAGCCCATTGGGTTGCCCAACATAGGCTTGGGCCCTCACCCATGGCCCATTTCCAATTTTCCGAACTTTTGCGTCCTGCCAATGAAAAATCGAGTTTTCATCTCAAGGTGGCATTTTTAGCGTTTTTGGGGTCTACCAATCCTTATTATAATCCCGTTCAAAGATTGGATGCCAATGTAATTCCGTTATGAAAATCAAGGTCAGATTGCAGAGAGTAAAGAACACCTGGAGTGCCATAACTTGGCACGGGGGGACACTTAAGTGCCATAACTTTTTTTCGGTACACTTAAGTGCCACTTTTTTCAAATGGAACACTTAAGTGCCACTCCGGCGAAAATCCGGCCAAACGCAATTTTCGGCGATGGAGGTCCAAAACGGCGTCGTTTTTGCATGCTAACGTGGCAAAAAAATGCAAAAACGACGCCGTTTCGAGTCTAACGTGTAAAAATAATAAAAAAATTAATTAAATTAAATTAAAACTTAATTTTAAATAAAAATACTCTAAAAATTTAAAAAAAAAAAAAAAAAAAAATTTAAAAAAAAAAAAAAAAAAAAAAAAAAAAAGGTCGGGGACGAAGGGGCGAGCGGGCGAGAGCGAGCCCTCGCCGCCGCCGCCTCCCGCCGTCGCCGGAAGGGCCGGCGACGGAGGGGGAGGGTCGGCCGGGTCGCCGGCCCCGGCCGATTGGCGGCGGGCCGCGAGCCCTCTCCGGATCGCGGTGAGGGCCCGCGAGCCCTCGCCCCGGATCCGGCGAGGGCCGCGAGCCCTCGCTGCCTCCCACCGTCGCCGGCCCTTCCGGCGACGGCGGGGAGGCGGCGGCGGCGAGGGCTCGCCCTCGCCGCCCGCCCCTTCGTCCCCACCTTCTTTTTTTTTTTTTTTTTTAAATTTTAGAGTATTTTTAATTAAATTAAGTTTTAATTTAATTTAATTAATTTTTTATTATGTAAACGGCGTCGTTTCTGCCGAGTCAGCGCCGACTCAGCTCTCCGGCGAGCCACACAAGCATTAAAAAATAATAAACACGTGCCACTTAGGATTTCCGGCAAGGTCGCAGGAGGTGGCACTTAAGTGTACCGAAAAAAAGTTATGGCACTTAAGTGTCCTCCCGTGCCAAGTTATGGCACTCCAGGTGTCCCAAACTCGATTGCAGATGTCACAACCATATTCGGATAATCTTGAGTAATATGTGGGCCCTCACAAAAGAAGCACTTATAGATGTGTATCTTCCTTTATCCTCCACCACTCAACTCCAGCAAAGCCTTAGGAGGGACCATTGGTGGTTTGCCTTTATTCTGACGGTGGAATTTGTTTCTCCACCCATTAGTTTTGTCCTTAGAATAGGAGTTCACTTACTCTTAGAAAGTGGCTTGTACTCCACGAGGGTCTTAGCCACAATCATGGTAGTTGTGAGATCCCTTGCGTTGCGTTGCTTGAGCTCTTGTTTGAGGCCACCAATGAATTGATAATACACCTCCAAATTGCTCATCAATGGGATTTGAAGTAGCAACTCCAAGCATTGCTTGATATATTAGCGAACTCTTTCCTTTTGCTCTTGGTGACAAAGCTCATCGCAAGCTTCTTCCTCCACATAATCTCTATAATGACCATGAATAGATGCTCCTGGAGTTGTCAAAAACCCTGTAATTAAAAATGGGCAATCTTGAGCCAAATCTTGTTCCGGATAATAGTTTCGTCGAAATTCCTCGACAAACATTGCCCAAGTCATAATAGGGTCACCACTCCTATCATCGCACCAACAATGCCACCATAATAATGCATTATCAACCAAGTATATAGTTGTGGTGTTTACCCGAGATGCGACGTTAATTATTCCCATGGCTCGGAAGTACTGTTCTATGCAACATAGAAAGTTGTTCACATCCTTGGCCACTTGCGAGCCCTTGAACTCCTTTAGCTTGGGCATGTCTAATCATGGATTCAATTGCACGGTGATTGCACAGTGCTCACTCCATTCACACATGCCACTTCAACTTCTGTGAGCTTCCCCTTAAGCTTGGCTATCTTTGCGCGAATGACCGCCGTCATGGCATCCAAGGTGTCATCTTGTTGTTGGACTTCTTAGGCCAAGGCCCCCAGCACCTCTCCACAAGTTCTCTCATGTATGTCTTGAGCTCTTGCACCTTGGTCATGAGCTCCTCCCTTCTGGCCTCAACTCCTTCAATAGTCTGGGTCAAATCCTCAACCGATCCTTGGACTTTTGAGACAACGAGGTCCATGTTCACCACCTGGTGCTTCAAGTCACCCATTGGATCCCTCAAACTCAAGTAACCACAGCCCTTTTTTGCCTTGGCACCAACCTTCTCAACAGCCCTTCCACGATCCTCGCCATAATGATCAAGAAATCATAACATGGATCAACCATTGCGCCTTGGAACAACTTGCTCAGGTACCACTTATCACGGGTCAATCAATCTAGCATTCTCAACCTATGTAGTTTTATGAATTTCTTATCAAGTCAGCCTTATTCACTTGACTCACAAGGATCTTAGAAAGAGAAACTTTTAAGAGAGAAGATTTCACTTGTAAATGATACATCAATGAACAGGGAGGAGGCCCCCATATATACGAATACGATGCTAACCATATTAATAGATTTGCTCTTGATCCAATGGTAAAGATTGCATCCTCCTGACTACGATCTATCGCATTTATTACAATCGTATACAATTACCATATCACCCATCCCTAGGAGTATTTTAGAATACTCAAGAAAGCCCTAGAACTTTGGGAGATAGGTTCATGATCCTTTGTATAGAAACCCCGGGTCATGTCATGTTCTTGGACCGTGGCACATAGAGCCAGGGCACATGACTGATAGCGGATGACTTCAAAGGGGACTCCTAGGATATGCAAAAACTGTGAAGTCGAACTTCATTAGCATGGTGTTTTAGGCCAAACATCATAAGTGAAGTTTCAGCCTAGGTAGCACGACACGCGACGCGACACGACACGAGTGTCCGACACGACACGACACGTCGACACATCATTTCTAAAAATAGAGAATTCCGACACGTTCCGACACGTTGAATATTAAATAAATATTTTTATTTTTAATTAATTTGATTCAAATTTATAAATAATTAATAAATTAAAAAAAGCCTATAATAAATTTACACTAATAATATTAATAAATCAATTCATTTGAAATTCAAAAGATATATTCATAATTAATGCAAAACATATTTTTAATTTTAACAAAAGTTATTGATAAAACTAATAATTAATAAGAAATTAGAATCAATTTATTTAAATAAATTCATGATTTTTAGAATAATCAAAATTTATCATTATTCAAAATTCAATACTTTTACTTTTCGAAATTATTTTTCAATTTCATTTATTTAATTTTTCTATAATAATAAATCCCCAAATCCACTCTTTCTTTTATTTGTCCATTTCCCTCCACCCCAAACTTATTTTACTTTTTTCCCTCCCAAAATCACTGATGGACAGGCTGTCACTGTCAGCCTCACCTCCCCTCCTTCAAAACTCAAAAGACACGCCATCCGTCCCCCTCTTTTTATTATTTTTTAATTCCCTCATCACAAACCCTAGCGACCCTCTCTTTCCCCTTCTACCGCTCGCACAAAAAACACTGTACCAAGACAAACACGCAGACAGCAAACCTCACTCCTTTCTTTCACACCTCGTATCGTCTCTCAGCTTCCGACGATGGAGCGGACGCGACGCCGAGAAGGAGGGACGCGACGCCGAGGAGGAGGAGATGCCGTCGCCGTTGCCGCCGCCGCCGCCACCGCCCCCTCGAGCCTTGATCCCTTCCTCTTCTCTTCCTCTCTCTGGTTGTCTCTCGCCGTCGCTCGCGGCCTCTGCACCCTCCCCTTCCTCGCCTTCGCCCGGAGTCTTCCGGACACGCATCGACACGCGTGTCGAGAAAAGTTGACCGCGTGTCGAAAAATCGGACACGCGGTCAACGCGTGTCCGACCGTGTCCGAGCGTGTCGACGTGTCCGACACGCTCCGACACGTGTCGGACACGACACGGAAGCACGGACAACGTCCTAGGTTTCAGCATCGCAATGTACTGGAACAACACCTGCGGTACATTCTCCAATCCCATCCAAGAGTGCCGCTATCCAGCCGCTATCCAACAGTGCTGCTGCATGTACTGCTCTTTTATGATTGGTTTCGTTCGGAAGATCCAGGTCTATTTCATGATACACAGCAAGGTCGGTCACATCAAATTACAATAAGCAATGATCCGAAATTAGATTAGTAGAAAGATCAAGTGCACATTTCAGATGGATCCAGCATAATTTTGACTATATTTAAATAACTTCTTCCACTACTATTCTACATTGAAATCTCAAATAAGATTTTCTACTGTTCTTAGATGTTTTGGCAAATGACCACTTGGTATACGTTCATAGATTATCTCGAACGTTACAATTTGTCAGTTTACACTATAATTGTCCATGGGACCTTTTTCCCTATTCTAAGGAATAAATTACCTTACTTTTCATATCGAGGACAATTGGTAGAGGGAGCAACTTCCCCCACCAGTCAGGCGACGATAATTTACTTGCTAAAGTCGGACGCAATATAGTAGAATGCAATTCGACCCAAAAATAATAATAATAAATAGTAGAATGCAACAGTACGCAATGGGAGCCTCAAGCGAGTCTGAACTACAAAGGCGATGCATTCTCGACTCCCTAGTATAACATAAGTGTAAAGCCCGTTTGGCTTTTGAAAATTACCAACCAAGAGAGTTTTCAAATGGATCCATCATAAATAAGAGAATGAACCAAGTCAAGACCCCAAATTTACCTCACAGGACGCCTAAACGTCAACTCCGGTCCAGAGAGGTAACAAACAGGAACTGACTTAAACTTAACCACCAAGCGAAAAGTCTTTTGATAAACATGTTTCTTCCTGCAAACATCTGTACATTCCGCCGCCCCCAGTTTGTCCCCCTGACAGTGAACATATTACCTGTATCTTTGATACATTACCCAAAGCTTTCACTTTGCTACCCTAATAAAGAAAAACAAAACAGAAATAATCAATGTTTTCTTTCCCATTTTCCTTCACGTCTGCCATCGCGTTCCCTTCTTTCCACCACCTGCCTCGATTTGCTCCCTCTAGAGCCATGCCTTTGGGCAGATCCGTATAAACCAGGTTGCCCGTCAAATGCTGACACCAACTCCCCATCCCCAACACTACCCGTGTCACCTGAGTCCCTGCTTCCATCGAAATTTTCTTCATAATTACTGCCCGTGTCATCGGCTCGGTCACGAGACTGCAAAATTGTGGGTGGATGCCCAGCAAATGGACGAGATCCAGACAACACAACCGTTGGCATTGTTCCCATGGATGAGCTGCTGCCAGCATTTTCAGGCTGCGAACTCCCACCACCTGCTCTTGTGCTTCCTTCATTAACCGGCCTTCCATTATCCCTCTCACGATATCTATCCCGTGAGCGACTGCACATTTCATCAAGGGGAATACTAAAATCACAAAACTATCAAAAGCCAGATATCATTTCTAGCATAGCAATTTAGGGGATGAAAGAATTGAAAGGCATCATAGGAAAGGGATCGAGAAAGAGGGAACAGAGTTACCCAAAATGACCAGTAAACGCTCAAATAAACACCTGGCCTGAAAGAAGGGCTATGATAAACACAAAATGACAAACTCTAACTATGCGCCCACTTTGCCAAACATACTGCAAAGCTTGCAAGAAGGATAGTGCTCGGTGGCCTAAGAGGGTCCATTAAATTGACTCCATTTAGTGAGAGACAAGGACTGGTGGTTGTTAGTTGTAATAAATAATATAGACAAATATCTGTAGTCCCATCTGATTGAATGAATTTGTGTACAAGCAGCAAGCAAAACCTTGCAACATTATACTACCTTTAAATTTGATCAAAGACTGGTATTTAGAATCTTCAACAGCTAGATAGAAAATGAGAATCCTCTTTAAGGTTCACATGTGAAGCACCAAAGTGATACCTGGACTGAGCAGAGGATGGAAATTCACGCCTTGAAGATCGCACTCCTGATTCGATCTGCTCCAATTCTTGCTGAAGTTCTCTCTACAAGCAGTGCCATAATTATTGCCAAAGAAGACTCAACAAACCAAGAAAAAAAACGATTCTGTTGTTTTTATTTGAAGGGCAAATCATATCAGTTTAGATATACATTAAGCTACCATAATTAAGAATATGGTATGATCTTTTGGTGCGAGTTTCATCACTAGGTTAGTATAATTTGATGATACCATCTCACTAGGAAGAAAAACGACTTCCTAGTTTAGTGTTTCACAAGCAGCACTAACTTCCTCTGCCCCCACAAAATAGGATTAAGTAGAAGGTAGATGCCCTAGTGGCACTAAAAAGAAAACTGGCAAACTTAATATCAAAGAGGCGAAACATCTAGCACCTCCAAACAAGATGGATGCCAGAAGACTACAAACTTTGCCAGGACGCCACTCTAAGCTTGGGAAAGAACACAAAATTTACCATTTACCATATATAAGAAGAATATTTATCTACATCTATACTAATAACCTGCTTATCCATAGATTGTTTGTCTAGCTTTTAATTTCAGTAGCTGTTGTCACCTATCAAAGCCCGCACACCTGTAATTTCAGTTTCTTCTTTTCATTTTTTTTTTTTTTTTTTTTTTCCCAAGGTAAAGAAATCTCCATATACTTTTTAAATATGGATTAGAAAGGTTTCCAAGTATGAGGAGTCAATTAACGAGCATCTCAAAATATGAAATACAGTCTCACATTATAACTAAATCACAAGGTTCAGTTGATGGATTGGAACCTAATTATTGATGAAAGAAGTCAATTTATGTTACAAATGACCCAAACTGTAAGGGGTCTCTGGACAGTTTTTTCATTAGTTTTTAGCACATCATCAAGAGCTTGTCATGCTCCCACTTCTAATGATTCTCTTTAAACAATGTTTTTGTTAGATGAACCCTCTTCCATAGATATATTTCTGTGTGTATAAAAAGAAAAGAGAAGACAAAAAGCTTCAGAATTGAAAAATTGAACGATAATATTCTAGTCATTTATGACTATAGCGTGTCCGACTGCACAGCCCCGATAGGTATCAATAAAGAAACTATCCACCCAAGGACTGCCTTTATTCAATCATTCAGAATAGCTTAGTCATCAAATGAGAGGAGAGAATTGAAAATAATTTGTGACTTCACAGAACCACAGCTGCCGTAAGATCTATGAAGTACCTAAACTATTTTAGGTAGACAAACAAGTGAGAATTGAAAGTAGCCAAAACTATTTTTTATGCAACGAAGTAATCTCATAATGAATGATTAAGGATACTAGGCACTAACAAAAGCTGACAGGCTTCTCAATGAAAGATACAATTACATGTTAATTTCTCTCCATATATAGCATATTTATGTGTTATTATCAGCACAAAACATTTTAATTTTCCAGAATCTCTCATACAATGCCCCTTCATTTGTGAATTGAGGATCAACAATAAAAAAAAAAAGTAGAAGAATTAGTGAGAACCTTAATAAAGCCACTGGAATTCGATTGGCTTATTGTGAACCAGCGGCAGAAAAATCAGCCAGTACTATACTAAAACTACTAGAATTTCGTTGACTTAGTGGTTAAGGACAAAACTTATGTCAAAATTATGCAGAAAAGAATTATTGCCACCAAATGCAAATTATTCCACATTTGGGCCATCCGCCCAAGTTTTTAAAACTGCATCTTACCAGGTCCATGATGTTAGTGGGGTATTTCACGGAGCATACCATTTGACTACAATGCTTGAACAACTCTGTCAATGGAGCATATTGACAATCATAGCTTTGCTATTCAAATGGATCATCTTCCGTTAATAGCTAGTTTTTGATATGAAGTGGATGATTCACATTAGCTAAGTGAATACACTGGTAAGTTTGCATGCCATTTAGGTTGAGTTTGTAGTTTCAAAAGTACTTTACAATTGGCTAAAAAATAAAAAATAGAAAATGAAAAGGCATGTGTAAGGAGCTTGAATTTATTCAACTTGAGATAATTTCAGCCCACGCACGCCTCTCCATTCATGCGTATGTTTCGTTGTCTATCTCATAATTATTTGTTCATCCAGATAATAAGATGTTGATGAAGATCAACAAAAAACTTTGAATGATGAACACGTAAAGTTAATGTGCAATTCAAAGTTTTTCTCAGCTTAAAATTCTCTAAGCAAACCAACACGAGCGAAAAATAACATATTTAGGGGGTCATTCACCAACCTCCCTCAATACAGGTCACTCTTTAAGACCTGAGACTACAACAGTTTTTAAAGGCAACCCAAAACTTTTAATGCCAGGAAAAATAATTAACAGCAAGAGAAATACTAGTTGTACAGATTAGCAGAAGGATTTGTTTATTAAAGGATGTGACGAGCATGCATTGGATGTTTTTAATACATTGAACAAACTTACCTGTAAATCCCTTGTTGGGGAACAGGAACTCTTTTCTCTAAACATCAGTATATGCACATACTTGTCTCTTACCATATCATAACAAATTTGCAAGGGCTCTCTAAATTAATCGATCATGTTAATGATTAATTGCCTGTAACTATAGAAAGACCTATGGCATGCTTGAGCTGTAGTGAAAGATTTTCTTGCCTGTGCCTGCTTCTCCTTTTCCAGATCAAGGCTGTAACGCAACTCCCTGGTTCTTGCACGCTCAATTTCAAGCAGCCGTTGTCTCTCAATCTCTTTTTCTACCTCAGCTGTCTTTTCCCTGAGAAAGGCCATCAGTAATTTATATAAACATGAGATCATTCGCATTTTAGAATTGAGCAAAGTCAAATCACTAAAGGCATCAATATAAGGGGCGAAAAGAACCTATCAAGCTCCTGCAGTAATTCTGCTTCTCGTACAGCAGCCTCTTCCAGGAACTTCTTGCGAGTGTGTCTCATAAGGAGTTTCTTTTGCCGGCGAGCTATTATTTCTTCTCGCAGCCTTGACTTCTCACTGCCGAATGAAATTAAAGCTGGTGGTTATTCAAGAATTGCTCTCAAGCTAGCCTCAAAAGTGCATGTTGCATTACATGCTTAAGGAGCCTTCCTTCCAATTTATCAGTAAATGCTTAGCTGGTGAGCAATTGCAATAATTGGGTTCATCGATATTCCCAGTATAAGAAATGGCTGTCACATAAAAATTAATTTTAATTCTTTCTTGTTCAAATGATTTTTTCCCAATTGATATATGTGGCATATAAATCCTCTGTTCATAGATTAATGAAAATGGGCAAACTCTTGAATTGCTTGTGCCATTCTATGAGTCTTTTCCTTTTTGCGTATGGCATTGCCCCTCCCTTTGACATATCCACTAGTTTGGAACTTAACTTGAAAGCCATATTTTGAATCAGATAACTTCAGGATGCTCCCAAAAACTAACAAATGGCAAGTGCTTTTGCTTCTGGGGCATTGTATCAACACAATTAAACTATGAATATATAAGAATCGGTTATATAGTTGATGAAGAGCAGCCTGTAACCTTGTTACATATCTCTGAATGGTTTGATTAATAACCACCTACTAAGAGATAATTCTCTGTTGACTTCACATGATTTTCCTCCGGTGGTACTACATCTATTCTAAAATCATGACCGACCACGTGTTCTTCCTTTTCATTGAACTCTTCAATGAGTTCTTCCTCTCCCTATGATGTCAAAAGTAAACTAATTCAACTAGGTCCCTCATCGTGGAGGAACCAGAGAAACCACACACTGCCCTTGCACCAAAGAGCATCTGCCATGCAGATTGATGCAGTCCACCAATTAAATGATTCTATAATTATCAAAACATTGACATCATAACTCATTTTGGTTAAGATGAACTTTTCAGAGATCCATGGAAGACATAATAGGATTAGAATTCTTCTCCTAAGGATTACTATCAAGTGTATATCTCTAGTTCAGGCAGTATTCCAGGGTTTTTAATCTTTAATAGGAGAAGCATTTTCAAAGAGCCTCTAACAAGACCTTACTTTTGAGGATTCAATGAATGACATTTGAGTTTAGACAATTGTCCTCTTGAGAATTGACTTATGCAATTTTCAAGAATGATCCTGAAGAAACCCTAGGTACGATGTTCAAGAGCATTAAAAATATATTTACTCGTCAAGAATTAGCATTTAAAGAAATTTTTTTCCAATTTCAACATAAATAAGGTGCACTCATGGTCCATCAATGCAATGGAGCTCTCTGCTATATCATGAGGATCTATGGCACTAAACTTGAACACTACCACCAGCACACACAAAGTGCATCGTTTGGGAAAAAGAAGGGTCAAAAATACATGTTGTGCTCATTCGGATATGCATTTGAAATGGATGTTAAGAGTCACCATAATTCAACTGTATTACCCAAGAGTACTAATACTTCCTGTCCTTGTGCATACTTTGATCACAAAAAGAAAAAAGATCAAACCAAGTCCTTGTGCATCCTCAATCTGACATAGGAGTTTAATTGATTGGTAAGCAAGGAAATGAAACTTACATTGACTGAATAGAGTTCTTGATTTGCTGAAGACGATTCTCATCCTTCATCAGATCTGAAAAAGGAAGCATAAATACTGGAAAAACAAATTCCACAAGATAAAGATGACAAGGACATAAGATCACCAGCTGAAGAATTTAATTGAGTGCTCTCTTTGGAATCTATGAATTGATCTTCTGCATGATTCTCATTTTGAAGAACCTCCAACTCCATTTCAGCTTCTTCTTGCTCCTGCAATACATCATATTTCAAAAAGGAAAAAGAGAGAGAGAACAACAAATCCTAAATGTGAACCATGGATCACATTGAATCCGAGACTCACCACAACTTCTTCAAGTAGTTTTCCAGAGAATGCTTCTATGTATGACTGAGCAGAAGTCAGCTTTGTAAGTACCTGAAATAAGTCAATGCATAAAGTGTTTCTCAAGGAGAAGCATGATGAAGCAATAATATTAAATGCTAAGATTCCACATCTACCACTTCTTCCTATGTTTTAGCAAACTTTAAAAAACGGCGAAATGAAGGCCAAACAAAAAATACAAATGCATCAGGGTGACAAACAGAAGAATAGGAAAAGATGAGACATTAAAGCTCTGTTTGTTTTGTAGAAAATGAATGTTTTGGAAAAAAATTTCCTAAAATGAATAGTTTATATCCCTTACAAAATGAATGAACAAAAAATATTTACAATTATTTTCTGTGAAACAAACGGAGTTAAAACTTCCGCTTACCTTTTCCATGATCAATCACGAACTTCTTTTAGCGAAAGAACTAGAGCTACTTCGTAATTGATGGTCATATTTAGTGGAAAACTAACTCAAACATCATATGCATAAAGTACTAGATTCAACTGGTAAATCCTTGTGACTCACAATCCTGTCTGTCAAGATGGTAAGAATATAAGTCTTTCACCTCTTTATCAATTTCAAATTCTTATCAATTATGTGTCAACATTATGAAGATAATTGTTCACAATCAGCAAAGTCAAAAATATTCACCAATTTTATGGGCTAAAGTGCATAGACATGCTTGGTATCTTTCTGGAATGCATAAGATTTTCTTGGTTGAAATACAAAAAAAAATCTAAAACCCACTGGCACTAATCTGTAAAGTTACTCAAACAACTACCGATGGTAAAAAAGATAAAAGTAAATGCCCAGATTTAGATAAATCCTGTTGTCATAACAAATTACCCAAACTGACAATTTAAAAGGAAAAAAAAAAAAAAAACTGGACATAGATTTCATGTCTCACTGATTGACCAAAGTAACAATAGTGTTCTACACGATTGTTAATGGCAACATACAAAGAAGCATCATCAGCTTACAGCATCCCATGCTTTCAAGACTGGTCCTATCTCCTCTATCCATCCACAACATCGCTTTTTCCAGATCTCCTTGACTCACAATATGCGTACAAGTTAATAACTCGAATTTCAACAAAGGTTGAGAAAACATGGGTTCTAGAAACAATACCATACATGAGATTAATGTTAGCTGACACTGCAATCTAAGAAAAACTGAAGGTCCCAACTCGAGTTCAAAACTTGTCGATGATCTAATACAATGTCCACAGCTATTTATCCTAACTTAGTGACAGATGTCTGGTTGCAAAATTTGGCCTTTAAAGCATGTTGGATCTCCAAAAAGAAAACACAACACTGGCGTTTGGAGGTGCATTAGAGAGGACTGAAGTGAGTTTTCTCTTCAAGCTGCATTAGAGTAGCAATGGGAATTGAATACACTTTTTCGCTCAACAGTGGCAAAATGACTAAATGCTTTATCTTGCCATTAGGCTCTTTTTTGGTTTCTTGAGCTTTTTGTGCTCAAGTCTGCACCCCATTGGTGCCATATATGAATTAATTTACCTATAAATTCAGTTCACTACCTGCTGTACACTTCAGATTGGCCACTGTCAAGCCTTAGACATAACCAAAGGAGGAAGACGTACAACTATAAAGTTGCTCAGTTATGTTTATGCAATATGACATTAATATGAAACAGCCATAGAAACACTTACCTGAAGAATTTCCTCTCGTGTGCTGCTGAAATCAGGATCAAGTTGCTTGAAATTACGGGCAGAAAGAGCTTCTCTCAGGACCTTTTACAGTGAAGCATGGTTCAGTAAACACTTAATATAAGCTATTAACTATGTAAAATTCAGCCCATGTAAAGCATTCAGACAAAATTCTTTTGATCCATCCTGCATTTAATAAAGCCTCTTAGAAGGTAATGAGCTCCATAGAAAATGATAATTACGACTAAATTCGATCGCTTGTAGATAGTTCATTAAATCGCACCAAGGATACACCTCCTCTATACAATATACATGTCAGAACAGATATCTAAGAACCGCAAGACAAATCAGTAGAAAAAGAACCATGTCATCAACCAAAAGAATTAGAGTGGTCCTTGATTGCACCTATTTGACTGCACTCCAGAGACCTCCTATAATGCAGAAACGACAGCTGGGACTAAAACCAGAATTCTTTCACCTATTTTCAAAAAACATCAGTGCTGACCAAGCTAATAGTTCTTCCCTAACTGACTGTACCATGATCTGACTTATAGGAGCAACAATGCTGAACATGAACATTATTTAAACTCAAAATACAAGAAAAAAAGATTAAAAAAATCATCTTCCACTTACCTCTTTCTCCTCAACCCCTTTATCTCTCAACCTACATAAGGCTAGGCAAATTTGCTTCTCAAGATATCCAATCTTTCCTTCTGCAACACATATAGAGTTCCCAGATCATTTGAAAACAAAAGAAAACACACACACGTTCATTCTAGATCATTTGAACCCCTTTATCTCTCAACCTACATAAGGCTAAAAAATTTGCTTCTCAAGATATCCAATCTTTCCTTCTGCAACACATATAGAGTTCCCAGATCATTTGAAAACAAAAGAAAACACACACACACACACGCACGCACAGAGACAGAGGGTTCATTCTAGCTTCTCTCTCTCTCTCTCTCTCTCTCTCTCTCTCCCTCCCTCCTCCCTCCCTCCCTCCCCAACCTCTTTCTCCTCAACCCCTTTATCTCTCAACCTACATAAGGCTAGGCAAATTTGCTTCTCAAGATATCCAATCTTTCCTTCTGCAACACATATAGAGTTCCCAGATCATTTGAAAACAAAAGAAAACACACACACACACGCACGCACAGAGACAGAGGGTTCATTCTAGCTTCTCTCTCTCTCTCTCTCTCTCTCTCTCTCTCTCTCTCTCTCTCTCTCTCTCTCTCTCTCTCTCTCTCCCTCCCTCCCTCCCTCCCTCCCTCCCTCCTCTCTTTTTTTTCAACCCCTTTATCTCTCAACCTACATAAGGCTAGGCAAATTTGCTTCTCAAGATATTCTTTCCTTCTGCAACACATAAGTTCAGATCATTTGAAAACTGAAAACACACTTCATTCTAGCCTTTCTTTCTGGGCTTCTTTTCATAATCAATCATCTGCCTTTTCATTTCTTTCTAGGGGAAAGGTGCCAGGAGCTGGAATGACTCTTTAAGAGGCTAAAATCAACAGCAATAAAGAAAACTTCTTCATACCAGTCTTTGAAGAGCCCAAATTCTCAATCTCAACCCATAGGTTATCAGGAATCAAAGAAATATCTTCTTCTGAAGAGTACAGGCAAGCGCCTGCAACAAGTGCTAAAGAGAGTTGTAAGAAAGGGCTCTCAAGCATTGGGTGTGCAAGTTTCCCTAGGCCATTTAGAACAGCATCAGCAGATGCAAGAAAACATTGCAACTGCTGACGACCAGCAAAGGGAATATAATCTACTAGTAGTGCCATTGCACGCGTCCTCAGAAGCAAAGATGTATCTGATGATCCCATAAGAGCAACATGATCCCATGTACTTGAAACCAGAAGAGGAAGAACCGACTCAGAAGCAACAGTAATTGAAACAGGAGAAACTAACTTATCCTGATATCTCGAAAAGTCCATGACTGAGATTCCATCAATGTCTTGACCAACAATCTTTCCTAAGTGCTTAAGTGCTATCAGCCTTTGCTCCGGTTCATTATGGCCAAGCAACCTACAAAATAGCTCCACCACTGGAACCTCCTTTCCACTAAAGTTATGGAATCCTCTACCAAGCAACATCGTCAACCATTTATCAGATTGCAAACGCCATGAAAGTTTAGGAGCGCAGCAAGAAAACCTTGTGATTGCTATACATAGGGTTTCCACAATATCATAAATGGGCAAAAGAAGCGGTGCTGCAAGTAGGCAGTCAATCATCACAGATGCAACAGTCCAGCAATGTCTTTCTAGGAGAACCAAAATAAATTCACTAAGGCCCTCTAGACCAACCCTCCAATGCATTGGAAGCTCGTTTGACGATGCAACTGAGGTAGGAGAGTCATCCCTTTTGCCATCATCACATAAATGAATGTTTTGCAGAATTGCAGATAAGCACTTCAAGTATATAAAGCTTTCTGCTGATGAAACAACCAACTTCTTGGTAAGTCGATGATGAAGCATCCAACATTGCTCCAGTGTTGGACAAAGTTTGCTAATCAGATGCTCCACGTCCTCCACAAACTCTTTTATTTCCTCCAAAGACAAGGACTTAAGTTTACCACTAATGCTACCAGTATCTGGAACCTCAGATGTAAGTGGATCATGCAAAATGTCATTGAGAAACCAGCCAATTGATTTTCTGTCAAAATTGTAGAATGCATTAGCACCAGAATCTGAAGATAACTTAAACGGCATAGCGCCATAGACTTGCAATGCTTGACGCAACAGTAGCTTGCAGTTGTCCATAACACATTGGAAAGCACAGATGTAGTCACGGTAGGAAGATGTGGGCTCAAAAGAAGTAAAATTAACCCACAAGAGTAAAGACTGCAATATGTCTCTCCTATGCTGGAAAGAGAGATCAGGAAAGACAGATGCCAGTATGAAAATTGTCAAAGCTCTTCCCTGCGATTTAACAGAAGAATCAACTTCCCCGTTGCTTCTCTCCCCAATGGTCTTGAAAAGCTCATCAAAACACAATGACTCAAAACTGAGGCACGAATTATCAACTAATGCAAACTCATCAGACACCTTCTTTAGAGAATATGAAATAATTGGCTTCAAAAGGGACATCACCGAATCTAACAAAAGCACATCACAATATGAGGCTCTGCAAAGAGAAACCAACATATGTACCAGTCTAGGTGTCTCAGCTACCATAGCTTCCATATGCTCATGTACGAGGGCTTCAAGTATGTAAAGGATAATTGCTTTTGCATTTGTTGCAGCAAAACCTTTTATTTCATTTGGACTAAGTTGAGAAGCATTTGATTCCTGAAAATATGGCTTTGAACAAAGATCAGAGAACCAGCACAAAACATCAGTGAATACACTGGAAGGAAGAGATCTGAGTTGCAAGCCAACAGCCTCCAAAATGATTTCTCCAAATGATTCAAATTGCCTTTTCATATTAGGAAGAAGTCTACAGAGATCAGGGTAAATGACGTAAAAAGATCGATTTCCATTTTGTTGAACATATTGTTCAGACCCTTTACCTGATGTGTTCTCTGGTTTGGCTCCTAATTGCTCATTACCTGTCTCATCATCTTCTCTCTTAAAAAGTTTATCTCCCATGGACAGATCATCGAAGAAAATGGATAATAAATATCTCAGCTCAGTTAAATCTGAGACAAGGAAAAGATGGTCCTTCACATATTGCTTTGCATTGCGTGATACTGCCATCCAACCAAGGAATCGGACAAGAGGAGAAGCAGAAATTGAAAATGTTGATATCTTTCGAATCCATGCTGAAGGTGGAAGCAAACTTCCACTGTTGGTATTATTGATGCTAATTTTGAACTCTGAACCTTCAGTACCAGCACTGGTGGCAACTACCAATTTCTTAAGCAATATCCAGCGCCGTTGAAGCTCATACACTCTTTCAGCATCCAAATGTAGGTTACCTTTCTTTAACTGAAAATAGAAGGAGGTCAACATATTATTGAAGTACTCAGCAGAACCTAAGATGATGTTGATCACAAGACCTGGGTCACAACAGAGCTTGGTGGATGAGTGCAATAAGAACAGAAGACCTTCCATTAAAATCTCTTGCATTGAATGTTGCTCTCTTTGCAGTCGCTGGATCAGAAAATTACACAGCAAAACCTGGTTTTGTCTAGCCAAGGTGATGGCATCAGCAGATTCTACATCTTCGGGAGATAACTCGACAACTGGTTCATCAGATAATCCTGTATGATATGCCTGTCCATCATCTGAAACTTGCCGCTGATAATTCCTGTCCAATTCAGCAGCTTTTAGTAGTAACTGCAGCACTATCTTGTCCCTTTTCCTTTCAAGGTGAGCTATACTTTCGAAAGTATTGATATCACCAGAGTGTTTTCTCATGTCTGGAACGGTAGAACATGCAGGAAGCTTGATGTTGCTGCTGGTTATTTCACAGATAACCTTCAAGCTGTGTCTGGAAGACATGAAAAAAGGATTGATATAACACTCAGCAGCCAAAAGCAAAGCATCTATAGCAGCATCATGACCCTCTGCAGTAACCTCATGCTGTGAGTGCAAATCCATAGCCAAACGTTGAAATTCAGAAGCTCTGAGCTCACAATCCCTATAATTGGCAAGTTGAAAATAATCTGCTTGCAAGTTGAAATACTCCAAATTAAAATCTGCATCTAAAACAAACCCATTCTTGGACTGGTCAGTTAAGCTTTTGTCAAGTATATGCTTTTGTTCTGAGCTGTTATCTTCTAGCTTAGTATCTGAGGTATTCTGATCATGAGTGATGGACACACTTAGCAGTGCAATGTTCTGCAGTTCATCAGGGACAAAAAGCATCGCTGCATCTTCAGTGGCATCCACCTTAGCAATCGCATCAGATACCTCTACCTTCCCATCATGATCCTCCAGGCTACTTGACTTTGAGGAAGCTCCACCATGTCGAACAGCAGAGGCTAAAGAAGAGGAAGTTGCTTCCACCTCATTAACAGAAGCAGGAGACTTGCAAAGGTCAATGTCGGGTGGTAACTGCATGTGAGGTTCCAATATTGAAAGAAGCACACTGCACATACATACGAACTGTTATTCCATGCTCTAGGCTTACTATTTAATTCAACAAGCCCAGGAAAGAGGTATCACAGTGCACAAGAGCTCCATCATATCTTGTACAGCAAAGGTCAGTATGTAGACTTTACAACATAGGAAGTAGACTATCCCCAGGACTTTAGTACATAAGGTCCTGATCTCATGCATGAACATTTTTCGCTTCACTCAGGTCCACTCTCTAAAGAATGTTCAGAAAAATATTCTGCTTTACCATACAACAAAGAAAAGAACTCCAATTACCACTTATAAATCTTCATCATGAAGGAAAAAGGAATCTTCTTCTTTTTTTTTTTTTTTTTTTTTTTTTTTTTTCCCCGCTCCTCCCTGTGTATCAATATAAAGAATATATTGACTATATGTTCATGATTACAGCAAGACCATTTCATCATGCTTTGAACCATGATATTATAAAACAAATGCAGAACACGAGTGGAGGTCTCAAGATTATCCTGGCTAATCATCCTGCAGATAACTTAATTTCAACTGATGTGATGGTGGGAGGAAATATTACCTAGGAGCAACTGATCCAGATCTCCATTCAGATTCCAAAGAAGGAAGTATGGCTGGCTTCCATACAGCTGTGCGGATGATGTTGAGGGCAGTCTCACAATTGCTTTCCTGCTTTTCAACAAAATTCGGAAACACATCTCCAAAAGCTATTGTGCTCTTGAATGTGCTTATGGCAGGATCAAGGAAAGGCTCTAGCATCTCTATAAGGAAGAGAATTCTATGCTTGACTTCCTGAAAGAAGCCAGAAGAAAATCTCACTTCTACACAATATCCAAGTAAAACTGTAGAACTCTGATAAGTAATAAGCAAAGAAAGCTTAGGCAACTAATGTCTAATCCGAAAAAAGAAGGCAAGCATGATAGAGTTTGCGAGTAGGTTATTGTCAATCTTGATTCTCGTCATTTGGAACATAAGGCACCAAATCCAATATATGAACAGTCATATAAATGGTAATGTACCTTATATTTCCCCAATATATCATCCAGGTGCCCAGACAAACCAAGAAGAAAGTATTTGAGGGCAGTTCGTGCAGGGCCAAGAGAATGCCGAGAAGTCTGATCAAGCAATAATGAAAAAGCCTTAAGATACAACTCTCAAAAAAAGCTGCAGTTAAAACAAGAAGATGCAGGCTGTAAACATTCAAAGCTTGACAGACAGAACAACCAAATTTAACAACCCTCAAAAAGGCCATAATTCATGGATATATGTGCAGTTTCTGTCAGTTAACAGAACACACGCAAAACTAGAATAAAAGGAACTTTGTAATGTCTAACAGATAGGGAGCAAGTATGAAACTTTGCTGAGGCACTAAAGCTGTCCATAAATTTCAAAGCAATCATTTCAGCAAAAGTTAAGAGACCATTGCCTACTTATCTAGAAACTTAAAGTGTAAATGAAGGTTTATTTCATTAAGACTCCCCCTCAAAAGTGACCTGGGATTTGGCCAAGACTTAAAGCATGGAAATAGACTAGGGGGAGAAAGATGAGGGACCTTTGAAGGATTTGAACACGGAATTCCTACTCCAATACAAGGTAGCAGCTGAGTCTACCATCAGCTTATCTAAAAGCTTAAGCAGGTAGATAAAGGGATGGAAAAGTAGTTAAGGGCTCTAAACTCTATAAAGCAAAGAGAGAAGCACTCGATCATTCATAGAGCACCATTATCATTTGAAAACAACAAGACGCTTCACATGTCATTCTACATCTTTTCCATAGTTCATAGAAAGAGATAATTTAAATGTTGATCCACTGCTCCTTTATTATCTGTTTATAAAAACTCTTCATTTGGTCCAAAAGGATGCCTCTAAGCTGCTAAAACTGGGTGGGAAGTTGCAAGAGCAAGTGCCTTTCATGTGCACAATATGAACAGCATTTCCAGCATAGATCTCCTACTTGATCCTAGTCATGCTGATAATATTGTGATCGTTCTCTGAGCCTAGGTAATTATGGATGACAAATCCACTCTAGACATCTCTCTCACATATAATCTCAAGTCCATTTTTTCCCCTTCCTTTACACCATCAAAGCTCCTAGTGAACATTCCATCCAAGTGGTTCAACATATGCATTCATGCGAGATTGTTGATGAATTGATAATTGAATAGAAATGCACACAGATATACTAAATAACTAGTGACAGACTTACAATTATGTGCATATCTCAAAATTGTAAAAATATCAAGTTGCCATGGATAAATGGAGAAATCCACACTTAACACAACCAAGAAGTTGTAGTTGCACTTCTAGTACACCTTGGATTGTGCAATAAATGATGAAATCACGAAAGCGGTTCCCGTCATTCAGTTAGCGGGACAATTACCAAAAACCATTCTCAAGTTTTTCTTTTTACACACTTTGCACCTTCTTTTAAAACCCTGTCCATTGCACCCTATGGTTTAAAAAAAACTTACAATATACTCCCAGGACTCCAACGCCACTAGGAAAATTATAGAAAGAAGGAAGTGCAAAGTACAGGATTTAAAAAAGTGGATACAAAGTCTAATCAAAGAGAAAAAAGAGGATTGTTTTGTAAATTTTCTTTAGCGAAATGACAATGACAATCAAGGAGCCTGAATGAGAATATTTGGATATGCAGCTGATGAGAATATGAATAGTGAAGTCAGATAAAATGTAAGTTAATGCTCATGTGCCAGAAGTTAACAAGGGGATGGGGTAAGTTAAGGCTAGTATGCTGTAGGTTAACCATTAGGCACTTAAGACAATGTCAACACATATGTAGAAGCAAATAATGGTAATTGTACAGATTCGTCTTGAAATATAAATACAGAAGGAACACACATTAGGGTTAAAAATTCGGTTTTCAAATGAATCCTCCCTCTATTATTTCCTATCTTACTCTCTCCATCTTGAGAACTAATTTTTTGATAATAATGAAGAAAGAAGACAAGAAAAGAACTGAATCAGAATCAAGTCATTGAATTTCCAGAACAAAGAAGAAAGAAGACTGGCCATTTTGAAAATGCTATGGACGTGGTCACCATCTGAATTTAAGTAGTCAGCTTTTAATCTAGGTGATACACCAATCTGATCGGCATATACCATTTTTTATTGAAAAGCTAAATAAGAATCTGAAAGGGGCGTATGCTTAAATAAGGAATTTCTCTAAATGTCACTATAAGGTATATATGACCTTTTCCTGAAACAGAAAAAAAGAGTTATCGGTTATTCTTAACCAATCAATCATTTTAATCAAGATTGAAAAGAATCTTGACTAGTGCAGTGATCATAAGAGCCGTCGTCATAATTGGGCTTTTGAGTTTGCCCTCTGAGGATTTGTAAATTTATGTGGCCTTTGGGCCTTATAAATCAACTCTTGCTCCTCCAGAAACAAAAACGAGCGAGCAAAAGAAGTCCCAGCATTAAGACAAGGGTACGAAAATAAAAGTTAATCCATGAGAAAGGAGAAATAGAATGAATAGTTATAGCACTGAAGAGAGAACAACGAGATGTCAAACCTGTATTATGCCTAAGAGGTCCTCTAGAAGTTCCACACAAAGATCAACCTGCATCATTGAGAGTTCAAATGGTAGTGAGAGTGGGCAAAACAATTAGCACCAAAGGAAATCTACTTGCAACTGACCTTTACAATTACTTGAGGCATCCATGGAGCTAAAACACTTGAACAGAGATCAATCAAAACACAAGCAGCCTTAACCTATCCAAGAGTCAGTAAAAATGGTTGAAACAAAAGTGAGTTGAGCAACCCTAATCACTAAAAAGTACGAGTTTCATATACAACAGTATTAGATATGAACGACAAGGCACAAACATGTGACTGTGAAAATGATGAAAGATATCCGGCAGTGGCATGGAGTAATGGACGGTACAATGATGAAGATGTCATCATGACAATCTGCACATGCAATTAGTGGGGTCAGCAGATGTAACAGAAAACAACTTTTCAAAAAATGAAGAAACCTTTGCCAGATGCAACCTGAGACAAGGCTCGCTGGACATGTGGTTGTCTCCACTGGGAAAAACTCTCACTATAATGATCAGAACTGCTCACGGAAGGACGAAGGGCTGTATTACATATAAAGCCAATTAATCAAGCATATCCAGAGATAATATAAAAAGAAGTTGACAAATAATGTACAAAGGTTCATGGGAATGCATAAAGGAGAAGATAGTTGAGTTTAACTGCAACTACACCCCACACAAGGGAATTGGAATGCCACACTTAACATTTCATTTTTAGTAATAAGCCACCCAATCTTTCGAGTTGTCAACGCCTCCTTGCAAACATTGGTTTTTCATCAAAAGGGCATTCTGACCATATGAAAGGGCAGACTTATTGAAAAAGGCAGTAAACCATGCTTTAAAGGTACAGAAGTGTCTGTAAACCCTCGCTTATGCTGCTGCAAGCTGGATCTGATCTACTCCTATTGTCATGTCAACCAACCAAATTCCTTCCATTATTACCCCTTGCAGTATTTCACTGGGGCATACTCTAAGACAGTGAACGTAAATTTAGAAAGCTTGATTCAGTTGACACACGAGTTCTTTATTTATTTTTCTTTTTTGGCTCAAAAGTCGGTATAACAATCTCAATAAAGTAGATTCCAATTATGCAAGCAAATGTTAAAAGGCCCTGCTACTTGTTCAAGTAGAAACCCATGTTTAATTTCTGTGCTTCTGAAATATTTCAAAACAAAATTGCTAACACAAAAAATTTATACATTAGACATTAGTTAGTAATATTGAACCCAGGCAACAGAATAGATTAACTTTGAAAGAAAAACTAGCATTAAGGGCAAATCTGCCACAAAAAAAAAAAAAAAAAAAACGAGAAAATAATCTAAGAGTCAAAAGGATAGAAGAAACATAAGTTTTAGAAAATTGGAGAAGTTCAATAAAAACAACTAAATTGTACTATGTCTATTCACACACGGCATCCCATGATAACTGCAAATCTACGGTTCCAAATGTCTTCAAGACTACAACATCATTTCTCTAAAAATAAATTTAGAAGCAATCCTAAAGGAATTCAGATTCATGGTGCTCAACCTGGCAACAGTGCTTGCATAAGTGGTAAAGCTGACCAAATCTCCACAGAGTTCTCAGATAGTTTTCTGCAAAGCTGGGGCTGCAAAGTATATAAAGTACAGCAAAAATGACGACTAGATCCACAGACCAAAAGCACAATAAATAAAGGATGTCATGAAAAGAGAAGCATTGTATGCCTAAAACACAATTGACCTGTGACGCACAGGCATAAAGCACATGCATAATTCCTTCTTCCACTGCCCATATATCCAAAATGCTCAGGTAGCTAGAATCTGATTGATCATCAGGCATCTGGAATTCCTCTCCAAATAAGCTACAGAAATCAGTTAAGGAAAAAGGATTGCCAAATGCAGGCATTGCATTATCCTCCAAACCCGGTGCTTCATCACATGAAGGGTTAAGTGTCTCTTGCCTTACAGCAGGCTCAATGAACTTCTGCAGAATTACAGAAGCCTGCAAAATTTGAACAAGAAAATCGTCCAAATTACAACAGGTTTAGGGTTGGGACCAAATATTGAAAATAAGTAGGAGCAGAGGATAATGTTATTACTGCTTTGCAGACAGTTCCTAAGTCAGAATCTTTATAGGCCTTCCTAAGAAGCACAAAAACTGCATCTGACCGGAAAACAGTAGAGCTGGATGTAAATAATGGTGATGCACTCCGAAATCGCCGAGGCTCCACATGTGAAGAAAAAAAGAGAAATTATGTTGCCCGCAATCAGTACCATAAGATGATAACAGCGTTTGCTGAATAAAGAATTCAAAAGGAAAAGTGTATCCTACCTTTGAATTTGGAAGATGACTAAAAATATAGGGATCTTAGCTCACAAAGCAGGAGAGAAATAAAGTTTTCATCAAGTAAATAATTTAACATACAACAATTATGTATTGTTGTGACAGGTGGATGTTACAAATCAATAAAGGTGTCTATTTGCGCCCACAGATTGTGTCTGTTTTATCAACTTAAGGGGGTATTATTAAATAGGTCAACCCAAACACAACTTATATCTAATTAAACTTGTTGAAAACTCCTCCTGAACAAGATCCACATATTAAATAGGTAAATCAAATATGACTCACAAAACCTGTTTACTTAAATAGGTTAAATTGGGTCAGTCCAACCCCACCAAGACCTAAACAACCCTTACAGCTTCTTGATACAATTTAGTTTTTATTGCCTTTATTTATGAAATTGACAAGCTTAATATGATTATTTATCAAAACCAAATAAATTTAGAAAAAACCAACAAAACTATGGAATAGTTTCTTATTTGGTTTAATTTTCAAAAAGAATTCAGCAGTAATCCTTATTTACCAAGAAAAACTTTCCAACTTATAATAACTTATTGAAATTTAGCAATCATTAGCACCAATATTCACTTTTAACGTATCCATTAGTAGTAACAGGATACAAAAGATTAACCTTATTGAAACTAAATAGGTTATGGTAGGTCATTAAACCATTTATCAAATTGGCACAATAGATTTCACTGAAGAGGTCGGACTACACTTCAGGTTATGCAAGTTCAACCCACAAATGACCAGTTTATTTATTTTTGTCAAACAGGTTCACGCAATTATGACACGAACAAAATGACACCCCTACATATCACTAATATGTCACCATTATCCTCACTTTCAGTTCAAGAGTTATGTAATGTAATGATTATGGGAGACAATCTATCCATATGTATCACTAAGTGGATAAATCTCCTCACTAAAGGATCCCAAAACGTTGCCAATGACAAAAAATATGACAATCACGAAGCCACCTAAGAAAGCAAAACCAGAAAAGAGATGAATGCCATGCATGTTTCGCTAATAAATATAGGAGTGGACAGGGATTGGGCCTGGGCAGGGGAAAGAGCGTGCTAAGAGAGAGTCTTTCAGGAAAGCAATTAGTGAGGTTATGAGGCTGCAAATGAAAAATAGTCTAGGAAAGGAAAAAAAAAGTACCTCAAAATTTGAGGAGACAGTTATCACCGATGATGGTTGGTTATTTTTAGGAACTTCAGCATCCGTGACATTTGACGAAGACTTCGTCATTTCACTGCATCACAATATCACCCTCCACAGCTCAGCTCATAATTCATCTATAGCAGATAAAATTACACATGCAACCTTAGCATAAATTAGTTAAATCACAGATCCATATGATACAGATAATTTTAAAGCAGCAAAATACAATATGTTTAGCTTCTCAGGACAGGATTTTTCTATTTTTAACTAAGGTAATTGCAGGACCAGAGAAGTTTCCAAAGCAGAATCTCTATTGTTGCGTATCTTCAATCTCTTTGATCAGGTTGGTTTAAAACCTTATCAACATGTATCTAAGGGCGCGCATGAAAACCATTCTGTTCCGAAATAGTTTCGGAACAGAAATAGATTTTTCTGAAATAGTTTCTGGAACAGAAATAGATTTTTCTATTTCTATTTCTAGAAGAGTTTCTAAGCAAAAATAACCACTTGATAATGACACAATTTCTACTCTAAAAATAGAAATTCGTTTGATAACGACACAAAATTTCTTCCTTTCGGACGGCGGCGAACCGGCAGAGACAGGCACCGATGGTCGGCAACCGGCGCGGCGGCGGCGCGGGCGGCGACGGCAGCGGCAATCGATGACAGCGGCGGCGTTGGGTGGCGGGCGGCCGGCGGTGGCGGCAACCGGCGGCGACGACAAACAATGAGATTTTTCATTTCGTTCGGAAATAGAAAAGTAAAAAATTTTTACTTCGATTTCTACTTCAAACTTATTTTTGGAACAAGAATCTATTTCGAAATAGAAAAGTAAAATAATTTTACCAAACGGATTTCTACTCCGCAATTGTTTCGGAATAGAAAAACTATTTCGAACAGAAATTTTTTTTTATCATGCACCCCCTAAGGGCGCGCATCATTTCTCGTTCTAGAAATAGTTTCTAGAACAGAAATGGAAAAAATTTATAGTTCTGGATGAGTTTCCAAGCAAAAATAACTATTTGATAACGATACAAAATTTCTACTCTAAATATAGAAATTCGTTTGATAACGATACAAAATTTCTTTCTTTCGGACGGCGGCGCGCCGGCGACCGGCGGCGGCCAGCGACCGCGGCGACCGGTGGCCGCGACGGGCGGCCGGCGGCGGCCGGCAACCAGGCAGAAGCGGCCGGCGACCGACGGCAACCAGTGGCGGCAGTGGCAATGAACCATGAAAATTTTTTTTTATTTCTAATTTCTAGTTCAAACCTATTTCTGGAACAAGAATCTATTTCAGAAATAGAAAAGTGAAATAATTTTACCAAACGGATTTCTATTCCAGGATTGTTTATGAAATAGAAAAACTATTTCTGGAACAGAAATTTTTTTATCATGCACCCCCTAAGAGCGCGCATGAAATCATTTCTGTTCTAAAAATAGTTTCTGGAACAAAAATAGATTTTTTCTATTTCTAGTTCTGGATGAGTTTCTAAATAAAAATAACAGCTTGATAACGACACAATTTCTACTATAAATATAGAAATTCGTTTAATAACGACACAAAATTTCTTTCTTTCGAATGGCGGCCGGCAACCGATGGTGGCGGAGGCAAGCGGCGACCGGTGGCGACAGTGACGATGAACGATGAAAATTTTTTTTATTTCTGATTTCTAGTTCAAACCTATTTCTGGAACAATAATCTATTTCAGAAATAGAAAAGTGAAATAATTTTACCAAACGGATTTATTCCAGAATTGTTTCTTGAATAGAAAAACTATTTCTAGAATAGAAATAGCTGCTTGTCATGCGCGCCCTAAGTTGCCCATCTCTAAATTCACCTCCGTCTTCTTAGCATGCCTTATGTTATGTCCATGTAGCTTTATAGACCAGTTTTAATATAATAAAATTCTAGTGGATGGTTATATCACCTATACAGCATTCTCATGCATCAGTCTTTCTGGTTTAAGAAAACCATATCATTATGCAACATTCCTCACTGATTCAACGTGTAGGATCTATTTTATCGTATATCTATTTGGTGGGTATGTTTAGTTCGCCACATCAACAAACTTTTAAGTATTCTTTTAATGTTGAAGACTATTTTCACTGAAGGCGTACCAAGTGGGTAACACCCTTGTACAGAGCTAGATACAA
Source organism: Eucalyptus erythrocorys (assembly GCA_014182555.1). Classification (NCBI taxonomy): domain Eukaryota; kingdom Viridiplantae; phylum Streptophyta; class Magnoliopsida; order Myrtales; family Myrtaceae; genus Eucalyptus; species Eucalyptus erythrocorys. The sequence goes on along the minus strand of CM024600.1, from coordinate 29,386,941 downwards.
GATAGACGAGACATTTTATCAATTCCAACGAAGAGAAGGTGTCACTTTAGTGATTTTTGTGTGGACCAGAAACTAAATAACTTTTTACCCATCTATTTTACACAATCAACACTAGACCCTCTGTTTTTGAAGCCCTAAGATTTCATTCCCTCCAAATTGTCCAAAAAAATAGCTGGAGGGATGATGGAAAGCATTACACCCTTCCCCTTAACTTGGCAAAAAGCAGACGTTTCCACAACCACAATTCCTCTTTGCTATCAGCATATTCAAACCGAGGTATACACCCCATTGCCAAGGTGGAATGCCAAAATCGCCTCATCCAATTACAGTGTAGAAGAAGGTGACAAACAGATTCACTAGGGTATTTACATAAAAACACCTATTCACCAAGTTGAAGTCTCTCCATCGCACATTGTCAATGATCAAGATATTCCACCACGTAAACTCCCAAATAGAAGCGACTCTAGAGAGGACATCTTTCCATATTAAATCACTTGGGAAAGCTCCACTTGGAGATGTTGAGGAAATGCATGGTAGAAAGATTTAGTAGTTCTCCGCCCTTCAGTAATCTCCAACCAACCACATCATCTTCCTGTCCCAGTTTATCAAATTGAAAAATCTCAAGAAAAGCCCTAAGTCTTTTGATATCTGCATCATTAGCCCATCTTCTAAGAAGCATTGCAGATAACACCCCATCAGAAAGGAAATAGAATAAGCTACTAGCTTTTTCCAGCAGGAAGCTATTCTGAACAAATCTGAAAAAGCCGTCTTCAAGGAAGGTTCGTGCACCAACCTCTCATAACAGAAGGAGGTCAAGGAGCCATTTCCCACTTTGAACTCAATAAAATGCACAAAACTAGGCCTTGACCATCTCCAAACTCCAATGCCATAAGTTTCATTGTTCAGTTAAGTCACCAATACGAAGTTGATGACATATATAATAGTCAGTAATTCTCACCCTAGTTGGCCTGTTAACATTAAGTATCTCCACAGCCACTTTCCAAGGAGATCCTTTGAAGAGACATTTCCTGCAGCCTTCATTGAACAGGTCATTTGACCTTGGCCCAAATTATTAGGTGAAAATTTCTTGTCTTTCAGAACTTTCCCACAAGAATCTTTGTGCAACATCTCAATTCTTTTTGGTTCTTTTTTACCACTAAAGAAGGAAGGAAATAAAGAAAAAAGTGGGGTAGTTTTGAAAGGGTACTCTTGAATAAAGTAATTCTCTCCCCCTTAGACAGATATTTCCCCTTCCAACCAGGTAACACCCTCTCATCTTCTGAATTACTCGAGTAATTCAATTTAGCCCCCAAAAGGAAGCCCTAAATACGTAATCTGCAAAGTACATTACTCTGCAACCAAGTCGTTGTGCCAGCATCTGCCCTTCTTTGACATTTGCCACCATGCCAGGCATACCGTTATTAGGCCACTTTTGATAAGTTACACTTCAAACCTGATACAGCTACAAAGCAGAGCAAAGTTCTAGTATTCACAAGATCCTCCTCACATGAGCCAGAGAAAACCATAGTATCACCAGCAAAAAAGAGGTGAGAGATATTAATATGACCATCCTTAGTCCAAATATCTTAACAAACCTGACCAACTGCTTGCTCCTCTAGCAAGCATTTTATTCAAGACCTCCATTCCAATAAATAAAATAAATGGGGAAGTGGATCCCCTTGCCCTAAGAACATAAGACTTCAAAAATAAAAATAAAAAATTAGCTTCCACTCATCAACACATAAAAGAAGCAGAGGAAATGCAATGTTGAATCCAAATCAATAACGCAATAACAGGCCAGATCCCATTTTCTCCGAGACATGGAGCAAAATACGACAAGACATGTCATCATAGACTCTTTAGATGTCTCATTTGCACATCAAGCCTTTCTTAGTATACAAACAAACGCCCAAAAATTGGAAATCAAATGGTGCTTTCATGAATGGTCATGGTCAGTTTTCTAAAGAGAAGGTCTTACACTTAATTCATGCATCTTTCTTGCAAATTAGTTCTTAATGGTAAGCACAGCTCGTGCCAATTATTGAGACTTCCTTTATTAACCAACAATAAGCAGCTGCAGCTTAACAAGAATGCCATTTCAAGTTAAGTAGTGTCACCAAAATCAACACTTTTGCACCACTTCCTAATGTACTTGTCCACATCTTCAGAGGCCTTCCCTTAATATCTTTTAATTATCCAACAGAAAATTCTTTATCACTAATTTGATCAGTCAGTAAGCCTTATATATCAATCTGAAAAGACAGGTAAATTCAAGTGAACTAACCGTTCATTGACAATGTGAAGTATAGGGTAAAATGGACCAGCAGCCATAGCAAGAAAACGCAGGCCAGGCTCAGGAGCATCGGAAAAGCTGCTCAGGTCTCCCTGGAATTAAAACTCCATGTTACCCAACATCGGGATAAAAAGGAGATGATTTATAATAAAATATGAGATCAATAAATCACCTCAAGTTGGGGAAGGAAAGGAAGCAATCTGCATGTCATGTATTGAAGTAGCTACAGATCAACAAGCATCAGATATAAAATTAAACAATTTAAAACAAGACACCAAGTAAATATTAGGTGGCAGAATATGCCATCCACCTGAAGGTGCAGATCGTGAGTGTCTTGCTTGTGGGCTACAATGTGTGGCAACAAGTGACTGACAACTGGTTGGAACTCTGGTTCGAGACCAGGCACAGGAACTCCAATTAACTGCAAAATATGGATAATTATATAATCAGTAATCAGTCATGAAATAGATGCTAACTCATTCATAAGACTTTCAAGCGCATTTAAGGATAACAAACAATGAGGAGAGACCACAATAATTAAAAGACACCATATAAGAACTAGCAGTTCAAAATCTGGAGAAAAAAATTCTCCTAAATAGATAATTGTCAGATTCAGAATCTTGAATATCCAATCATAGTTAAATCAAGTGAATTTCAAAGGGCAAGTGCCAGGTGGATCTCCACAACTAAACCTTGAAGATTCACTTACTAGGCTTTTCATCCTGAACTGTTTTAACATTTCCTTTAGAGTGAGAAATGATGCTGACTTTTCTGGCCATGTCAATATGGTAGAAGGATGATTTTCCTTTGCATTTCATCAGTAAGCACTCCACTAGGCTTTTTCTGGATCTAGGCAGACAAGACCATATACCATTGTGTACAAAGGACATACTACCCAATATGCAAGGGGAACTGTGGAATCCTCTGTTTCTTTAGTAACTTTCCCCCGTCAGACTTTGTGGATCTAACAGACTTTAAGTAGCTCCATTGAACTTCACTATGTACTAACTGATTCATGATTATGTTGTTTTTGGCCTTGACTCTTATCCTTCTGTTTTGGAAGGGGGATTATGGGTGGAAAGGATAAAGAGAGGAAGATAACGTGAGAAGAAAAGTACAATCCTTGTTTGGAACAAAAAAAGAAAATGGAAAAGTGATAAAAAAAAAAAAAAAAAAAAAAAAAATCCCCTGGGTCCACCAATCTCTTCCTTCCCATTTTGGAGAGGAAGTGAGGCGAATGTAATTGAAACTCCGCAATTATCTTTGTGACAAACGAAAATGACCCATTAGAAAGGGAAAAAGGTCATAAATTGTTCTTAGCTAATTCGCAAACAACTTTCTTTTCAATTTCTTTCCCTTCTTCCAAAAAACAATTATACCTTTTGATTCTCTCTCCTTCCAGCTTTCATCTCCTCCACTATCTCCTTTTATTTTCTTTGCCCTCTTAACTTTTTACCCCAAACATAGTGTTATAGTGGTCCGTGGGATGAAAGCTCTTTGAGAAATCTATCCTAGAAACCCATGGCACTAAGCGTCAAAGGAAATAGTGTTAAATGAACTTGCCTTCCTTATGGTCTGGTGTTGCTAATAACTGGTATGTTACATGCCAAGCTCAATCAAAAGACCCTTGCAAATTAGGGATTCAGAGTACTGAGAACTCCAAGATCTCACTGCATTAGCTGAATTTCACAGGACCTTAGCTCTTCGGTTGATAATAAATTAACAATAAATAATGATAGCAGAGAGTAACCCACCAAGCACTTAAAATTAAGGGTGTTACAGCTACAAGCATTTAAAATTTCTTCCATACTTATGCAATTCCATGATATGAACACGGCTAAACGATTTGTTGAATGCTAAACCTTATCATTTCCTAAGTTATTAAGAGGAATGTACCCCACGCAAAATTACAGAGGAAGGGAATTCATAAAGTACAACAAACTATCCTAATTGAAAAGTGGTTTTTCACTAACCCAGAAACTCAAAATCTGTAACAATTTACCCTTAACATAAAGAAATTTTACACTATACTCTCCAATAGAAACCACGATGAACAATGTTTCAGTCAAATAGAAAACAAAACAACTACTTACAGTTGGCTGAAATTTTACCACCAAATAACACTAACTATATCATGTCACTTACCTGAATAAAAAATATAGCAATTGGATTTCCTCTCAAACACGAAATCCGAACATAGCGGCATGGTGTATAATTTGTAATGTATGTCATTTCCCTACGCGGTGCTTCACAACGAGGACGCACTTTTGCAAATGTCTCCGGCTGGTACAAAATCATAACAGGTCAGATTACCATTCAAAATTTATCTTCCACAAACACCTGACAAGAATTCCCATTCCAGACAAGATAACTTTGCTGAAAAGAAAACTATTGCCCACAAATATATCATTTCATACTGGAAATACAAATATGTTTCATCAGAAACCAGCATATTTTCTATGTTCATATTTTAGTCTGTTGAGAATTATAAAACCTTATTGATTTTGCATAATTATTGTCTAATTATCACGAGTTCTTCAATTAAGGGCACTCTCTCATAAAGAGTTATTAATATATGACATACTGCAATCTCCTCAATATGCAGTGGAGCAATATGAATATATCAATCAGGCTGATTCTACTCTACATCAATCATCACAAACCTTTATAAACGCATAAAGCCCCATAGTACATGCACACAACTATTTCTTTCATGCAACTAATAAATGATCATTTCTGTCCAACCTCCAAAGGACATATACTACTCACTGACTTTGGTTCTTCTTTTGCACATATCTGTTTGATTTGGAATTAATTTTACAAACCTCTACCCATGGTCACTAGTCAGAACTAGACTTCTAGTTGATAAATACTTCATCAAGCATAAACTAGAATTCCAATTCATGATGCCTTCAATTGCCTACTTTGATTAGCAAAAACTAATGCTCATGTTATAGTCCCAGAACATTCAATATGTACAACTACACTCATATGATTCATAATGACCAAGAAAAGAAGAATAACACGTTTATCCCATCAGAATTCCAAGAAAAAAATACATTGCTTCCTTTAAAAAGTAGCAAGCCGGGCTCGATTAAAAGCACCCTTTTTAATCTCTTGTTTCATTCAGTAATCATCTTTCATAGTTTGGGCATTAGCTAAAATATTGGGAGCTATTCAAATAAACTTTTGAGGGTTTACAATGCAAAACTCCTAGATCTCATTTGGTGAGTCAAAAAGCAGCTAAGCTACCTTTTCTTAGGACTGGCAATCAAGTCTCTACCCTCCATAATGAGCTTTAATAGGTAAAGCATCTATAATGGAAGTTCAAGAAGGATCAGCTCGTGACGACTGCACAGTATCAATTGAAAATACGGTGTCGCAATTTAACACAACCAGGACAACACAACACAACAATTTGGAGGTGAAGAGGAGTGGAAACACCTTCATGACCAAACTTCACCACTAGATTATGAAATAGTAACTGAACTTCACTTTGGCTAGACATGCTTCCACAAAACTTTATAAATTGCAATATTAATGTTTTGGGAAAAAACCATGAAAAACCCCAAACTTTACCCCGTGTGACACATTTACCCCAAACTTTTTTTTGTGTCATGAAAAACCCCAAACTTTCCAAACCGTGACACATTTACCCCAAACTTTTTTTGTGACACCAAAACCCTGAACTTTCAAGTGTGACACATTTACCCCAAAATTGAAGGGTATTTTGGTCTTTTCATTTTTAAAAATTTTTTTTTTTTTTTTTTTCTTCTTCTTCCCTCCGCCGACCCGCCATGGCCTGCGGAGGGAAGCCGTGTCCGGCGAGGGTCGCCCAACGCTGGCGAGGGCCGCCCGACCCGATCCGGCGAGGGCAGCCCTCGCCAAATGCCGGCGAGGGCCGCCCTCGCCCTCGCAGCGTCGGGCGACCCTCGCCGAACACGGCTTCCCTCCGCTGGAGCCGGCGGAGGGAAGAAGAAGGAAAAAAAAAAAAAAAAAAAAAAAAGAAACTAAAAAGACAAAAATGCCCTTTGGGGTAAATGTGTCACGGTTTAGAAAGTTTGGGGTTTTTCACAAAGACAAAAAAAAAAAAATTTGGGGTAAATGTGTCACACGGAGCAAAGTTTGGGGTTTTTCATGGTTTTTTCCTAATGTTTTTTAGTATTCCTAGAAATGTGAAGGCACCCGCAGCGGATTGTTAACAAACCAATAATCACAGAGTCTTATGGGATATCCATCTATTTCAACAAGCTCAAGAATGAGAGCTGAAAGCATTTTCACAAAGGAATGCTTCACAATGCCAAATCAAAAGATATACTCATTTGAAACAGCAAAAGCTGAAAATTATTCTTTGAAATTGTTTTCAATAATCATCAAGAAGCTACACCTCTGAGTAAGATGTTCCCAATGAAAGTCATTAAAGAAAAGTCCCAATAAAAAGGCAATCCAGGGATGGTCACAAGTAATATGTTCCGGTCACTATGGCTGCGCATGACAACGCTTCTTGGCTGGAGAGTAGTTTTTTTTTTCAGAAATGCTTCTTTTCTATTTCTATTCTCGAGACAATTTATGTGTAAAAAAATCCGTTTGATAACTACATAAAATTTTTACCCTAGAAATAGAAAAAGAATAAAAATGCGTTTGGTAAAAACAATTTCTTTTTATATTTATTTGTTTTTTATTTTTATTGGCCGATCGTCGCCGGACGCCGCCGGCCGACCGCCGCCCGCCGCCGCATGTCGCCGCCGGTCACATGGCCCATCGGTCCACCGTCGACCGTCAGCCACCGGCCGCCACCGCCCGCCGTGGTCGGTCAGCCGGCTGGCGGTTGGCCGGCGGCGACATGCGGCGGCGGGCAGCGTTCGGCCAGCGGGCGGTGGCAACGGCGACCAGCGACGGCGGCGGTCGGTCGACCTCCGACGACCGGCAGCGATCGGCCGGCAGCGGCGGTGACGGTCGGCTGGCGGCGGCGGCAGCAAGCGACGGCGAGTGGCGATCAACGGCGGTCAATGGCGGTCAGCAAGAGAAGAATAAAAGAAAAAAATATTCACTTATTTCTTAAACTTGTTCCCAAGAACAAGAAGCAACTTTTTTTTACTTCTCATTTCTATTCCCGGGCTAACTTTTTATTCCCGGAACAAAAAACCAACTGCCGTTACCAAACGGGTTTCTATTCTTTTTTTTTTTCCCGGGAACCAAAGAATAGAAATTCTTCTTCCGAGGAATGTTCTCATGCGGACCCTATATTTCCATGTTATGAGCTAGTCATTGATATTTAGGACTCGGGAGTATTCTTTCTATAATTATATGTAATTATTCGTAATGATGTCCTCCCCTATTCCCCCACGCCCACCCCCCGAAAAAAAAAAAAAAAAAAAAAAAAAAAAAAAAAAGGAGAAAAAATAGCCCATCTATTGTACCATACTTTCTATGTTATAAATGTATGATATGTATGTGTGGCCTTTTTCTTTTTTATGGCTACCAAGAATACAACATATCATTGGGCTATTAAATAGCTAGAAACCACCAAAAAGTAATATATAAACAGCATAATCAAATGCCAAGTTATCTAAAATAACCATAAATGATAAATGAGTAATGTCTTGAAAGCTGTAGATATACTAGGACCAATAAATCTACTCTAACAGACAACTACTAGATTAGAGGATACTAAGGACTGAACGATGCACAGATTTAGGAATATCAACTAAATTCCCTTATGCTTCAAAAAAATTAGTTTTTCAAATTTTAATCAGAAAAAGGTAGAAATTAGATGTGACTAAGTGTTCCATAGAAATTGAATATAGAAACATCCAACTTAGAGGGCATACTATCATAACCAAATTATATTAGAATATTATCATGTGCATTCTGCAGATCAGATAATTCATTATACATAAGTAGAACAAAGAACCTTATTGAAAAAATCAAACAAAGGAATAATGCAAAGATACATCAAAAGTCAGTTAATTAGTTTTGGGTTAATACACAGAAAACCCCAAACTGTGCCCATTATGACACAAATACCTCAACTTTTCTTGGTGCCACTAAGAACCCTAAACTTGCCATTGTGACACAATACCACAAACTTTTTTTTCGTGTCATAAAAAGCCTGGAACTTATACCAATGTGACAAATATACCCCAAATGGAAGTGGAATAGAAGATATATATGTCACAAATGCATAAGTTTAGGTTTTTTCGTGACACAAAAAGAAAGTTGGGGCTATTTGTATCACAGTGGGGTAAGCTTAGGGTTTTTGTTGATGCAAAAAGAAGTTAAGGGTATTTGTGTCACAGTGGACATAGTTTGGGGTTTTTTGTAGTATTTGCCCATAGTTTTTCAGGAACAGCATCAATGACTTAAAAGAAGTTCAACACTAACGTAAGCCAAAGCATGTAACCTTGTATCTTAAGCCAGCTGCAATCTCCCATTCAAGAACAGACTTATTGTAGATCCTTACATGTGACAGAAGACAAGGTTCCTGAAAATGAACATAAAAGATCAAAATAAGTATAACTGGAGAGAGAGAGAGAGAGAGAGAGAGAGAGAGAGAGAGAGAGAGAGAGAGACCACTCCTTGCCAGATTCTGATAATTGACATGTACATTTCCTCATTCAAAACAGAAAATCAAGCTTTTATATCAACACAATGTCTACAGTTCCATGATTTCTTCAACTTATGGGAACCTTTTTCTGTTTTCATTTCTTACGGGACTCTCACATGATACCAAAATGTAAAAAACAAAATGAAGTCAGTTGCACTGCAGGAACTAGTTGAAGGGAAGAGACTAATTGATCTCTTGAAGGAGGCATTGGAAGCCTGTCTTTTATTTGCAAGGTTAAGGAACTAAAATAGAAAGTCATATTCTTGTTTTTCTTCTTCTAATAAATAATTTAAAATTTGCTAAGGGCAGTGGGGAGTGGCCAACCTGTTATATGCAAATAACAAGGAAAAAGATCCAATTACCCTAGAAAAAGTGTATCAAGTGACTTGCCACTACAAGACCAACACAAAGTGTGGAGAACCATCTATCCTTCACAACACTTTGGGGGCTTTTTCATTCTCAAATCCCTTCTACCCCAAATGATCCAAATATGGACTAAGGAATTGAAACAAAAGTATTTCATCCTTCTTGCAAACCACTTACACAGAAGAAGTTTTAAGTATTTTCTTAATGCAGAACTGGCCAACACCCAATCAAATCATATGAGAGCTAAAGATGAGTGTTCCATAGTGTGCAGAAGCCCAAAAAGAAGACGATTCATAGTCTCAGCATCCCGTGTGCAGAGACAAGACTTCTAGCAGGCATCAAACCCCCTTTTGTAAATTAAAGTGGTTAGAATCTCCTTCCAAGCACATTCCCACATTAAAAAACCCACTCTAGCAAGCAACTTAGATTTCAGTAGATTTTCCAAGAGAATCAAATACAGGATGTGTCAGTGCTAATAGCACAAGAATCACACTATTTGTATTGTGTAGCCCCACTGCCCTATCACTAAGCTCAGAGCACACCTGAGAACTATGCACTTAATCAAACAAGTCAAATAAATGTTCCAATGCCCAACCTTTTGCAGATTTTAAGAACTATACATATCATTTATCCTTCCAAAAGTACATTGATTCTTAATGTTGGCAGACACAAAATAGTCCAAGTTCCAGTCTATCCACTTCCAAAGGCTAGTTCCAGTGCTACCACTTAGTAGATGAAATCATTATGGGGAGTACCATATTTGGCAGCTGTTATAGTCCATAAGAAACTGCCCCTCTCTAACATGAGGTGCCACTGCCATCTGCAAAGAGAGCTTTCTGAAAATGTAATAGTCTTCTTCTATTGTACATCTGTTAGGCACTTCGCCAGGTTATATTTGAACTCTCTATCTGTATGACCACTTCAAATCTTGACAGATTGCTTTCCAATCTTCTTGATCCAAAGCAAGGAATAACAGATGGTAATGTACAATCAAGATAAGATTAGAAAAAGTACTCCTAATGAGTGCCATTCTACTAGCCTTTGATAATTACCAGTGTGTCTAAAGAGTTAGCTTTAAGAACTCTACAGCTCCGCTATATGTTCTCATACCTCATTCCAGAAACCAGACAATAAACAGGAAACTAAATAGAGAAGGACCCAAAATAACAGCCCGAAAGATCAGCAATGGTTTAAATGCCCAGCCTTCTCCTAAAGGGATGTGCACTTTTAGCAAGGTTAACTCTAGGATCAAAAAATAACCTAAAACAAAGAACAATGCATCCTAGGTTCGACACATGCGCGATGTCTCTTCCCCAAAAATTAATCTCATCCTCAACAAATAGAACAGTAGAGGTATCTGGCAGATACTTAAAACCACTCAGTAAACAGCAATCTGCCAGCACACATGACACATACGCCGAACACTTTGTCAAACAAACATCAAGAAACGAAATCACATTATGCATATGACTAGTTCGCAAAGACCATCGGCTAGTGACAGCTGCCAGCTGCTTGGGGACTATTTTACAACCATATGCCATAATCAGTAAAATATTTCATGTAAAATTCGTATGTCTCGCCCCCAAAGTCCAGATTTTTCTGCCCAAAGGTCCTCGCTTTCCCCTCCCCCGAGTTCAAATTTCTGGGTTCGCGGCCGGAGACAACGCGGGCACGGCGCGCATTCTCAGCAGAAAAGCACCAAGGTGCGACAAACGCATACCTAGTCCAATGGGTGTGTGCGGGCGGGTGCGAGAGAGAGAGAGAGAGAGAGAGAGAGAGAGAGAGAGAGAGAGAGTTACATCGAGTTCGAGCAAGATCCACTCCTTGGTGTTGGTGCCGGTGGACCAGTGAGTGCGGAGGTCGGGGTCGAGGATGTGGGCCGCCTTCTGCGACGGCGATTCCCTCGAGGTCGCCTTCACTTTGTACGCCAGCGGCTTCACCCGCGGCTCCAACTCCACCTCCATCCCTCCACTCCTCCTCCCTCTCGCTCGCTCGTATCTGCGACCAGCCTGAGATTTTGAGGTTTTACGTCTTCCAACGAGGACGAGGATGGGGGGGAATTCGGACTGTCTTCTTCTTCTTCTTCACTGGAACTCGATGGTGATGATTGAACTCCTTCTGCTCCCTTCCACGGCTTGACGGGGCCCTGGTCAAGCAACGCAGCCGCTGCTCGGGCTTTCCACAGCCCGTGTCGGCTCTTGGGTTTGGGTTTGGGTTTGGATTTGGGCTTGGGCTTGGGTTTGGGGCGTAATTACGAAAAGGTCCATCTTGTTTTGCCCCTTTTTTGCCAATTTAACTCGCTTAATGGACGTGGCTATCTATCAATTCTTCGGCTGCATTTTGAGTTGGGCATTTGAAATGGGCTCGAGGACCTCCAAAGGCCTTTATGCCAAAGCGGAGGTGTTCGGGCCAAGGTTTTTGAGCCCGAGTCAGCATTTCTTAAGACTCTTACCCCAATGCAAGTCGTACCCAATTGTTTCTAGCGCTCCACCATGAATTTAGGTGACATTAACATACCCTTTGAACTTTTTATCTATTATAAGTTCATATCATCTCTAATGGAGTTACAATAATTATTGTAGAGGCAAGTACAAATGTAAAGTAGAAGAAGTCAAAAGCGATCAAAGCTCTACAGGTACAATCTCTTTAGCCACTACTTTACAGCATCGATTGGGGGTAGAGATTAAAGTTTGATAATGCTTCAAGTGGTTTAATTTCTCTTTTGGTCTCAATTAATGATTAATGAAGAAATTCAGCTTACGAAGTTCCCCTATATAGGATTCACATTAATCTTCTATAACACACGAGGCTATCACTCGAGTCAGCAATAATCACTAGCCCATTCCATCTCATTTTGACATAAAGAGAATTCATCCTAGGTAATTGTGTGATTTCGAGCTTTAGATATAATTGTTGGTGGCTAACAATAAATTATTTTTGAACTTTGATGATCTTGTGAAAATTAGCTAGTCGCTAAATAAAATCCAATTCAACCTAATGTTTGAGAAAAAGAGCGTGAACCAACTGTATGCAAATATATGTAAGTAAAAGAAAATAGTGGAACACAAAAAATTATAGTGATTTAACTTTACCCACAAGCATACGTCTACTCTTCAAATTAACAGCCTCAAGACGAGTGGATTCCACTAGCAATTTGCTTGGAAAGTTACAAATGGCTAATACTAATTCTTATCATGATAAATGCCATTATCTGGATTTAACTACTGCTCTTACACTTATACACTTGATCCTTTACACAATTACCAAACAGCATGAATATCAAAGTAGTACAACAGAGAGCTTATAGCTAAGAGAAATAATAGGAAGCAAGCTTCTTGATTTTTTTTATGTCACACACTCTCTACTTTGGCTTTCTAAGATCTTCCCTTTATATCATTCGTCAATCTATCTATTGAAGATGAGCTAGAGAAGCAGATAACCATTGGAGAGTTTCCGTTGAGCTGTTATTCAAGAATGGCATTGCCTATATAGTTTCTTTTCTTGAACCTCTACAAAGTAATAAAAAATGGCAACTACTGATGTCTTCTCATTATAATCTCTAACTAACTTGTCAAACAACCTAGCTGCTTTATTACATGCTTTATATGGTTTTAGCTATTATGCGAATTTAAGTCTTTCAATGACTATTTAGCTAACCCAACGAATATCATCGAATGTATTTGATTGTTATAGCACTATTGACCAAATCTTTACAACTTTGACACAAACATGATCAACTGCTAATCTTTTAGGTTAACTAGTATTGTTTGCCATAACTGGAAATTTGCAAACTTCTTTTTAATGAATCACATCATGGCTATTGCACAATCATTTGGTTTAAACATCTACATGCACCATAGTAAATAATATACTAAAGATAATTTGGATATTATCAAAATCGCTTAAAGATGTTTCTCCAACTATAATGACTTCCCCCACCTAAAAACACAAGCTAACTTTGTGAACTGATGAAACAAGTTAAAGAAAATGCACCTGGATGTGGGATTGTAGGGAAGAAAGATTCGATCATCATTTACAGAAACTTTTCTTATGTTGTACATTTGTATATGTAAAATTTAGGGATGTGACAACTACAGAGTAATTTCTCATAGAGGAAAAACATCCAATTAGCCATACAAAGCTATGACAAATAAAAAAGCTTAGGCCTAATTCTTCGAAATTTCGTTGTTGGTTTAATCTGCAAAAGGCCAAGTTGACCACACTCGATGAATCAAATGATGAACTTTGGTGCATCGCCAGATCTTCAATTGATGTTGACCAACTCCAGCGCAACATTAATTATGTTTGCTCAAAGTCGTCCATTGTTGTGAAATGTGACACTACAATACTAGGAGACAACTGTTATATCCTAGGAAGCATGGTCTCAGAGGCATCATTTAACATGAACCTCTACTACCAAAGGCCGTCCTGCGCACCCAACACTTGCGTCTTCAACAAGAGCAGTTTGGTCACTTCTTAAGATCCATGTAAGTGATAGCATCTTCGACATTCCACCTCCTTTATGCTAAAATTTTTTTATCCAGATTGAATATACTTAAAGGGCTTAACTACTCATATGGTGCCCTTTTTCCCTCACGTAGCTTGGGGCGCATGCACGTATCCCACCCATTAGACAATCGCATCACTGCCAAATGAGCTTAGAAGCAATGAATAAAGAGATATTGTTCTCTATTATTCATAGCAATATATATATATATATATATATATATATATATATATATATATATATCTTTGATATTTATTTCGCCTTCGAGTGTGCACAATTTGTTTCTTCTTATTACTTGTTGCAATGTATATGTGTGGACTAAGGCTAAAAATCATGGATTAGTTTGTGATAATTAGTTCTCACTCTATATGTCAATGATTGAGCAAAAAATATATATGGTTTTTGAAATCTCTTGACATGCGTTCTAATTCATATTCTCTAATTCCATATTAAATTAACTTAACGTATTGTGCAAATGTTATACTTTTATTGTGGTTTTTGGTGTATCTTTAATGCATTAGATGTTCATTCTGACGAGGAAGAAAGTTTTGAGCACACTATGAACCCTTGTCATACCGATGGCTTAACTACTCATATGGTGTCTTTTTTCCCTCATCTTGCTTGGGGTCTATGCACGTATCTCACCCATTAAATGACCGCATCGCCGCTGCATGAGCTTGGAAATAATGAATAAAGAGATGCTGTTCTCTATTATTCATAACAAATAAAAAAAAAAAATTATCTTTGCTATTTATGTTGCCTTCGAGTGTGCACAATTTATTTCTTCTTATTACCTTTTGCCACGTATATGGGTGGAGTAAGGCTATAAATCATGGATTGGTTTGTGATAATTAGTTCCCTCTCAGTTTGCTAATGATCAAGCACAAAATATATATGGTCTTTGAAGTCTCTTGACATGCGTCATAATTCATATTCTCCAATTCCATATCAAATTAATTTAACGTGTCGTGAACATTTTATACTGTTTTGGTATATCTATAATTCATTAGACGTTCAAATTGACTAGGTAGAAAGTTTTAGGTATACCTTGAACCTTTGTCATATCAATATACTACTAGATTTGACTTTGTGTACCATCTATGCTATGTGGTCTTAAAAATGCGAAAGTTTGACGGCATCATACTATTTTATGGATCAATGCATAAAATATTTCTCTAAAAGGAATTATCTACGTTGTACAATTTAAACGTAAATACTCTTCTTATCATAATTTTACGATCAAGCTCTCTTTCCATTTAACTAGTGAATTTAATAATTTCACTTCATTTTATTGCAAGCTTCAAAGGCCTTTTCCTTGTTTATTTTTCTCTACTAGGCCTTTCTTTTCTGTTGTTTAGACTCTCCACTATGTTTTAAGCAGAATTAGCACAAAGAGACACACGGACCTAAATGAGACCTCCAACTTCCTTTTTGATTTTCTTGATAATCAAACTACTGAATGCAAAGTTGAACTTCTAGAGACTACATAATCATGATCATGTATTCAATTAAACCAATTTAATAAAAGGACGAATGAGTAGCCTTATGTAAACTCCTAAATGTAGAATGAAATGTATGCTGGACTATATGGTTAAAAATCCAATTTTGTTTAATTTGTTATTAATTAATTAAATATGAAAGTAACCCTAAACTTCTACATAGGACCAAGATCAACGTGCATTAAGTCTTGATCATGCATAAACTTGAAATAGCATGCATAAACATGTAAATGCAATCTAAATCCTATATGCAGGAGATTATCTTTTTTGATCGAATATGCAAGAGATTATATAAATGCAACCACTATGCACAAACTATCAAGAACATATATGACTATGCATTGATTTTCAAAAAATAATATGATGCATTGAGGTACATTGAAATTCATAAAAGTTATCGACAACATGCAATATCCTTCAAGAATCATCGATATTAATAACAGATATGCAATAATCACAAAGCTTCAAAAAATAATATGATACATCGAGGTACATTGAAATTCATAAAAGTTATCGACAACATGCATATGGCATAAGATGTTGCATATTGCATCGGCATCACATTGGTGAATGAGAAAAATAATAAATGAATCATGTGATGGTATGCTCGTGTGATCACCTAAAGACCCTAATGCGTTTTCGCGGGGTGGAAAACCCGTCTTGATGCATTTACGTGGGACGATGCCTAATTAAGTTTGGATGCCCCCAAGTTAATGGGATGCTATTTGCAGATGGATTTCAGAATGAAGAGTATCGTCTTGATGCATTTACACGGGACGATGCCGTGTTCAATAGGGCGAGACAATGCCCAGTTACGCCAGATGATTGCGAACATTCAGGTTGGCCTTGGGTCCTAAGTGGCCGTAATAATCTGGACATGATTATGTGAAAAGTGCATGAGATGTATTTGTGATCATGTTTGGGTTATTGCCTGGCATGGGCGCATGACTATACTATATGGCGTATTTGTATGATTGGATCAGAAGCATGGAAAGTGTAATGGGAATTGCTTATATATTGTTGATGATGGCCTTGAATAAGTGGATATGCTTTCATGTAAATAGTTGGGGCAAAACCAAAGAAACTTTGCTATTGATCTACTATCGATAGAGGAATTGCATGTTTAGGGCGTTTTTGAGATGAACGGCTTCCTTGTGCAAGGTTTAGGAAGTTCACTTATTGAATTTACTTTAACTATTGTTTGTTGAATATTTACAAGCCTTAAGATTGATTGAGCCTTTTCGCCAAATCCGATTCAGACTCCCTGTAGAGCATAGCTAGGAGGTCACTAAGTATCTGATAGGGGAGACTAATGCGCGTTACACACTACATCACGACCGTTTGTGTCAATGAGGGATCTTCTAATTTAGTAGCTCATTGTTTTGTAGCTTGGCATTCTTGGGTAAGAGATGAGAGACACGGTCTTATCCGCAGTTTTGATGGACCTCTGGGTGTTGGAGGATGAGGAGGAAGCATCAGCTGGGATGCCATGGACATGGATGTTCCTGATGGGGAGGTGTCCGATCCCGAGCTTGATCCTGATATGATCATTGAGTCAGAGCTCTGGATTCTAGAGCCCATAGATAATTAGGTGGTATTGGGGTTAGTAATACTTTTGGATTGCCTTCATAATATTAGATGTGCTAGATTTATCCCGAACCCCTTTTTGGTGAAAGTCATGGCCGTGCTTGTGGAATAAGTTGATGTGGCGATCAACTAAGCTTAGTTTGGTGTGTTTCAACTGTTTTGATTATCGCTTGTATAATATGACAATCTTCTGATGCATATGTATATATATGAGTGTGGTTAAAACTATCCCTGTTTGTTGATTGGGTGAATTGTGTATGCTTTTGCCTGCATATTTAATCGAATAAAGCGATTGGGTCAGCGATGCCTCTTGAGACGTTACAATCAAATGACCTAAAGGAAATGAATAACAAGAGCGCGGGTTGTCGCACGTCTCGAGCGAGTCGGGGCGTGACAATGGTCAAGATTATGGTCCTCTTCAAGGAGGACAAGAGGCAAAAGAAGAGATGTGACTAGGTTTGTTGTGGATCCCAAGCATCATCAAGTCCAAGAAGGCAAGGGGGCCTAAGGGATTTATGTTCGGGGATGTAAAGATCGAAGGAACTATGATGAGTGCACTTATGGACATTGGCGTATCCAATCTCTTTATATTAGAAGAGATTGCGAAGAAGCTGAATCTTCAAGTCGAAAAAAGAGTTGGGTGGCTCAAGACTGTGAACTCCAAGGAGGTCTTGACTAGCGTTGTAGCAAGAGACATGGAGCTTCACATTGGACCATGGACTAGCTAGGAGACTATCGTGGTAATCCTTTCCAACAATTATCTTTATCATGGGTCTTGGAGTCCTAGATAGGATAAATGCTGGTGTTATAACATTCACCAATTGTATATGCATATTGGATGGTCGTTGCCAATGTGTGATCCCGATCCAGCATGAGCTATGATCGAAAGATACTATCGGCTATGCAAGTTTCTTTAAGAGCAAGGAAAGGGGAGGTAACTTTCTTGGCAACTTTGGAAAGCTAAAGGCCATAAAGGCGAAGGGAGTGATGTCCCGACGAAGGTAGCTAGGTCCTCAACTCATTCAAGGATATGATGCCTCCTGAGCTATTGAAGAAGCCTTCACCTCGAAGGGAGGTGGATCATCGGATTGGACTTATGCTTGACGCTCGACCACCCACCATGGCGCCTTATTGCATGGCACCCCCCGAATTATAAGAACTACATAAACAACTGAAGGAATTGCTTAATGCAAGTTATATTTGGTCGTCAAAGGCTTCGTTTAGCACCCTGGTTTTTTTCCAAAAGAAGTATGATGGATCCCTCTGGATGTGCACAAATTTCTGGACGTTGAACAAGCTCACCATCAATAATAAGTAACCAATCCCACTCATTGCGGATCTATTCAATCAACTTGGAGGAGTATAGTGGTTCACCAAGCTTGACCTTCGATTGGGCTGCTAGCAAATTTGATTAGTTGAAGGGGACGAGTCGAAAATTGCATGCTTAATACGGTATGGATCCTACTAATTCCTCATTATGTTATTTGGCATGACCAATGCTCTAACCATGTTCTGCACAGTGATGAACAGGGTACTCTACCCACTCCTTGATCGGTTTGTTGTGGTTTATCTTGATGATATCATAGTATATAGTCGGACACTCGAGGAACATATCGAGCACCTAAAACAAATTTTCCAAGTCTTGAGTGAGAATGATTTATATGTCAAGCGCGGGAAATGAGCCTTCGCTCAAAGGGAAGAGACATTCTTGAGGCATGTCATCCTAGGTGGATGAGTGCGAATGGACATGGCTAAGATTCGAGCCATCATGGATTAGGAACTATCGACTAGTTTTGACAAAGTAGAGGTCATTCCCTAGCCTCGCAAACTACTATCGTGCCCACGACAAAGGATTGTCCGGCTGAGGAGGTGGCCAAGCTATTCATCAAGTACATTGTCAAGTATTGGGGAGTATCATGGGCGATCTGTGAGTGATCACGATCCTCAATTCACGGGGCACTTCTAGACCAAGCTCTTCATGTTGCTAGGGTTGGACTTTAACTAATCTAAGAGTTTACATCCTCAAACCAACGGTCAAACGAAGAGGGTAATGCACAATTAGAGATATATCTCTGATATTATGTGAGCACAAGACAAGCGAATTGGGCAAAATTGATCAACGTAGCCTAATTCTCATACAACCTGCAGTGAAGCAAGTCCATAAATCAGAGTCCGTTTGAGATCACGATAAAGCAACAACCGTTCACTCCAAGCACAGTTGCCATGGTCTACCAAGGGAGTATCTAATCCACATACAAGTTCGCCAAGGATTGGCACCAGCAAGCAAACTTAGTGTGGACCTATCAAGATAAGGCCTCAAAGTGCATAAAGAAGTGGGCCGATAAGAAGCGACATGAAATTTCAAGTCATGGACTTAGTGTGAGCCAAACTACACTGAACCCTCCAATACAAGGATGTGCATAAGGGGTTGATTTATCACTATGATAGGTCATCCCGAGTGTTGGAATGAGTCGGGAAGGTCATGTACAAGCTGAAGTTGCCGTCGAAACTCAAGGTACATCCAATATTTTATGTTAGTATGCTTAAGCCTTTCCATATAGACGAGAAAGATCCAAATTGAGAGGAGTTACAACAGGCATCACTTGGGGCAAAAACTTTGTTTGATTGAGAGGTTGAGTGCATCATGGCACATCGAGTCACACGAAGCGGTATTGTGCATCGAAGTAAGAGTATTTGGTCCAATGGAAGGGTCTTCTAGAGAGCGAAGCTAGTTGGAAACCCACTGAAGCACTTTAGCAATTTAGGAAGCACGTCGATACCTTCTATGTCGAAGATGCAATGAGGACATGCTTGACTAGGCAGGGGAAAATGTGATGGTCCAAGGAGATGGCATGACCCAGAAGATTTATGTACAAAAGATTGTGATCGATCCGTGAATGAGCGACCCTTAACCCATCTCCCAAAATCCTAGTGTTTTCTCAAGTATTCTAATATACTATTTCGAGGACGATATGGTAATTATATACGATTGTAATAAATGCGAGTAGATGATATTAGGGATATGCAATCTCCATCATTAGATCAACAAGAGATCTACAGCTATGGTAAGCCTTGTGCTTGTATGTATAGGGCCTCTTCATTTGTATCTTATTTATAAGTGAAATACATTCTAAAACTTCTCTCTATAGTTTTTCTCTCTAAAATCTTTGTGAGTTGAGTGGGTAAGGCTGACTTGGGAAGAAATTCCTAAGGTTGCATGGGTTAGGGAATGCTAGATCGATGTGCCGCAGTTGCAAGTGATGTCGCGGGTGACTAGTCAATGATTCTTAGAAGAAGTACAAACCATTTTCTTTATTCCATCCCATCACCATGTGAGCATCTATTCTTTCATAACTTACACCTTATATAGAGAATTGATATCCAATTTCATAAAGACTACTCATACCTATAAGGTCTATTATCAAATTTTATCAATTTTTGTACATTTCTCACCTCAATTAATCTCGCTATAGCATCATGCATCTTGATTTGAATTGTTCCTACATCCATTACTTTACAAATAGCATTTGTAGACACCTAACTCTTTATTAAGGCTTGACTAAATTTTGATTAAAATGAACTTCGTTGAAATTAGGAGCAAAGGGTACAATTGGGCTCCCTCTATAAGAGCTTTCTAGCAACACCCAACTTACCAAAATTGGATGGCCGGATCATAGGATCATGCAATTTTTAATATTGATCGTCCAATCTTGGGGGTGTTAGGATGATTGTGACATTCTTATATCAAATGATGAATTCACATGGATCTACTCACAAGTTTTGTGCTGCCTTCACAACCACGTTAGGGAATCCTAAACCAAGAAAAGCTTAAGAAAGAACTAATCATTGTGCTTTTTGAGACAAATTGCAAGAAATTAATGCACCATTACTAAGAAGTTCATGGCTTCCGTGATGATCTCCTCCTTTGATCTTTCATACCAATGATTGGACCCAAGTGACGGTCACTATTGTTTGTTTGTTTGTAAAGAAACTAGATGGTGTTTTTCTTTATCTCACATACGATAATAGTTGGGAGGAAGTGGGCTACTTTATAAGTATGAGAGTCTTCTAGTTTGTTCACTAATCCTCCGTTTACTATTTTATTTTTTATTTTGTATGGTTATCTTGATAATCCGTATTTGTTGAAAGGTTGCATTTATTCAACCAGTATTTTAAGAAGTTATGAAATTTGAATTCAAAAAAAAAAATACTATTGTTATTATTATTATTAGGGTTAATACTACAAAAAAAACCCTAAACTGGTATACATGTGACAAATTTACTCAAAATCAGTACATCTTTGACAAATTTATCCGAAATTGATACACTTGTGACAAATTTACTCTTTATTAGTTTCTATTAAACTTTATTGTCAAATTATTGAGTTGGATGATAAGTGATTGTTGACTAACTTATCAATTTGAGATTTTACTCTCCGTTTATCATAATTATACTAGTTTAGTGGTTTTTTGTGATATTAATCCATTTTAATGGATGATATATTCATTACAAATATACTAGTTTAGGGGTTTTCGGAGGTCAAAAAATTAGTTTTTGGTAAATTTGTCACAAGTGTACAATTTGAAACTTTTTGTGATATTAACCCTTATTATTATTATTATTATTATTATTATTATTATTATTATTATTATTATTATTATTATTATTATTATTATTATTTATTATTATTATTATTATTATTATTATATTCTGAATTTTATATACCTTTTCAAAGTAACCTTTGAAAATGTACTTGTTTACTTTGTAACATTTGCCGAAGGATTGTCTTTATTTATTGAGATTGAGATAAGTGCGTTAGTTTTGGAATTAATGTGTTTAAGTCTTTTTGAGTTTTCTTTCCTAAATTACAACTATAATTTCATTATTTTTCTTTAAAAGACTCGAAAGAAGTACTAGAATTACTATTTACTATTCTCAATTGAGATTTTATTGTATCCTGGAGGAAATTTGTCGGTAACGATTAGCAAAATTATGAGACAAATAATTATTTAAAAAATGCAATATCACATCTGAAAATCTGAAAGTCTGATTTCATTGTTTTTTCAAATTCGAAGCAAGTTTCCAATAGCCGCTCTCTTGAACTTATACAAGTGCTATCTAGTTTCAAAATGTCTCGTCTCTTCTCTATTTGTGAGATCTCACCATCGATTCTCTATCTCGAATCATCATTGTCCTTTGATCACCATCATGACCAGGAGTGTCCTCTTCCTCTTGCCCGACTTATTTCCTCGTAGTTAGATCACTTCTAACTTGATCACCGGCATTGATGTTTTGCATAAAGGGGAAACATCCCGACCATCACTGGGTGCACTCGAAACTTCTTCAGGCAATTCTGAGGATCTTCTTGCTTCCGAAGGGTCGCCGGTTCTGCTAATTTCGCCTTCAGCAACATCCATGCTTTCCCTTCGGTGTGATCCCTTTGCTGATTCTGGACATTCCACCCTCGCCATTTGACCATTAGGAACGACACTCTCTAGCTCTTATTCCAAGTCAGACCCTCACCCTTCGATCATCACCAACATCATCCTCGTGTTCCCTTCAACACGATCTCTCTGTCGATTCTTGATCTTCGACTGTTGCCGTCCGATCATTAGGAACATCATTTACTCCCTTGTATAGCTTCAGTGAAAAACTCGATCTCCCAGTAGCGATTTCTCTCGGAAACTTTTGGATATAAAATATAAAATGGCTGGGGGAAGTTTATTTTGCAAGTACCGATCTCTTATATGGGTGCACCAAGTGCTAGGTTCTTGAAGCAATTGAAAAACGATTATTCATTTTTCTCAATTTTGTTCCCTTAGACATTCAAGAAAGCTAAACAAGTTAAATGTACGTATCTTCATAAACAATTCCTTACTTGTTTCCTTTTTATCATAGAACCAAACACATTTTACTCAAATTAGTCGATAAATCTATATATCAGAGCTTTAGCATTTAATGCTGTGAAATAAACAATAAGAAAATCCATCCGTGAGTAGCTGTGTTGGTTGAGAGTCCCTCATTTATCGCTGAGATCAAGAGTTCGAAACTCGCAGTTGCTAACGATTTAAATGGGGGGCCCTAGTAGTAGATTATTGGGCTAGTCTCCCTCGAGATATAGGGGCCCGGCCTTCAGGAGCCTTTCGGGTACAAGGTGCCCATGGTGGAGTTCTCGGTTATAAAAAAAATAAAATACAAATAAACGATAAGAAAGGTACTAGTTATTTACTAGAAAGACTGAGCTATTCAACTGTTATTACTAAATGGCATCACATATTCATATTGTGGCATTAAATAGGAATCACTTATTTAAATACTCATTTTGCAGTTTGACATATCATTGGTTTTACATATTTTTTTAACCAAGCTTACAATCGCTGTTATTATACTAGCTCGCACCTTACTCGCATGTATCTTTTGCAACTTCACTTTTGCTATTTATGTTACACTATTCATTGTAGACAATCTAGGAGTGGCTGTCGATTGGCAATTATGCGATCGGACATTAAGTTGGAGTGCATTATCGTTTTTTTTTTTTTTCCTAATCAGCTCACTATTTTGTTTTACTATATAGTTTTACAAAGGGGTTATGCCCGGACAGAGGGTAGCCTCGACCTAATGGCTTGCCCACGCCCTAATGGACTCCTGATGGTGCACTGCCAGCCATTAGGCCGCCAGGCCAATGGGCCCAAATGGCCGGCCTGGACTCGTTCACATGTAGCATTTATGACTAATTAAGCGACTACAATATTTTTTATCTTTCTCTAGACTCGTTGCCATTACCAATCCGATCTTGCAAATCTGCAGCTCATTCCATTAGATAAGTGGAGCAGAGAATTCTCTCAGTTATCATTAGAAAGAAATGTGTAGCTTCAATAGAAATCGAAGCGCCGTGTAGAGATTTCTCAAGCACTTGCGTAATAGATTTAGATTGGCTTGTGGAGGCTAAATTTGCAAATGCCGATCTATTGTATTATGAGTGAATTATTGAGCACCAAAATTTTGAAAAGCAATTGAAAAAAAGTTATCAAATTGTTTCTTTTAATCAACAGAACTGAAAATTTTAACAATCTACATATAAATAAAAGAATAGTTCAGTACTTATTTCCTTTAAATAAAGAAATATGAAAACATTTTACACGATCACATAAATTATCGATATTGCAGAGAGTTTTCGGGGGAGAGTCCAAAGAAATATGTCTTAATAGATATTTAAGTTACGTGAGATCGATTTACCTTATATATTTGATATATAAGTTAAGCGTCAGATTAATGCTATATCTGGTATCTGATAATGGTGCTAGGGCGTGTGTGTATTAGATTACCCATAGAAAGAACGTGTGTACTTAGGGTGGTTATATACAGAGAGAAAGCGGGAGTTAATGAGTAGCTACCGTTAATTGCAAGGTAATATTAAGAAATTAAAAGTGAGATAAAATTGTGCTGCCCTAGGAAAAAAATATGGACTAGAATCTAGGCACGTGCTACGTAAATTAATCGATTAAGTATGAATGCAAAATAAAACTAAAAATAATAATAATAAGTATATGTATATGCATATGAATATTAAAAACAACAGTAAAAATTTTCCCTCATTTTAACGTTTGAGTCAGTATAATTTTATTAGACTTATAAACGAAACAACAACAACAAATAATAAGTTGGCTCTTCCTCTCAAATATGTGACGCTCCAAAATTCCGAACAAAAGATAGCAGAAAGGATAAGAGCTCGAAAACTCGCTTCACGTCCAAACTTTCCTAGAAAATCTAACCCTTCCTTTCCCATCACCAAATCTTAATATTCACGTGAGACTTCCGAACTAAAAGTGATAATTCCACGAAAGTCAATTTCACCCAAAACCTTACACCCAAAAAGAACCAATCAATGAAGTGCCTAACGAAACTCTAAATCAAAAAAAGCTCAAGAAGGAACTAATCCTCATGGTTTGCAAGACAGATTCCAAGAAGATACTGCACCTTCGCTAAGAATTTATGGTTTCTCTTACTCTGACTTCCGTGATGACCTCCTCCTTTGTTCCTTCTTTTTTCGTCTTGGCTTCCTTCTTCACAGAAGCCAGGATGATTAGTTTCTTCATGTAAAATATGGATTGAAAAAGCCAAAGAAGAAGAAGAAAGGTTGAATGGACAAAAGCGGAAGAGAGAAAAGAAAGAAGAAGAATGAGGAGGAGAGACCTAGAATCTTTGGGAGAGAAGGTGGAAAAAAAAGGAAGAAAGAGAGAGAGAGAGAGAGAGAGAGAGAAAAGGAAAGAAAAGAAAGAAAGAAAGAGAAAAAGAAGAGTGGACTTCAGCTTTAAAAGAGAGAGTGGGAGAGCACGAGCAGGAGAAAGAAAAAAGAACAAAGAAGAGAAAAGAAGAGAAAGGAGAGAGAGGGAAGAAGAAGGGAAAAAATTTTAGCACACTCGCCATTGGATGCCAAGCTGACTCAATTCTAATTTGCAACGTCAGTAAGTGATTGAAGCCTTTAATCATTGATTGAAGGAATTGTTGCAATTAGGGCTTAAAATTCGGAATTCTTGGAGATTTGTATAGTGAAGTGCCGTTTTTAAGTCGTTGAGCTGCATATTTTTATAGAAATGATAGTTTAGGGTGTTGTTGAATCGTAGGATTTTATGGATCGTGATTTAAGTTTACCATTTGCCTGAAACAAAATTTTGAAATTTATCGCATGTAATGAATAGTGCACGACCAAGACTTCGGGGCCATATTTTATTGATTTTCGACTTGATTTCGAGTTGGCTAAATTGGGTTTCTTGTAATATGTTGGAAGGGTTTTTCCTTGACCATAAGTATGTTTGAAATCGGATTCGATGGAGAAAATTTTGTTATGATAAAGTTTTGTGCTCAAGTTTCGCACTATGGACAGCTTTGAGAAATTGCTTTGGCTGAGCAATTTGTTGACACGTGGGAGTCATTTTGTAAGCGCTCACGTTTAGGTTAGTCAAGTCACAATTGAGGTAGTGTTTCACTCAATTTTAACGTTATTTCTCATTTATTTGATAGGATTGTGAGTTCGACAATTTGAGTAATGCTTGTTATTTGGTCGTAAGTGTTCTAAGGTGAGTGGTGCTATCTTTTCTAAAAATTTATAGACTCATGTCTTCAAAATGACAGATTTGATAGTTTATGAGATATAAATAAGCATATTTGTTATATAAAATTGGATCGGGCATTTGCTACATTTTGGTATTTGTAAATGTTGTAAGAAATAGTTAATGAAAATATATATTCTGTTTGAGAAACAAAGTTGAGAAATATTATATAATTTGGGTTTGCGAAACCTTGTTACGAAAAGCTCTTTGAGCATGGATTATAGAATATTATGTATATCGATTTATGAAATGTCTTATAGCATGCATTTGATTTGATTTGGTTTACAAAATTGGGTTATGAGTAGAGTCTTGAATTATTTGAGAATATTTTATGAAAAGTATTTTTGGTAGATAAGTTGAGTTGTGAAATCTTTTGGTGATATATGAAATAATTTATAAATTTGGCTTTGTGGATTGTGGATGGTATTATTCTGGATTGGTGTTGATGCTTAATATCGCCGTGAGCTCAGTGAGAGGCTTATGGGTATGGCATATTAATCTAAGATATCTTTATGAGTTGAGCCATCGGCTAATAATGGGTGGAGATCTTGAATTTCGATCGCCTTGTCACCAAGCATTGTATCATGATCATGGTTTGACATGAGCAACGGATTGGTTAATGGAATGGACAATTGACATGTGACATGAGTTTGATCGATGGAATGGACCATCGACGTGTAATTTGTGTTTAGTCGATGGAATGGACCATTGACGTGTGATTTGAGATTAGTCATTGGAATGAACCATAATTTCATTAGACCATCGATATGTGGCATGAGATTAACCAATGGAATGGATCATTGGTGTGTGAATTAATGAAATTGAATAATGGATTAGACTATTGATGTTTATTGTGATATTCTTGTGAAATGATTATTTCTACTATAAGTATAGCTATGTTGAAGCATATGTAACTTATTCTTTTACTGTATGTTTGTTATATCTTGGATTTAAGTTAAAAGAGTTGCGCTTTGGTTTTGTAAATATATATAGTGAGTGCTCAATTCATTTAGAAGAGATGTACTACTCATCGAGCTATGATTGCTCACCCTCTATCTGCCAATATTTTTTAGGTTTCTCAAGTAACGATGAATAGTAAGAGAGCGATATTGACGATGGGACTTTTAGGAGTTGTATTTTTGAAGCTTTGAGGTTACGTCCTTCAGGTGGAAGTATGGTCATGTCATCCCCATTCATGATGGTTTTGGGGTGTGACACTTAAAGAAGACAAGATGGAGGAAGCCAGTGTGATTGGTTTCTTCAAGGAAGCCAAGATGAAAAAGAAGGAATAAAGGAGGAGATCGTCATAGAAGCTAGAGTGAGAGAAACTATAAATTTCAAGAATTCCTCTCATTAAAGCATGAGGATTAGTTTCTTATTGGGCTTTCTTAGTTTAGGGTTTTGTTAGGCACTTCATTAATTGATTATGTGTATATACATGTGAAATTGACTTCCATGGAATTATTGCTTTTAACTTTACTACTAAAGCAACAATGACATGTCACCTCTTCAGTTAATTGAAATGTATTATGGTTATTTTCCTAAAAGTTTGTTTACTTTTATTGTCCATCCTACTCTACTTCTATTCTAACTTTGATTTTTTAACGTTTGTCTTGTCTCGTTGCAGGGCGTGGGAGTTGAAACTCACACTTGAAATGAAATCATTCCCATCTTAACCTCTCGAGAAGGTGGGGATTCGAATCCCCCACCTTCTCCTTCCATGTTGGAAGCATGAAGTTTGTTTACTTGAGTAGTATAGATAGTGTCTGTCTTCGATTCTTCCTTTGGAATAATTTATTCTAGCATGTGTGCTTGAGATATGGTATATTTCATAATGAATTATGTTGACTATGTCCATAATTAATACAACTAATTGGGATATTAAAGGGATCAATTTATCTTTTATAAAATGTATTAAGAGCGTGTGTTCTATTATGTCAACTAAGATTATTGGTAGCACACTGTGTAAAATAAGTTTGTTACACCAATTCATTTTCTTGTATAATGCACATATATAATATTGGTCAAGGTTGGCAAAACTAATACTTAACTGGTTAAGAAAAGGGGGAGCATTAGATCAAGACTGGTCAAGATCACAAATTATAGGTACATATTAAAAAAAAAAAAAAGGGTCTTTACTAGTTTCCTTTTATCAAGAAGACCGATCACATTTTACTTTATCTTGATGCCCTCAGAGCTTTTGCTGCATATGCTGTGCCCCATAAGCAGCGAAACCCCCAGCTACCATTGTTACCATACCAGGACCATTTCCTATAAAAGAAAAAGGACAAAAAAAATGAAAGAACAGCTTCAAGTTGCGACTAAGATGTTCATAATACAATTACTGGTCCGATAATCGCAGTTAGAATCAATACCTGATTGACATGAAGGACTGGGATAAGCAACTAGTGGATAGAACCCAGGTGGTGGAGGCGGAGGAGGATTACCGGCAGGTGGGGATCCACCTGGCGGAGGATATCCATGAGAAGGATATTGCCCCGCAGCGTGCCCAGCATAGCTCGAGGAACCACCCGGCAGAGAATACCCATCTGGTGCATACCCTTGCTGAAGATATCCCCGTGGAGGATATGACCCTTGATGCATGTATTGCCCCGCAACACACCCAGCAAGACTCGAGGATCCACCCGGCGGAGGATACCCAATTGGTGGATACCCCTGCGGAGCATGTCCATGTGGAGGATATGACCCCTGGTGCATGTATTGCCTCGCAGCGTACCCAGCATGGCTCGAGAATCCAGCCGGCGGAGGATGCCCCTGCGGAGCATATCCATTTGGAGGATATGACCCTTGGTGCATGTATTGCCCCGCAGCGTACCCAGCATGGCTTGAGAATCCAGCCGGTGGGGGATACCCTTGCGGAGCATAACCATGTGGAGGATATGATCCTTGGTGCATGTATTGCCCCGTAGCGTACCCAGTATGGCTCGAGAATCCAGCCGGCGGAGGATACCCAGCTGGTGGATAACCGGGCAGAGGACGTCCATGTGAAGTATATCCTTGCGACGTATGTGACTCGTGGTGCACGTATTGCCCCGCAGTGTACCCAGCAATGCTCGCGCAAATCCGTTTGTCAGCAGAGAGCTCGGCAATTTGATTCATTTTTATTCAAATGATGCCTTAGGATGCCGAGAAAATTACAAGTAGGCAAGCCCACCACAAGCAATATTGAGGCAAGAGCTACACCACGGTCTGTCAAATGAGTTTGATATTAGACCTGTTTGCTTGACAAAGATCATCTAGAAACTAAGCAAAGGCTAGACCCCTTAATTCAACATAAGGACTACAGAGAGAAAATTATTTCTTGGGCAACAAAAAGCAGAGACTAAACAGCTGAACTCGTTCCTGGTCTAAAGATACCATGAGATGAGTATGATAGACAAACGAATAAAGATTCTGCGACTTTCATAGGAAAATGTCAAAAACACTCCAAAACGGCAATCGCGCAAACGGCTCGCGTTATACTGATCGGTTACCACGTGTTGCAAGAGAAGCGAAATCAACCGCGTCCCCATTACTCCCCACCGTTTCACCGACGTGAAAATGCAACACCCATTTGTCAGAAGCGACATTCAACGGTCGAACCATTCAAACTCAGGAAGGAAAAAAAAAACACGACAGAGGGATGCCCAAGTACAAAATCAGAAGAGACAAGCCATGTCAATCTGATGGGAGAGAAAGAGAGAGATCGTACGTAGTGGTCGGGGAGATGAGAATGGCGTCGCGTGTTGCTGCTCTGATTGGATGAACAGAGCGCGGGAGTGAAGGAGATAACGAAAATAAAATAATCGAAGATTCGATGCGATATGGATGACAGGGACGTCCATACATGCGTCAAGCGTTACTTGGACGCGTCTCCTCTCTCTCTCTCTCCCTCTCCCTCTCCCCGCGTCAGGTGCGAGCGCGCGCGTTTCAACCCTTCCTCCTTTCCTGGAATCAAATATAGGGTTAACGAGACAATATTCCAAAGATTTAAGATACTTTCTTCGATATCTCTCCTTTTCTATTGATAGGTGACACGATATAAACGTCACCGATAAATATGAAAACTCAATTCAATATATTTCAAATTATCCCATATTTACAACTCATTAATAAAAAAAAATGATTAAAAAAACAGCTCAAATTATATGTGTGCATTCGAAGATTGTTGCCCACGAAAATCATCGTGAGGGCTGACTAAGGTATGAAAAGGTTCATTTCAAAGCAATTTACAAAGTTTGAAGGACTGGTGCGAGATCCCTCTTTGCTATTTAGAGATTCTTTGATACAGCATTTTCGTAGCAACTTCAATTATGTAGAGGGGTGCTGCGGCTTTATAAAATATTTAGCAAATACCTCCTAGGGTTGCAGTACCTCTAGAACTGCAGTGGCTTTTAGGAAATCGCTTCACAGTTTGAAGGAGTTGCAACTTGAAAATAATATGTGGGAAGTATATCGTTAATAAAAAGAACCTATAGTCATGATACAAACGTTAGCAAGTATGTTATTGGAAAATATGTGCTCTTGTCATTTTTTTTTAGTAAGATGTGCTCTAGTCTATTTGCTGATTTAATTACTAAAAAAAAAAAAAAAAGAGTAACACAGACAACAGAATCCCTTCATATTCCATCACTAATATAGACAACCTATAATAATTATAGTAGGTAGTATACTACTCAAACCAAATAGCATTATAGATATCACGGCTCTATTACATTACAATGTAATCTATTTACAACGTAATAGTTACATCACAACCCTATTCAATTATTGTAATTAAACAACCTTTAGCATGGGCAATGGTGTTGAACTGTTGGGATTCGGGAAGAAGAAGAAGAAGAAGAAATACATCTTTGTCATTAAATAGGCAATATATTGATGCGTCATTTCAGAAGAAGTTAAATTTAATATTTATTTATTTATCTAGACATAGAAGATTCCCACATGCGAATAATGTGAAAACCTTGTGATGCCACCTCTTGACATTCTCCCCAGGTGAAGATATCGGGCTTCTACCGCACACTCCCAACAATTTGTGTTATGTGTAAGCAGTGTATTGAACCACTTTTTAACTCAAGTTGCATGAGTATGAGAAAAGGCACAGCCATTCCTTCTATTTTCTCAGTTTGAATATACTATATCAAGCTATAGGAGCTAACAAGCGTAACATCCTCTACAATCAAAATTTTTACCATCCTTCATTGTTCATTTTCTCTGCAGAACGCTAGAATATGAAGGTGATGAGCGCCAACCCAAGATCAAAATGTCAAAATAGAATCACTCGAATATTAAACTCGTGAACATTGGCCCCCCAAGAGTTTCTGCCAGAATCATATTCCTCATCAGCAGATATAAATGGACTTCCCATTATTGGAGAAAACTCATTTACTGTTTTGAAGTTGACAAAACATCTCAGTCTGGTCTGAAGATTTCAAGACCCAAATGTTTAAGTCTGAAGATCTCCAGACTTTATCATCAAAGTCTGAAAACAGCTAGACTCAAATTTCAAAGTTTACCCAAGTTGACAGTTTTCCAGATCGAAGGATTACGACTCTTGCAGATTAGATTATATCTTCAATGATTCGTTCTATTTGGTTATGGAAGATCTCCTTTGGAAGTTGCCAACGACTATGGAGGCACGAGGGAGTATTTAAAGGTGGATTCTTTGCTGGATATAGCTTCAAATTATTCGAATATTCTCATTAGGATCCATTTCGATTTGAATATCCTTTTGAAGTACAAGCAAACTTGGAATGTTCTACTTATGAAACTCAATATCCTGATTGTATGGGCGAACATGATTGATGAGCTATCTTATACATTTAATTGACAGCTCAAAGATCACCTTAATTGATTCGTTCCAACGAATAGATTGGATGAACTCCTTTGGAAGTTGCCAACGACTATGGAGGCACGAGGGAGTATTTAAAGGTGGAGTTTTTAAAGGTGGAGTAACAGTCGAAAGCCAACAACAGTCCCCCAGCAGGACAGACGTGATGATTCACTTCCACCTTTTGAAGTGCTTGCCCTTGTACTTTCCAAACATGCCATTTTTCCAGCCCTTTCCAAACTTCACGTGCTTGAACTTTCCGTGCTTAAACTTTCCATGACCATGGCCGTAAGAAGCCCCGTGTCCAAGATGATGAGCACCATGAGACATATGGTGTGCCCCGTAAGCAGCGGCTGCAGCAGTGAGGCCCCCAGCTACCATTGCTCCATTACCATGACCATGCCCTATAAACACGCAGGTAACAAGATCAAGAAAAATAGATAGCTGTGATAGGAGTAAGTATAGAAAAAGTTCTAAACCTATTGCAATTATGTCAGTTTAGTCCTAAATCTCTTAATCTAATGTCAATTCAATCTTTCTGATTAATTTGGCTGAATATTGTTGACGTAGATGCCGGTTGGCTTATGTAGCTAATGTGAACATTTTTAAATATTATTTTAATAATTTTCGAATTTATTCTTTTTTTTTTTTATTTCTTTTATTCCTTTCCTTTTTTTGTCTCTGTTTTTTTCCCCCTCCTCTTTCCAGTGGATGGCACAACCATGGCCGGCTAGGGCTGGCCTCACGGTGGAAAAATGAAAGAACAGCTACAAGTTACACTAAGATGCTCATAATACAATTATTAGTCTGATAATCACAGTTCTGATCAATACCTGAATGATATGGAGCTGAAGGACAGGGATAAGCAGCTCGTGGATATCCCCCAGGCGGTGGATAAGCTGCAGGCGGAGGAGGATAACCGGCGAGAGGATATCCACCCGGCGGAGGATATCCATGAGGAGGATATGACTCGCACTGCATGTATTGCGCCTCATTGTACCCAGCAAAGCTCGAGAATCCACCTGGTGGATACCCTGGTGAATACCCCTGCGGAGGATATCCATGAGGAGGATACGACCCGTGGTGCATGTGTTACCCCGCAGCGTACCCAACAAGGCTTAAGAAAAGCTGTTTGTCAGCAGAGCGCACGTCAATTCAATCCATGTTTATTCCATGACAAATGATGCTGTAGAATGCCAAGAAAGTAACAAGAAGGCCAGCCCAACACAAGCAATATTTAAAGTCAAATAAGTTTTGACATTACACCTATTTGCTTGACAAAGATCATCTACTGACTCAGCAAAGGCTAGACTCTTTAAATCAACAGAAGGATTACAGATAGAAATTTATTTCTTGGGCGACATAAGGCAGAGACTGAACAGCCGGACTCGTTCCTGGTCTAAGATATCATGAGATGATGAACATGATAGACAAACGAACAAAGAATCTACAGCTTTCGTAGGAAAATGTCGAAAACTCTCATGGCCGGCAGGTACTCCGTGAAACGGCAATCTCGCAAACCACTTGCGTCCGACTGATGGGTTGAGTTCTTTAGTGAAAAACAATCCAGAGCGTCGCAAGCGAAGCGAAACCAACCGCGTGAAAATGCTTTTGAGAAGCGACATTCGATGATTGAACCATTCAAACTCAGGAAAGAAGAAAGACAACACGACAGAGGAATACCCCAGGTACTCCAAGTACAAAATCAGGTGAGAAGAACCATGTCAATCCCAATGGCGCAGAGAGAGAGAGGGGGAGAGAGAGATCGTACGTAGTGGTCGGGGAGATGAGAATGGCCTCGCGTGCTGCTGCTCTGATTGGATGAACACAGCGCGGGAAGAGGAGGAGATGACTAAATAATCGAAGATTCGATGCGATAGGTGATGGGACGTCCATATCGATGCGATAGGTGACTGGGACGTCCATATCTGCAGCTAGCGTTACTTGGACGCGTCCTCTCTCGCTCTCTCGGTATATTCCGAAAAGTGGCCACCTTGGGAGGTGGGGAACTCGATTCCCCACCTCCTCGAAGAGAGAGACTGGGTTGAGGACGTGTGGCAAATTTAATTTAGAATAAGACAGATAAAAAAACATATTTCGAAAATTTTGAAATTTTCTTTCGACGTCTAACTATTTCTTTTCTATAAAAGTCACTAGTGAATATGGAGAAAGTATCAAAAAAATTTTAAACATTTTTACACTAACGTAATTTAATCATAAACCTTTTTATTGGTGTTGATTTAACTTTAAACATTTGGATTTTATGTCAATTTAATTATAAATCTTTTAACTTAACGTCAATTCAGTTCTTTCAATTAATTTTAATCAGATTTTGCTAACATAGATACTAGTCGATTGACTTAGCACAGCCAACGATGATGTGGATAACTTTTTGTAATATTTTAATTTTTTTAATATTTTAATTTTAATTTTATTTTCCTTGTTTTTTTGGATGGAACACTTACAATTATCATATTTATTGTTGCTATTAAACTAATAAAGATATCACTTTAATTTGTTGAAAGTGTATTATGGTCATTTTCTTAAATGTTCATTTCGTAATATAGATAGCATCAGTCATCGCTTCATACAATTATTTCTTTGAAATTATTTACTCAATATATAGTATATCTCATATGAATTGAGTTGACTAGTTCCATAATTAGTACAACTAATCGATATATAGGAAGAGTATTTTTTTGATACATATTAAAAGCAGATGTCGTATGTATACTAGGTATATTGAGAATGGAAAAGATCATTGGTTGCACATTAATGTAAAATATAAGTAACATCAAAATATATATCAGTCCAGGATTAAGTCCAAAACTTATGCCATTGACAACTATATAAGAAAAGGGTGCGTACATAAGTTATTTAGCTTTCAAAAGATAATAACACGAAACAGATTGTATAAAAGGAAATACTTAGTATTGCTTAAGGTTAGGATAATAAAATCTTACCTTACTTAGGGTCCGTTCGTTTAGCGGAAAATGGGCCATCTCCGGAAAATATTTTCCCAGAAATCATTTTCCAGGAAATGACAATATTTTCTGGTGTTCAGCTAAAACCTGAAAGTGTTTCAGAAAATATTTTCTAGTGTTGGGTAAGGAAAATATTTTCCGCTTACCAAATTGACGAGCGAGAGTGCCAAGCTCGAGGTTCGCCAGATCGACGAGCGCGAGTTTAAGATCGATGAGTTTGAGGTTTACCTGGTTCAACGACTAGCCAAGAAAGAAGAAGATGGGAAACAAATAAAAGAAAAATAAAAAAATAAAAAATAAAAGGAAAAAGGAAAAAAAAAGAAAAGAAAAAGAAGGAAATTAAAAATAATTCAAATTAAAAAAGATGAAGAAAACTAAAAAATAATTCGAATAAAAAAAAAAAGGAAGAAGAATTGAGAGGAGAAAGTGAAGATTTGTATAGGTGTGAGGTAAGAGAGATCAAGTGAGAAAATGTTTTCCACTTTTCAAAAGTGGAAAACATTTTCCTTACTTTAGAAGACTTTTTCCTTGGATAGAAAACATTTTCCCCAAGGAATTCATTTTCCATGAAACGAACATCGGAAAATCCAGAAAACGTTTTCCGGAAATTATTTTCCGCGAAACAAACGGAGCCTTAATGTTTGAGTCAATAGGATCCAACACCGAAAAAAAAGATATTTATAGGATGAGTTGCTCTACCTCTCAAACATGTAGTATCCAAGATTTCCAAACAAATGAGATAAGAGAGCAGAAGAATTATCTCCACATCCAAACTTTCCTGGAAAATCTACAACTACCATTATGTGTATACATATAATGATCCAATTTTCCAAATAGCCAAAGTTATTTTCACGAGAAAATTCATCCTTGGTGGTTTGGTTCCTGCCAACGCACACTAACAGTGATAATTTCATGAAAATCTGGAACGATAGTTTCCACCAAAATACCGTGTACACCGAGAGAATTAATGAAGGAATTAGTCTACAAAACTCTAGACCAAGAATAGCCCAAAGAAAACACTAATTTGGGAAAATTACCTGACGCGACCCCTTTTTCCGGGGGCGCCCGGCCGGATCGGATACGAGCGCCTAAGGAGGCTAATGGCTTGGCTCGATTTAACTAAAGCCTGGACTCTCCCAAGTTCGCCAATTCACGACTTTAAAATATTTGGTTTGTAAATCGATTTTTAAAACGGAGTCGGCACTAATCAATTTGGGGTAGGTTGATTAGAAACCCAAGCAAAGTATCGGAAGAAATACTTGCTCTGCGCAACCGAGAGAAATTAGGATCGGGGACTTGATTACACTAGTTAATCATTAATGCCCTTTCGGTACCTAATCTTGTTTAAACTCTAAGGTTTTTGGATGTTTGGGGATTTTTCATGCATTTTTGGAAAAATCACATTTTTGGGTATTTTCCTCATTTTTGGACATAAAAGGGGTTTTTGGATTTTTTGGGGTATTTTCTGAGAAAATACAAGTATTTTTGGCATTTTATGAAAATTTTGGGCTTTTTATGAATTTTGGCATTTTTTGGAATTTTTGACATTTTTTTGGATTTTCTGGAAAATATTAAAATATTTTAATATTTTTGGATATTTTGGAAAATAATAATATTTTTATTTTTCTGAATATTTTCGAAAATAAATGATTTTTGTTTTGATTTTTGATTTTTGGAAAAATAAAACATTTTTAAAACATTTTTCTGAAATTAAAATGATTTTTTTAAAATAAAAATATTTAAAAACCGACCCGGGTCGGATCAATGGATCCGGATCCGCCCCGGCCATCCCGAAACGCGAGAAAGGCCCGCGTTTTGGGACGGCCTGCGCGAAACGGCGTCGTGGGCGGGCCGGATGCCCGACCCGGCCCGACGACCTGTTCTCATGACCCGACGACCCTTTCTTCGCCCGAAACGACGTTGTGGTGGCACCTAAAACGACGCCGTTTACACCTACTGTAAAACGACGCCGTGGAGGGGTCGGGTCGTGCGCAACCTGCGGATCGCGCGTCCGACCCGCTCCATGACCCGGTTCGTAATTTGGCGAAACGACGCCGTTTCCTTGGCGGCTCTACCCAGTTTCGATCCGACCCGGCTCGACAGCCCGTCTCCGTGACCCGGGGAACCAGACCTCCGCAGAAACGACGCCGGACGACCGACCCGGCTCCTTGCACGAAGCGACACCGTTTCGGACACCC
This sequence comes from Eucalyptus erythrocorys, assembly GCA_014182555.1. NCBI lineage: Eukaryota > Viridiplantae > Streptophyta > Magnoliopsida > Myrtales > Myrtaceae > Eucalyptus > Eucalyptus erythrocorys. Next base: position 29,349,960 of record CM024600.1, on the reverse strand, counting down.
GACCCGGCTCCGGACCCTGATCCGACTCTCTCTTTAAAGCGGAACGACGCCGTTGCGATCCGACCCGCTCCGACCCGACGACGACCCGACTTCCTCATTCCCCTCTTTTCATTCGTGGAACCCTCCCTGGTTCCTGGTCCGGGTCCGACCCGGCGACCCTAGATCGTGACCCGGAAAGCCAGGAACCCTAGGGTTCCCGAATTGGAAGGGAAAAGGGGGCAACGGTGACGGTGGATGGCGGCGACGACGACGGCATTGATGACTCAGCGAGGGGAAAAGCACGACGATGGCGACGGCCCCGATGATACCTGTTTGCGGTGAAGACAGCGGCAGCGGTGGCGACGACAGGGCTCCCCCCCTCCGTTCCTCTCTCTCTCTCTCTCTCTCTCTCTCTCTCTGTGCAACTCCCTCTCTCTCTCTCTCTCTTGGCTCCGGCGAGGTCGAGACCGGAGCTCGAGACCTCGGCCCCCCCTCTGATGTCTCTTAGCGGGGTTCCTAAGGCTCGCGAGCTTCGCTCTCTTCCCTTGCCGTTGCTCTGTGTGCTTGGATCGACGGGGGATGGGGCCTATTTATAGGCGAGGAATGGCCGGCCGACGGAGCTCGACCGGGGGGGAGTGCCGTGGCTCCAGCCGGCTGAACCGGCGTCCCATCCGACGCGTCCCGTCGGCCGCCTGCTCCTCCCTGCTCAACGTGCGAGGCTACTGCTCCCTTCTGCTCGCTGTACGTTGCTGTTCATCGCGTCTGCTCCGGTGTCGCGCCTCCGACGCGTGCTGCACACGCGATCGGGCGAAGGAGATGGGGGAAACGGGTCGGGCCGGGCGCGGGTTGACCCGCGGAAGCCCAAAGGGCTGCTTTCAGCCTCTTTTGTCCTTTTTTGTTAGTTTTTTCGTTTTTTTATCAAAATAAAATGAAATAAAGTGAAATAAAACCCCAAAAAAAGTACTAACGACAAAATTAATTGAAAACTCAAAAATAAAATTAAAAAGCCCAAAAATTAGGCGTCAACAGCTGCCCTTCTTTGAAGGTGAGCTTGCAAAGGTTGCATTCAAAGACAGATTGATGCCTAATTTTTACCTAGCGTGGGCAGCAGATTATATCTTATTTAGGACATACTACCCTATGCCAAAAGAGTGCGATATAACTTTACATATACTAAGGCAGATAAGAAGATACCTGGAGTTACTTACCGGGAGAGAGTGAGATAGGGTGTGAACCCCGGGTTTTTGGCAAGTATCAAGGTGTCGTCTTACTTGGTGATATGAGGAGGCTGCTTCTCCAGGACTCGAACCATTCTTCGGTCGCTGTTAAAACAAAAGTAGGTAATTTGTCTAGGACCCGAACCTTTCTTCGGTCGCCTTGACGGGAAATTACTTCTCCAGGGACCCGAACCATTCTTCGATCGCTGTCGGAGCAATCGGGGGGTTGTCTCGGACCCGAACCATTCTTCGGTCGCTTGTCGGAGCAATCAGAGGGGCGTCTTGGACCCGAACCATTCTTCGGTCGCCTTGACGGGGAATTACTTCTTCAAGACCCGAACCATTCTTCGGTCGTCGTGACGGGAAATTACTTCTCCAGGACCCGAACCATTCTTCGGTCGCCTGTCGGAGCAATCAGAGGGGCGTCTTGGACCCGAACCATTCTTCGGTCACCTTGACGGGGAATTACTTCTTCAGGACCCGAACCATTCTTCGGTCGCCGTGACGGGAAATGCGCCGACCTTTCTCAGGGCATCTCATTTGGGGGTGTCTGATTTGTATCGAGAACACCAATTGGTACCGACCATTCTCGGGAGATGCGCCGACCTTTCTCGGGGCATCTGTTTTTTGGGGGTTGTTTGACTTCTGTCAGGGACACCAGTTGATACCTGACCATTTTCAGGAGATGCGCCGACCTTTCTCAGGGCATCTATTTTGGGGGGGTGTTTGACTTCTATCAGGGACACCAGTTGACACCTGACCATTCTTAGGAGATGCGCCGACCTTTCTCAGGGCATCTGTTTTGGGGGGTATTTGGACATTCATAGAGATATTAAAGAGTACATGGATATTCACAAGTACTAACCTAACGGATATTTGAGCTTTGGCAGGCGTCATAAGCATTGAAGGGGTACTTGGATGATCACAAGTACGAGTTTTTAGGGATACTCGAACATTCGAAATTATCAAAAGGGGTATTTGATAATTGAAAACATGGAGAGCATACCTTAGGTATTTGTGAAGGTCTCTTACCTTGTGAGGATTTGGGAATATCGAGGACGCACCTGTGATACTCGTGGAAGCTTCTTTACCTCTTAGGGATTGGGAGTATTGAGGACGTACATCGCATATTCATAAAGGTCTCTCACCTCTTGGTAATGGGAATACCGAGGACATGCCTCGCATATTCATGAAGGTCTCTCACCTCCTGGTAAAGGGAATATCGGGGACGTACCTTGGATATTCATGAAGGTCTCTCACCTCCTGGTAATGGGAATATTGAGGACATGCCTCGCATATTCATGAAGGTCTCTCACCTCCTGGTAATGGGAATATTGAGGACATGCCTCGCATATTCATGAAGGTCTCTCACCTCCTGGTAAAGGGAATATCGGGGACGTACCTTGGATATTCATGAAGGTCTCTCACCTCCTGGTAATGGGAATATTGAGGACATGCCTCGCATTTTCATGAAGGTCTCTCACCTCCTGGTAAAGGGAATACTGAGGACATGCCTCGCATATTCATGAAGGTCTCTCACCTCCTGGAAAATGGGGGAATATTGAGGACGTACCTTGGATATTCATGAAGGTCTCTCACCTCCTGGTAAAGGGGAATATCGAGAACGTACCTTAGATATTCATGAAGGTCTCTCACCTCCTAGTAATTGGGAATATCGAGGATGTACCTTGGATATTCATGAAGGTCTCTCACCTCCTGGTAAAGGGGAATATCGAGGACGTACCTTGGATATTGGTGAAGGTCTCTCGCCTTCTGGAATTTCGAGAATGGCGAGGGTACACCTTGCATATTTGTGAAGGCTTCCCGCCTCCTGGGAATTGGGAAAGGCGAGGGCATACCTCGGCTATTCGTGAAGGCCTCCCGCCTCCTGGATATTGGGGATAACGAGGGCGCGCCTTGCATATTCGTGAAGGCCTCCCGCCTTCTTGGGTATTCGGGAACATTGAGGGTGTACCTGAGATGTTCAATGAAGGCTTCCTGTCTCCTGGAATATGGGGAATACCAAGGACGTACCTTGGGTATTCGTGAAGGCCTCCCGCCTTCTGGAATTTGGGAAATATCGGGGGCATACCTCGGGTATTAGTGAAGGCTTCTTACCTTCTGTGTTCTAGGAGTACCGAGGACGTACCTCGGATATTCATGAAGACCTCCTGCCTTCTGAAAATTGGGGAATACCGAGGACGTACCTTGGGTATTCGTGAAGGCCTCTCGCCTTCTGGATGTTGGGGAACATCGAGGACGTACCTGAGATGTTCATGAAGGTTGCTACCTTTTGGCAATTTTAGATACAACGCGAGGCTTACCTGGATGGCCGTGGGTACGCAGGTGTACACAGTAGAGGAATATTTGGATGAACACAAATATTTAATCAATATGATTGGGGACCACTTAACTGGTCCAAGTGTGAGAAAGCATACCTGGGTAATCGCAGGTGCATAGTGTGGTGGAATGCTTGAGTGGCATTCAATGACATGATTTTTGAGGACAACTTTGGCAGGTCGAGTGTCACAGAAATGGGGTACTCGAATAGTGGTCGATACTTTGAGATGAGAGGATACTTGGATAGTCACAAACATCTAAATTTTAATGACAGCATGAATAGGTTGAATGTTTAACAAAGAGGGCACTTGAGTAGTGGCCAAACTCGGAAACAGGGAGATGCTTTGGGCAATTGCAGATATCAATATATGAATGACAAATCAAACTAAGCATGGGTACCTAGACAATGGTAGGTACTTAAAGATAGAGGGATACTTGGCCAGTCACAAATATCAATGCTTTGGGGACAACTCGCACAGGCTGAGTGTCAAAGGAGTACTCGGTGAGTGGGGTACTCGAAGATTATCAAATATAAAGCTCTGGGGAACAGGAATGGGGATATGCTTCCTGGTGACATCTCTAATTTTTATGAGTATGCCTGTCATTTGTACAATGTGCTCATGTGTATGCAATGATTGTATGTGCTGCAAATTTGTAAATAAAGATGTGATTCATGCATGATGACCTTGTCGGTTTGCATCATTTGAATTCCACTGGGGAAGATTTTGAAAGACAACCTTTGTTTAGAATGAAGATGTTTTGAGCATGCCAGATGAGGGATTTTCAGTCCGAAAGGACTTTCCACTCACTCTCATGGGAAAGGTTGTTTTATCCTGACCATTGATGCAGGGTTTATAAGGACCACACTATCTCACTTTGTCATCATGTCAACGGGGTCCGAGTATTCTCGCAAATGATACGACTTTACCAATGTGAGAGGTCTTTTTTGAGAGTTATGATGAAGGCTTGGTCAAAGGCTCATCAAGGGGGACCAATGAAGTCATGGCTTTGTGGGGAAGATGTTGCACGATTATCTCCGGTTTTGCAAGTCGAGGATCCTGTGAAAAGAGATAGAATAATCTTGCTCGTACTTCTTCGAGCGATGTTTATAAACATATGAAATCCAACGTTAATTGAAGTGCCCCTAGTTTGGAGACTTTTTTACAATAAGACGCTGCGTAGGCTTGACTCTTGTGACAGCTAGTGATCGTCTCGGCGTTTGTCACCGATCTCTCTTCTTACAGTCTGGCAAAGGTTCCATGGATCTCAATGGTAACTCCTCTTGGGGATACAAATGACTGCCTTTTTGTTCGGGGCATCGGCCTTGCTTTTACCAGGCACACTGCTTTTTTATGCCCCCATTCCTTTTTTTCAATTTTTTATTCACGGGCATTGACTTTGCTTTTACGGGTACACTACTTTTTATGCCCTGTGTTTTTGTCTTTGTTGCTTGAGGAACTGGTCTTGACGAGTTCGAGTGCATGCCTTCACTAGACTTTGTTGAGTCTTCATCTTTTGCTTTGGTTCTTCGATTATGCTTTTGGATGACAGCTTCCGCTTTGCCTCTTTGTGAGGGTGATTTTCCGAGACTCAATTGAGTTGTACAATGGTTACAAGTGCGTAAAGAAAGAATTGCTCTTCATGACTCTAGGGCACTTAAATTAACGCGAGTGTTCATATGCAATAAAGACACTCAAAAATTGATGCAAGTGCAAGCAAGAGAATTTCTATTCCTTTTCTCACCTTGTGCTGCTAACTTGCCTTTGGCTTGCCCCAGTGTGGGGAGATTCTGGATGAGGGTGAGATGGAAATTTGGCCAGTGTATGGGGCTCAAGGTGGGTGGTGGAATGCCTCCCACTATTTTGGTCATCGTACCATTCGCGAGAGAACTCTTTACCCTATTAGCCATGGAATTTTCTGCACTCATCTCACAAGTGTGTAGGCAGGGGATTGTGTTTGGGGTATGGCTTGCCTGTCATCATTCTGACGTACCTCATCAAACATGATCAATTGATCTTGTATTCTTTACTTGGCCGTCTATTCTAATATTCCTCAATGGAATCAAAGATTTAGACAGACGAAATCATCATGCACAATTCACATGGAAAAAGGCATGCAGTATGTGATGTGAAAGAGTTTATGTTTTCCAAAAACGAATGGCTTTTTACTCAAGAAACAACTTCAAGAGAGTTTACTTGGTGAAATGGTATTTACAAACGTGTTGAAATTTAAACATCAAAAGAGCTATTTACAAAGGGTTATTTACAGATAGGTGTCAATAAATTGCCCCCATTGGCTAGAGACATGACACATGCATGATCAGCCGGGGATTGGGGATCTGATCAGGAATTCCTATTCTCGCTTTTTGCAGAGGAGAAGCTGTGGAAGTGGCTTAAACAGTAAGTGACATGAGGCTTGAGGGATCTCCTCCATTTGCTTTAGTGATATTTGAGATGTCACTCTGCTTGGAAAGTTTATCAAAGACAAGACTTTCATTGATTTATTTTCTGCATCTTTGGCGGTTCATGTGATCCTGTAAAAGACAAGAAGGAGCATGTTAGTCACGAACCTTTTTCAAAGGTCAAACAATTGGAAGTGATACAACGTTACTCTTCACTGGTTGGCAGATGATTGGGTGGATGAAGCCTCGCGCTTCCTATCTCGTCAGGTCGATTACTCTCCTTAGTTGGCTTGTGGATGAAACATCCCCTTACACGAGGTTTAGTGTATCTGATGCAAGTCATTTCCGTACACTAGTTTGGCTAGCATTGTTTTGTCGAACCCAACCATCGTGTTCGGTTCTTGCGTTGTAATGCTTCCTGTCAAATGGGGAAAACATGTCAAGGGTGGATTCAGATAGTAGGGGTATTGGAAACGATACCAGATTACCCTTCACCAGAGCTTGTTCGTGCTAGCTCTTGAATGTTGATGCCGGCCTATTTATCTCGGCACAGTTCAATGTTTCCTCCCGTTGGCCTCCCTCACTTGTAGTCATGTATGCATGGTTGCTGGTCATTAATTCATCTTCAACGCATTCTTTCTGTGGAATTTCTTCCTTTGTCTTTGGCTACAGCATTATTGAGCAAAAGTCATGTACCTCAAGCTTTTATGGAATTTGAGATGGACGATCAAAAACCTCCAATTTTGGTGGCAATTACTCCTCGGAAGAAAATGCCCCTGGAGTGAAGCTTATGGATTTCAAAGCCATTGTCCAAGGTGTGGGGTCATAGATCGCCTTGACTGTCCCTGGATTTTCTCCTAGCCGTGTCGCGTGACGAGATGGTCTTTTCGCTCGGGGAGGGAGCTCAAGCCGGAGTGAGGCACGTCATAGATGCTTTGATTTCAACTCTATGCCTGTACCTATTATGTCCCATCTTTTGTATCCTGTAAATGGAAGAGAGGGGTTGTTATTTTCAATACTACACTAAGGGAATAAGACTCGGAAGAAAATGCCCCTGGAGTGAAGCTTATGGATTTCAAAGCCATTGTCCAAGGTGTGGGGTCATAGATCGCCTTGACTATCTGGATTTTCTCCCTAGCTGTGTCGCGTGACGAGATGGTCTTTTCGCTCAGGAGGGAGCTGGGCCGGAGTGAGGCACGTCATAGATGCTTTGATTTCAACTCTATGCCTGTACCTATTATGTCCCATCTTTTGTATCTTGTAAATGGAAGAGAGGGGTTGTTATTTTCAATACTACACTAAGGGAATAAGACTTACCCCTTTTTGAAGCGGGATGCTCTTTTCGTTTGCCCCTGCTTTCTTAAAAATGTGTTCTTGAGTTTGGTCTGTTCACATGATGTGCCAATCTCAAACGCCTTTTGTCATGCTAAATTTAAGGGGACGATATTCTGAGACATAAAGTGAGAGAGTTAAAATGACAAACATGCTTAAATTTATCATCTTATTTTGACCAAGGTTTTCGGCGATGAAATTCTTTTCTTTTTTCAAAATGCAATTTTGGGGAGAAAAAGCATGAGGCAGCCCAACCCTCGCATTCTCCTTGGATGACTTTTTCTTTTCGTGGTTGGATAACATCGCCGGGCTGGTTTAGGGTACCGCCTCATGCTCTCGGAATGTTTTCAACTTTATTTAATAGGTGGATTTACACTTTGGAATAGTGATTTCAAAATTAGTTTCTTCGCGGAACTGATGTTGAAAACAAGCCAGACTTAAGAAAGATATACAATCTTCTGCGAGGAAATCAAAAAGGATTCCACTTGGGTGTGCCCACTTGGGTGTGCCTGCACCCATTTCCCCTCATGGTCTTTCGTTGACGGTGTCCATGAAAAGGTCTCCAAACATGGTGGTCACGTCATCTGACCCTTCTTTCTCTGTTGCTAAGGTAGGCACTTCATTGCCTGAATAGTACCCGGCCTCTACCAGCCTTTGATGGATGTCAGCGGTATGCCCCTCGATATTTCTGCTCCGACTATCTTCAGGACTGAATATTGCGTTTACTGTGTCAGCGTGATCAGGGAGCGGATTGCTTTGGAATGTGAAAGCTTTAGTGTCTAACAGGTTCTGGATCCGACTCTTGAGGGCGAAGCAGTCATCAGTCGAATGCCCCACTTCTCCCATGTGATAGTCGCATGTCTTGGATGAGTCATAGCTGGAGAAGTTTTCAACGTTTGGTCGCTTTGGCTCGGTCGAAAGGAGATTCTGCTTTCGGAGGATCGCCAGTACCTGGGATGGAGATCCAGGAAGAGGAGTAAATTGTCTTCTATTGCTGTAACGTTGGGACGACTGATGACCGGTGGTCTGTTGCTGTCTTGCACTTGTCTGAATTGTTGGAGAATGATTGTAGGTTGCATTGACATCTACCGAGGGTTCTTTATCTTTCTTCAAACTGAACCTGTCCGTGGGTGTAGGTTCAGTGAACCAACCTTCCCTCAATCCTATCTCAATTTGCTCTCCAATTGGAATGAGTTGATTAAACGATTCGGCGATCGTGGTTACCATTCGATTGCGGTACTCATAAGGGAGAGTTTTGATAAACATTTTCCTTAGCTCGAAATCAGTTGGTTCAGGACTGATTTGGGCGGCCAGATTCCTCCATTTAATAGTATATTCTTTGAACGATTCGTGCTTCTTCTTTTCAGTACGCTCAAGATCCTCACGAGAAGGGGTAATGTCCATTATGAATTTATACTGCTTGAGGAACACCTCACTTACTTCACTCCATGTTTCAAGGAGGTTTATGTTCTTCGTAATGTACCACCTCAGGGCAGGGCCTACTAGACTTGATTGGAACAATTGGATCATTAATGGTACATTATTAACATGTTGGGTCATTCGAACCAGGTACATTTGCAAGTGAGCCCTCGGGCAAGTTGTGCCATCTTATTTTTCAAACTCGGGCATTTTGAATTTTTCTGGTATTTTGACATTGGAATAAATGGAGAGGTCCGTCAAAATAGGGTCTTGGAGGCCTTGCAATTGTTTCAACCTCTCTTCGAGCTTTTCGAGGCGTTTGTCATGCTCAACTTTAGACGAACTGTCTGGTTCAGCTTTCTCGATCACGATTTGGTGCGGATCATCCTCCAATTTGAGCACGTTATCGTCGGGATCTTTATCTTGATCACCTCTAGTGGATGATTATGGTAGCAAACTCTTGACTGAGGCGGGGGTGGGAGTAAGTTTGCCCTGGATGGAGTCTATCTGCTTTGAAAGCTGCTGAAGCACATTAAAGACTTGCTTCATTTCGCTTTCCATGACCGCGATACGGCCTGGCACATTTTCTTCGGCCATTCTTGCTCTAGCTTTTGAGCGAGTCTGGATCGGCGAACGTTGACGTTCCGTGGTTACCTGCTCTGTTATAAACAAGTATGCATAAGTACATGTCATAAGTAGGGAGTCAGTCCATGATGATGACCTAATCCTACCATTTTGTTTATTTTTAAAAAGTTTAAACATGAACAGGATTTCTTAAGCAGGGATTGAAAGGCATGTGACATATTAGCATAGACTAAAGGCGAAGGGAAGCATTGGACTGCAGCAGATTTTGAAACAAAACTTCTATTCCCTTTTTTTTTTAAGCGGATGGAAATTTTGCAAAAAGAAGCTCTGTAGTATGCTTAAGGAAACACTAATTGAGAGTAATTTGTTATGCAAAAAACTTTTTAGCTTTATTACTTTAAATTTAAATGACTTGTGATATCAAATCCTAGACTAATCATGGACCGCTCAATATATGCATGAAAGTAAGCAAATTGCAAAGCGTACAAAAACTTACTTCATATGAGAAAAACGATGACAATCACATAGACATGCGCATGATACGTGCGGCTCGATTTCTAACTCGAAGGCTTGGTGAAATTAAAAGGGCATCTCGCCGATCGCAGCCTCGCGTTAGCGCGTACCCTCTTAACCTCGACTAAGAAATTCGGGGAAAAGAAGGGCAACCTCTACATGGTAATCTCGCTTTCGAGGCCGTATCCTTCTTACACCATCCTAAAAATCCTATGGCGGCCCAGGTCCGGCGGCCGGGTTGTGTGTGCCATGTGTAGTGTTTAAAACAAGAAATCATGCACGGTAGTTTATAATCACAAGACAATTTAATTTAAGCAAAGCTTAAAATAAACTTCTAAATAATTGACCTGTAAAAAGAAAAAAAACCTAAGTCAGTAAATAATTTAAACAAGATAAATATGGCCTAAGTCCTCAAAGTCCCCAGCGGAGTCGCCAAGCTGTCACGACCCCTTTTCTCGGGGGCGCCCGGCCGGATCGGGTACGAGCGCCTAAGGAAGCTAATGGCTTGGCTCGATTTAACTAAAGCCTGGACTCTCCCAAGTCCGCCAATTCACGACTTTAAAATATTTGGTTTGTAAATCGATTTTTAAAACGGAGTCGCCACTAATCAATTTGGGGTAGGTTGATTAGAAACCCAAGCAAAGTATCGGGAGAAATACTTGCTCTGCGCAACCGAGAAATTAGGATCGGGGACTTGATTACACTAGTTAATCACTAATGCCCTTTCGGTACCTAATCTTGTTTAAACTCTAAGGTTTTTGGATGTTTGGGGATTTTTCATGCATTTTTTGGAAAAATCACATTTTTGGGTATTTTCCTCATTTTTGGACATAAAAGGGGTTTTTGGATTTTGGGGTATTTTCTGAGAAAATACAAGTATTTTTGGCATTTTATGAAAATTTTGGGCTTTTTATGAATTTTGGCATTTTTTGGAATTTTTGACATTTTTTGGATTTTCTGGAAAATATTTTTTTAATATTTTTGGATATTTTGGAAAATAATAATATTTTTTATTTTTCTGAATATTTTCGAAAATAAATGATTTTTGTTTTGATTTTGATTTTTGGAAAAATAAAACATTTTTAAAACATTTTTCTGATTTTTCTGAAATTAAAATGATTTTTTTTTAAATAAAAATATTTAAAAACGGACCCGGGTCGGATCAATGGGTCGTATCCGCCCCGAGCCATCCCGAAACGTAGTGAAGGCCCGCGTTTTGGGACGGCCTGCGCGAAACGGCGTCGTGGGCGAGCCGGATGCCCCACCCGGCCCGACGACCTGTTCTCACGACCCGGCGACCCTTTCTTTGCCCGAAACGACGCCGTGGTGGCACTTGAAACGACGCCGTTTACACCTACTGCGAAATGACGCCGTGGAGGGGTCGGGTCGTGCGCAACCCGTGGATCGCGCGTCCGACCCGCTCCATGACCCGGTTCGTAATTTGGCGAAACGACGCCATTTCCTTGGCGGCTGTACCCGGTTTCGATCCGACCCGGCCCGACAGCCCGTCTCCGTGACCCGGGGACCCAGACCTCCGCAGAAACGACGTCGGACGACCGACACGGCTCCTTGCGCGAAGTGACACCGTTCGGACACCCGACCCGGCTTCGGACCCTGATCCGACTCTCTCTTTAAAGTGGAACGACGCCGTTGCGATCCGACCCGGTCCGACCCGACGACGACCCGACTTCCTCATTCCCCTCTTTTCATTCGTGGAACCCTACGCGGTTCCTGGTCCGGGTCCGACCCGGCGACCCGGGATCGTGACCAGGAAAGCCAGGAACCCTAGGGTTCCCGAATTGGAAGGGAAAAGGGGGCAACGGCGACGGCGGACGGCAGCGACGACGGCGTTGATGACTCGGCGAAGGGAAAAGCACGACGATGGCGATGGCCCCGACGATACCTGTTTGCGGTGAAGACAAAGGTGGCGGCGGTGGCGGCGACGGTGCTCCCCCTCCGTTCCTCTCTCTCTCTCTCTCTCTCTCTCTCTCTCTCTCTCGCAACTCCCTCTCTCTCTCTCTCTCTCTTGGCTCCGGCGAGGTCGAGACCGGAGCTCGAGACCTCGGCCCCCTCCGATGTCTCTCGGGGTTCCTAAGGCTTGCGAGCTTCGCTCTCTTCCCTTGCCGTTGCTCGTGTGCTTGGATCGACGGGGGATGGGGCCTATTTATAGGCGAGGAATGGCCGGCCGACAGAGCTCGACCGGGGGGGAGCGCCGCGGCTCCAGCCGGCCAAACCGGCGTCCCATCCGACGCGTCCCGTCGGCTGCCTGCTCCTCCCTGCTCCACGTGCGAGGCTACTGCTCCCTTTTGCTCGCCGTACGTTGCTGTTCATCACGTCTGCTCCGGTGTCGCGCCTCCGGCGCGTGCTGCACACACGATCGGGCGAAGGAGATGGGGGAAACGGGTCGAGCGCGGGTCGGGCCGGGCGCGGGTTGACCCGCGGAAGCCCAAAGGGCTGCTTTCAGCCTCTTTTGTCCTTTTTTGTTAGTTTTTTCGTTTTTTATCAAAATAAAACGAAATAAAACCCCAAAAAAAAGTACTAACGACAAAATTAATTGAAAACTCAAAAATAAAATTAAAAAGCCCAAAAATTAGGCGTGAACATTACCAAAAAAAGTCATCAATCTATTGTATGAATGTTAATTTAATTCAAAATCTTTTAATTTTACCAAATGAGTTCTAAATATTTTGGCATTTGCCAATATAGTCTTTTCTGACCAATTTTGATTGAAAATTGCTGACATAAACATCATATATCCTATGTAGCATGGTCAAAGCTATGGATAATTTATTTATAATTTATTGATTTTTTAGTTTAAATTTTCATTTTTTTTCTTTATTTCTTTCTTTCTTTTTTTTTTTGTTTAACCAAATCTTGCGAGGGTCGCTAACCACTGGGCAAGAGCTTGGCTGCCTTAGCTCACAACTGGCAAGGGCTTGGCTACCCTCATCTAGGATTGGCAAGGGTTTAAAGGCCACCCTTGTCATATCTGTCAAAAAAAAATCTAGAAAAAATTTTAAAAAATTAAAGCGTCAACTGAGCCACATAAGACAATTGACGTTCGTGTTAACAATTCTTTGGTCAAAATTTGCCAAAATGACTATACTGGCAAATCACCAAAAAAAAAAAAAAAAAAATTAGGTTTCAATTGGTAAAATTGAAAAATTTATAACTAAATTAATAATTTGTGCAATAAGTTTATGAACTTTTTTTGGTAATTATCCCTCAAATAATAAGAAAAGCCCCCACCGAATCAAACCCTAGTTAGCCAAATCAAAAAGGAGGATAGGTTTTCAGCTTCCCTTCGATTGGCAATTTTCACATGAATTGCCCTTCTGATGCTTAATTCAAAAATGGAAGAAGAGAAAATGTGTGATTTAGATCAGAGTCAAATGTTCCGAACCTGTTTCTCAGCTCCTAAATGCTATATATAGTCCGACAAAAATGCTATATATAGAGTTTTCTACGTTCAAATATTGGGTTAGACTTGATGGATGGTCATCTCATTATGACAAATGTCAGCTTGTTGTGACAAATAGCAATTTAGGTGATTGAATGATTTTTACAATTGTGTTGATTTAATCATAAACTTTTTTTTTTTAACAAATTAAATTATGAACTTTTTACATTTATGCCAATTTAGTCATTTAGTCAAATTTGGTTGGCCGGTGTTAACATAGCACGATTGATGCTAACATAACACAACTAATATGGACTTAGATAATTTTCAATAATATTTTTTTGTACTTTTTAATTATTTTTTATTTCCTTTTTTTCTTATCTCTCTTTATTTATTTTCTCTTCCTTCCTCCTCTGGCCATTAAAAAATATATTATAGTATTATTAAAAATTATTCATGTCAACGCTCACTGTGCTATGTAGGACAATCAATATCCATATCATTAATTCGACCAAAATTTGTTAGATGAACTAAGTTAGCACACGCAAAAGGTTCTCATTAATCATAGACATTGGTTTAATTACACATGACACGAGACAGATGATGTGTTGAAAATGACAAATTCTCTTTAATTGTGTGTTTAGCGAATACCTTAGGAACAATTATTAACATAAACCTTATCTTCTCAGTTTTTTTTTTTTCACTTAAATTCCTGAAAAAGCACTACTACCATGCTCCTTTTTGTCTCATGAAAAAAACACAAACTTTAACTTAAGTCTCAACTTTAGCCAAACTCTTTTCTATATAATAAAAAAATAACAAACTTTAGCTCCAGTCTCAATTGTGACTCAAAATTTTTCGTCTAGTAGTAAAACACCAACTTTCAGTCGAAGCCTAAATTGCCTTGTCAAGTTTCCATATAATGATGCCATTAAAGTCACTAGTATACATGGAATCCATGTTGAATCTTTAACGGTAACATTAAAGAGAAAACTTGTGGAGGTTAGAATTGGAAACTGATTAAAAGTTGATGCTTTTTTACGAGATAAAAAGGAGTTTGGGCCAACATCGAAATCTAAGCTAAAGTTGGTGCTCTATTACGGAGGAAAAAAAAAGTTTGGGCTAGAACCAGAACCCACACTAAAGCTGATGTTTTTTATGGAAACAGAAAATTTGAGCCAAAATTAGGATCCAAATTAAAGTAGCTAATTTTTAGAGGAATTGAAGCCCTTAATTCTTTGGCTAATTTTACTTTTTTTCACTTTAAAGTTGAATTGCATCCATAAATTAAAAGTTTATGTAGATGAGGGCAAAATGATTATGTGAAGAGGGGGACAAAACTAACCTTTAACGTAAATTCACATACAAAGTTGGGACATATCTAAAAGGCAAATCTTTTAATAAGAGCCTAAAGAGCTCTCGTTTTTTCAAATAAGAGTTTAAAATGCTTTCGTTTTTTTAAATAAAGGCATGAAGTGAACTTTATTTCAAATAAATATCTGAAGTGCAATGTCAATCTCAAAAAATGGTTTGACCTCACCAATTGATCGATGATATTTTCGTCATTTAATCTCTTTTTTATTTACTTTCTTTTTTATTTTTATTTATTTTTCTATTTTTTCTTTCATAAAAAACTCAAAAAAGAAAAAAAGAAGTTAAAATTTACAAAAAAAAAAAAAAAAAAAAAAAGAAAAGAAAAACACACACACAAATAGTTCTAGTAATAATAATAATAAATAGGTGGGAGGGCTAGGCCCAACCCCACACCTATGGCCACCGCCTTATTGCAAATAGGGCAGCGGCCATGCTCGATGGTGTTATTGGCCCTCGCCTTAGTAATAATAATAAGAGTCATTGGTCCTTGCCTAGGGCTGGGGAGGGCCATGGCCCTCGCATGGTTCTAGCAAAGGTTGGTGACTCGTCTAGATCTATGAGTGGTCCTCTATTGACTCTAATGAGGGCCAAGCCCTTGCCCCATGGTTGATGCCCACCATGACACGCCGATGGCCACAAATGGACCCTCTCTATGTATTTTTTTTCTTTAAATTTTGGCTTTTTTTCTTCCCTTTTTTGGTTTAACTTTAAAATAAATTAAGTGATGGAAATGCCCTTAATTATAATGTTAAGCATTTTAGGTCATTAATTGAAATAAGTCCACTTAAGGCTCTTATTTGAGAAAATAATAATATTTCGCGTTTTTATTTAAAAGAAAATTCACTTGAGACTTTTATTTGAGAAAATGAATGTAGTTTTATTTGAAAATCTCCCAATCCAAAATTAACTTATTCAAATTTCTTTCTCTAAAAATTTCTATGAACAATAAAATCCCCCACTCTCAAATTAGGCAGGGCAGACTTATGCCCGGTTGGGGATACCGAGGATTCCAAGCGGAGGGACTGACCGTGTTCTCGAGCAGGTTCCCATTTTCCTTTGCCGCAGGAGCTTCCACGAATGCCTGAAAGTCGAAGCTTGAGTCGGCATCAATGGCCATCGTCATCCCCTTCTCTGCTTCCTTGCGCGCTCCTCTCGCTTCTTCGCCTCCACTCCTTCGCATCGCCAACCTCGCCGCGGCAACCTGCGCTCGCCGTCTTCGGTGTTACGGTAGCAGCACCGCAGTCCAGCTGCAACGGCAGCAAGAAGGGAAGGATCGCCTGCGGAGACCCGACCTCGTCGCCTTAGAGTACGCGGACCTCAATCTCCCTCACAAGCTCTCGGAGGTAACGCCGAGCGAAGTGGGTTGTCGACTGCCCGATTCGAGAGTACCGTAAAAGCGAGTTCTTTTGTTGGTTCTCGTTGTGCAGGAATTGGGTCATGTCAGGATCAGGCAACATGTCAATCCTCTCAGTTCTTCCTTCTCGGTACGCGTTAAAAATTCTTCCTTTTTTCCATTCGGGTCCTGCGTTAGCGCTTTGTCTGATTCTGGTTCGGTGATGACAGATGCCTGCCCAAGCGCCGAACTGGGACGAGGTTTTGGAGGACCCGACCTTACCTTTGATGGTGGACATTGGGTGTGGTGAGGCCACCTTGGTATTAGGATAGTTTTTGCCATCCTGTAAACTTCTATTTGCATTCATTGTAATTGGAGGTTGGATAGTCCTCTGCATTTCTGGTTATTGACTGTATTTGAATTCTCCGCTGAATGACAACTCCGGATATTTGAGAATTTATGTTGCGGTAGGAACCCAGGTTAATGCGTTTCTGTTGTTGCAGCATGTAGAAGCATTTTGCTTTGAGGTCACACAGGACACGTCTTGATAATTTGCTCGACTGAGGTCATTGTATTAGATGAATCTAATTAATAGAGAGGTCATTCTCTTGCGTGTGTTTGTCCATTGTGTCTGCATGAATTAACAAAGAGGCTGCAATTAAAGGGGCTAGGCCGTGTAATAGGAGAGAGTTGTAAAGAATAAAACCGGTTAAAGAAAAAGGCAAATAGACCATAGGCCTTCAAGTTTTTCTGATTGACTTTGCATTGGCATAATGCTCCAGTCCACTGCCGTTGAATCATACTGACATGTGCACCTGCATGGTTATAAAGCCCTGGCAGATATAGCAGACATTCATTTCTTTGAAATGTTATATTTTGGAAGCCATAGCTTTCAGGACTATTATTGTTTCTATGTCGTCTTCTCTCTTTTATGCTTGCGGTGTGCTGCTTACTCATCAATTTCCTTTCTCTTTCTGTCAATGGAGCTGCTCTAGTTGGATCATGCTTTTGAGGATCCAACATTTATATCTATTTCTTATGTGACTGCATAATTTCTTTGCAATGAGAAAATCTTGGTTCCTAATGGTAGAAACTGAACCTTTCATACACGAAGAGAATCAGTTGTAAGGGAGAATCAATTGCTTTATTTGAATATTGAAATTATCCAAATTTTCGATCAGATCATTCAATATGTTTTAAAAAGTTCTTGTTGAACACTTGAATAAAGCACCATCGTTCTTGAAGTGCTTGATCTGAGGGTCAACCAGTAATCCAGTGACTTGATATATCAATTTCCTTCGTTAGTTCAACTGAATTGGTTTAGGACTATATGAGTGAGTTTTTGAACCCATAAAGCTGTTGAAATACCTCAATTTAACTTGTTTATGTTATAGACTATAGGGTGATTTAGGTTCTCATCAAGTGACGGAGCTATAAAATCTTCCCTTCTCTTCTGTTATAACTGGTTAACCACTTGTTATCTTTTCATTGGCAGATGCCAAGCACTGTTCATATCTAATTCCCCTGTATGTGCCTTTCCATGTTCACTGGATGATGAGCATGATTTATATCTTATTCCTTTCTGTATGTCTATGTTTATTGGAATAATGAGATTTGATGGTGTGACTGAAGTGAAACTACCTGGAGGAAGAATAACAATTTCAGCCCTTAGAGCTTGGGAAGTGACATTTGACTTACTAAATTTTATTTTGCTTCTTTATTCTTGTTTAATTTGTCTTGCTGAATTAGTCATTATGATTGCCACTTGAACCTCATTTCCATAAACATGCGTCATGTTGCTAGCCTGCATTAGAAATCTTTCTTCAACTGATAGTACTTGATATTTCCAGGCAGTGGCAGATTTCTCATGTGGCTCGCCAAAGCAAATCCCACGGGAAACTATCTGGGACTGGAAATCCGGCAGAAAGTATGGCATGAACACCTTGGGTTACTTCTAGCACACTCAGCAATGACTCTGATTGTGTTAGTGTACTATAATCTTGGTTTACTTTCATTCTGATATAAGAGCGTGGAGATTAAATTCATATTCTTGAAATATACTATTTGCAGCTTGCTAAGCGTGCAGAATGCTGGGCAAAGGAGCTGGCTCTAAAGAACATGTAGGCTTTGATTTACTGTCTATTGATAAATTTGCACATCATTGTTTTTCTTACAGCTTTCTTGACTACATTGCAGACATTTTATGTTTGCAAATGCCACAGTCTCTTTCAAACATATAATATCCACTTACCCAGGTCCTTTGGTATTAGTTTCAATCCTTGTAAGTATCTTTTTTTTGAAACTTTTTTGGAAATCATATCTCTTTACCTCCCAAATTGTTCTAAGTAGTTTTTATGATGGAGGAATGAACTTAGCGCTCGCGTTGCATATTTTGTTGCAGTGTCCAGATCCTCATTTCAAGAAAAGGCATCACAAGAGAAGGGTTGTGCAAAAGTCTTTGGTAGATTCTATTTTGGATAGTTTAGCGCCTGGCGGAAAGGTATGTGCTGCATTTCAGTACTCCATTGTCAGTAGAATGATTATTTTTGGGTTCTTTCCATCAAGTGTTGTTCTTTTTGCTTGCTAGCTACATTTATACTTTCTCATGTTTTGTTGTGAAAATACGAGTTAGAGGATGAGCTTCAAATGCACATGTGTGAGGACCTGTATCGGACTGGTTTAATCCACTATGAAATTCCATTAATAGAGCTAGAATTCTCACTGCTTAGCCTACAGAAATCTTACTTATTCTATTCAGTCCATATTGAGCTGATCATCTTTTCGTACTAAGATAGAATACCACCATGATAATCTAATTTTTTTTCCTTTAGTAGCAGTTACAGCTCAAACAAAAAAAATGAGTGATCTTATATAGAAAATTCAGCTGCTGATTATAGCAAATGGAAAGAGTATTTAATCCTGAGGATGTACTTATGGGGGCTTGCTACAAGAGCAAAAATTTGTTAGTTTGATACGATAGCTGTTTATGTACATCAGTTCTTAATCCCTTGTTACGGTCAAATGATGGGTGTACCATCAGGGGCCTGATATAAGAACAAAAATTTGTTAGTTTGACAGGATAGCTGTTTTTGTACATCAGTTTTTAATCTCTTGTTACGATCAAATATTTCTCATTGATATTGAGCAAATGTATTGTAAAAACCAACAACCATAAAAAATAGTATGAAGCGATATGATAATGAATTAAAATGAAGTGGCTTATTAATACCACTGGGGAAACTGGTGAAACCTGCAATTACCCAAACCAACCCTACCCAACAATTGTGATGGTCAAAGATGGGGGAGTAACTATTTGCATGCTGTTTTGGGAAGTTATACCGGTGGTTTTGAAATGCAAATGGGTGTATCTTTAAGTAAAAACATATGGAAGCTAATGTGATGGGCATGTTCCAAGTTTTTATGGGAGATCGGTCAGATAATAAAAAAGTGGAGAAAACTAATTTTTCTCACTTATCTATGTAATGATAATGATTTATAATTCATGATCCTCCTTCATTAATGAAAGCTGGTTAGTAGGTATAGCTCCTGAGTTCTATTCCTAGTAAGCATTCCTACACTTTCAAATGAGGGATGAATTCTCATTCCTCTTATGTTACTCCCAACAACCAAACTAGGCCTTGTTACAATGTAGGTAATTCAAGCATGTTTCCTCTTGAATCAATTGTGCGGTCCAGGATGAGCATTTGTTTTCTTATGAGATCTGGTCCAAGCTGATTACAGGTAGTATCCAGATGTTAAAGCTTTTCTGACACTCAGTAAGGAAAGATGAATTGATGACTCAAAGTTGCACTTGCATCTTATGTTACTGAAGTAGGGAATATGAAAGTCTATTCCATTGAGGAGACTCTTTTGCTTGCTCACCTTTTTGTTAGTTAGGAGTTAGCAACATCTAGTATCTTGAAATTTTTTGTATTGGCATTTGATAGTCACAAAATCTGACCCTAAATCAATCTGCATGCCATTATGGTCTTTTTTTTTTTTTTTGGTGTGCACGCGCGTGTGTAGCTATTGGAATTTGACAGACAAAATCTTACCCTAAACCATCAACAGGTGTGTCATTCTGTTATGGCTTGTTATAAATTGTACACATTGTTTGTTTATTTATATCCCCTTGTTATATAGCCCAAACTTTATGTTGTCGAACTATGGGCATAAAGACTCATGCTCCTATTACATTTTTTGCACTTTAAGATTCTAGTGTCAAATAACTGTTTGAACTTTGAACTGAAAATAACATGTGGATTAAGGAGAAGGCAATTTAGTGAAAGAAGCTAGAAATCACCGCTTCACATTCTCTGGTGCTTTGTTGAAATCACTCTTCCTGTCGTGGCTAAGCTCATGACTTTGGGTAGGATAGTCACTCCCATCTATGGCACCAAACTTAATATGTTTTAAATTCTTTTGTTATTCTCCACAAATTGTAGCTTGCACTGCCACATTGCAAATGCAAGAGGAGGGGGGGGAGGAGGAACTCACACTTTTAATCAATACTTAGCCAAAAGTTTTATCTTTCGGATTCGTCGAAGTCATGCTCAGGTGTCCTGGGGCTTATGATTTGCGATTAATTCAGTATATAGATCATATAACTATTGCACAGGGTCCAGAGGCTATATATCCAAATTTCATTCAAATGGCTAAAGAACTGAATAAGCTTGCAATCTTGGCATAATTTAAATTGCAGACCATTCTGTTATCTGCCATGCCCCAGATGTTCTTAAACCAGTTTGTCCTTTCTCGGTGCGGCCTCTGATTTCTCCGCCAAAATTGCTTCTGCCTTCATACCAGAGTGATTGATTCTGCAACCAATAGCAATATTTCTGGGTATTCTTTACATTTTTATTATGTCATCGGTAGCAATCTTATGGTTAAAGCATGCGGTGTGCTCTAAGTATTTGGAACAATCCCATCGATGGCTGTGCAGCAATTGATAATGATCCCTTCATTCTTCGATCTAGACAAAGTCGGGTCATTTTCACCAAGTTAGTTTGCACGTTCTTTTTGGATTTTTTATTTGATTGACGTAATGCTAGTTTCATATCCATCATTTTATCTTGTTCTGAAATACGTATCCAATGTTTGACGTCCCATGTTATTAAACCGGAAGCAATCATTGCAGGTATTTATACAGTCTGACGTGCTCGATGTGGCTGTTGACATGAGAAATCTATTCGACGAGAGGTACGATTTGCTTCAACATGTCGATTTCATCGATCCGACAATTTCGTGTGATGTGGATGGATGGTTACTGAAAAACCCAATGGGGATACGAACAGAGAGAGAAATCCATGCAGAATTCGAAGGCGCTAATATATACAGAAGATTGTACCAGAAGAAGCTGGTGTAATTTTAGGGTGGCGTTTCCCTGGCATAGGCTGTGATGAGGAGGAAAAAGTGTAGATCATTTTGTATTTGCTTATGCAGGAAAGATTCTTGTTCTTTGCAGTTCTTTGGGTTTGGATAAGAACAAGATTGCGTCCTCCTCTTGAACTACTGCATTGCCTCTCTCCTACCAACCACTCCACCACCATTTCCTCAGCAATGTAATGCTGGCTGCGAAATATATATAAATATAATCTATACGCGCAATACGCCACGAATCATGCATCCAATTATTTGTAAATTTCGCTGAAAATGATGGCTTTTTTTATTAGTTCTTTTGTTTTTATCTTGAATTAAGAAAACTCAACACGTTTCACCCACTTCTCAGAATTTTCCATGATATTTTGTCTATCAAAACTCGTGGAAGACTAGGAAAAACTCGAAAAGCTCCTTGCATTTTTCCCGATTATCACTTAATATCCCAGGGGAATTACTAAAGAAATTATGAACTTATTCTTAAATTTTTAAATTTGACCAATTTAATCCAACACTATTTGATAATTTTGGTTAGAAATTATTAATGTGAATACCAATCATTTTATGTAACATGGAGCGGATGATTCGTGTTAACACGAATAACTTTTGTAATTTTAAAATGAAAATTTGAATTTTTCTTTTTTTTCTTTTCTTTGTTTTATTTCTCATTGTATCCAGCCACAATGTAAAAAGGAAGCAAAGAAAAATCAATAAGAAATAATGCAATATAAAAATTATCTACGTCGGCATTAATCATTGTTATATTGGATGGTTAGTGTCCATATCAGTAATTTTTATCAAAATTGGTCAAAATTACTTGGTTAACAAATTGTTAAAAAAGTTTGTAATTAAATTGATCAAATTGAAAAATCTATGATTAAATTAACATAAAGGTAATAGCGATTTTTTCTTTTTTGTGATTTCTCCTGATATCCTTTTTCAAGTTTTCTAAGTGGCCTCTTTAGATTGCGTGGCGTAGTCAATGTGGCTAAGTCACCGTTCCTTCGCAGAAAGATCCCTTATTCTCCAAATCTTCCACAAACACAGGGCCAAGAACACCACCCGCCTACATATTTCGACTTCCATAATTCGAAACCTGTCGACAATTGCCCCCATGGACCCCTGTACTTGACTCACACACACACACACACACACTCTCTAGCCATGTAAGCGCCACATCGCTGCCACGTAAGTGCCAGCATGGCATTTGACGGCTATTTAACAAACATGCGGTCAATTTTGTATGGAATTTTTAACGAAAGGATCACAATGAACAAATTGTTGGGATATAATATGCGGAACGACATGATCTTGCAATTTACGTTAACGCGAAATCACCGGAGAAAACAAACGAGAAAAAATAAGGACATCACGAATTTATGTGATTCGATCCGAGTATCGGTACTTACGTCCACGGGGAGAGCCAGTAGTAAATAATCCACTAAAATCGGAAAATCAGAGGTGTTTCCCATACCTAGATTAAACTTCAAACCCAAAGTGTTTATAAATAAACAACTTAACTGAGATATAAACTCACGGCATAAAATTATCGCGCGACAAAACTCTCTACGTACGGCTTTGCAAGGCTTCAAGATCTTGCGGTTCTTCTTCAAGCGGTGTGAACGTGCGGCTTCTCACGTACGTAGGCGAAGACTACAATGGCGTTTTGCTTCGTGCAACTTCTTGGATCGTCGAACGTCTGTCTCTACGTAGGGTTTTCTTTTCCTTTTATACGTGTGCCCTTTATGTATGTGCGTGGGTGTGTGCCTAAAGTCAAACTATAATTCCTTATTCGATGAGGACACGGGCACTTGCAGGGGAAAGTTAAAAAAATTTCCTTTTAAACTCTATGTGCAGAAGAGGTTTCGACCAAGCTTCACGCCAAATCTGATTTCCTTTTCGTGTTTCTGAAGAAACTTTCCTCTTTTGTGCAATTTTAAAGAGTCCAGCGAATTGCGTTTTGTAAACGCTCAAACTCGAGACATGATTTAACACAAATAAACATATAGCTTAAGGATTTTAAGCGCAAAAATAAATAAAAAAATGTCCAAGAACGATATTTTATAAATAAAAAAGGGTTCATGTTCAGCCCATGACATTATTCCCTTGCAGATTATATGTAAAGTTTAATACTTCATTTATTTAATGGAAAATGAAGATTTAAAAAATGTTTTCTGAAAAATTATAGTTTGAATTGCTTGGAATAATTAGTTATGAAAAAAATCATTATTAATAATAATTTATATTTAAATAATTTTTTGGATGATAGAAATATTTTTCTATCATTCGATTTTGGGAAAATTTATTTTTCGCAAACAAACACACTCTAAAAGGTGACCAATCATACCTTAAACATAGATCTGGATAAGAAAATGTGCATTTTAACAATACACGTATGTATAGTTTGCTTGCTTTGATCGGTTGAAGTTTGTAGGTTGAGCTTTATTATTTTCATATAACATGGATGCCATGCGACCAAATAAAAACATTTAGTTCAACTAATTTCGTTGTAAACTGTTCCGTTCGCATCCATGAATACACAAACTGCATTTAAGAGTATCGCACTTTTATGACAATTACTTCTTTATTGAATCACTAAAATAAAACAGTGTCCTTAATAATCAAGAGGTGATACAGTAATTTTGTAACATAAATTCTATATGCCATTAGATACATATACACACACAATATACATTAAGATAGTATTATAACACATTATACTGGGCTTTATGCATGCGCCTAGCATGTACTCAATCACTATCATGTGTATTTTCATGTGAACTTTATAATAACATGCGTGGTCTCAACTATTATTTTGTATATCGTTCCAAAACTAATAATATAATGATGATCAAAAGGAGCTGATAAGGGGAATTTATGTAACTAAGTTGTGATTTGTCATTTAGATTTTTAGTTAAGATAGGATTGGATATGAAATCTAGATATTTTGCTGTGTCTTAACTATTATTGGTGAATTGTAATAATAAAACCAGATATTTTAACATCCTATCATGTCCATTGTTTATAAAGGGCATACGTCCTCAAAATTGCACAAACAAAAATGGTAAAGATCTCTTACGACACTCTTATTTACTTCATTTTATTTGCTTTTTTTTTTTAATTAGTTTCCCTCTCTTTTTAATTTATTTTTTCCTTTTCTTTTTCTTTTCCCCCTTCCTTCATTTTATAATAAAAGTTTATTAAATAGCAAGCTACACCCACATACCTAAAATACTAAAATACTTCAAATATCTAACAAATATAAATACTGAATATATATTTATATTATAAAATAGAAAGAATTTCACAATAATATAAATAAATAAGAATAAATAAAAATGAAATCATTGTTTTTTTTTTTGTTATTTTGAATTTATGTATATTAGAATTCAAATATTTAGGGTTAATACCATAAAATCCTAAATTATGCATATTGGGACACAAATATCCGTTTTTTTTTTTTTTTTTTTTTGCGTCTCCTAAAAATGCCCATTGTGATACAAATCCCCAAAGTTCTTTTTGTGCATTATAAAAAATCCCGAACTTATACTAGTGTGACAAATATACCATAATGGAACTAAAATAAATGTTATATATGTCATACATGTACAAATTTGGATTTTTTTTGTGACACAAAAAAATTTGGGACCATTTGTGTTACAATAGGCAAGTTTAAGATTTTTGGTGATGTAAAAAAGGCTTAAGATATTGGTATCACAATAGGCATAGTTTTTTTTTTTTTTTTTTTTTTAATGGTGTTTGCCCTTATTTATATTCAATTATTATTTTAATTTTATTAATTTAAGAAATTTGTTATTCGAGAAAAATAATTTATGTATTATGAAAATTAAAAACCCTATTTTCCTTTATCCCACCTCTCCTATGAGATAGTTTTGTCTAGGTTATATCCATTTTATATCTAACTTTATCTTGTATTGTATAAGAACCAAACATAGGATAAGATAAATTTTATCTTACCCAAAATTTATCCTACTACCAAACATATAGAGCAAGTTAAATAAGGAGAAAGTGCTTTATGAACGTGAAATTTTACCTTTTTTTTCCATTTATTCCGTGAGTAATAGAAATTCTATCTAAGAAAAAAATGGCAAGAGACCTAAAAGTGAGAATACTCACTATTCGAGGTATATAATAAAAATAGATAACATATGTACCCTAGCATATCCCAAAAATGGGATTTTTGCAGCATCTTGTTGATTTTTTTCTCAAAAAAAGATGATAGACATGGAGATAAGATAGCTCATTTCATCTAGTCATGCCTGAATTATAAATTTGTTGTGCTGTAAAATGCGGTAATTCATGTTAGGGATGATCGGGTCCAGGGTGGGTAAAATCTAGATCTGGATCCTATACCCGATTATGTTATAATCGATTTCCCTTTTTTGGATCATGTACCCGACCCAGTTTGTATTAGATCATGTACTCGACTCACCCTGTTTTTTCGGTTTGGTTTCAAGGTTAACCATATTTCCATTAGAACCTATTTTGCAATCTCCCAATATTTTATACGACTTCGAATTTTATATTAATATGCGAGAAAATAACGTAATCCTCCTAATTTGTATCGAAACATTAAACACTTGTAATAAATAAATTCATGAACTTTTTGATTAAATGAAAAATTAAGGATCCATAGGGCAAATTATAATAAATAAAATCATAAGGCAAAGAATTAGCAACAAACATGGGTTTAATATTAGTATTATTCCCACAACTACTACATGAAACTAATCATTTATGCAAACATAATTCCTTCTATAAAAGATAAATTAGGTGAGTCAATTCACGTGGTATACAAAAATTTTGCGGCGACAAACACCGTCCATTTATCGGACAGTACGAGAGGGAGCCAATGAGGGAGGGGAGCAAGTGAGGAAGAGGAACACCGAAAGAGGAGTGCCGAGCATGTTTGAGAGAGCCAAGAGGAAAAACGCCGTGTGATTGCGGGAGTAAGAATATAATTAAGGAGGGAAAATAGGGTTTTAGACCTATACTTACAAAACCGGTTTCGAAACCGGTTCCAAAACCGATCCGAGAACCGATTCCTGGGTGGGAATCAATTGGACCCGGTTCTTGGACCAGTTTAAACTAGTTTCAAATTTTGGGAACTGGTTCCGGACCAATTTCAATGGGAATTGGTTCCCAACCCTGTTTTTCGGGTGGGCCGGTTTGATTTCCGGGTATATTTGATCCGGTTGCACGCTCCTAATTCATGTGGGTTTTGTTGAAATTTTAGATAGCCCATTTCATAAGATATGGTGGGTTTTGTTGAAATTTCACGAGGACACTAATAAGGCAACTACATAAGCAAGTATTGCAATTTTCAATACACCAATTGCTCTCGTGGTATGTAGAAAAAATCGAATATTTCTAGTACTTAGGTGCTAATTAATGAGACCCATGCACTATTTTAAAGTTGCAACTTCTTCAAACCTTTTCTTTCGTTAATTCAATTCTTAACTCTCAATTCGCTTTTAGACTTTTACCCTATCTCTTTATAAGACGCGAGAGTTGAGACCCGCACTTAAAACTAAATTTCCCCCCTCCAATCTCATGAGAAGATAGTGATTCGAACTCTCTTATTTTTTTTCTTCTCATGTAGGAAGGATGGCGATTTGAGCAAACCACATTAGTTTGGCTTTTTAAAATCATGTGAAATGATTTCCTAAAAGACACTATGGTTCTTAAGGTATTGCAACCCTGGCGGGATATTTGCTAAATACCTTATAAACACCCCTTCCACCAATTGAAGTTGCTATGGAAGAGCTATATTAAAGAATCTCTAAATAGCAAAGAGGGAGGGAGCTCGCGCCACGCCCATGCCCTCAAACTTTGTAAATTTCTTGGGAATGAATTTTTATTATCTTACTCCTCCCTCACAATGAATATGATTGGTAGCAATTATCCATTTGAATCAAGTTTTCACATTTATACATTAGTGATATGTGTATCTAGGGGTGAGCATGGTCCGGGTTGGGCCGGTCCACCCCCTAACCCTAGGATCAACCCGCAAAGTGTTGGTCCTCAATTTTTGGGACCAAGAACCGACCCTATTAAGCTTGGGATTGAGGATCGGACCGACCCAATGGGTTCGATCCGGTTCCAGGGTCAACCCGGGACCAACTGATAATTTTTTATTTCATTTTTTGTACTCCTTAAAAAAACGATTGAATATCAAATTGTCCCAATGGGTTTGGTTTGATTTCAAGGTCAACCTAGGACTAACCAATAAATTTTTTTTTTTTTTTTTTGTACTCCTTGAAAGGGTTATCGATGACGTACCGACTCGATAGGTTCGATGATGAGCAAGGTCAGTTAAGAAAGGCAAACGATGAGGGTTAAGTGAGGTGAGCGTCAAACAGAATGAATATCGAATATTGAGTGAGGAGTAACAAGCCAAGCAAGCATCGAGCAGCAAATAGCATGAGTGATTCAAAACAAGTGAGACGAGTGTCAAGTGGTGAGCAGAAAAGTTATTTTTTTTTCAATTTTAGCAAATTGAAGACTAAGATGACATATAAGACAGAAGAGAACAAATACTAAAGAAGGATGCCATAAAGTGCCTTTTTAGACGTCGTAAGGACTCCTCACAAAAACAATTTTCTTTTTCGTAAATTATAACTATTTACGCCGTAAAAATCATTAAAAACCCAAGTTATTAAATAATAATGTAAAATTACTTGAACTCCTCACTAAAGAGCCGTTTAATATTGTTAACACCGTTGATTTTAAGATTTCTCTATATAAAAAAATTATAAATAATATTATATATATATATATAGTCAGGGTTGGTTTGGATTGGACCGACCCGAAACTCTCAGAACTGAGGACCGACTTGCACAATGCGGACCCTAGAATTCTAGGATCAAGGACCGACCTAGTCTCCCTAAGAACCAGACCAAGACCGGTAAGGGTGGACCGGTCCAGAGTCGGTCCAGGGTCTATCCTAGACCGATGCTCACCCTTATGTGCATCTTGTCATCTATTAAGAGAAAAACATGGATATCGTAGGTAGTTTCCTAAATCTTCGGATTATGTTAATCCTATGTTTAAATTCGAGGAAAGGAGGACGGGAGTAAAGGTCAACGGACGTGCGTTCACACCTGACGCAGAGAAGACGCGTCCAATTAAACACTTGCCACTGATAAGTACGTACCCGGCACGGTACGTGTCATCTGTCGCATCAAATCTTCAATTTATTTATTTTTTCTTTTTACTTTATTTTGGCAATCTCACCTTTTCAGATTCTGCCCTCGTCTCTCGTGCTCCTGCTCATCCGATCAGAGCTGCGACAACAGCAACGCGCGATTCTCATCGCCCCGACCGCTACGTTACGATCTCTCTCTCCGTGCAATTGAGATCTGCATGGTTCGTCTCTTCTGATTTTGTGGTTGCGTTTTTCCTCCGTCCGCGTTTTTTCTTTCTTTTTTGTCCCGAGTTTGAATGTTACAACCATCGAATGTGTGGCTTCTGACAAATGGGTATTTGCGATTCCATGGCGGTGAAACGGTGGGAAGTGATGGGGAGGCTGTTGGGTTCGCTTCGCTTGCGACTTTCCTGATTATTTGTCAGTCAAGAATTTGTTCGGCAATCAATCCGTGTGATGCGAGTCGTTTGCGAGATTGCCCTTCTTTGGAGCACCTGCCGTGAGGGTTTTAGACATTTTCCTTCGAATGTTGTAGAATCTTGGTTCGTTTGTCTATCATAATAATCATCTCATGGCATCTTTGACCAGGAACGGGTCCCCAGATTGCATCTTTCTGTCGTTTATTGGGCATGTCTGGGAAGTTGGCTATTCAGTCTCTTCATTTTGTTGCCCAAGAAATAATATTTTGCTTGTAGTTCTTCTGTTGAATTAAGTGGTCTGGCCTTTGCTAAGTTACTAGATGATCTTTGTCTAGCAAACGGGTCTAATGTCAAACTTATTTGACAGACTGCGGCGTGGCTCTTGACTCAATATTGCTTGTGTTGGGCTGGCCTGCTTGTTACTTTCTCGGCATCCTACAAATCATTTGTTATTGAATAAACATGGAACGAAAAGACGGGCGGATAATCTTTGTCGAGCAAACAGGTCTAATGCCTAAAACTTGTTTGACAGACTGCTCTTGACTCAGTATTGCTTGTGTTGGGCTGGCCTTCTTGATACTTTCCCGGCATCCTACAGCATCACTTTTCGTTGACTAATCATGGATGGAAAAGACGGGCGCAATAATGAGCCTACTGACAAAGGGCTTTTCTCGGGCTTAGCTGGGTATGCCGCTGGGCAATACATGCACCATGGGTCATATCCTTCGCATGGATATCCTCCCCAGGGGTATCCTCCACAGGGGTATCCTCCACAGGGTTATCCTCCTCAGGGGTATCCTCCTCAGGGGTATCCACCAGCTGGTTATACTCCGCCAGGTGGATATCCTCCTGCCGGTTATCCTCCTCCACCTGCAGGTTATCCACCAGCTTATCCACCACCTGGGGGATATCCACCAGCTGCTTATCCGGGTCCATCAGCTCCTCCAGCTCCATATCATTCAGGTATTGATCGTAACTGCAATTATCAGACTAGTAAATGTATTATGAAAATTCAAACTGTCAGTTGTAGCTTTTTTTGCTCTTTTTTCTAGGAGTTAGGAGACATCGGTTTTCTGAACTTAAAAGTGTATCGTGCCTGTTGTCTGTATCTCTGTGTAAAGCTGATTTACTCTTCTAGTTGGTTTTTTAATTGCAAAGTTGAAGGGATTTCACTGAGGCACTGATGGTTTCTGGTTTTTTCTTTTTGGTGTTTTTGTTGGGTAGGACCTGTTCTCACTGAACTTCTTGCTAGTGTTTTGATGATGGCTATTTATGTTTCCTGATCCGGTTCCCTGTGTGTTTATAGGGCATGGTCCTGGTCCTGGTATGGGAGCAATGGTAGCTGGGGGCCTCGCTGCTGCAGCTGCTGCTTATGGGGCACACCACATTTCTCATGGCGCTCATCATCTTGGACACGGGGCTTTCCTCGGCCATCATCATGGAAAGTTTAAGCATGGAAAGTTCAAGCACGGGAAGTTTGGAAAGCGATGGAAACATGGCATTTTTGGAAAGCACAAGGGCAAGTTCTTTAAAAGATGGAAGTGATTTTGATTCATCACATCTGTCTTGCTAGGGGACTGTTGTTGGCTTTCAACTGTTACTCATATGACCGAGTGGTTCTACTAAGATCGATTGTGTTAATAGGTATGAAAATGCTTCCTGTCGGTTGCTCTCTTTAAGAAATTGGGTCTAGTCTTTTAACAATGTCAATTTGCTTAGTGATTTGAGATTCTTTTGAATCACTATTTGATCAGCTTTTTGCATGATGAAGTTTAAGAGCTTGGCTCTTCGTATTGAAAACTATGGAAAATGCTTTGGCTGACTTTGATTAGGAATTTCTGGATAACTTTTCCTGCAAGCATCTTTAGATGAATGGAGTTCTGGTTGAATATGGCTGGCATTTGGTTTGTTCAAAAAGCCAAGGAATTTCGAAGTCTTGAGAGGAGGATGAAGGGTCAATAGGTCACAGATGGAGGCTGAGAAATTGCTCATGATGATTATTTATGATGTCGTCATTTCATTGATCAAAATGAGGAGATAGCAAGCACATGTTTATGACAATATTGTCGTTCTTTTCAATTGCTTCAGTTGCCTAGTTGCTTAAGGCCTGGTGTTGGATGAACTGCTTTTATAGTTCTCACCCTTTTCTTTCTCTATATGATTTGACTTGTCCCTGGTCGAAATCTGACCTATCAGTTGGTGCGGTCATTGAAACTTGCTTAGATACATGATGTGTTTGATGTATCCATGCTAAGAAAGTATGAGCCCGCTTTGGCACGTGTGCTAAATTTCATTGAGATTGAAGCAAACAACAGAGGGTCGTATGTCGAGGAGCTGGTGCAGATCATGTATAGAAGAGAGCAAGTGATAAGAAGTAAGTTCATTCCCTTAGTAAAGATCCTATGGCGACACCATGGAATGGATGAAGCAACATGGGAAAGTGAGGAGACCATGAAGTGCATGTACCCGTACCTATTCCAAGAACTAGGTATGTTTTGAAATTTCGAGGATGAAAGTTTTTTAGAGGGAGAGAGTTGTAACATCCTCGATTTCGACCCTTATTTTAGTTCTTACTAGTAGGCCAATGATCAGTACGCCAATGGTAGGACTAGGCCATTGAGCCCAGGGCTTGAGCCACTGACTTAGCCGAGAAGGCAATTTCTGCCCATGATAACCATATCAAGTGTAGTTTTGCCACGAACCCCGGGTGTGTTGGAATAGTCCATAGGAGATGTACACAAAAAGCTCTTGCCCGATCCCAATTGCACTTCCAAAGGTCTATTTCCCATTTGTGTCATAATCTTTGGAAACGAACAAAAGAGAACATTCTAAAATCCCCTAGGTTATTCATGAAGGGGATGACTCATCACCTTAGGTGGATATTTATAGATTTAGTAATGATTATCAAAGATTTGCCTTTGTGATTAAGTTGATGAGTCATAGCACCAATGCACCAATGAAGGGAAGATAAAATAAAATGTACTAGAATGGTTAGCTTGATAAACAAGTAAAGGCATGAAACATGTGCTAAAAATCTAAGCTTCATATTTACCGTATCTTGTGCTTAAATGAGGAAGGTGAGCCATTAGCTTAGGTGGCCTTATGGAGATTATATAATGATGACTAAAAGATTTGCCTTGGAGGATAAATTATTGGGTTATGCTTAAGTGGACCAATTGGAAGAGAACTTGATGGAATATTCTAGAATACCAAACTTGAAGGACAAATTGCTTGCAGAGCAAGTTGGCCAAGTAAATAAAAACAATATAGTAGAAGAGTCTAGAATACCAAGCTTGGAGAGCAAGTTGCTTGGAGAGCAAGTTGAACAAGTAATTATGGGGTTTGAGTCTATAAATAGGAGAACCACCCCCATTCATTGTCATGTTAACTCTCATTCTCGCCCTCCCCTCCTCTTGCATATCTTTCGCTCCCTCTTGGTCACTCATGCCCACCTCCTCTCGAATGGCCATCTCTTAGCAAAGTCATTTCTAGTTTGTCAAGATTCGTCAAAGGTAATTGGAATCTCTACTTTTTGGCTAGGGTGATGTACTATGTTGTTGGATTTTGCTGTGAACATGCTAGTCATGTCTTTGCATGAGTAAGTGAACTTCATAACCCTTGGCTGGGACATTGGGTTACATTGGTAGAGTGAGTCGTGTTATTGATCGTGCTTATTTGTATGGATGCCAATGTTGGAGAGTAATTTTCTATGATTTACTTATGAGTTGCTCATGTACCTATGCTTGGTATATATGTCATATTGACGGATGCTTTTTCATGGCTTGCTCATGTGCAAATTTTCAACAACACATGGCAGCATGCATAAGAGGTTCATTAACTGTCCTAAACGGTTCTTCCCAGTTCAATTGGGGCATCCTGTACCTTCAGGTGCTTCCAACTATCAACCAGGGCATCCTGCCTCTAGCTAGGTATGATACGTATATGAACCATTTTAGCTTACCGTTAATGGATACTCTACCTCGAACTTATTAATTAACATACACAAAAGCATGCACAAAGAAGTTCATTTATCAATTCAACCATTCCCATGGTTTATCCAGAATTCACTAGACATCCAAAATCCATTGACATCCGGAATCCATCGGGCCTCTCGTTCTCATGAATGAGGCATCGCCGCCAACGCTATGTGACAACGGGTCTTATCTTTCATTTAATAATCGCACGTTATACAACACAAATCGGTTTATAAGTTTCCCTCTTAGCCCATGCATACAAGGCCCAAGAGCGTGCTCATCCAATCGTATGCGTGTCATGTTCTACAGTATCATAACTACATAGAATACCAGGCAAGGCACAAGGATCGTGGCTCAAACCGACCTATTTAAGTGTTGACCCTCCACCAAGCGAGGCTTGGATCGACATGCCACCTCATTATCGATCCAAAGCCCAGCGAGATTCAGTCTGTCATGCCTCAACGTTGACCAAAGGCCAAGTGAGACTTGCTTTCATACACGAAATTTGGAGATGGTGAATCCAAAATTGTGGAGTTTTGAATTAAACTTTTCATACGAGGCTCAAAGGACTTGACGGAGGCCATAAATGGATTTCTTCATATGACAGACATGACTAATTTGCCCAGATCAACATAGCTAGAGGTTGGGACATGAATATTGTTTCCTGCAAATCATCATGTAAAAATACACATTCCACATCTAGTTGTCAAAGTGGTCAATTGTGAGAGACCGCAAGAGATAAAATTATTCGAATGGTGGTAGGCTTGACCATGGGACTAGAGGTCTCAACAAAATCAATACCCAATTGCTGATGGAAGCCCTTAGTAGCAATGCGAACCTTGTAGCGATTAATAGCGCCATTCGAATTTCATTTAACTCGAAATACCCATTTGCATAAGGACATAGGAAGTGTCGTGTTATTTTACAACCTCTTTTTTTTATTAAAAAAACAAAAACTAGTCCGTTTATGTATCATGCTATTTGAGAATATGAGAATGAAAAAGACTGAGGAGATCGCATGCAGCCACATGGTAATGGCACATGACAAGTAATATGAAGGTCAGTTCCATGTAAAGGGTTTCTTTATCTCTCTCTTTGCTCCTCCTTTCCAACTGATAGACAAGTATAATGAAATGAATGCTCATGCTTTCAATCACTAACATATGCGGTTAAAGTGTAGAGATGATATGTTTAATTGTCAATTTACACAAGCTTGATCTTTAGGAACTTTAGAATTATAACTAGGGGAGTGGTTAGTGAAAAACTTATAAGTCCAAATTGCTCTAAATAATTTGCTTTTTTCCAAATCAAGCCTATGTGTGCCACATTGCTTTTTGACCTATAAAACGATTAGCACTAATGCTTTTCTAGGAATAGAAAAGCTACACACATTTCGAGTTATACAGCAAATCTGTCTAGTTTGCCCTTTTTCAATCATGTATCTAGACACTCTTATCACAACGCTTGATCGATTTTAACAATCCACTATGCTGAGGCACTCTTTGGCCATCTTTTTGCTCTTGTTTGTCTCGTGTGGTCCAACAAGAATGTATGTGCGATTATGCACTTTAAACTTTCTATACTTAGTCATTTCCAACCAAACATCTTGCTTTGATGAAACAAAGATCAATTTCAACAAAAACTTGCACGAGTGTGCGTAGAGGTTTGCAATTATTTTATTTTTACTCGCATAATCCTTTCTTCACATTGTAGCTTGGGGGACCTACATTTGCCGAGCCTCCTAGAAACTGCTTGCTTGACGCTTGGATGGTAGCATAGACATAAAGATAGAAAGAACACTCATCCAAAATGTGGACATGTCATTGGAGCTATTAGGAAAATTAACACTGAACCTGTGAAAGGAAAAACTTCCAAGGAAAGTAGTTGGTTGAGGAAATATTCAAAGGTAGTAAACCCATCAGGGGTTAGAAGAAGTGTGCAATAAAACTTCCAAAGCCCAAATTCAACTTCAGTTGATGCTATGTTAGCCTCATACCAATGAATTGGGGTAGTCTTGTTCTCAGAAAAAAAAAAAAAAGAAGAAAAAAAGAAAAAAATGTTTGCAACCATCTGTGCATGATCCACAAGGGGTCAAAGAATGGTCTAGGATAAGTATTAAATAAAGAAGATTGTGCGTCAGTATGGCGCTTGTACAATACATTAAGGGCAATACGGCCCAAATCAACATTGATGCCGTTTGAAAGAGCATATACTATGTTGATGAAGTTAGAAGATACGGAAATAGTCAGCAAACAAAAGATATAGTGGTAAAGCCGGTATAGTGAAAATATTGTATACTCTTGAGAAGAAATAGGCTTGGTCAACCTTGCAAACCAGTCCATGAATTTATCGAATGGTAGATCAGTAAATGAACTTCCAAGAAAGTCTAGACTAGTTAAGGACCAAATGCCAAGCAAAGTAATTGTTATTGGGAAGCAGTTAGTTGATGTCGACCAAAAGCAATAAAGGCTACCAATAAGTATGTATTCAACTAAGTCACTTGACACACAATTGAAAGAGAGTGCTTCTCCAATTTTAGTAGCTTCCTATACACCTAACATCTCATGCTTCAATCTTTTATACCATTTTGAAAAGCGCTTATCAAATAAGGGATAGGAATTGAAGTGAAAATTGGGCGACGACCAAGCATGTATACAAATTTGTGAGTGGTTAATGGGAAGAACTTCTTTATAATGGTGAGGAAAGTGCTCAGTAAAAATGTGTGGAGGCGGTGTCAACTTGAGATGAGGATCTAGGGTAACACGCGACTACTTGGATGGTAATCCATGAACGAAAGGAACAATCGCCCTTGGGCCTCATACATTTGAAGGCTCTCAAAGTAATCTATGTCAGCATGAGCACCCATACCCATAATGGGGGAATAAATATTAGTCATAATGAGTAAAAACATTATGAACATCAATACACAACAACTAGATATAAATAGGCCTAACTAGGTAATTGTCTCCCTTGTTTGAAGGAAGTTCGTGTGAACATGGGAACATGGGAAAAGGAACTTATTTGACACGAATGGTGCAAGTTTCACATAGTAGTGGGAGAGATGATAAAAAAAGAGAAAAGAAAAAGAAGTTATTTATAAGATTGTTTCTTGCGATACAAGAAAGCCATTGCATCATGCTAAAGGTGGAAGATTCTAGATTTAAGATTGCTCATCTGAGAAATATGCACATTTTTGCAAAATTTGTGCTGCACTTCTTGATTCACCAACTTGAGATGTTCTTTCTTCTTCAGCTCTTGAAGTTCAAACAATTCAGAGTTCAACTTTGCTTTAAGCTCTATTTGCTGCTTGAGCTTAATCTCTCTTTGACGGCGAACATTTTCTAGTGCCTTCAAGAGTCAAGCTTCTTCTTCATTAATCTTGCTAATTCTTCTCGACGTCATCTCAAGGGATTTGTTGTGTTCCACCACATTCAGACTCAGCTTTGCCATGGCATTACAAGGTTTAATATCATTATTCTTGGGAGGAGTCAGCTTATCCATCTCATCCATATGATAGCAATATTTGTTAAACATATCACGGTAGTCCTCTGAGGGGTTGTGGAATTTCCCTTTAAGTCTTGAGGAAGGAATGCATATATTTCACCATCACTAAGCTGGTTGCATATATCTTTCAGTTGGTGAAAAGTCTCCTATTTCAACAAAATTATGCAAATCCTTCTTGCTATAAAGTC
This sequence comes from Eucalyptus erythrocorys, assembly GCA_014182555.1. Classification (NCBI taxonomy): domain Eukaryota; kingdom Viridiplantae; phylum Streptophyta; class Magnoliopsida; order Myrtales; family Myrtaceae; genus Eucalyptus; species Eucalyptus erythrocorys. The sequence goes on along the minus strand of CM024600.1, from coordinate 29,313,438 downwards.
TATGAACCTTGATAGTTCCAGTCTCAGCTTGTCCTTATTCAAAGGATTAAAATCATGAACTAAGGGATAAATTATAAGGATTAATGTTCAAGAGCACCTTTACTCTGTCCAATATCTTTGGAAATGAAGAAGTCGTTGTTGTTTGAAACTCAGATTGAGGAGATTTGTCTAAATGGGTTCCAGTTTGATAGGCCCGGCGATGAAATTCCAATAATATAAATAGCAAGGCCAAGATTGGGAAGCTTAGGGCGCGCATGATTCTATTTATGTTCCGTAAATAGTTTTGGAACAGAAAATAGATTTTTCTATTTCTATTTCTGGACGAGTTTCTAAACAAAAATAACCGTTTGATAACGACACAAAAATTTCTTTCTTTCGGACGGCGGCGGCGGCGTCCAGCAACCTGCGGCCGGCGGCGGCGTCCGGCAACCGGTGGCGGCGTCCGGTGTCCAGCGACCGGCGGTGGTGGTGGCGGCCGGCAACCGACGGTGGCGTTCGGCAACCGACGGCGGCGGCCGGCAGCGGCGGCGGCCGGCGACCAGCGGCGTCCCGCGGCGGGGTGGCGACGGTCGGCGGTCGCCGGCAGCCGGCAGCTGCGGTCGGCAATTGGCGGCGGCGGCGGCGGCACAACCGGCGGCCGACGACCGAGGCGACCGTGTGCGGCGGCGGCAATGAACGATGAAAATTTTTTTTATTTCTCATTTCGATTTTTTTTCTTTTCTTTCTTGTAGATCTATTTCGGAACCAAAATCTATTTCAGAAATAGAAAAGTGGAATAATTTTACCAAACAGATTTCTATTCCAGAATTGTTTCTGAAATAGAAAAACAATTTCTGGAACAGAAATAGCACGCAATCATGCGCGCCCTTAGTAGTAACGACAATGGGAGCTTTAGTGGTAGGGATGTTACGAGTTGGACTAGAGAACTCAATGACAGAATTAGCTGAAAAGGTAGAATCGACTATTAAATTAGTTAGTAAGCAAAAATAGTTGACAAAAATCAAATGAGAAAAATGCATTCCAAGACTTGATAATGGAGCATGAGTAAATGGTGGAGTGATAGGGATTTCGGCATGTTCAATATTGCCAGTGGTGATATCCGTTCCAATTACAGCGCAATCAGTGTTGCCTCTCATAATAGCAGGTTTAGCTGTTGTTTGCAAATAAGGGGTCAGTGCAAAATACACAAGATTAAAACAATTAAATAGAACTTACAGTGGACAACTATTGCGAATGGATTTGGATTAGCATGATCTGAAGGGGAATGGATTACAGGAATAGAGAGAATAATATTGTCGACGACATTAAGAGGCTTTGATAAAGAAGTGGGCGCATCATCGACGATATCTATGGATTATGGTAAAGAAGGAAGCACATCGTTGATGGCATTTAAGAGGTCCCGGAAGAAGAGTAGGTGTAGTGGAAGTATCCTTTACCCTATCGTCGACGGTGCTAGAAAGCCTTATCAAAGAATGTGAAGTAATTGGAATATCGTCTGTAGAAGTCTTTTCCAAAGAGATAGAAGATGTAGGAATATCAATTGCTAAAGATCTTCTAAAAGGAGCAAAAATAGTGGAAAACAAAGACATCAAGAAGTACTTTAAGTCATTTCTTCAGTGAGGCGGAAGGAGTTTTCTTCCTTTTCTTTAGCATTTGAGCCAATGGTTCCTCATCTGAATTCGAAATATGTAGCCTCTTGTAAGTAAAAGACAGAAAAAGTGAGAAAAATTATGAAAAACTTATAAGAGTTTAGACAAAATACTTTCATCTGACTTGTCAGGAGGATTGATGGTGTAGCTACTCGCCCCCTTGAGCTCACTCGAATTAGACAAAAGTTTGAGAGGAAGATTAGGAGTAAAGAACATCTGGAGTGCCATAACTTGGCACGGGGGAACACTTAAATGCCATAACTTCAAAACGGTACACTTGAGTGCCAGTTTCGAAATTAAATGGGACACTTAAGTGCCACTCCGGCGACAATCCGGCCAAACGGCCGATGTGGCGATTTTCCGGCGACGGAGACCCAAAACGGCATCGTTTTGCACGCCGACATGGCGAGAAAATGCAAAACGACGCCGTTTTGTCGCCGACGTGTAAAAAATAATATAAAAATTAATTAAATTAAATTAAAAATTAATTTTATTTAAAATATTCTAAAAAATTAAAAAATTAAAAAAATTGGAAAAATTTAGAAAATTTTAAAAAAAGGGGGAGGCCGAAGGGGGCGGGCCGAGGGTTGAGCCCTCGCCATCGCCGCCTCCCGCCGTCGCCGGAAGGGCCGGCGACGGAGGGGGAGGGTCGGCCGGGTCGCCGGCCCCCGGTCGATCGGCCCTCGCCCGGATCCGGGCGAGGGTTGCGGCCCTCGTCGCCGATCGGCCGGGGCCGGCGACCCCGGCCGACCCTCCCCCCTCCGTCGCCGGCCCTTCCCGGCGACGGCGGGGAGGCGATGAGGGCTGGCGGCCCTTGCCGCCGGTCGGCCGGGGCCGGCGACCCCGCCGACCCTCCCCTCCGTCGCCGGCCCTCTTCCCGGCGACGGCGAGGGCTCACCCCTCGATCCCCCTTCGGCCTCCCCCTTTTTTTTTTTTTTAAATTTTTCTAAATTTTTCCAAAATTTTCAAAATTTTAATTTTTTTAAAATTTTTAGAATATTTTAAATAAAATTAATTTTTATATTATTTTTTACACGTCGCAACAAAACGCCGTCGTTTTTGTATTTTCTCGCCACGTCAGCGTGCAAAATGACGCCGTTTTGGGCCTCCGTCGCCGAAAAATCGTCACGTCAGCCATTTAGCCGGATTTTCGCCGGAGTGGCACTTAAGTGTCCCATTTTACTCCGATATTGGCACTCAAGTGTACCGTTTTGAAGTTATCGCACTTAAGTGTCCCCCCGTGCCAAGTTATGGCACTCCAGGTGTTCCAAACTCGGAAGATTAGGGTCACTTAGTTCAAGCAAAACATTATCAAGAGAAGCGTGGCTATAAGGTGCAACTAGAATGATAGAAGAAGTAAGATTAGCAGCCTGACGAGCCTCCTTCAATTTTATCCTACATTGAATTCAATCGATTACTATTACCATACCCTTGTCGTAAAGACCCCCGTGAGTAAAATTGAACCACCATGTCTCCCATTTAGGAAGTTGACCAAGACAAGGTTGGAAGTCTCTTTGAAGATCATGAGAATACATAACATACATGGTTTTAGTTATCTCGATGCAATAAATTAAAGGCCTTCGATCTCACAAGTCATATTCCCTCTTCTTTGGTAGTGAGAAATCTATAGAATAAGGAATGGGCATAGGAATGGCTTGAAAGAAGCCGAATTGTCTTGCACATTAATGAGAAGAATATACCTCAAAACCTAGGTAGAATCATCCCTTTTTGGATAGCCATAGTGAAAGATCTACTGGAGAGAACCCATAATTCTTTAAAAGAAGTTATCCTGTTAGGATCAAAAAGGTAATAATGATCTTCATTTTCATAAGGAAAACAGTCAATATTCCTATGGTAAACTTCCAAAATGGTTTAACCAACCACTGGGATTCACTCCAATGGCCACCCTTCCAACATGGAAGGAGGAGGTGAGGGGTTCAAATCCCCACCTTCTCAGGGGGAGAAGGGGTGGGGACGCGTAAGTTTCAGGAGTCGGTTTCGATTCTCACGCCTTGCAAGAGGCAAGGCAAAAGCCTGAGAGTGAGTGTAGAATAGGAATAGAGTAGGACTAACAAAAAAAAAATTCCAAAATGGTTTGGAAGTAGTGGAGAAAGGAAGGAAAGTCTGAGGGAGTTTTCTTGGGCAAGCGATTCATAAGTCGACAACCTAGAAGGGGCCTTATAGATGTTGTGATTGGCAAAGGATAGCAAGGCAGGTTTTGAGAACCTAAATCAAAAAGGAATTCTAGGTGACACCCAAGCTTATGAGAAAGGGCCAGAAATGACACCACTCTTCTCAGCCTTCATAACTAATGAGACATGCACTACCCACAGTACAAGGAAGCAAGAACTACTGGAGCTAGAGCAACACGCCTACCACATGTAAGATTTGCAGCTATTTGAAGATAATTCTTGTTCACCTTAATCGTGGCCCAATAGAAAACGTATCTTGATAACCAATACAATAAGAAAGTGATACGCTTTTTCTCATCAACAAGGCCAATGTCCTTACGAAATTGTTCAAAGAATTTGCTATGTGCAAGGACTTTATCTAAGATGAGAAAATCAATTTCTATTGGGGGTAATTGCTTAGCCAAATGACCAAGTATTTGAAAATTAGTTATGGCATACATGCCTAGCAAAGTGATGGTCATGGGTCCCTAAGGGAAAAGGAAATAGTTAACTAAGGGGGATCGAAAGCTTATTGCTGACCCCACCAGTCCACAGTTTACTTCATATAAGACATGCTAATTGCGAGTGTTTTCTCAATCCCAGCGTTCATCCAAGCCAATCGAGTTGAGTTGTCACCCCTTAGCCAAAGATACCATTTGTGGAAATCCGATTCAAATGAGGGAAACCCACGAAATAGGGGAGAGGCTGAAAACCAAATGTCACGGAAAGAGTTGTGTTGAAAAGCTAAGGTCTCACACTTGGTGGCAAAGCAAGCCTTGATTGGAGAAGGAACTCTACTATAATCAATTATACTGGGACCCAAAAAAGAAAGCAGCCCGTCACGTCTTCAACTTCGCTCAATAGACTAAAATGGCAATCTTTAGCATGCTCCCCTATTTGAAAAGCAATCAAATCACTAATGTAGTTTGAGGACTCGTATTGAAAAGTTTTCTTGGGCGCCATAACAAATGACAAGGTATAGATGAGAAGAACCACGAAAAGGTAAGGTAAAACAAGAAGATGGAAACACAGTGATGAAAACCTTGAGAAGGTACTGGTAGAAGACAACGCCTTGGAAGGAGAAAAGAGAAAAATTGCAAGATTAGAGGAGATATGTCGAGATAATACAAGGAATGAAAATCCATATCATAAAGGATGTTAGAAGATAGAAAGGCATGGTCACTCTAGAAGGCTATGCGAAAATAAGGTATTTCTTTCAAGAGGGAGCATATGTTGACACCCAGGCTTACCCCAAAAGTACGTTATGATCACGAGGAATTTTAAATTAAGTGCCTTGTTTTGATCTGCGAAATCATTGGAAAGCAATTCTTGTGAAGGCTACTTAAGCTAAGCCTCAATGAGATTATAGGAGCTAAACTCAAAGTCAATGGCCAGGAAGTTAATTACCACGTGCCAAGCTATAATGATGATGTGTTGAATTTGAAGATTAAGGAGTATTAGCATTGAAATCCGAACGAAAATAACTGCCATGAGAAATATGCATAAAAATAGGGAACGGTTATTTACTAGAAGGGCAAGTTACACGAGCATTGTCGACAAGTCATGGGGAGTTACCAAAGGATAGGGATGTCCAAGGGGTAAGAAACATGTGAAGATTGCAAATAGTAATTCCCTAAAAGGAATAACCGACTAAAACATTGACTCCCTATAGCACTGAGAAGCCCCCCCTGTGAAAAAAACACAACAATCTTCTTCATTTTATCTTTACTTTATCACATTTTAGTTGTAGTTTTTAGGATTCCCATCGTTGATTAGATTCCGGTGTGTATCTTCATTCGGCCCAACATCATTGATTAAATTTTGATATTGTTCCACAAAGTTCAACATCATTGATTCGATTTCGGCATTGTGCTTATATACAAAAGTGTTGTTGTTGATTTGATTCCAGCTTTACATCAAAAGCAAGCTGTAACGTTGATTCAATTCTGTTATAGTTTGGATTCAGAGCATAGATTGTCTACCTATTTGTGCTTAGATTACGTCATTGATTAAATTATAGCATAATTGGTACTCATAAGTTGTTCGTCTTTGAGTCATTTGTTCATAAGTTGTTAGGGTTGTACATACAAGTTAAGAACAAAACTCTATTTTGCATTTGACATTCTCTATTCAAACTCAATATAGAACCTGAGTCTCCAATAATAAAACTAAAATGCAGCGTTCAGTGAAATGTTATTCACGAGAATTAAGACCAGTGAAACAGGATGCTTTGAATGTTCTAACAAAAATATCTTACCTTTTATTCTTGTGTATTCATAGTATTAGCATATGATGTGCATAAACTTTAGTTAAGGTGGATACATATGTGCACACCACTAGGGGTGAGCGCGGTTCCCGGGTAGAATCAAGAACCAGAGAACTACACCAGAGGGTCTGGTTCAATTCCCGGTTCTAAAGAGACCAGTTCTAGTTCTCGATTCCCTTTTTCTAGGAATCAGAACTGGTTAGGGTTCCTAAAACATCCTCACCCCCCAAATCAATTTTTATTGTTTACACCCTTAGTTCTCCTCTCCCACCGTTCTTTGCCTTTGCCCCATCCCCGACGCCGCTTGCCCTCAACGCCGCCACCGGATGCCACTTGCCCTTGAGGTCGCCACCAGACGTAGCTCAACCTCGATGCTGGATATCTGATCGTCTTGCCACTAGACGCCACTCACCCCTCGTTCGCCCCACCCTTACCTCCCTCGACATTGTCACCCCCGGCTCTCCTCGTCGATTAGCCGCTGGACGCCGCTCTCCATTGATGCCGCCGTTAGACGCCGCTTGTCCCCTCGATGGACTTCGCTCACCCAGTTGCCCCCGACTCTGCTCGGCCCTGATGCTGCTTGCCTAGCCGCCCCTGACACCGCTTGCCTAATAGCCCCGATGTCGCTCGCCGCTCCTTTCCCTGTCAACATATCCCCATTGATTGATACCAAGGACAGACAGATTCATGTTGTTGATCATGGTGCTCTTTCCTTTGTCAAAGTAGAGGTCAGTGTGCGACAAAGGGGTCACTTAATGCTTCATAGTTTAGGAAGTGTTGATAGTTCCAAACTTCTTTTTTGCGAAATTTTGTCTGGTTTGGTCTGCGTTTATGTTGACGTTTCATCTTCATGGAAGATACATTAATTTGCTTGCTGCTATTTTCATGTGGCTTTGTTTTGCTATGAGAAAATTAGAAATGATCAATCTTGTCATTTACTACGAAAGGGTTCGAGGGTTCCTACCCTTTCACTGTCCAAGCAAACCACTCCTATTTTTCTGAAGATACAAGTTACTCTGCATAGACAATAGAGTCTTTTAATGTAATTGACCTAATTTAATGTCTAACCACCCCTCTTTATGTTAAACATGAACTGCAGGTATCAAGGTTGGTGATGAGCTCGTTATTGATGGAGGCATGGCAAGTTCTGAAGTCATTGAAAAGATTTGGAATGATTTGAAGTGCAAGTGCACAGATTCTGGTTTGTTTCTACCTTGCGCAAAGTTCAGCTTTTAGAGAGATGGGAAGCTTGTTGAGAGGAATTACAAATTGCCTACTCTGTCAAGAAAGGTGGATTTTATAATCGTGGTTTCTTGTTTATATTCCTTGGACAATACTGCTTTCGGTAGTTCTTTGACGCTTTAAGTGTCTTGTTCTTGCTTCAATGTGGACATTTTGCGTGGTGTTCATTCATTGCTGGGTGATTGAATTTTATAGTCGACCAAAAGAAAACATGAGAAAAGGAGAAATCCTAGATCCACATGCATTTCCTTTGTGCTAAAATTTGCAAGAAATAAGGGACAAAAGTTGGTTTTGGCAAACCATTAATAGACCTAAACCTTGCAGCTTCATTTATAAAATCTTGCTATAGCCCCTTATTTCCTTTCTTCTGAAGTAGGCGATTCATAATATTGTTAGTTGAAGAGATATCGATAGGTTACACATACTATATAAGTATTTTTATTGCATGGGATGGGGCTTAAGACTTACCACATGCCCTCAGCACTTCATTATAATGTATTGATGCCGTTATCATCTAAATCATTGATACCTTCACATTTGATGGAAACAGTGGTGGATATAGAAATGAGTAGCAAGCTTTGTTTTACAAGGATGGATACAAGAAGGGACTCATCTGCTGGGAAGTATATTGCTGGAGATGAGAGGATTATCAAGCTGGTGTTCTCTCTTCTTGATTCCCACTAATTAAACAACAAAGTACATATATCAGAAATTCTAATTTGATCGGTGTGTGTAGATGGAGAAATTGCATTGCAAGCCTACAATTAATGATTTTAAATACAAAAAATCCATGAATTCCTTTCAAGTTTGTTACTTCACCGTATTATATGGTTGATTTGCAGGAGTGGGCTGACATAAACTTTGGAATTGCTGAAGGCGTAGACTTCTTTGCAATGTCATTTGTAAATGATGTTGATGCTGTCCGCAACCTTAGAGATTACATTTCCACAAATCATCCAAGTAAGTTGAAGTGGTGCACGAAGTATGCAAGAAAGGAAGTCCTGTAGTTTCCTTTTGTACTGTCGTGAGTAACCACTAGATATTGGAATCTAAAACATAAATTCTTTCTTTTGTACTGGATCAATTAGGGTATTGGCAAAGATAGAGAGCCTAGAATCTCTTTAGAAATTGGGGGAGATTGTCGAAGCCTCCGATGGTATCATGATTGCTTAGGGTGATCTTGGTGTGTAAATCCCACTGGAGCGTATTTCGGCAGTCCAAGAGGAAATAACTTATGCCCGTAGGCAAATGAATAAGCTTGTGATTGTAGCTTCGCAACTTCTTGAGTCTATGGTCGAATCTCCTACTCTAACCCATGCCGAGGTACTATTATGAGGAATGAACTTTGTCATATAGACAGGTCAGTTACATTCACTAAGAGGGATATATGTAGTTAGCAAATTTTTACTCTTAGTTGCATACGATTGTTTAGTGCAGATTTACTGCACTTGTTCTCTTTCTTTTTCCCTGGCCATTTGAAGAAAACCCATAAATTCTCTCGGGAATAGAACAAGGAATGAAATAGTCAGCTGAATTGGCTAAGAATATTATTAGTTGCCTATTCCATCCTATGGTATAATTCATTGATTAGGTGACTGAGCAATTGTTGTATAGTTTGCCCTGAAAATGAAACCAAAAATAAAATAAAATGAAGAAGAACATGTTGGAATTTGGAACCGATCCTAGAACCTGTGACATGGTAGATTATAGGTTCTTGGTTTTGACATATAGGTTCCAGGTTTCAAAAAATGAGAAACCTATATCCGAGAGTAGGTTCCAAGTTCCAAATGGAACCTGTGAGTAATCGGGAACCGCTCACCCCTACACACCACCATGGTAAAACCTAGCCAGTGTTGAATAGTACAATGTGGATAAAATTTAGCCGATTTGGAATTCATGCAGGACGTGACATTATCCACTCTACACTATTAGCTAGTGGTCAAATTTTATGTTGAAGGATTTGATTGAAATTTGTGAAAATAGGATGATATGATTAGACAAACGAAAATCATAAGAATTTATTAGGAAAATGCCGTGAAAATATAAATGAAAAGTAATTTTTATCCATGTTGCAATGATACTGCCCCTGGCCCATTTAGAGTGGAGAACTTTTTAGCATGTAGATGTAATACTTTCTAATGACATGAATTGTCAAATCTCATCATCCAAATCTGAACATAAAGTACTGCCCTTTTAAATTTATGTTCTCTAAGTTATGTTTAGTTGTCCAAATTTCTAATTAAGATAGGATTGGATATGGTAAAATATAAAATTTAGAGATTTAGCTATATATCATATCCACTATTTAGTGATTATAGTAATAAAGTCGAATATATTTACATCATTATTTGATATAAGCGGCATATTAGTATAAATGAATAAAAGATTTTACAAATGGAGATGGTAAAGATCTTTCATGACACTCTTGCCTACTTTATTTTTATTTTTTTTATTTTATTTTCCTTTTTTTTAATTAATTTCTCTTTGATTTCTTTCTTCCCTTTCTATCATTCTCTAATAAAATTTTATTGAATAGTTAACAATACTAATATACCTAAAATACTAAAATGCCTAAAACATGTAATAAATATGAATGCATATTTATATTTATATTTTCAATTTATTATATTATAATTTAAATATTATTTATATTGAAATATAATTTTAATTTTGTTAATTTAAGAAGTTTGTTATTTGAGAAAAATAACTTTTCTATTATAGAGGTTAAAATCTTATTCATCTTTATCTCACCCCTCATGGGATAAGTTTATTCGATATATATCTTCTTATGTTCAATTTTATTTTGTGCAAACACCAAACGCTGAATAGGACAAATTCCTATAAAATTTTATCATAACTGCCAAACATAGCCTAAGTGATCAAATTTAATTGCTTTGCACTCGAATTCTTTTATTCGATTTCAATCGAACATGTCGGCTGCTTTATTTTTTGTCAATATATAAAGGGAGGAGCTTGGTGAGGACATTTCGTAGGTGGTGAAATTCAATATATGTCAATTGACATTAGACATGTAGTATTAGGATAAATAGTTTAGGAGTCAAAATAGACATTTCTTGAATTGAGCTATACTAACCGTGCTCCCGGTTTCACAGGAAGGGCAATATGATAGAACAAGGACTAGGATGGGAATGGAGTAATTGTTTTCTAATAAGATGATTACATAAATGATACCTAAATTTTGACTTAACGTGCAATGTTGTCTCATGAACTTTTAATTTATTTTTTAAATAAAAATACAATATAAGATTTCAAGCTTATTGAGGGTACGAGATCAACTCATTTTATGGGTGACCAATTGTTTCGACTCAACTCTATTGATCACATATTTCAATTAATTTAATTTATGGAAAAGTATATTATAAGTTTTAAAACCTGTAAAGATAGTATAATTGAGTATTACAATTTTCAAAAAATGGAACTAAATTCTAAAACTTGTCTTAAAGTGGGTTTGAGCTTTAAACCTTGCCAAAAACACAATCAAGTACCAAAACTTGTCAAATTAATCAAATGAATCTTTTTTAAAATTTTATGACTCAGCACTTTTTGAAAATTTCATAGCTCAATTGTACTTGTGACACCCCTCGACGGCCCCCGATCCGTTGGGGTCGCTATAGTTCGCTTACCTTTCTCTTTCTTGACCCGAAGATCTATCAGTCCTGGGGGTTTATATCTTTTAGGTCGGTCCCTACGCAGTTAAACATAGCGGAAGCATAACCAACTACTCCCCGTCCTGAAATTAAAGCGATGCACACCAACTAAACATTTATAGGTAAAAGTTGAACACTTTTATTTACATAAAGCAAATGGATATCTTTAGTCGGTACATCAAAATGCCAAGGTCTTTTACACTCGACTATACTTCAAAAGATGACCGACATCTTTTCCAACAGTCGTATACTTAAGGTCCATCGACCAGTGTCGGCGTCTAAAAGTTCCCTCCTTTGCTATCCTCCTTCTCGCGGTCATATCCAACCACTCAATCTATCTACTAATTTGAAATGTTAATCCCCAAAAGGGGTGAGTACAACCATTCAGCAGTAAAAATTCATAAAACTGCACAATGCAGCAAACAAAGCGGTCAAGGTATCATGAATAAACACATATCAATCATGCATTCAAGCATACCTTACCTTACAGCCATGCATATATCACCATGCAACGTGCATAAACCATCATACACTTATACATATACCATCAAGCAGCCATGCTTGCATCTCCATATGATCCATGCATCAAAACAATTCATGTTCCATGCCATATGCACATACATGCGCATGATCACATCATCCATACCATACCATCATGTATGTATCCCATGAGATCCACTTAGGCTGCGTTTGGATTTAGCTTTTCCAAGTGACTTCAAGCTTCCAAAGCCCTTTGGGCTAAATATGGGTGTTTGGCAAAAAAATTTGCAAACCCCTTTGGCTCCAAACTTGCATTTTGAAGGCTGAAAGCTCAAGGCAGGGGTACCCCTGCCTTGGGCATTTCAGCTTTCTCGATAAGCTGATGGGGAGTTTTAATGAATTTTGTTCGTTTTGCCATTATTGCCCTCATAACTTAAACGAAATTCCAAGTTACCCTTTCGAAAACCCTAGATCTGCGCCCTCGCTTTCCTTTCTTTTCTTACCCACCCGCAAGCCTTTTCTTCTTCTCTCTCAAATCCACGAGCCTCACCCACGTCTTCTTCTTCTCTCTCAAATCCACGAGCACGCAGCAAGAATCATCATTCGGAGCTAAACTTCAGGAGGTCTGGTCCCTTTTCTTCTTCTTTAGGTGAGTTGGGATTTTCATCTTGCCCTACGTTCCCTTTTCCCAAAAGCTGTGTTCATCGATTTGGGTTTCTTTCCCATGTACCTTCGCTTGGCTATCCGACGGTCGCCCAGTTCGTCTTTTTTAAGTTTGTTAAATCCTCAACTCATGGTCTCCGCTATGATGATTTTTCAGCTTATCAGAACGCTCTAGACATTTCTCTCAGAAATTAGCATTGAAGATTCGTACGAATTTGCATAAAATATTTTAGATAATTTTTCATGGGCCAGGGAAACAAATAATTTTTGCATAAAAAAAAGGCAAGACTCTCTTCCTCTTGGTTGTCGTGATTCATCCGCTCATTCCGAGGTTTTGGGTTCATTGGTGGGCTGTTTGATATATTATTGTCCTTTCTTTTGGTTCAGCGTTGTGTCTAGAATCTCTTGAATTGGAAGGCTCGTCGACCGTTTAGATGCATTCGCAATCAAATACGGTCAACGTTTGGTTGCTCCAATTTTTTGGGGTCGGACTGATGGGCAGGTTGATCCTTTTCATCTTGGTATTGCGAGGTCGTAGGAAGTCGCGTTCTTTTCGAATATTCGGGCTTCTCGTTCGATATCAATTAATATGCTGCAAATCTTAAGCCAAAGTTTCGGCCCCAATTGCTGGAGTTGAAAGTAATAATAGGATCTAGATCACGAAGCTGTCTTAATTCAATTAGACTCGTGTGCTAATTCTTTTAGAGCTGTTATGCTATCGGAAATGGTTTTAATTTAGTGATGTCATGATCACGTTACATCAACGATTAATTTATGATGGCTCGAAGTGATCGAACTGCACTTGCACCTCCATCTATATTGTCTAGTTTGCTTATGATCATGCCGGGTTTTGTATTTAGTTGTTTACTTTCACTGTGAGGTGGTTTTGGTGTTGCGCTTATGGGCTGAGCAGGGCAAGAGTAATGCTAAAGAGTTTGGTGTGATTTCAGTGGAATTAGTGTCTTACTTTAGTAGGGTGTCGTGAAGATATATCATCTTAACTTAATATCTTTTAAATAAAATTAGTTGAGCAGGACTTGGCTTTTATGAAAGAGGCATATGGATCTTGTGTAAGGAAATACAGGCACAAATTGTTTCTGTCCTAAGTAATGGGGTGTCAATTTTAGGTTACTCTTGTCACGGATACGCACAAGTATTCTTTTGATGGAGTTAATCATATTCTTTGGTTTTTGTTCTAATGATTCTATCCTGCAAATTAGTACTCGCCATAACTGATATTGCCACTAGGCCAGTGCCATGTGGGTTCAATATTGATAGCATCAAGAAATGTGAATGCTTAAGAGAAATTGTGTGTAATGCTTGGAATAAGATTGTTTGTAATATATTTTTGTTCTAATGGTTCTACCCTGCAAATTAGTACTCGTCATAACTGATGTTGCCACTAGGCCAGTGCCATGTGGGTTCAATATTGATAACATCAAGAAATGTGAATGATTAGGAGAAATTGTGGGTAATGCTTGGAATAAGATTATTTTGCGATATGTAGCTCCATATAAACGACATTCAAGAAGCTTATTGGACACATCTCAAAGAAGGAAATCTGGAAGCATTTGTGAGCATAATGAAGTAACTTAAATTTAGAGTCAGAGTTGATAATCATTGATCTTTTTCACTGATCAGGTGTGGCCACGACTATGATTTCTCCTGGAAAGTATGAGTGGTGATAGCAATCTTTCACCAAGCAACAAGGCCTTCTCACCTAGCCATAACTTAAACGAAAGAATCATCATTCGGAGCTAAACTTCAGGAGGTCTGGTCCCTTTTCTTCTTCTTTAGGTGAGTTGGGATTTTCATCTTGCCCTACGTTCCCTTTTCCTGAAAGCTGTGTTCATCGATTTGGGTTTCTTTCTCAATTTGGTTGTTCTGCTTCTTTGCTGTCTCTAATTATTCTTTGTCTCTGTTTTGCTTGTGATTTTGGGGGAATTGCCTCTGTTTGATTGGGCTCGGCGTAGGTGGATGTTTTGAGTATCGGTCCATTTGAAGTAGAGCAGGAAATTGAATTTTGAGGGGGGTTTTCTGTTGATGGTGGTGGTGGTGGTGTTGTGTCTTTCTAGCGAAATTTTGCATTTGGCGTGGATGTTGGCATTTGCCATCCGCTAATTTAAAATCCAATTCAGCTCCTGATTTAAGTATTTGTCTTCCAGAGTTGTTGCCCTATTCTTGTCTCTCCGGTTAAATAATCATCTGTACCTTTGTTCAAGAAATACGGCTATATGAAAGATATATATATCTTGGCTAGGAGTTTCACGTGGTTTCTGCCCTTGTTATGTTTCTTTGGTAGTGTCATCCATTAAGTAATGGAACTGCATTTCTGCATTTCCCTTGTTGAGTGTTCATGATTACTTGTTCTTCTTTTCTTTATCTATTCATATTGGACAAAAGCATTTTCCTTCTTCAGCACGCTAAACAAGTGCATAAAATTTGGTTTCCTTGTTATGCTTTTAACTTTTTCGGTCTATCCACCCGCAATTTTTCTAATATTTTATTGTGTCATTCAATAGCAACCACTTGGGCTGCATATGGTTATTTTATTTTATTTTATCAAGATAGGGCTAGATATGATGGGAGAAGACGTTCAGGGATTTTGCTAGATGAAGCGCACTAATAAAATCCAATGCTTTCATATCCTATCATATTATGGCATCGGATTAGTATAAATCAACTTGAAAATGTACAGTTGAAGATAGTAAGAATTTCTCTTAATTCATTACTAAAAAAAAAAACCACAAATGTACAAAGTGAAGAAAACTTTCATCAATCAATGCTGGCAAGTTAAATCTTAAATTCCTGCAGAGGCCCTTTTTTCTCTTTGACTTTTCAGTTGTGGAAGTGTGGAGGGTTATTTTGCTCTAATTTTATTTGTATAGAGATTTTAATCATGATATCTCTGCAGTGTCGTGGCCTCTTCACATTTATCAGCAGAAGCACCCATTGAACTTGGTCTTCCTTGGTCTCTTTACCTTGTCACTGAGCCTCACTCCGGTGCTGCTATTTTGGGTAAATCAGGATCTTTTTTGATCGAGTTCTCTCCAAAGTTCCCATCTTTTCGCAGGCTCCTCTGTTCTTTTGTTTGAGGCGGGTCAGTCCTTTTTACTCTTTCGCTTTCTTTTCTTCCATGTGAATATGTAGCTGTAACTATGTGAATTCAATGATATGATGATGTCTAGCAATTGGCGTGAGATTGCAGCATAGAGTTTTTTCAGTTGTAGAATTGCTCTCTGAGTTCATTTTCTTGGGCTGTGCATAGTTCTATCTATATATGTGTTCATTCATCTATAGGGAATTGGGTCGTAGTTAATCTCATTTGTTTTCATTTTTCAAATGTGTTTGTGTTTACTCTATTGGAAGATGGCGAGTTCATCAAAAGAAAAGGCTCATTGGAGCCCGGAAGATGTAGAAATATTTTGTCGATTGTGTATTGAACAAATTGAAAAAGGCAATCGTCCTGCGAGCAACAAAAGAGATGGATGGACAGCTATAATTACCAAGTTTGAAGAGTTGAGGGGCAAAAAATACGATAAAAATCAAATGAAGAGTAAGTGGGATAATCTAAAAGAGGAATGGAAAAGATGGAAACAATTGATTCAAAAGGAAACAGGACTAGCATGGGATCCAAGGAAGAAAACGGTTGATGCGAGTGATGAATGGTGGGAGACAAAGATTCAGGTGTTTATCTTTTTTTTTTCTGCCACATTTTTTTATTAGTTCATCTTTTTTGATATAACTCATGAAAATATCTTATTATAACAGGCCAATCCTAAGTTTAAAGTTTTTCGAACGAAAGGCATACATCCAGATATGGAAGTTATGTTGGACATAATGTTCCAGGGTACGGTTGCCACTGGAAGTGTTAGTTGGAATCCTGCACAAGGTTTATGCAATACTGAGAATCCTGAGGCCACACAAGTTGATATTGGTGATTGTGCAGGATCTACTGATGATGCTTTAGAGTGTAATGTAGGTGAAACGAATGCCCAACCAAGTCAAAGTAAGAGCCATAAAAGAACGGTACAAAGTTCCACGAAGGAAGCTCGAGGAAAGAGAGAGAAAAAATTGACCGGACCTGCTAAGTTAGCATCGCAAATCGACAAACTTTCTTCAGCAGTTGAAAGTAGGAGTAATGCGACATCAGTTGCAAGGGAATTTGATCCTTACAAAGAGATTATGCAAACATTGAAAGCCATTCCTGAGATTAAGGAAGACAGAAAGATGTTTTTCTTTGCACTCTCTCATCTTTCTGAAAGGAAAGACAATAGGCAAATTTTTATGAACTTGGATGAAGATGAAAAGAAAGTCGAGTGGCTGAAGTATAAGTTGGAGGAGCATAATAGTCGTCGCTAGGATGCTACTTACTTGTTTGAGCTTTTTATATTAATCTATGTTGTAACGTGAAACTTATTTTGGATTGATGATTTGTACTACTTGTGAACTCTCTTTTTAATTATGTTTTTAAGTCTTGTGTTTTTAGTTTGTGTTCTTTTGATTGGATGGAGTTTGCATATATATTATGGATGATAATTGTTTCATTGATTGATGATTATCCATCACTTTTCTTATTGTTTTGTTATTTTAAACAGATATGGACGACTCTCCTGAAAGAGAATTTCATGAAAAAGAGGACAAGGAATATTGGCAACTTGTGGAAATTACTCAAGCTGCAATCGCTTATCAAGCAATATACAATGACAAAAAACCTTGTAGGACATCATCATATACAGGAAATGCATGGATAGAAGAGTTGATGGATGAAAATGCTAATCCGATAAGGTGTTATGAAATGTTTAGAATGGATAAGATTGTATTTAATAATTTAATGCATGATTTAGTAACACGTTATGGTCTTAAAGGAACTAGGAATATTGATGTTATAGAAATGCTTGAAATATTTCTTCATATTTTAGGACAAGGTATTGGTAATAGGTTAGCACAAGAACGTTTTCAGCGTTCTGGAGAAACTATAAGCAGATACTTTGGCTTAGTATAAGATAAAGTGTGTGAAATGGGAAAAGATTTGATCCAACCAGCTGATTGGCAATTTAGGGATGTTCCAGAGAAGATAAAAAATAATTGAAGATTTTTTTCACATTTTAAGTTACATTTTTATTATACAATATGAAGAGGGAATTAAAAGCAAATTTTGATTATACAATAATATTTACGTTTTTGTTTTAGGGTTGTATTGGAGCTATTGATGACACTCATATCCCAGCGATGATACCTGTAGAAGATCAGATTCGTTTTATTGGTCGAAAAGGTACACCGATTCAAAATATCTTAGCGGTGTGTAATTTTAATATGGAATTCACTTATGTTTGGGCTAGTTGGGAGGGCCAAGCCCATAATACTCGTATTTTCTATGAAGCTTTAGGGAGATGTGATGTGCAATTTCCTCATCCTCCTCCAGGTTTGTTAATTAATGGTTTTTGTAATAATGTAGTCTATGCTGATTAAATTTATATTATATTTGTGTAGGTAAATATTATTTAGTAGATGCTGGATATCCAAATCCGACGGGTTATTTGGGACCATACAAAGAAGTTAGGTATCATTTGCCAGAATTTCAACAAGGTCCTGCTCTTACAGGCTATCGAGAGGTATTCAATCTTGCTCATTCCTCGCTGTGATCGGAAATTGAGCGAGCTTTTGGCGTCTTGAAGAAGAAGTGGAAAATTCTAAAGCATATGCCAAATTTTCCATTTGAGAAGCAAGTAAAAATTGTTATAGCAGCAATGACTTTGCATAATTATATACGACAAAACGCCGCCAATGATAGACATTTTGCAAGAGCTGATTTGGATCCCAATTATGGATATTCAGTTGACCTTGCTGATACAAATGAGGGGGTCGGTACTTCAAATGACAATTTATCTTATGATATGGCGCGTTTACGTGATCAAATAGCAATGAGTTTAGTAAATAGTTAAGGATGCTTGTAATTTTTAATATAAACCTATCTTTTTCTTCGATGCATATGTAATCATGTTTATTATAATGAAATCACTCTTTCTTTTTAATTGAGAAAAAGTCCACTTTGATGTATTTTTTAACTTATGAATTTATTAATATATTTCTTTTATATATACATCTCGGTACAAATATATATATAAAAAAAAAAAAGTCATTGAATTTGTTAATATATCTCTTTTATATATACATCTCAGTACAAATATATATATAAAAAAAAAGTCATTGAATTTGTTAATATATCTCTTTTATATATACATCTCAGTACAAATATATATAAAAAAATTCATTGAATTTGTTAATATATCTCTTTTATATATACATCTCAATGCAAAAAAAAAAAAAAGTCATTATTTTTGTTTTCAATTTAAAAAATAAAATTAAAAACTTAAATTGGTTTCGCTAAAGGACTTCCCAAATACATGTGTTTACCAAATAGCATTTCCCCAAAGTTGCATCTTCAAGGCGCTTTTCAATTATACTTTACCCAACAGTTTTTGCATTTCATCAAAACCCTTTAGGTCAAAGGCCTTTGCATTTCCTTAAAGGCTTTTCCCAAAAGCTTTCCCAAATGTAGCCTTAATGCATCCATGATCACAATTTCGATGCCATATGATATTAGCTCAGTTTCATATGCAATCATATCCCATGCCATATGCTCACACACATATGCATGATTCAATTTCCATTTTAGCTTTCAAAGGATCTCTTTTCTTTTTCCAGGGATCAGTGTTTGCATCCCTCTTCTCGCACCCAATCCTGGCATTGCGAGGACCCTCTGGCACAAACCTCCGAGCATCCGGCACAAACCTCCGGGCATCTTGCATCCCAACTAGCATCACGAGGAATCTCCGGGGTTCACCATAGATATGGTTGCCCCTACCCTCCGGGCATGCATCATAATACATTCCCTCACCTTCTGGGCATGTATCATAATACAATCGGGCATCTCGACACTCCCGGGAAAAACCCTCTGGGCATGTATTCATAATACAACCAGGCATCCAAAGGGTATCGACTCATTCGAACCTCTGGGCATCCCGACTCTCGAGGCATCGTCGGTTCACACCTTCGACTGCCTTCTCATCATCACAATGCATATTTCCATATATCTCATTTTTCAATTTCACATCTAATGCACAATACCAATGATTGAAATCAGCCTTTTTAAAATCATATAATATGCATTGGGAAAAGTATCATTTTGATGCAATGGTTTTTGAAAAGCTTCATTGAATTCATGAAAATCCATCAATCTTTTGATGTCATATGAAATGCATAAATGTTACCACGTCATTGCATGATTTATAATCCAAAATATCAAGATTTATATAACAATTCAAATAATCAGTAAGTAAAACAATTTCCAGCTTAAGCAGAAGGCGTGCTATTCATGAAATATTCCGGAAAATTAGTAAAAAATGGAAATAAATTCTGAAAATTTACCACATTGTAGATAAAATCTAAGAAAACACATTTTGTGAAGAACATCATATCAAACAAGGCTTCACAGAATACGTACAGGTCCGTATATCACTGAAAAAGGATTTTTAACATCACCCATGCATAGTTTCGAAAAAAATTTCAATTGAACCCTTAAATGAACTCAGAAAATTCTAAAATTTGGACGTGTTGTAGTTAAGATCTAGAGCTACAAGTTTCATGAAGAAATCAAAGTCCAATTCATCCTAGATTAAAAGTTAAAATCGATTTACTTTTCCTATTCTCAGTACCATTTTCCAGATCTACCCGTGTTGAAGAAAATTCGTTTCCTTGGTCACTACTGGTCCATTTATTCTGAAATTTCAGTATGTTTTTCCTCAAGATGTTATCTACAACTTTTGTCAAGAGCACGAAGTCATATTCGAACCGCAACATTTTATAAATTTCACAGAATCGTAAGAGGTTAAAGAACAGTTTTCCAGATCTAGTATTTTCGAAGAAAATGGGTTTCATCACTCAATACTTATCCATTTCGTCTCAAATTTTAGTATGTTAATCATTAAGAAGTCCTCTACAACTTTCATAAGGAGGTCGAAGTGAAATTCCAAATAAAAAAGACACGCGGACCCCTGGAGTGCCATAAGTTGGCACAAAGGGACACTTAAGTGCCAAAAGTTACGAAAGATACACTTAAGTGCCAAAATCGGAGCAAAACAAATCACTTGCCAATCCGGCGAAAATCCGACCAAAACGCTGACGTGGTAATTTTCCAGCGAGGCAAAAACAAAACGGCGTCGTTTTAATGTTGACGTGG
Source organism: Eucalyptus erythrocorys (assembly GCA_014182555.1). Taxonomy (NCBI): domain Eukaryota; kingdom Viridiplantae; phylum Streptophyta; class Magnoliopsida; order Myrtales; family Myrtaceae; genus Eucalyptus; species Eucalyptus erythrocorys. Next base: position 29,293,057 of record CM024600.1, on the reverse strand, counting down.
AAAAAAATAATATAAAAATTAGTTAAATTTATTTTAAACATTTAAAAATAACAATTATTATTATTAAAATTTAAAATTTTAAAAAAAATTTAAAAAAAGGGAGGGGGTGGATACGGCCGAGGGTCGAGCCCTCGCCGCCGCCGCCGCCTTGCCGGCGACCTCGGCCGACCCTTCCCCCGCCGGGCGCCGTCGTCGGCGGCGGCGGCGGGGCCGAGCCCTCACCGTATCCACCACCCTCTTTTTTTTTTTTAAATTTAAATTTAATTTTCTTGAATTTTTTAATATTAATATTAATATTTTTAAATATTTTAAGTAAATTTAGTTTTAAATTAAATTTAATTAATTTTTACATTAATTTATTGCCACATCAACGCAAAAACGGCATTATTTTTTCATTATTTGGCCACATCAGTGTGCAAAACGGCGTCGTTTTGCACTTATTTCGACGAAAATTGCACATGTTAGCATTTTACTTAAGTGTCCTATTTCTTTTTAAATGTGGCACTTAAGTGTACCTTTCGTAACTTTTGGCACTTAACTATCCCTTTGTGCCAACTTTTGGCACTTGAAGCGTTCTTCTGCCGAAATCACATGCAGCACACGAAATCACCAAAAGGTCAACATAACGGTTTCCAAATCTAGTTCCTTCAAAGGAAAATCATTTCACCAACTAATACTTGTCCGTTTTATCTAAATTTTTAGTATGTTAATATTCAAGAAATCCTCTACAACTTTCATGAAGAGGTCGAAGTGAAATTCCAAATAAAAAAATCACATGCAGCACACGAAATCACCAAAAGGTCGGACTGTTCCAACATGTAATGACTCACTTGGAGAAACCACCACCATTCCTTCGAGTTTCCAGCACTCAACATCATAGCTCAAGCATTTTCAGCATTCAACATCACAACCACAGCAAGCAAGGTGTAGTTTCACGGACTCTACTTGCCTTAAATTCGAGCAAAAAACAGCAAGCAAGGACGGCGGCGCAAGGCGAGACTCGGCGACGACGAATAGCAGCAAACGGCCTCCCTCTTCCCCTTCTTCTCTCGCACGCTCGCCCTCCTTCTCTCTCGGTTTCCCTCTCTCTCTCTCTCTTGGTCGAAAATCATCAAAATCGGCTCCCCTCTCTTTTAGTTTCTCCCCCTCATCATTTGTAATGATTGGATTTTGCATGTAGCCGCCCAAGGAAGCCAATGGGGGCAGCCACACTTGGCTCAATCCCAATGCCACTTGGCAGCTCTCATGCAAGGCTTGAGGGCTTCATGGTTGGGCCGGCCTTGGGCCTACATGGGCCGGTCAACCAGGGGGTGGTGTGGGCTGGTTTGGACGGTCCTTTGGGCCTAAAAGTCAACCCACCCTCTCCCATTCTTATTCCATTTAGCCCTTAATTAATTAAATACCCAATTCAACTTATAAGACCACAAAACTTTGTAATTTAAATCATTAAAATTCTACTTATAAAATGCACCACCAAGAATAAGATTTCTATAACAATTGCACCTTAATAAAAACCTCGGGTCACTTGAAGACACATTTCCATCCAAATAACACTCGGCCTTAACTTAATAGAAAATTCAATGGTTAATACATAATTCAAAGGCAATTTCCATTACCTAAACATGGTCCATAGTACTCCAGAGGTTGTCATGAGAGTTTTTTGGGATGCCACAGTACTACTGTGAAAAATTTCAGCATTTGATCGCATTTTTGGAGAGTTTTAAAATTTAATTATATTTTTATGATAAATTGTAAGGTTTTCAATATATTTATTCCTTAAATTTATAAACAGTTTCATAATTACCCTTTTTCTTTTTTTGTGCCAACCAAGCGCTACTCTCTTTATGTTTTATTTATTTATTTATTTTCCCAAAAAGCAATTTTATAATAAAGCGTTCATTTTTTCAGTGTATAGAAATGATGACTTCTTGGGAGGGAAAAGGAGGAGAGAGAAGGAGAGAAGGAGAGAAGGACGCGGTTGATGGTTGGGGTTAAGGAAAGCATGTGCGGCAAGGCAAATGGAACCCTCTTCGACGTTCCATTCTCTCTCTCTCTCTCTCTCTATTACTATCGACGCCTGTAGTTTACTTTAATCCTCCTCTTCAGTCGTTCTCGTTGTTGTGTTGATCGAAAAGTGGGATCCACGTCTTGGGTGCCTCCTGGGGATTCTCGCCATATTCGAAGCCGAGATACGGAAAAGCAGAGGGAGAAGAAGAGAGATTCGAGGGTTGGGAGACCGCCCCCCACCGACCGCTTTATCGGATACAGAAAAACGTTGAAGATCTGTAAAGAAGAAGGGGGCAGAACCAGCAGATCGGATCGTGGTCGCTGCGAATCTTGAGTGGTCAGGATGTGTAATTCGTCCTCGTTTTCTTTTAATTTTAACGTTCTCTCATCTGGGTATGTTTCCATTTTGTTGGGTTGCTGTTCGGCTGAGTTCTTGAATGAGTTCTCGATGATGGGTTGTTAGGGGATGAAAGAAAAAGAGAGAGAGGAAGAGATGGAGAACAAGGGCGATGGCGACAGTGACGATGAGAAGACGCAGAAGAAGAAGAAGAAGAAGGGGAAGGGGCTGGTGTCCCGGATTTTCGGCTTCTTCCGGATGAGCCGGAGCGACGATTTCGAGAAGCGGCTGCAGAACATATCCAAGGAGGAAGCCGCCGTGCTCTCCCGTATGAAGAGGCGATCGCAGTCGTGGCGCCGGATGGCCCGTCATCTCATTGCCTTCTCCCTCCTTTTCGAGGTATATATGTATGCAGATATGTGCTGTGGGCATTCGCTATTCTTGCGCACACGATGATATAGATCACACATTCACACTGACTGAATGACGATGGCTCTTCCAGATTGTTGCAGTGGGTTATGCCGTCATGACAACTAGGTCGGTTGATCTTGACTGGAAAATGAGGGCTTTTCGGGTCTTACCCATGTTCCTCTTGCCTGCTCTATCATTTGCATCTTATACTGGTCTTGTTAGCTTCACAAGAATGTGTAAGTGTCTTGAACCAAATGATATTCTTGTAAATAGCTTCTCATTCTTGTAGACTACTCTTCGTTGTTGTTATCATACGGTTTCAGATTTTGCACTGTCCTTGTTGCATTGGTTTTGAGAAAATGTACATGATTGATTTGCAAAGTTCACTAGGAAGCAGTTGTTTTAGCAGTTGGTATATGGATATCTCCTGATGGTGTTTATTTTCTGCATGAATGATGAATGTAACATTGGGCCATAATCCTGATTTAAAATGAAGCTAGGAAATGGCATTACACTGAATTATGTGACGAAGTTCAGTAATTCAACTCGGTAGGCCTCCCTCCCCATCCAAAAGTATAAATTAGGGACTAAGTAGGAGAAAGATTGTGGTAGGGGGAGGTGACAATTGTTTAGTTTTTCTGGTGCCGGATGCATTATGCGTCTGTTGGTAGTCTTTTGCATATTATTTGGTCTACAGATGGAGTCTTCTCCCTGCATTATGCGTCTGTTGAGAAGAGGGAGAATGCTTTGGCAATTGTTGCGTTGTTGTGATTTATTCCCCCACTGCAAGAGTCGTCAAAGTTCATAATTTATCTGTCATTGATTGATTCTGTCTATGTGGATATGCCTAATGCTATTTTTATTATTCCTTGGATCATGAATGTAAGAGTTGTGGAACACAGTCTTTTCTAAATAGAGGTTATTGGTGTGGGAAAATGTGGGCAATTTATAAAATTGCAGAAGAGCCTGGGACTTAGTTAATGAGATAAATCCCTTTGGTCAATCTTTTCATGAACTTTCTTGTGCATTGCAAGATAAGGTATGGATAAATATTCTAGGTGTTTCAAGAATCAATAAGGCCAACACAGTTAAAGATTTGACTTCCGAATTTCTAACATGATTTTAAGTTGCTTATTTTCTAGTATAACTTTGCTTTAAATTGTGTAGCTTTTCTTCTTGCATGTTTTTTCTCAAACTTTTGAGAATGAACAGGTAGACCAAATTAAGCCATGTATGTGATATAGGCAAGTAAGGCTGCAAACAAAATCCAATCTTTTCTGTTTTGTCGTTGGAAACACAAAATTGATTTAGGATTATTCTAGAGGCAGACAATATCAAATTAGAATTGATTCAACACTATATAACGCCCTCATGTTACCATTGCCATGTGCACAATGTGAGCAGGGGTTGTGTCCTCTTGTTATTATAGTTTATTAAGCAGGTTTCACTGAATTAATTGTGGAAATAAAACTCTACCCTCCTTCGAAAATTAAAAATTGAGGAGGGATAATGGTAGAGACAGCATGACCTCCATTTTCTCTCTTGAAGTTAACCTTATTGCCCCAAGCACTGAGTTACTATTTAGGAACATGTCCAAGCAGGTGCTATTTTGTCTTCTCTAGCATGCATGTAGAACCTAGAGAGGTTGCCTTTTCCTCTTTTAGTCTTTAATGGCCTGTTTGACAAGAACTTATTACCCTCGCCGGACACTGTTACCTTAATCAAATTCTACCTTATGTTCATGCAACTCTTGATGGTGGGGCAGTTCTTTTTCTGCTGAGACCTTGAGGCTCTGGAGTCTAGAGTTATTTACTTGGGAGAGCTTGTTTATAGAAAAGAAGCACCTTTTAGTGTTGATCCTCAATTCTTAAAGAGGGAGGACAGGCGTGCAGAGTGTGTGGTGATGTCATAACTGATGCTTCTTTAAACTTGCTGAGTAGTTTTTCACACCTGAGGTCTGGCCTCTAAGGTACTCTCATTTGCTCTCTTTGATTCAAAGTAGACGTAAGAGTTAATATGGGGGTCACCAGCTGCAACATTAGAAGATTATAATGATTTGCAATGTATTTCCAGAAACTGGAAGCTGGGTGTCATTGGTCACAGCTAGTTGTGCAAAAGATCTAGATGATCTTTTGACATTGAAACTGTATCGCAGCTTAGCTAAAGAGCACCTTTTAATTACGCATTGCCATTGGATAAGTAAAATCAGTTGAGCCTTCTTAGGCTATGCATCTAATCTACTAGATCAAATTGTTAGCTCTACAGGGATGGAACTTTCATTTTGATGATTGCGTGGCACCTTTTTATTGTCAATCATTCCGGGTCCATTTTTGTTAAACATCTTGTCTGAAGATAACTGGTTGAGTTGATTATTAAATCCACTACTAAAGTGCAGATGATTGTTGGTGTTGTCATTTACTATTTAGCAAACTTACACATCTTGAATTCAGAGAATGGGATGAAAGTTACATCTGCACATTTCTGTTTCTGGTCAGAATGTGTTAGTATGTGTGGCTATGCCTTGCATGATCTATTTAGTATAAGTTATAGGTTCATCTTTATCTCGATTGGCCCAAATTCCCAACTTCTTGTTCATCTTGTTGAATTGAGATTTTTGATGTCTATTGATTGCATGACTGTTTGATCATGTTGACTTTAAAGGTGATCGCAAGGACCAAAAAACTCTTGATCGGCTTCGGGCAGAGAGGCAAGCGAAAATTGATGAACTTAAAGAGAGGACTAACTATTATACTACTCAGCAGCTAATTCAGGTGACGTCTTTTTGGGTTGTGGGGCATTCTACGCTGGTGTATTCTATTGCTATTTGTTCGCTTTGTTAAGGCATTTGAAAGAATTGCTGTCTGAAGTAAAAGACTTAGTACGAGTGATGTTGCTTGAGGTGTTTATTACTCTGCCCCTTTTTTGTTTTAAATTGCTGTGTCATTGTCAAGAAGAGAAATTGCAGAATCATAATCCTTCATACATTTTGACCACTGTTGTTTCCATTACCCCCTTATTTGAAACATGAGTCCATTGTTTAAAGTAAGAATTAATTGGATCCCACTACCCTACATATTGGTAGGATGAATTTTTTTTTTCCTTTCCCTCAAGTTTCGTTTCCACTCTCCCTCTCTTTTACTGCCTTTTTTTTTCCCCGGGGGGGTTGGGTGGGTTGTACAACTCTGGGTACTTACATGTTTATCTGATATTAAAGACTAGTAAAGCAAGGTAGACTAACTTTAAAAAGAATGGACTCCCTATTGCTAAACAGTTTACGAACACCTAATTTCTGGGACCTGTGTGGATATTCAACTGTCAAGTAGCTCTTGAGGGTGTGTTTATTTAACATTGAGCCATATTCATTGTGAATCTTGGCTGAGAGTTTTTTTGGCCCAAAAATTCTAGCTGAGACTTAGCTTTGTTAGTTTGGTACTATTGGTTGGGTGGTTGACACCCAAGTGCGAATTGCGGTATTGAGCTGCCAAAAAGGATCACTGAAGTACTTGGGTCTTATATCTGTGCAAGGCTTGGGGACTTTAATATAATACTATCTGGAAATGGAAATTGATGAAAGGAGCTTGTTGCTAAAAACTTCATTTTGCTGTGCTCATATGGTGTACACTGTCTCACTCGTGTTTTATGTTCATCTGTCTTTAATTCTTGTTTATATTCACCATTCCTAGCTTAGGAGTAGGTAGTGCAGTAGAGTCTTGTAAGAGGTACACCACAACAGTTGGAACTACATCTATTTTCTTAGCCATTTCTTGAGCTTTGTGCTTTGTTTCATGTACTTTTCTTTCCTCCTGAAGTTTGTGCATCTTTTCTTGGGCATGGTCTTGTATCTTTTGCAAAGTCAAGGCATCATACTTAAACATTGATTTTCTCTACAGCGATATGATCCGGATCCAGCAGCCAAGGCAGCTGCTGCAACTGTCCTGGCATCGAAATTGGGTGCAGATTCTGGCTTGAAGGTGTTTGTAGGAGATGAATCTCAGTCCGTTGCTTCTACGGGGAAGAGCAATGACATTGAGCTTGTGCAGTCCAGTGGGCTACGGAATAGAAAAGATTTGCACACTAGGGCTAGCAGCGAAGGGAGTACCATGACACGTCAATCAGATGGAGGAACACCCACTTCAGCAGCAGAGCATGAGCAATTGGTTGTTGACCACTACCATCCAGATGCATCGTCGATGCAGAACAATGGGTGGATCGCTCGACTTGCAGCATTGCTTGTGGGTGAGGATCCAACGCAGTCTTATGCGCTCATATGTGGTAACTGCCGCATGCACAATGGTGAGTGAGCTCTCTTTTTTATATGGTTTGCTACACTTGTTTCACTTACCAAATGCAGGTGGTGATCGTTCTTTTTTAGACTGCAATGTCATTTGGTTGGGAGTAACACCTCACCATTCTTGCTTCTGTGCAGGGCTTGTGAGGAAGGAGGATTTCCCGTATGTTACTTACTACTGCCCACACTGCCATGCCCTTAATCGGCCAAAACAGTCGGAAGAGCATGTCACTGGGTTTACATCCCCAGGCGTGGGTTCCTCGAGGATGGGAAGTGGAGGAGACACAGTCGACAATGCCGCTGGTTCAGTGAGCAACAGTGTGGCCACAACAAATGCCACCATAGGGGCCACCGAGGTAGGGGAAGCGCCAGAAAAGGTTGCCTCTGGCGATCCGGCTGCTAAGGGATAGTAAAAATATGTGCCACTTCTGTTTTTTTCTTTATAATCCCTTTAGAACCTGTGTTCTTGTTGACCTGCGACTAGATGGATTTTGTGTGGGTTTGTCTCACTTGGTCGAGAGTTCGGAATGTATACCCCTTTTTGGACAGGATACCTAGCTCACCAGGAGTGGTTATGAGATTTGTGTATCCCAACTTTTGGAATTGATGTTTTCCCGACAGCCATTAGATGGAAATGTTTAGAAGCAAGGCCTTATCTGGAACACAAGGACATTAGCATGTGGCAACCATGAACCTAGTATTGACTAAGACTGTTCTCCAAAAGATGCTTCAATTTTGTTTGAGTTGCTTCTTTGATGTTATTATGTTACCATATGACAAGACTCATCATCGATCAAACTATGATCTAACTTGCCATCCCTCTTGATCCCGACCCGTGAATTTGGATTAAATTGTTGGCAAGCATAGACTTTTGCCTAGACTTGCATAGACTTTAGGCTCATCCCTTAAAAAAGTTTCTAATCTTGCACGTACTTCCTAAAGAAATGTATGATCGGAAGAATTGACGCTTTGCGTTGCGTTCTTAGGGCTTAGCTTTGCCCTGGCTTAGAAGCGGGGAGCTCCGAGGTAAAATTGAACTCTTGTTCAAAGATTTGAGATGTCGAGTTTTCGTCGAAGTAGGGTTTTGCCGCAACCCATGGCTCACGTAAAGCTCGTTCTGAAGATAGGCCGACCCGATTGAGTTTTGAGCTTTATTGACTTTGAAACATTAACCATAGAGATTACATCGAAACCAATGTCGTCTTTACACCTAAGTCCAAGTGGACCGTTCATTAAACAAGCGATATAACATAACTTTGGGATATTGGAGCTGTAAACTATATATTACCAGACACGTAGAGTACATCACTTCACAATAAAGTTATATCAAAATCAAATATACACGAAGTTCTCCAACCTATCATTGCGACGTAATCTTATTAAATATTCACATCCTTATCTGGTAGATGCAAAACATAGGCAAGCACAGGAGAAACGCTGAGCATGCACAATTTTATAGGCCTAGTTTAGGCTAAGGAAATGAATGCATTTCCAATATGTCTCAAAATAACTTGGCTCATTTTGAAAGCTACTCCCTATATTTAAATTAAGAAAATTCATTCAATTTACAAATTATAGTAAAATTTAAAGTTAACAAACTTATGATACATACATTTATAATCCATTTCCTTACTGTTACAATCACATTGCTGACCCTACTAACCATTCCAAAGTTAATATGCACATGGGGAAAAATACCAAAAAAGTTCTAAACCTATTGCATCAGTATCAATTCAGTCCTAAACCTTTTAATATTAGTATCAATTTAGTCCATCCGGTCAATTTTGGCTGGCTGGCGTTGACATGAACATCACCCGGTGGCCAAACGCCGATGTGGTAATTTTTATGATTTTTTAAATTATTTTTTTGAATTTTTCATCAATTTTTATTATTTTTTATTAATTTTTCTTTTTCTTTTTCTTTTCTCGCCTTCTTCTTCCCGGTGGTGGCCTAGCAAGCCTCACCGAGGGCCGCGAAGCCCTTGCCTGCCGCCGACAAGGGTCACGGCCCTCGCCCAGCCTCTCCTAGGCCGGCCGAGGTGGCTTCGCCTAGATCTAAGCAAGGTCAGCCTCGCCCATGGCTGGCAAGGCCATGGCGGCTATCGCCAGGGCAGAGGCGAGGCTAAGCCGCCTCGCTCGCGGCCCTGGTCGAGGCCGCGACCCTCGCCGATGGTGTGGGAGAGGCCGGGCGAGGGTCGCGACCCTCACTAGCGGCAGGTGAGGGCTTCGCGGCCCTCGCCCAGTGGCGAGCCTCACTGGAGGCTCGCCGCCACCGCTAGGAAGAAGAAGGCGAGAAAAGAAAAAAAAAAAAAAAGGAAAAAAGATAAAAATTTAATAAAAATAATAAAAAATTCGAAAAATTAATAAAAAAATCATAAAAATGGTCATGTCAGTGTCCGGCCACCGACCGAAGTCCACGTCAGCGCCGGCCGGCCAAAGTTGGCCGGATGGACTGAATTGATACTAATATTAAAAGGTTTAGGACTGAATTGGTTTTAGGTTTAGACTTTTTTGGTACTTTTCCCTATGCACATGTATTAACATGAAATGCGAGGGAAGTAGATAGCACTATAAAAAATTTTGAGATGGGACATATATATTTTGTATGTGTACGAAAATAATGCACACCTACTTCTTGAACTTGTACTAAATTTGTCAACATCGTCATGAACTATGCATAAAATTTTTCTAATAAGTCCTATCGCCACACCAACTCCAACGCTCGCGTGTCCACTCGACTGGTGCCGACCAAATATTTGATATTGAAATAATTATCACCGGTCTATGTCATAGAACACGATGCTTGGTTCATGCGGCAATGTAATCTTCGACACAATTACCCTTCTGACCACCAACCGGGTTGTTCACTTTCACTTGTGTTCCTCACCCTCTTTCCTGTCGTGTTTCACTCTCACCCGAGTTAATCGAGGGCCGCCTTGTTAGTCTAAGGATTGAAGTAATCATTACACAGAAAAAAAAATCCTAGAGTTATTGTAATTATCTAATTTAAGTTTAAAATTTTCAATTATATTAATTTATAATTAATTCTTTTACATATTATCAATTGAGTACATTCGATCAATTTTGGCAAAAAATACCGATGTAAATGCTGATCATCTTACACGATCTTTTTCCAAAGATTTCTGATTTTTCTGAATTTTATGATTTTTTTATGAATTTTTTGTCTTTTATCAAAAAAATATTTATGATTTTACTAATTTTTATATTTTTATTTTTAAGAAAATGGACTTTGGACCGGGTCAGTGGACCCGGTCCGAATCCTCCGTCTGACCCGGACCCTATCGGTCCGGGTTTGGTCTGAAAGTGGACCAAGCCCTAAGGCCTGAACCAAGTTTACTAGGACTAAACCAACCGCATTGGGCCTATTCTTGCTTAACCCAGATCAATCCGCACATCCGGCCATACTTCCAGTCCATTCGGATTTTTCCATTGTCCAGCCCAGCCCAGTCCAATGAATTCTCAGCCCAATCTTTCAACTCTTCACCTGGTAAGTGATATTCTAAGCCCACTCACTGGCCCGATCCGGTATCGGATCCGACCCGCTCCTTTTATTGTAACCGAAATTGTTTTTTATCTTTATCTTTTTTTGATATTTTTATTTTTCTTTTTCTTTGCACGTGGTCTTCTTCCTCGCGAGACCATTCCCTCTGCATGACATCCTCCTCACCTGAACATCCAGCATTTTCTAGTGAGCCCTCACCGGCGTTTAGGCCCCAATGGCCCACCATCTGACATTGGTTGTTAGTTCAACCGACATTGAAGTAAATATTTTTTTAATAATTTGTAATAATTCTTTGCTTTTTTAATAATTTTTTTAAAATTTTTTATTTATTCATTTCTTTTCTTTACTTTTTTTTTTTTTAAATTGAGAGCCAATACTTGTTGGACACTAGATGAGGGCTCGTAGGCCCTCAATTTCACTAATGAGGGACATGATGGCCTCACCAACCAAATCTAGAGTGTGCACCCCTTGAGGGTGTCGTTGCCCTCGCCGATGGGCAACGGCCCTTGTTGGCTTTTGATTCCAAAAAATAAATAAATAAAGTAAAAAGAAGAAAATTTAAAAATTTTAAAAAATTATTATAATACTATTAAAATAAAATTTTACATCGGTGTCAATTGTCTCACATAAGATAGCTGATGTCTACGATAATAATTTCCAATTAAAATTGACCTAATAAATCAATTAGACAAAAAATTCAAATTAAATTGATATAATTAAAAAAAATTATGATTGAATTTACATAATTATAATATATTTAGGATTTTAAGGTAATTTTCCCAAGGATGCAAGCCTCCCACTCACTCACCCAAGAGAGTAGCACTCCAAGATCACACAAGTCTGGGAGAAGAAGAACTAAAATGAAAAAACTCAAAGATTCAAAGGATAAATCCTAGTCCATTCAATAGGTCTATTCCCCTCCCTTGAACACACTATGGCTAAAATCCTAGTCTACCAACCAGCCACAAACTTCAAGGCAATACTTAGAAGACTTATCTGTTCACCCACACGCCACATGCATCTCACATCTTGCTCGCATGCACTCCTCACACAATAACTCTCGCTCAACCCATATGGACCTCATTTCACCTAGTCGAATCAGGCCGTGACATACATAGCAAGATATATCGAGAATTCAATTGATTGGATTTGTCAGCCAAAATTAGGTGGCGAGCCAGGACTCAATTGAAAAGAAATGGACTAATCGAATGACTCGAATGTACATGCCACAATAAAATTCAAGAATAGACATTCGTAAATGAGGGAGCGCAAGGCATGTGAAGTGAGGACCGCAATTTTTCCTCTATTAAGAAAAGAATAATTCACAACGAGGGGCAATCCGTTCTTACTTGCGTGCACTCCTCACACAATAACTCTCGCTCAACCCATACGGACCTCATTTCACCTAGTGAAATCGGGCCATGATGTACAGAACAAGATATATCGAGAATTCAATCGACGTCGGCTAAAATTGGGTGGCGGGTCAGGTTTATGTCAAGAATTAGAGAGCGAGGGACCTGATTAAAAAGAAATGGACTAATTGAATGACTCAAACATACAAGCCACAATAAAATTCAAGAGCGGACGTTTGTAAACAAGGGAGCGCGAGGCATGTGAAGTTGAGGACCGCAATTTTTGCTCTATGAAGAAAAGAATAATTCACGACGAGGGGCGATTAGTAGTAGGGGTGTAAACGGTTCGGTTTGGTTCGGTTTTTGAAAACCGAACCGAACCGAACCGTTAGAAAATCTTCCAAACCGGGCCGAATGAACCGAACCGAATACGAAAGTTCGGTTCGTATTCGGTTCGGTTCGGTTCGGTTTTTCGGTTTTCAACTATTTATTTTCGGTTTTTTTTTTCCTGTTAAACTTAAAATAATTTAAATTCAATATGTTATTACACTTCAAGCTTAGAGGATTTTTCAATTTAGATCATGTACTTCATTCCCTTTTTTAAGCATTGGCTAAATAATGATATCCAATTTAAACATTTGCTTAACATGATCTCTCTTGATGGATTCTCTAAGAGACAATTCTACTGTTCAATTGAAAAAAGAAAGATTTTTTTTTATTAGGAACGTTATCGATACATGAAATTTTTTAATTTCGTGGACGACGTTGGATTGTATTTGATTTACAGCAATCATAGGAAGATACATAAATTTTGAAAACCATCACCACCTTCATCATCACGTCGCGCCAGGGAATAATTCAAACCAAAAATCACCTCCAAAACACCAATCATGCGCAGCACAAAACTCTCCCTCCCCAAATTTCACCCTCCGGAAACCAAAAGAAAAAAAAAATTAAAAATTCAACAAAACGCCTGCTACTCCAATAAACGGCGCGAAGGAGCGAGACCTTTCAATTTGAGGGCGAAACGGACGTGGAACGAGCAGGAGCTCCTCCAGCAGCTGTACAGCTTCAGCTTCGCCGGCGGTGGCCCCGCCCCGGTCACCGCACCACCGCCTGCCGCCGCCGCCTGACCACAAACAAAGCCGTTCGGAGAGTCGTCAGACGATCCCCACGAGGGAACGCGTAAATCGATCGAACAGAGAAAAGGAGGAGGAGGAGGAGGAGGAGGAGGAGGAGGAGGCGATGGAGATGGAGATGGAGATGGAGATGGACACGCGTCGCACGCACCATGATCGAACGCTTCGCCGGCGATCGAAGGAGCAAAAAGCGAGCGAGAGAGCAAGCATGGCTTCGCCACTGTCAGTGCGTAGCTGGCTAATGGCGGAATGGATATCATTTATGGAACGACGGTAAAGAAGAGGACGGCCGGTGAAAACGGCCAAATGCCCACGCGTCCCCGATAAAAATCGATAAAAATTTTCGGTTTTCGGTTCGGTTAACCGATAAAAACCGAACCGATAAAATTTTTTCGGTTTTTGATGAAAACCGAACCGAAAACCGAACCGAACCGTAAAATCCGAATTTTTCGGTTCGGTTCGGTTCGGTTCGCGATTCGATTCAGTTTTTGGTTCGGGTCTTGACACGCCTAATTAGTAGGCATCTCACATCTTGCCCATGTGTGCTCCTCACACAATAACTCTCGCTGAAGCCATACGGACCTCATTTCACTTAGTCAAATCGGGTCGTGACATACAGAACAAGATATATCGAGAATTCAATTGATCGGATATCGTCAGCTAAAATTGGGTGGCGAGTTAGATTTATGTCAAGAATTAGAGAGCGAAGGACCCGATTGAAAAGAAATGAACTAATTGAATGACTTGAATGTACAAGCCACAATAAAATTCTAGAATGGACGTTTGTAAACAAGGGAGTGTAAGGTGTGTGAAGTTGAGGATCGCAATTTTTGCTTTATTAAGAAAACAATAATTCACGACAAGAGGTGATTCGTATGCATCTCACATCTTGCTCATGTGCACTCCTCACACAATAACTCTCGCTCAATCCATACGGACCTCATTTCATGTAGCCAAATCGGGCCATGACGTACAGAATAAGATATATCGAGAATTCAATTGATCGGATATCATCGGCTAAAATTGGGAGACATGTCAGGTCTATGTCAAGAATCACATAGCGAGGGACCAATTGAAGGACTCGAACGTACGAGCCACGGTAAAATTCAAGAACGGACGTTGGTAAATGAGGGAGCGCGAGGCGTGCGAAGTTGAGGACCTCAATTTTTGCTTGATTAAGAAAACAATAATTGACGGCGAGGGGGCGATCCGTACGCCTCATCGAACCGTACTCTTAACCGTCGCTTAAGGCGCGCAAAAGCAGCGAAGTGGCGAGCAGCGACGACGACCACTCGAAGAAGAAGAAGAAGAAGAAGAAGAAGGAGATTTCTATGGCGGTCATGCATTTGGTCCTATCCCCTCCTTCCAAATCCCTCTCCGCCACCTCCGCCTCCTCCGCCGCCGCCGCCGCCGCGACTTGCCGCCCCGCCGTCATTCTTCCGGTCTCTGCGCGCGCGCGTGTGATTCGGGAGTGAATGCATGCTCCGAGCTTGGCCGCTGTTGCTGATCGGCTGAAGTTTTTCCAGGGGTTGGGGAACAACACGGGGGACTACGGGAAGCTGCGGCTCACTCTCGAAGGCCACGGCGTCCCCAGCGTGGTCGCGAAGGTGTCGCGCCTCGACTGGTTCAGGAACGCCGCCGGCTTGGTCGACCCTAACTACTGGCGGGGCACGCTCCGCCCTCGCCCCGTCCTCGACTGGTAACTCTCTCTCTCTCTCTCTCTCTCTCTATCTCTCGGTCGTTACTTGTTTGGTTTGGTTCGGTTTAGGCGATTTCGATTGGCGTAATCAGGCGAGGTTGTGTTGTTCTTTTGGAACGGTGAATTGTGGAAAACAGGTACTTGAAGAGGATCGATGAGGCCGTGCAAGAGGCGAAGGAGATGGCTCAAGGTACGACGCACTGCATCTCCGGGGCACTCTATCGAGCTTGTTTCTTGCATTGTTGTGTACTGTATCCTTAATGTCGTGGGATCCGGAGGAGTAAATGTTCCCGCAGCAATCCCTTTAGATGTAATCTTTCTTTTGCCTTTTGCTTCCATCACGATTGCCATCGGCGTGCAAGATCTCGTCGGGCATTTGAAGGTGATTGTAGGTTGACTGTGCATAATGCTTGTACACCTTTATCTGAACAATCCGGTCTGTGAGAGGTGGTGTTCGATGCTGGCTTAAAACGAAGTAGAGCCAATGCAATTCCTTTTTTTCTCTTGAAAACATAGAAAGGAGAAAAATTAAGAGCAGATGAGCATAAGCAATAATTTTTCGTGACAACAAATCTGACTAACTCAAGATATTTGAATTTATAAGTGGTCTTTCCTATGAGCTGCGTAAATCACTTCTTTAGAGCAGTGTGCAGCCTTCAAAGCTGAACTCCTTAGCCGAACCCTTTCTGACATAAAATATGGGGTTTCCTCGTGGCTTAACTCTTCATCATGGAAAATCTCTGTTCTTACATTCCCTGCGTCCTTCCACTATATATTTTCCACTTATGGATTACATTGTCCTTCTCAATTACATGATGTGAGCTCTTTCTCATTCTCGTTTTAGGTGGCTCCTTATCTTTGATCGGACATTCAGCAGGAGGATGGTTAGCACGCGTCTATATGGAAGAATTTGGAGTGTGTGATATATCTCTGTTATTGACTCTGGGTACTCCTCACTTGTAGGTTTCAAAGTTTCTCACTTGATCTCTCTATGTCCCTTTATACCTTGTTCTGGCTCTTTGCCTATGGCTTTGACGTGCTGTATGTCTATTATCTGTACACTGATTTACTTGTTAGATCTCAGTCTGGAACTCAAGGAAACGGTACAATTGCTTCACCTTTTTAATCAGGCCACCTCCAAAAGGACTTTCTGGGGTTATAGATCAAACCAGGGGTCTCTTGGATTATGTTGAGAAGAATTGCAGAAACGCTGTGTATACTCCAGAACTGAAGTACGTATGCATTGCAGGAAGGTACATCTCATCACCTTGCTCTCTCTGTTTTTTTTTTTTTTTTTTTTTTTTTTTTTAATCCTAAAATAGTTAGAATCTCTGGTTAGCTGCTTCCTTTTTGTATGTTCATGTAAAAGCAAAGTGATTAGCTAAATGTCACTATAAGATACTACAATACAGAGATTGATGCGATTGGACGAATCTTGCCGTGAAAATTTTAGGGGTTCATCACATGGATGGTGCTGACATTCTGTTCTCCAAGGATTCCTTTCATAGTATTTTTTTTACTCTTGTTGCTGTTCGCTTATTTGGAAAGTTTTGTTGTATAAGGCACCTGGAAGACTGGCTAGAACTTACTATCCTACAGAATAATTACCTTTCTCAAAGACTTTGCGACCAAAGATGTCTCTTGTTCTCCATCTTTCTTGATGAGCCTGAATTTGAGAAAACCTTTCCCATATCCTTCTAGCATTTTCTAAGAGAAAGTTCTAGTCTATCCAGCTAGAGAATTTATCTTATTGTATTAACAGAGTTCTTGGGTTGAAAAAAGAAAAGGGGGAGCTCATTATCTAATTTCAGCTGTGGAGTAGAAATAAGTTTTTAGTGCATGCACCTATGTTAGGATGTATGAGAATAGTGGTTTGTTTGTGTATGTTTGTCATGCCTCTTTTTCAGTTCTGCCAACAGCCAGTATGTGCATTATGCACTTCTGGAGGAAATTACTTGCTGCTCAATATTATGATCTGTTTCACAACTATGAGCAAAGTAATGTGCCCCCTAAAGTCATCTAAATATTGTGTGATTCAGATCAGATATATAGACATTTCTCTAGTGAGAGCAGATCTTTACTGCTAAGCCTCTTGATTTTCCTTTTGGAATCCTTCATTTGGAAACAAAAGCGAGGAGTCCTCTTGTCATGGTGCAAAAGTAAAGAGCTAAACATATTGAACAGATTCCCTGGAAATGTTACTCTTACGTGCTTATCTAATGGCCAACCAACAGGGACAGGAAATCCGCTGAGTCATGCAATTTAAATTTTTTTAAAGATAAAAAGAATCTGAAGAGTGCTAGCACCCAGAAAAGCACCATGTGGAGTGCAGAATTGAGTATTGTGTGGGTTGGAACATTATCTCTCCACTTGATGAGTATGAGACTCATGTAGCAATTTATTAGCATCTGAGATTTGGACTCTAAACTGACAGTGCTAAGTCCAGGTATATACAAGGTGCTCGTATATTCGGTGGCTCAGAAATTAATGTTGTGTCTGCAATGCCAGTTGATGGAGATCAATTGATTTCTGAGGTTGCTATTGCCAATGATGTAGAAAGTTCAACATCAAACGCCTCCACTTGGCGTGCCCGTTTTGTTGGGCAGGGGTACAAGCAGGTAAAACTAATTTTGGTGCCTTGAACCATTCATCTCTGGAATAACTTGTGGAGGAATCCATCAGAATTTTTATTCAAGTTCTTCTTCAGGCCTATTTCTGAAACTTGGCACGATAGATAGACATAGTGGAGCTATATGTTGCTAGGGAGTGGTTGAAATTATTGCATTTGAGCAGGTATGCGGGCAAGCAGATGTATGGGGAGATGGAGTTGTGCCAGAAGTATCAGCTCATTTGGAGGGTGCGCTTAACATCAGCTTAGATGGGGTTTATCATTCGCCCGTCGGTTCTGATGATGTATCCAGACCATGGTATGGTTCTCCAGCTATTGTCGAAAAATGGATAGAGCACCTCCTCAGTTGAATTTAATCCCATCAATTGAGGAAAATAGGCAAAGAAAGCCTCCACATAAATTTAGGACAACTCTAGATATGATTTATTATTGATGTTAACTGACTGCTTGGGTCACTTAATTTTCTGTGATAGCTGCGGGTGTGTTATCTCATATATCCATTATTTGTATATCACAGTGTGGCATGGGAGGTTTTTCTTTGTTGAAATGGGGCAACTACCATATGGTCAGTTGTCATTTCAATGCTTCTGTTGTTGACCTATTTGTTGTTGGTTAGAATTCTAGTCAAGCTGAAACTGGCATTATGAGGAAGCAAATTCCTATTCCAGGAAATCGCTATCAAAAGATCCGTGAAATGCTGCCTTCACAAAGCTTGGTTTTGGGGCTTGTCTTACCAGGTCTTTTGGAATTGATATGCCTGTTGTGTGATTATGTTTACTTTATAAATAACCAAAAAGAAAGAAGAAAAACAAAAAGGGAGCAAAAACTAAGAGGCTCGTCCTAAAGAACTTTGGGTGTCTAGTTTAAGTCGGGAGTCAATTGCATTGCAGTAATTTTAATTTCGGTTTCTAGCAGAATGCAGAAGAAATACAAATTTGTGATCTCGCTATGACAATGGAGGCCGTCATTCTTTAGGATTCAAGACGCGTATGCAGCTTCATTTCCAAATCCGGTGGAGTTAGGGTGACAATCCTGAGATTAAGGGGTGATACGGGAAGATTTCTCATATATTTATAGATTGCGCTCACAAGGATGTCTTTGGTTCGTCCTCTTTTTTTTTTTTTTTTATTGACATAGTCACCTCGCTTTGTAGGCATAAGCAAATAACCATTGTTAGTCAATGTCAGCGCACCTCTTTGGAAATTCTTTTGGAGACTTACAGCAGCACCTTACACAACTCTGATGATAATTCGCATCATTCTGTTTTACTTGTCTTAAGTTAAACAAGTGGATCAAAATAACAGGAAGCAATCAGTGCAGAAAACAGAGAAAAGAGAACATGAACTAAGTGCACAATGTTCAATGTATTCACAATTTTATTTCTCTAAGAACACAAAGATCGACGATGTGAATTTGGGCATGTACAATCATCACCGAACCAAATTCTTGGTTGAGGATATCTCAAGAAATCAAAGTTGTAATCACTATCGACAGGAGTATACAATTCAACCAGAATTCTCCGATATCTAACAAAGTCAACCTATGTTGGCTAAGTACTTACAAAACTCATGGGAAGCAAAATTATGCAATGAAGCTCGTTTATCCTAAGTATCCAACTGACTGCGACACAATGGGCAAGAGTTACTACCCTCCAACCACTTAATGATGCACCGGCGGTGGAATACGTGGGAACAAGGGAGTTCGGTGACCTTTTCCGCCCTGCGAAAATCTTCCAAACATATCGAACAGCAATCCCCGTTTTCAGCAGCATAGACCTTCTCCTTCAGCCCAAGAATGGCCGACTTTGACGCGCCCCTCCTCATGACACGACCCGGTTCTGACTCGGGTTGCCCCATTACCCCATGCATAACCGAGTCCCCCACTTCTGAGATTTCTATCGTCATGTCTAGATTCGCCGTCACACGGACGCCATGTGGATGAAGCCTAGACAAATTACGGGCGGCTTCCAAAATCCGCATCGCGAAGGAGGACTGGTCCCGATGGTCGACGCCGAACTGGTTGAGCATATGTCCGATGTGGACGCTGGTTTGCTCCGGCAAACGAAGAAAACCCGGTGGAAGGACGATCCTTCTCGTTGCTACGACAGCGGGGTCCCCGGCGTTGTGGAGGACCAATCGCTGTCTGAGAAACAGATTCACGACAGCCGAAGGGTCGTCACTGGTCCGGGGTGTCCCCGTCAAGCTTAGATCCCAATGACGATGCACGGAAGGCATGATTTCCGGGAACGAAATCAAGGAATTCTCTTATCAGAAGATCTCGGCACGATCAGAAGATGGAAACAAACAAGCCAGAGATTGCGAGGAAGAAGTTGGTGGGTATTTGCAAAAGTTCCAGTTTCCGTCGGGAAGGCGAGAGCACGCTTAAATATATAGCCGTTGTTCTTCGTCGATCTTTGTTTCCTGTTTTGATGCGGCCGAATCTACAATTATAATAAGAATAATTAAACAGGAAAGAAAGCGGGGAGAACCATAAAGGGCTTCGGAGAATGAGGCCTTTATTCTTTTATGGGCTTACGTGAACTAGGCCGACGGGTTTATATGATCTATTTTTATTATTTTTTTCCCTATTTCTATAAGAACGAAAATTTGAATTGTTAAAATCCAGGTATGAACGTTACGAACAGAAAAAGAGTGAAAATCGCTACTATGATCTATTTTTGTTTTTACTTTAATTTTTTTCTTTTTTCTTTTCCCATCTTATTCCACTTTCGAATGGGTTTAGACTGTCACGAGCTCTGATTTGTTAAGGCGCGTATGAAATCATTTACATTCCGAAATAGTTTCGGAATAGAAATAGATTTTTTTTTTTTTTTCTAGTTACGGATGAGTTTCTAAGCAAAAATAACCGTTTGATAACGACACAAAATTTCTATTCTAAAAATAGAAATTCGTTTGATAACGATACAAAATTTATTTCTTTTAGACGGCGGCGGCATGGCGGCCGGCGGCCGGCGGCGGCAATGAACGATGAAGATTTTTTTTTTATTTCTCATTTCTATTCCAGAAATAAAAAAATATAAAATTTCTATTTCTGATTTCTAGTCCAAACCTATTTATGGAACAATAATCTATTTCAGAAATAGAAAAGTGAAATAATCTTATCAAACGGATTTCTATTCCGGAATTGTTTCGGAATAGAAAAACTATTTCGAAAGAGAAATAACTGCTTGTCATGCGCGCCCTTACTTTTCACGTCAAGTTCCCCCTTCATCATTGTTTGCCTCGTGGAGGAGCTCCCTAGATGTCACTCTCTCCGGAAGATGAGCTTTGAGCTTAATTCTTGCTGCTGACTAGCTCTAAAAAGGTGGCCGACCCTAGCCAGGTAAATTATCTGGCCTCTTTAGCCTAGATTAGTTTTCTCTCAGGGGCTCTTAACCAAATTCTTGTCCAAATCTTGTCTCCCAAAATGGATGTGTTGCCGGCATTTGGGTGCATGAAAAGGCGTAACTAAGCAAAGTAAGATTTATAGAACTTTCCGAGCATTTTCTCTTGTAACTGTGGCGCGTTTCAAAAGAAAAACTCAGTAGCCCAGTTTAATGTGCCAAAATTATTAACATCTTAATGAAACCAATACCCTGCTGTAAGTGCTTACGAAAAGAGAATGTCATCGTCGATCTTTTTTCTTTTGCCCCTTATTATTTACCTAGTTGTCCATAGCACTTATCTAGCCCCCTGCAAAATGCTACGGTTATAAAGTCAAAGATCATTTACTAAGATTTATCTTCATTCAGAATAGGGTTAATGCCCTGAAAAACCTCAAACTGATACACTTGTGATAAATTTATCTCAAACTATATTTTTTTTTTACTGTGAAAAACCTCAAACTGGTACACATGTGATAAATTTACCCGATTGACCATAAAAAATCCTAAAATGATACATTTATGACAAATTTACGTCAAACTAATTTATTTGATCGCAAAAAACCAAAAATTGATAAATTTACGACAAATTTACCTTCCCCTAAATTGAATTAATACTAAAAAATCACAAAAATTGTAAACTATGATAAATACAGCGTAAAATCTCAAATTGGTATACCAGTCAATTGTCACGTGTCATTTAACTTAATAATTTGACAGTAAAATTTAACGAAAATTAATAGAGGGTAAATTTGTTATAAGTGTACCAGTTTGAAATAAATATGTCAAAAATATATCAGTTTGGGGTTTTTTCCGGGTATTAACCATTTAAAATATGCGAGCAGGAAAATTTATTAGGGTTAAAGACAAGGACAGCCTGTCTTAATCACCAGACTGGAGGTAGGTATACAATCTCTAATGAGCTTATGTAAAATGAGCACCCACATTATGGTTTTTCCTTCTCATTACTTGTTACTAAGTTTATTTATTTATTTATTACCTTACTGGTCAGCTGAAAGACGAGTTCTTCCTCTTCATTTCCCTACTACTAGACTAGTGTGAGGAATAAAATGCTCATGGGTACAATCTCATCACATGTGTATAAAAGTCAGAAACTTTCGACAACCTTTGCTTATTTATGCAAGCTTCCTAAAGAAAGGCATAGCATCATTAAATAAAAATTCTCAATGTACATAACGCGAAAGTGAAATAAAATAGAATATCTCTGAGGGCACAGTGTAATTAAGTTAGTAAATTCATATTGCTTCAATAAATTTGCTTCTTTTTTCCTTTGAATTTGATGCAAGGACCACATATTAACAATTGCAATCAAACATGTAGAAGTATGTGACAACCCACGCATAAGCTTTGAGCCCTTTTACATTAAAGCCTTGATTTCTAGGTAGGCTGGATGAGCCGGGCATTGATACTTTCCTGTTTGGTCAAGTCCATCTGTCTACCAAATGCTTTGCCCTTTTTTACGAGGCATATCACCAATAGGAATTGTGCAGTATCATCTATTTAAGAAGCCATTACTTTGTCTAGCTCAACCCTTTGATCTCAGTGCTCGATCAATTTCAACAATCAACTGCAATGCTGAAACACTCTGTGGCCATCGTTCTCGTTGCTCTCGTTTGTGCTCCAGCCAGAATGAAGTCCAAATATGCACTTCACTTTTGATGTTTGGTTGATTCCAAACATACATCTTCCTTTTGATGAAGCAATGAGTGATTGCAACACCAACTAGCTCGATGGTGTGGATAGAACTTGCGAGAAACTACAAGCCTACGCCATCATCTCGTCTACTGTGTATTGATATCATCTGTAATAGAGTGGCTATGTTTTCATAGAGGCAAAGAGTTCGACAAATGAAGAAACGCCACACGGCATTTGAACTTTACAGGAATGGTCTCATTACCAAATGGTCCGCAACATTGATCGATGGAGTTCAAAGTATTATAATGCTTCAAGTAGTATGACTTCTCTTGGTCCCAATAAGGATTATTAGGAAAAATGTAGCTGAAAGAAGTGCACTCCTGTACACCGGGGGGGGTGGTGGTGGTGTGGGGTATCATCATTCTTTTGCAACACATAAGCCTATCATTCGATTTAGCAATCACAAGCAGCCATTTCTGTCTCATCCTCACATAAAGGAAAATATTCCCCGGTAGTTTTGCAGTTTGAAGCATCAAGTGCAATGACTTCCGTAACCTGAAGCAACAAGTGATCTACTTGAACTAATGAACGAAGTTAAGCAAAGCATATGTAGCTGTTGCAGAACATAGAAGAAAGATTCGATTATCATTTCCAAAACCACTTTTTTATTGCACATTTGTATATGTGAAAACAAGAGTGAAATTATGAACAAAGAAAGAGGTTCAGCTTCATGTTTTTATGGCTGTAGTCTACATCTTGCCATACTTTCTCCTAAATGAAATCCTTAGCTATGGCAAACTTAGAAATTGCGCTCAGCAATTTTTTGTGTAATTCTCCAACAAACATAGAGACTCTTGCCATTGGTTCAGTGAACAAGACACCAAGTCAGTTGCACTTGATCCGTTAAACAGAAAACTTTGGTGCATTGGGAGCCTTCAACTGATTTTGATCAACTCCAGGACAACATAGATTTGCTAGCAGGCAATCTCACCCCACGCTATGGACTGTATCCACACAAAAAGGGGCTGCTGTTATACTCCTGGAAACAAGGTCTCAGAGCATCATTCTACATGAACCTCTACTAATAGTCACTGTCCCTCTAACCCAGCCATTGCTACTTCAACAACAGTTGTTTACCTTATTTCTCAGGATTCATGTAAGCAGCATAATTCCTTGTTTAAAGTTTTTGATTTAGATCATACACAATGAACTGAAACAACAGCTTATATGGTGTCTCTTTTTTACATGCAGCCTGGTATGCTTGCCTATATTCAGCCTGTTAGAAGACCGTCTAGCTGCATGAGGCGTGGAAGCACAAATGGAGGATAAGATAGAAACAGTAGAAATCATGTTGCTCCAGAGAATTTTACTCTTTTTTCCCACCATTGTGGTCCGACGATTGTAAGAGTAGTCTAGAAATGGGACTTCACTACTCACTATACCTACATATTCCAAATAAACATCTAGTCCGTGAGTGTTAGAGAGTGAACTATATTTACTGTGATGACATGGGAAGATTTTTCACATATTATAGGATATGCTCAAGGATGTCTTTGTTTATTTCTGAAGCATCATGATTTTTTAACTAAGTTGGCACTTGTCATTTTGTTTCTGCGTTGTTTGTTTTCCTCGACCCAGTTCCCCCATCCGTTTCATTAACTTAGCCCTTTCTCCTTTTGAACAAAAGTGCCGATCTTTTGATTTTCTTTTGCTTTCTGTACAGCCCATCTGAGCCACTTCGGCCCCACCACTGATTCCTCTTCTGTTCTTTCTCTTTTCATTGACATAGTCAACTCCGTTTCTAGGCATAAGCAAATAAGCATCGTTAGTTAATGTCAGCGCGCCTCTTTGGAATTTCCTTTGGAGACTAACTACAGCAAGACCTTAGACAACTCAGATGATGATTCACGTTGTTCTGTTTTATTTAGTCTTGTCTTAAGTTCAGACATGCGGATCAAATTAACAGGAAGAAACCAGTGCAGAAAACAAAGAAAAGAGAACATGAACTAAGTGCACAATGTTCAATGTATTCACAATTTTATTTTTCTAAGAACAAGAATATCGACAATGCGAATTTGGGCATGTACAATCATCACCGAACCAAATTATTGGTTGAGAATATGACAAGAAATCAAAGTAGTCATTACTATTGACAGGAGTAAACAACTCAACCAGAATTCTCTGATATCTAACAAAGTCAACCTACGTTGGCTAAGTACTTACAAAACTCATCGGAAGCAAAATTGCGCAATGAAGCTCATTTATCCTAAGTATCCAGCTGACTGCGACACAGTGGGCAAGAGTTACTACCCTCCAACCACTTAACGATGCACCGGCGGTGGAATACATGGGAACAGGGGAGTTCCGTGACCTTTTCCGCCCTGTGAAAATCTTCCAGACAAATCGAACAGCAATCCCCGCCTTCAGCAGCATAGACCTTCTCCTTCAGCCCAAGAATGGCCGACTTTGACGCACCCCTCCTCACGACACCACCCGGTTCTGAGTCGGGTTGCTCCATTACCCCATGCATAACCGAGTCCCCCACTTCTGAGATTTCTAAGATCCTCAGGTCTAGAATCGCCGTCAGACGGACACCATGTGGATGAAGCCTAGACAAATTACGGGCGGCTTCCAAAATCCGCATCGCGAAGGAGGACTGGTCCCGATGGTGGACGCCGAACTGGTTGAGCATATGTCCGATGGGGACGCTGGTCTCCGCCGGCAATTGAAGAAAACCCGGTGGAAGGACGATCCTGGTCCCTGCTACAACAGCGGGGTCCCCGCGCGTCATCGTGGCGCTACCGAGGTCGCGGAGGACCAGTCGCTGTCTGACAAACAGATTCACGACAGCCGAAGGGTCGTCGCTAGTCCGGGTTGTCCCGGTCAAGCTTAGATCCCAAAAACCATGCACGGAAGGCATGATTTCCAAGAACGAAAGCAAGGAATTCTCTCTTATCAGAAGATCTCGGCACGATCAGAAGATGGAAACAAACAAGCCAGAGATTGCGAGGAAGAAGTTGGTGGGTATTTGCAGAAGTTCCAGTTTCCGTCGGGAAGGCGAGAGCACGCTTAAATATATAGCCGTTGTTCTTCGTTGATCTTTGTTTCCTGTTTTGATGCGGCCGAATTTACATTATGATAAGAATAATTAAACAGGAAAGAAAGCAGGGAGACTCTAAAAATTTGAATTGTTAAAATCCAGGTATCAACGTTACGAACAGAATATTTACCCTTTACCAAAAAAAAAAAAAAAAAAAAAAAAAAACGTTACGAACAGAAAAAAGAGCGAAAATCTCTACTATGATCTATTTTTATTTTTACTTTAATTTTTTTTTTACTTTCTTTTTATTTTTTTCTTTTCCCATATTCTTCCACCTTCGAAATGAATCAGCCTACCACGAGCTCTCGTCCGTCACATTTCGAGTTGGGTTCTCCCTTTGCCATCGTTTGCCTCGTGGGGGCAGCTCTGCTACTTCTCCGTTCCATATGCCGGCATCTCCTTCTAGTGTGAGCGCAAATTTGTCCTTGTTTAGGGCACTTGTGCCTCGAGCGAGGTCAAACTCACTCGCCAGCCTCGCCTTGGTGAGCTCGAGCCTCTCGACCTACATCGACAGTCGCCAAGCCTCGGCAACCAATAGAGGAGGAAGAAAGAAAATAAAAAAACAAAAAATTATGTGAAAAATCAATTTTTAACTTGAGATAAAGTAATAAAATTGAAATTATTTTTTCAAATATGATCCAAATATTAAAAAATGTGTTCAGTCATAATTATCAAATAAAGCAAAACTAATCATTTTTCTGAAAAATGTTTTATCGAAAAGTAAGTTTTACACTTGGCCAATATTAACAGGAACTTCCGTAGGGTAAGCCAATAGCATCTAAATTATTTAGGTTCAGCCTTAAAAACTGGCAATTCCATAAAATGACATCTAAGCCGCGAATACCACGACTGTTGAAAGTCCTTCACACGAAACTCATCGGAATCAAACTCTGCTGCCTTCTTAATTTTCTCAATTAGAAGGAATCGGCTGACAACACTTCTAGTGCCACAATTTTATACAAGCATCAAAGCAACCACCTGATTGAAAGTGCGCACGAAGGCGTTCAGATATTTCCAACTTACCATTTCATGAGACCCGGCAAAAACGAATTTGGACCCGACAATCCACCCTAACCATCTCTGAAAAACAGGGTATGGATGTACCTTTTTCTCAACATGCGAAACAACCCAAGTTAACCTGCCTTGACCCTTAAATTTTCGGCTTCAGTCGAGTCGACCTGTCCTAACCTTGTTTGAACCAGCATGAGAATAAGCTTCATTTTATCTTTCAGTTGCTTACAAATTTGAAATGGTAAAAGTTACACATTATGCAGTCTTGTTTAAAGAAGAAAAAAATAAAGGTAGACAACAAGATCTTCCATCAGGAGACTGAAGCCCCTCCTCTATGCGCCATTCTCCACGGCCATTTGGGAAAGACCCTGATTCTGCAACAGTTTCTCTATGATACTCTTCAAGGCTGGTGCACTAGCCGTGCATCGCTGATCCACAAAACACGATCTACCTTCTTCAGCCGCCCTGCAAAGCTGAGGGTCCAGCGGTACCTTACCAAGAAAAGGTACCTCCATCTCCCTGCACATTTTCGCCGCACCACCGCCGCTACTGTCAAACACTTCACTCAAAGCAATTAAATTCAGCAACTCAGGTGCCTTGTCTCTCATATATTGCAATGCCCACTCAGTGACATCATTCTGTTCACCCGTTTCTGTGATCTTTGTGAAGCGGAAATCAGTCAAGGGCTGAGCCAAGCCACTCATGTTTTCCACAACCCCAAGAACAGGAACTCCCACTTTCTTGCAAAAACTGACCTCCTTCCTCACATCAATCAATGAAACCTGTTGCGGGGTTGTGACTATAATTGCACCATCCAAGCCAGTTGCCTGAAGACATTGAACAATTGAGATGTGCTCATCAGAGGTGCCGGGTGGTGCATCAACCACTAACACATCAAGTTCTCCCCAGTACACATCCTTCAGGAATTGCTTGATCAGCCCATTCTTACGTGGCCCCCTCCAAATGACAGCTTCATCAGGATTTGGGAGCATGAAGCCAATGGACATAACACCAAGGTTGGACTCGACATACACAGGAGACCACCCGAGATTGCTCTGGTGGATCTCTTGACCTTCAAGACCAAGCATCTTTGGGATGCTTGGACCGCAGATATCTATATCGAGCAGACCAACCTGGAGATCTAAGGCAGCTAATGCGAACGAAAGCTGTGCTGAAAATGTACTTTTACCAACTCCACCCTTGCCTGATAAGACCAGGATCTTATGCTTGACAGTAGCCATTCTTTCAGCTATTGCAACCAAGTCTGGCAGATAAGAGAAATGCAGGGTATTAACACTAGGTTTCTGGAGACCAAAGCCTCAGTCCGGCCAACCATAAAAGGGTGGATATGAATGCAAAGAAATATTTCTTTGATTTCAAACACAGCAATTAGTGATGGTTTGTGGGGGCAAAAAATGCATTTTAAACAATTATAGCATAGAAAAACAGTGCAACTTGAATGTAACCAGTAATCGCATCACAGAGGAAACAAAGCTCAGGGGACAGCATCCCTCATTTTAATCAGTCAAATCACACGGCAGTCATCTTTTTGCATCACATCTTTGTCTGGATTCAATGTTCTTTTTGGCTTCACCATGACAGTAACATAATGTCAAAAGGAAAATAATTCCCAAGAAAAGATTCCTTATATAATCTCAAATTCCATTCAAACAAGTGTACGGGTCTTAGATTCTGTTTCATGCTGCAATCCTGCCAAGTGCATATTGAACTTTTATATAGAAAAGCGGTCACACTAGAGCTCTATCATGGATTTGTCTGACAATGACAGAGCATAAACCAATGCCCAATGGGCCAATGACACGAGCTTCCCCAGCTGCAATTCCCATATATAGGCAAACATATATTTGGGATGTGCCCAAGGTCCCAGGACGACTTCAAAAGAGAAGAAGTTGACTGCTACCTTAATAAAGACATGGCTCCAATGTCAACAGGTACATGGTGACAGCAACAGAAATGTGTAATAGCAGTACCGTGGGAGTCAT
This sequence comes from Eucalyptus erythrocorys, assembly GCA_014182555.1. Taxonomy (NCBI): domain Eukaryota; kingdom Viridiplantae; phylum Streptophyta; class Magnoliopsida; order Myrtales; family Myrtaceae; genus Eucalyptus; species Eucalyptus erythrocorys. The sequence continues at coordinate 29,264,521 of CM024600.1, read as the reverse complement.
CATACATTTATTGAATGCCAATTGAAAGTAAAAGAGACTATCGATTTGTCCAACTAAAACGTTTCACGGGGCCATTGAAACAGATGCTTACTTTTTGTCCTAAGGGAAGATTGTTCTAATCAAGAGCAATCGATATTCACACAAATACAAATTTCCCACTACTTAAACATACCTCAAAAAGCACCCTCTCCCCTGTCCTCTCTCCCTTATCTCTATACGAAGAAGTAGCTTCTATCCCTCTGCTCTTCTTTCCCATGAAGACAAGGGATTAATGAAATTTCGACAGCTTAACTATGCAGCTATTAATACATAATTTTTTTTTTTTCTCCAAGACAATCAGATCAAACTCCGCAATAGAAACAGCTAAGAAGGGGTTAAGCGCCGGATCACCATGGTCAACACCGTACGCTATTTTCACAGCGGAAGAACAACAACCGATCCGTTTCCAAAACACGCACCTCCCCACCTCAAGTACCCCAACACCCAACTCATAACCCCGACAAGAAACGAAAAAGAAAACCCAGAAATGCAAAACCCAAGAACGCAAAACGGTCACAAACAGAAGAGGCCGTCAAGCGAGGAACCCCGCTCGACCCAATCGTCGAAGTTCACAATCGAACGGAGCTACAAGATAAGAAAACCTCGCGGCGATTAATCGAAGCGGGAGAGAGAGAGGGGGGGACCTGGGTCGGGACCCTTAGGGGCAGTGGCGCAAGCTTCTTGGTTGGGGCAACCTTGGCAAGCATCGGCCTTTCCGGCCGATTCCGCCAGGGTGCCTGGGCATTCTGCACGGAACGAAAACCTCGAAAATCAACCATCAATCGATCGCATACTCCTTCTCAAGAATCCGGAGAGAGAGAGAGAGAGAGAGAGAGAGTTACGTTCGTTCGCGTTCTCGGGGACGTCGCCGTTCTCCATGGCTGCGAAGAGGCTCCGACGGGAAGAAAGAGAGAAAGGAAGGCTCGAGCGCTCAGGCCACGGCGGCGCGTCGCTCGGTGTTTCGGATTTATACGTTTTCCCCCACGCTCGATTCGAGTCGAGTCGGCGCGGCTCTCCCTGCCCGCAACGACGCCGTTTCCTCCAGAGTCCGAAACAATTTTCGGTGCGGTAACCCGGACCCCACAGAAAATCGTGACGTATACGATGACGTCGCCTGCTTGCTAATCATTTTCTTTTTCGTTTTTTCCTTTCTCCTCTTTTTTTTTTTTTTTTTTTTTCTCTAAATAAAATAAACAATCCGTCCGGCCGGAAAAGGCTGGTGGGTCCCGATGCAAGGAAAATGCGTAAGCAGTTTTTTTTTTTTGGTCAATTCTACTCTATATTTATTCTACACTTACTCGGACTTTTTCTCCGCTCTTTGCGGGGTGTGGGAGTTGAAACTCACTCCCGAAACTTGCGCGTCCCCACCCCATCCCTCCCCGAGAAGGTGGGAGTTTGAACCCTCACCTCCCCCTTTCATGTTGAAAGGATGGCCACTGGGATTCGCCCTAGTAGTTAAATGCCTAAGCAGTTTAGGGAACGGAAATTAAACGGTACCCCATCCTCATGACAAAAGTTTATAATGAAATCTAAAATATATTGTTATCGTGAGTTTACCTTAATTATAATATGAAGGAGCAAAATCGCATATAATAAACTACCCATTTTGATGGTGATTACTTAACTAGAAAGTTTTGACTTGATAATTGAATGTCGTTATTATTTCATACCATCCAATGATAAATCAAAATGATGTTCTATTTATTTGGGTGAATATTGCGTAATATAATTATATCTTCAAGTGATGACAATCGGCAGCAGCGAGTGTTGGCAAGCAATAACGAGAGCGAGCGATGAGAAAAGTTTTTATTTTCTCAATTTTTGTTTCGCAAAAAGAAAATTGAAAAAAACTTTACTTTTAATTTGTGTTCCAAACTTATTTCTAGAGTAAAAATTTGTTCCAAAAATAGAAAAATTAAATCGCATTACTCAACAGATTTCTATTCCAAATTTGTTTATGAAAACAGAAAAATAAAAAAAATAGAATAATTATCATGTGCGTCAAAAGTTGCACAAACCAAATTTATTAAGGTATGTTGAGCTTGCTTGGATTTTGGATTTTCACATTCTTTCTAGTTAGAAAAGAAAAATTCCCATTTGACGATGGTTGAAAAGTCGGCATTTGTATCCTAAGGTTTAGCCAAGAAAAAATGTGAACTATGATTTTGACGTGCAATAATTATTTCATTCTCTTATCTTTAGGTTTCATAATAAATTGTAGACTTAGCAATACGGGACCCTATCATTGGCTCAAAATAACGGGCTATCATTCAAGTGGCCTACTTATCCTTCAACTCCTATCATCAAATGTGTTATTGGATCTTGAAACTTCTTGTCATGCGATCAAATTGTTTAGTTTTTTCTTTTACAGTCACAAAAAGATTGTTGAGGAAGGGTACTGACCTTGAGTGCTTAATTTACTTGCAACACATAAAGAAACTCTGTGATTATGTAAATTGCGTACTTTTTGAGGATAACAACCTGAAACAAGGCTGCTATCAATACAGAGAGTCGTCCTTATTCCGAAAGGGACAATGAAGTCATATCACCATACTAAATAGAAGCAAAATCTTAGTTGTAAAACATGATTTTGAGATAACGTAGGCAAAGGCCAATCTTCATCCACGCTCAGCCAAGTAGTAATCCATCAAAATCATCATAAAAAAGGCTTCAATGAATTGACAATGTCAATGACAAATCGGTACTTAACATCTGCTTTTGATAGACGCTCCATGGCAGTGTTCACGTAATCCATAGGAATAACCTCAATATCCGCGACAATGTTGTGCTTCGCTGCAAAATCAATCATCTCTTGCGTCTCTTTTATCCCTCCAATGCCACTTCCTCCCACCATCTTTCTACCTGTCATTGGTCTTATTTGTTACTATTTTTCGCATTCGTGAAACTCAGAATTAGTCTTCTACTAAAACTAAAATCGTTTCAATTATAAACACCAATTACGAAGGTAGTTTTCTTTTCCAAAGCAATATAGAACACAAAAGACTTGCTTAGACTTACCCATGAGGAGTGGAAAAGCAAGTAGCTCTAGTGGCTTCTCTGGTGCACCAACCATGATGAGCTTTCCATTAGTTTTCAAGAGACCGATCAAAGGCAAAAGAGCATGTATAGCTGAGACTGTGTCAATGATACCATCCATTGTACCCATCGCAAGCTGTAGTCAATAAAAGATAATAACATAAATCTATATTCAGTTAACCTCATTCCTATACATCATCAAAGAAAATAATATGTTGTGACTATAACTTACTTCCATCTCTTCTGTGTTACGGCTAACCAAGAATGCATCAGCTCCCAGATGGTCCATGGCTTCCTTCTTTTTATTGGGTGAGGTACTGATGACGGTCACTTTGAGACCCATGGCCTTAGCAAACTTTACAGCCATATGCCCGAGCCCACCAAGCCCAACTACCCCTAAATGCATTCCGGCCTTATCTAGCCTGTAGTACTTCAATGGACTGTAGACAGTGATCCCGGCACAGAGGAGAGGAGCACTACCATCAAGAGGCAAATTGTCGGGGATTTTGATCACGAAGTGTTCGTCTGATACCATGATGTCTGAATAGCCACCATGGGTGGTGGTTCCATCGTAGTACTTTGCACCATAGGTCAAGATCATTTTGGGACAGTAATTCTCAAGATCCTCTTTGCAATTTGCACAAGAGCGACATGATCCGACCATACACCCAACACCCACTTTGTCCCCAACCTTAAATTTCGTCACTTTGGTGCCTACTTCGGTGACCATACCTACAACCTCATGCCTGCATACAATGGTCAATCCGTGTCATTATTGGCTTAAAAATGTATTATTTATCTAAGAGAATTGAAAGGGATGATGTTTTTGAAAACTCATACCCGGGCACGACAGGATAAGAAGTTATTCCCCATTCGTTCTTGATATTATGGAGATCGGAATGACATATACCGCAATACAATACCTTAAAAGTTACATCATTTTCTCCGGTGGCCCTATAAAACATAAAATCAGTGAATTTGAAAAGAAAGATGTTCCTCTCTGTTGAATTTTTAGGTGCACCACCCAAAATAAGAATCAACGAAAAGAAAAAGAAAACCAAAAGATGTTACCTTCTTGAGAACCTAAAGGGAGAGAGATGCCCTGTAGTATCTCTGGCTGCCCATCCAAAAGCCTTCACTGGATGTTCATTCTCTGTGGACATTGCCATTTCACTGAGCTTGACGAGCACGGCTTAAATCTCAAACTGGAAGAGAACTGCGTTATCTGTGTGTTTTGAGATGCGAAGAGAACGCTGATGAGAGGGGGCCGAGTAGCGTTGGTATATATATAGGGCTTGAGAAGGTACTGGAACCGGTGGTGATGACGCACTTGGTGAGGAGAAAATATTCAGTGCTCACTTACTGCCACGTCATATGATGACGTGGCACGCATTTTTTACCGAAGCCCAATTACAGCTCGACATGTGTAAATGACCTGGACAAATATAAAAAATAAAAAATCTAGCTGGAATTTTCTCTCTCTTCCTCTCTCTCTTCCCCATATCCGCCGTTCACAGCCGCCGACGACCACCGGCAAGCTCCCCCATCTCCTCCATTCACAACCACCGACGACCGCCGGCGAGTTCTTCTCCGTCCTCAGCCGCTCATCCACGCCCCCACCATCTCGTTGTCCTCGTTAGATTCATCCAAATTTCCAGATCCGTGGAGAGTAAATCAACCTCTTCATCTTCGCTCGCGGCCAAAGCTCGACGGGGGTTTAGATGACGTGGACCATGGAGCCTTGGCCGCGAGAACCCAGATTTTCAAATTTATGGAGCCTTGGCCGCGAGCGGTTTAGACGACGCCAACGGAGCCTTGCCGCAAGCGCCCAGACTTCCAGATCTGGAGCCCCAAAAGACATTGCACTGGGATCCTTCTCACCACCCGGCCACCTCCACCTCGTATTGCTGCAACAATCGACTTGAACAGCAGAGAGAAGATGAACCCAGATCTGTACTTTTTTTTTTTTTTTTCATGGTCTGCTGGATGTCTGCTTGGAGAATAAAAAATTAGGGAGATTTATTATTTTTGCTCCGTCCTGTGAAAATCCCCTTCCACGGAACGTATAGGTTCCAAGGGGAAATCCTGCCTTCCCCATGCTTTCCTTGCTAGTGTTGTTCTTGCTTCGTGTGCTCATGGCTCCAGATCTAGCCAGACGAGCCACCGCGAGCAATGTGTGCTCGTTGGTAGCGCAGCTGCGAGCCGCCACGACAACAGACGGAGTGGCTCGGCCATGGTCACCGGTGGAGTGGCTCAGCCATGGCTTCCGGCGGAGTCGTCGGCGCTCGCGAAATTCTGGAAATCCGAGACCCATGGCCACCGGCGAAGTGCTGGGAACGGAGTAGAAGAGAGAGAAAAAAGGAGTGAGTTTTTTTATTTTTTATTTTATGTCCACGTCATCAACAGGTGGCAATTTGTGATTGGCTTTCAGTAAAAAATGCGTGCCACGTCATCATATGACGTGGCAGTAAGCGAGCACTGAATATTTTCTCCTTGGTGAGCGAACTGAACCCGGTAGTGCGCGTCAGTATACATGTAGGGCTCGAGAAGATACAGGAAGAGGCGGTGATGGTGATGACGTGCTTAGTGAGCGAATTGAACTGGACGTTGTGCGTCATCATCCATTCCCGTTTGTCTGACCAGTAAACCATTGCGCGAAAGTGCTCTCTTTCTGCTCGGGTCTGCTCTGCCGGCTGGCTGCCCAAGAAGATAATATATAAAATCTTGTAGGCGTCCTTTTTTCACAGTTATTTAAAGCATTCCCATACCAATTAATTAATGGATGAAAGTTTAGCGTTGTCTGTGACGTGCCAGATTCGGCCACGTTAAATCCAGAGACTATTTTTTTACTTATTTCAGATATAAAATTCTATACCTTAAAATATTCCAACAAAAGGTAAGAAATTCCACAAAAACCAAAAAGATGAATTTTGGAAAATCGGTATTTTTTTGCAAGAAAATTGTCTAAAATATGATAATTTCTTTCCAATATTAAGGACAATACACCAGATATCAAACAATGGTGTATATTAATAATAGCTTACTCTAGTATTCTATAATAACACTTGGCCAATAGACCCAGGCTTCTGCACACGCCCCTCTTGGTAGAGATTACGGTCTTTGTGTCACCACAAATCTCTCAACCCGCTTCTTGGATCATAAGCGATGGTATTCGGACATTGTTTAGATGTTACAATGTAAAATAGCACCAACGTTGACACATAACATGTTTACACATCGTTTTCTAAAAAAATAGAGAATTTCAACACATTGAGACATATTATATATTAAACATGTATTTTTATATTTACATGACAAATTATAATTTTTATGATTATTTTAATCAAATTAAAAATAAATAATTAAAAGAGCCTAGAATAAATTTACATAAAAAATATTAATACATCACCTGTTAATATCATTTATTGTTTCAATTTGAAAAATTCAACTTCACTTAAATAATCCAAAAACTTATCCATATTCTAGATTTGCATGTCGAGTGTGTAAAAAGAAAAGAGAAAAAACAAACTTTTGAGTGAATTGTTTGTTATGGGAAGTAAGAGTTAGAAGAAAATAGAATATCATATTTTTTTCTTTTTTTATTTTCTATTTTCTTACATATTTGACCATCTATTTATTGAAAATTTTAAAATTGACCCTATACGTGTAGAAATTTCGAACTCTCATATCAAAATTCTAATTCGTGTGTCAAAAAGTGTCGAAAGAATTGATTGAGTGCCGAGGAGATAATCAAGTATCGAATTTTTTGAAATATGTTGACTGATTGTCGAAAAGCATTGAAAAATGTCGGAGAGTTTTGAACGTTTATTGAAATATCCAACATAATAAAAAAATTATTGAAGAATGTCAGTGTTTCTTAAGCTGCGCTATAGCTCACATGCGTGACTTCTTTAATCTTAAACAATTTCCACATTTCAGTGCCTCTTCATCTCTATCGATTATGACATAGACGTGACTTCTGGAGACTTTCTGGATCGGACATAATGAAGTCCGACACGCAAGCTCGGGATAAAAAAGCAACATAGCGCCCGGTCAAATGGCCTTAACCTTTGAACCGGGAGGAGAATGTCATTTCGGAAAACTCTTTTGCGAGCACTAGCTAGCTCCCTCCATCCCTCATCACATGCGATTCTCTAATTTGTGGTCACGGTGGCATTGGGGAGCTGGATGATGCTCATAGGCTGCTTAAAATGATGGAAGAAAGTGGTCTAGCTCCTGATGTTGAGGAGTTTGTTGCGATAGGGCGAGCGATTGAACAATAATATAGACAGAAAAAGAAAATAAATCTACATCGGATTTACGTGGTTCAATCATAAAAACTTACGTTCACGGGGAGAGCAGCAATGAATTTCACTATAGATCAAGCAATACAATGAGATTACACACTTGAGTCACTCAAATACTCTCTCGGTGTTTTCCAAATCCTAATTACACTAAATACACCAATCTTTCTTGGATGTAAATCGCGAATAAGCTTTGCCGCACGAGAAACACGAAAACCCAAGGCCAAGCACCTAGCGCCTATGAACGATGTTTCACAAAATGAACACCCACAGCACTCCGAGTAAACGGCGCTTCAATATGTGGCTTCGCTCCTCTTACGTACGATTCCCACTTCAGCAACTTGTACGCAGGACGTGCGACTCTTGCTTCATTCTACGTAGGGCTTCAGCGAAGGAAAGGAAAACTGCAGCTAAATTCCCTTTTTTACGTGTGCCCAAAAAAGGGAAATAATTGGCCTAAGCCCACCAGCACTCCTTGCTTCACGTTGGATGTGTGTGTGCCTAAGGTCAAACTTTTGACCTTGGACCCACCACTTTCCTCTCTCTCTCTCTCTCTCTCTCATGTGAGTAGAGGACTCCTTCACGCGGCTTTTGTTCTTCCACGTGCGGCAGGGACTTCATCTACGTGAGGGGACTTCATGGCTTTGTTCTTCTTCAATTCGGATTCTACAGGCTTCGAAGCAAAGAACTGTACTCCCTTTTATTTTTATCCAAGCGAATCGCGTTTCTGTAAACACTCAAAATCGAAACATAATTTAAAAATCTCCACCTTGGCTCGATGTTTGAGCCAAATTACAATCGCTTCGCAAAAATTCAAATTCGACCACTATTTTTCCATAGCCCCTGATGGACTCAACTGTCACAGATATTATTCAAGTCCAAGTTTCGCTTGAATTTCGTCATAATCGAGGACCTCATCAGAATACCAACTTCACATGCACTTTTAACTGCTCTGCAAGGATTTTCTGACACAACCTCCTTAACTGTAGATAAAATAAAACCCTTATTGCATCCATATCTGTCAGGAGATCGAATACATACCTTGTCAATATCAGCAGTTACAACAACCGTTGGCTCTATAGACTCCACTTTGCTACGAGCACCATCTGTGTTGATTACTTTGCTAGTACCTGTATACGCTACCTCAAGAGTTTCTGGTTGCAACTCCATTTCAAGCTGAACATTGTCTAGATCTGTATTAACATTACCACATACACTCCTAGCCAGAAGTATCGTAGACTTGTCAAAGGTAACTTCTCTACTGTTAACAGGTGAATTTATATCCGGGCACCACAACTAATCATCGCGCTCACCTTGTGCATAGCCATAGAATATGCACCTTACCCTTCCATCGAGCTTACCATCACTCACTCAAAAATAACACGGGCAACCAAACATTCTAAAAATAGAATAACTAGCAAAGTTACCTGACCATACTTCTTTAGGAGTCTGCCATTCAATAGCAGTTGATGGGGATCTATTCATTAGGCAGCTTATCGTACTAAGCACATCAGCTAGGATTCTCTTAGCAATACCAGTACCAGATATCATTTTACGGGCTATCTCTAGTAATATTTTGCTCATCAATTCTGCAAATTGTTGTGGTTTACTAGCACTAGTGTGATGTTTCACTATGCTCTCTTTTATGCAGAATTTATTTACCAGCTCCGACCAGAACTCCATGCTATTATCAGTTCGTACATGCTTAATCAACTTACCAGTCTCCGTCTCGATCAAAGTTCTTAACTGTGTGATCCTGACACCAGCATCAAACTTGTGCATCGGCACAAACACCCGAGTCTTCTTTGAGCAGTCCATAGACCCTCGAACAGATGCATCCAACGTCTCTGGGGCGAAACCTGTCATTCTCTCACCTTGAAGTTTATACAGGCCTCCGTGCTTGATTCCTTTCATTATCACCAAGGAACCTCGAACAACCTTCAAAACTCCACCTTCTGAAGAATACCTACAAGCAGCTGAATTTAGGGCACCCAAGGAAATTAAGTTCTTCTTTAACTCTAGATCATGCCTCACTCTAGTCAATGTCCTCACGATACCATCATGCATTCTGATTTTAACATCACCAACACCCACAACATCGCACTCAGCGTTGTTCCCTAATTGGATTTTACCACTACTAGTGCACTGATAGGTGATAAACTGGTTTCTATTTGGTGTGACATGAAAATAACAACCAGAATCCAAAATCCATTCATCAAACGATGAATCTTTAGTGACAGACAAGACATAATCGGCATTATCTGTTACAGTTGCAACATTATCTGCAGAATCAACTATAATTTTCTTACCCTTCTCATTCTTCAGCTAAGGCAATCCCTTCTAAGATGCCCCCTCTTGCCACAGGTCCAACAGACAACATTACCAGTCCTAAATTGAGTATGCCTGTTCATATTAGTACTACTATTACTCACACGTGTTCAAGATCTTCCTATATTTTCACTTACTAAAGCAGCAGATACAAGTTCACCAGATTCTCTTCTACGAATGTCCTTGCTCAGAATCAAATCTCGAACCCCATCAAACGTCAAACTTGTTGACCTAGAGGAATTACTAATAACAATAATAATAGTATTCCATTATTAGGCAATGAGGATAATATAATCAAAGCACGTACCTCATCTTCAAAGTCAATCTCAACTGAATTCAATTGACTAACAATCACATTAAATTTATTGATATGATCTGCAACTGATGCACCTTCGCTCATCTTCAAATTAAACAGACGTCGTATCAAATAGACTTTGTTAATTGCAGAGGGCTTCTCGTATATATCTGATAGGGCTTGCATCAAATTAGCAGTGGTCTTCTCGATTTTAAGTCTGTTGATTATCACTTTTACTTCTTCTGTCGCCATCGATTCGCTATAATGTAGCCAAACCTGGCTTTGATAACAATTATTGCGATAGGGCGAATGATCGAACAACAATATAGACAGAAAAAAAAAAATAAATCAGACATCGGATTTACGCGGTTCAGTCGTAAAGATCTATGTCCACGGGAAGAGCAGCAGCGAATTTCACTATAGATCAAGCAATACAAAGAGATTACATACTCGAGTTACTCAAACACTCTCTCGGTGTTTCCCAAACCCCAATTGCACCCAATACACCAATCTTTCTTGGATGTAAATCACGAATAAGCTTTGCCACACGAGAAACATGAAGACCCAAGGCCAAGCACCCAGTGTCTATGAACGATGTTTCACAAACAGAACACCCACGGCACTCCAAGTAAACGACACTTCAATATGTGGCTTCGCCCCTCTTACGTAAGATTCCCATTTTGGCGGCTTGTACGCAGGACGTGCGACTCTTCTTTTGTTCTATGTAGGGCTTCGGCAAGGAAAGGAAAATTGCAACTAAATTCCTTTTTATACGTGTGCCCAAAAAAAGGAAATAATTGGCTTGGGCCCACCAGCACTCCTTGCTTCACGTTGGACGTGTGTGTGCCCAAGGTCAAATTTTTGACCTTGGGCCCACCACTTTTTTTTTTTCCTTCATGTGAGCAGAGGACTCCTTCACGCGGCTTTTGTTCTTTCACATGCGGCATGGACTTCATCTACATGAGGGGACTTCACGGCTTTGTTCTTCTTCAATTCGGATTCCTCAAGCTTCGAAGCAAAGAACTTTACTCCCTTTTATTTTTATCTAAGCAAATCACGTTTCTATAAACACTCAAAATCGAAACATAATTTAACACTCCTAACGTGGGAAGCTTTTGATTTGTTGCATTCATTGCTTGAGAAAGGTATCAAAGCGTATCAAGTGATCAGTACATCATTAGTTGATGGCTAAGAAGCATTTGATAAAAGCTCTCTACAATGGTAGAGTTTTCTCTCCCCATGGAGCTCCCCTCTATCCCGCATAGGTGATAGCTATTCTCAACCCTAATCTGCCTCTCCTCACCACCCACAGAACCCTCATACCCTCCCGAGCCATTTCTAGCACCCCATCCACCCATCGACAGATTCCCTTCACCCCCACCCAAAACCCTAACATTGAAACCCTAGCAATCGCATCCTTGACCTGAGTGCTGAGATTGGTCTCGGTGGAGTGCGGATCTGACGAGATTGCCTCCACGCCCAGCGCTAGGGGTCAACGCGCCGAAGGGCATCTGGTTCCTCCTGTGTAGAGCTCCCTTCAACCCGATCCCCAACTCATCCCAAACTAGGTACGTCTTCCTATAGTAGACAGAGAATGGACAGTGAAATAGAAAATCAGCTACGGGTGGCAGCCCTATGTAGAATTTTGGGGCAGTTATGGTCAGAGAAGGATGTTGTTACCATCCGTGAAGATGCTCCTGATGAGAAGATCACCGAATGCCAACAAACCCTGTATGGCAAACTGCAGTCGAGGCCTCTAATCAACTTCCAAGCATTCTGTGTCACGATGAAGAAGTCCTGGAAGGTTAACACAGTCCTAATTAATCAGAAGGAACCGGGGTTTTTCACTTTCCTGTTTGAATCAGATGAAGATAAGGAGAGGATTTTGAATTCAGGCCCCTGGTCATATTCAAACAACCTATTGATCCTGAAACAATGCATTCCTGATATACCAGAACATTGTTATGATTTTATGCACTATGACTTCTGGGTGCAGATTCTTGGATTACCCCCGGGATGGATTTTGGAGGAGGTTTATGCTGATGTTGCAGGTATCATAGGACAAGTGAAAGAGATTCACCTAGAGGTACAGGGGAATGTATTTACAAAACCTGGGAAAGCGAGAGTGGAACTGAACCTGGCTGACCTCTTAAAAACGGGTACCCTTGTGCAGATGGGGAACAAAAAACTATGGGTGGACTTCAAATACGAACGGCTCCCCCACTTCTGTTTTTCTTGCGGGAGACTTGGGCACATAGCTGCCAACTGTGAATATTACCCAAGTGAGAACTCGGAAGGGGCAGAAAACAGGGAGAAAAAATATGGCCTATGGTTAAAAGCTGAATCAAGGGAGAAGAGCCCTTACTGGGAGGTTTTTTATGGCACCGTCTTACCTTACCTAGACACTGAGGAGTATGTCCCTGAAACTCCTCTCCAAACCACAGCACAACCCTCCCTCCAGATTGTGGAAGGCCCCAGAGCAGACCCTAATCGCAGCAAGAGAAGGGCATATATTAATTTAGCAGAAGAGACCGGGGGAGAGGGAGCAACTAGCAAGGCAGCAAAAGGGAAACAACCTCTCTACCTGCTCGACTCAAGTATAGCAGGGTATCAGGAAGGAGGGGAGTCACATAAACGGGGATCAAAACAGATTCGAGCCAAAAAACAAAAAAAGAATGATGAGCTAAAGAAGCATAACATAGATGACATGGAATTACTCGAAACACCCATTCACCTGATGAAGGAGGGTATTGACTGAGCTTTGATGGCTAGCCCTAATAAGCCACCGGGGGCACCATGAAAATATTGAGTTGGAACTGTCAGGGGCTGGGCAACCCCCTGACAGTTCGCGAGCTGAGAGCCATAGTGGCTCGAGATAGGCCCTCAGTAATATTCCTAACGGAGACCAAAAACAAAAAATCAGTAGTAGAAAAAATCAGAAAAAGGCTAAACTATGCGCAATATTACCTTGTTGAGCCAATGGGGAGTGCTGGTGGACTTGCTGTCTTGTGGGAGAAGGCGATCAACTTAGGGGTGTGCTACTCTTCAGACCATCTCATCACTCTTGAATGTACTGATCAAAGAACGGTGACGCAGATGAGTATTACTTTTCTTCACGCGCCTTACCGCTACCAAGATAGATTGAGTTTCTGGCAGGAGCTAAGAAGAATCAAGGTATCAATTCACTTACCATGGTTATGCATGGGGGATTTTAATGAGACTCTTTATTCCTGGGAAAAAGAGGGCAGAAGAAATACAGAATACTACAGGATGGCAGCTTTCAGGGAGGTGCTTAACGATTGTTCATTGATGGACTTAGACAGCAAAGGCTGCAAATTCACCTGGTCCAATAACAGGGAGGGGGAGGATTTAGTTAAAAAACGCCTAGACAGAGCAGTTTGCACTATGGAGTGGCGAATTACCTTTCCCAAAGCGGAATGTTATGCCTTACCTGTGGTAGGTTCGGATCATAGTCCTATCCTCTTGAATCTTCACCCTGACCAAGGTAAACGGCGCAAAGAGTTCAAATTTGAAGCATATTGGCTGGGGGAGGAAGAATGCCGAGAGATTGTCAAGCAAGCTTGGGCTAAAGAACAGATCAACTTACCATAGAAGATACAGCACCTCTCGGTAGCCCTGCTAGACTGGAGCAAGCGGAAATTCTCTAATGCGTCACTGCAAATCCAGGAACTGAAGAGGAGACTAACTGAATTGACTAATGGTAACCCTGCAAATTACATCAAAACAGAAATTCAGGGCATACGAGAAGCTATTGATAAACTCGGGAGACAGGAGGAGATGTACTGGGGCATCCGCTCTCGTATCCAATGGCTCAAATGGGGTGACATGAATACTAAATTCTTCCATGCTACGACTGTACAACGTAGACAAATCAACAAACTTACTATGTTGAGACTTGATGATCAACAACGGACCAGGGATCCGCAAGCCATCAAACAGCATGTTGTATCATTCTATCGTGATCTCTATTCATCAGTTGGTCCTCGCAACCTCCACCCGATCCTAAATCAATGTCCACGATTAGTAACAAAAGAAATGAACCAGCATTTAACTGCAGAGATATCAGAAGATGAGGTCAAAACAGCGGTGTAACCAGCTAGGGTCACTGAAGGCGCCAGGGCCAGATGGTCTTAATGGCCAATTCTACCACCACTTCTGGGGGGACATTAAATCTGACGTCCTGCAAACGGTCCAGGAATTTTTCCAATCAGGTCAGTTCGACCCTTCCCTCAACCAAACCTACATTGTCCTTATATCGAAAGTAAAGAACCCATAACACATAAGTCAATATCGCCCCATTAGCTTGTGCAATTTCAGCTATAAAATATTATCAAAAGTCCTGGCCAACCGGTTAAAACAGTGGTTACCCCAGCTCATCTCACCGAACAGCGCCTTCGTCCGGGACGTCAGATTCAGGATAATATAATGATCGTGCAGGAGGCCTGCATCAATTAAGAATCAGAAAACGCAAAAAGAAACATCATGCAATTCTGAAACTGGACATGGAAAAAGCCTACGATAGGGTGGAGTGGGATTTCCTACGGATGTGCATGCTTAAAATGGGATTCTCAGCCCAGTGGGTCCAGTTGATCATGCAATGTGTAACGTCAGTGACCCTAAATGTAAAAATCAATGGTGATCCTACTGAATCTTTCCGGCCAACGAGGGGTATTCGTCAAGGGGATCCAATTTCACCTTATTTAGTTATACTAATGGCAAATGCTCTTTCCTGGATGATTCACCATGCTGTGGAAGAAGGGCTTATTCACGGGGTAAAGCTTAATAGGTACTGCCCTATACTAACTCATCTACTGTTCGCAGACGACGCAATCTTTTTTATGGAAGGAACATTAAGAGAATGTTAAGGCTTGGCTGCAATCCTGAATCAATATTGTTATGCAACGGGTCAAGCAATCAACTTAAACAAGTCTGGTATGTTTTTTAGCACAAGCTGTCCACAGACAATTCAGAGAAGACTAGCTAATGAAATGAGGGTGCCTATTATGGAGAAAACAGGGAAATATCTGGGGTTGCCTTCTGACTAGGGGGTTCCAAAAAGGAGATGTTTGATTGGCTGTTATCTAGAGTGAATATGAAGTTAGCAGGGTGGAAAGAAAAATACCTATCCAAAGCTGGAAAAGGGACCCTGATTAAGGCTGTAGTGCAGGCGCTGCCACATTACGCAATGTCCATCTTTAAAGTCCCAGTATCAATATGCAAAACCATTGAGCAACGCATAGCAGCATTCTGGTGGAGGCAAAATGACACAAGAAATGGCATTCACTTTGGAAAAAATGGGACATAATGAAACGCAAGAAGGAACAGGGAGGCATGGGTTTTAGAGATTTAATTTGCTTCAACCTAGCTATCTTTGGGCAAACAGCTCGGCGTCTATCTCGGTCCTCGTCAGCACTATGGAGCAGAATATTGAAAGGCCTATACTACCCACACGGAGATATATGGAAAGCAAACAGAGGCTATAGACCTTCCGGGGGTTGGCTAAGTATTCTAAGGGGATGCGACGCGATTTTACCTGACATGCGGTGGACGGTGGGGGATGGAAGGTCCATTAACATACGCCAAGACAGATGGCTTCCTCAAGGGATTCTAGGCGGCCCCGCAAACAGAGAAGACCCTCGGTTGTCGCCGACCTTATCAACCGGAAAATAGAGCATGGAAATCAGAGCTGATATATCAGACCTTTGATCAGAGCGTGGCAAAGGAAATTCTCACAATCCATATCCCACAAACTCCACATGCTGACAGCTTAGTATGGACGGGGACTAATAATGGGCAATTCACGGTTAAGTGTGGATACCATAGAATCAGGGAGTCCTCCTCTACCTCCTCCCCTCGCGACAGTAACCCTTCTTCGTCGTACCAACCATCGCGCCGCTATGGACTCGGGATTTGGCGATTGACCATCCCACCGAAGTTAAAAATCTTCATTTGGAGCCTATGCCAGGGGGCTTTACCTACAAAAGACAAACTTTTTCACAGAAAGCTCCTACCGCACCCTCTCTGCCCACAATGCAACAAATACCCAGAAACCCTTGAACATCTGTTCCTTCACTGCAAGCATACCCAGCAGATCTGGTTAGACCCTCGCCTCCAACTTCATCAAAACTCACAAACGGCCACCAGAATTGAGAAATGGCTAGAGGAGCACCTATTAACTCCTCGAGTGGATCCCTCGGGCGAGATGTTGGCGGAGACTCTCTGGCAGGTGTGGAAGAACCGCAATAACATCGTATTTCGACAGATTCGAGGCAATCCCGAGGCTCTCATCGACACAGCCCTAGCCAACTTGCAAGCAAACCAGAGATGGGTCAAAGGGACACGATTAGGCAAGCAATCGCTAAAAACCCTACCTGCGAAATGGACTCCCCCATGCAAATTCGTCTTGAAAATGAACGTCGACTGCTCGTGGGTCGCGGCTGACTCTCCGTGTGCCATCGCAAGTGTTCTTCGAGACTCATCCGGGCGCTCGATTGATGGATTCACCGAGGAGACTCGGCGGCCTCTCCTTTACACGGGGAAACCCTAGCGCCGTTGTTAGGGCTACGAAGGCCGGAGGAAAGAATGAGGAACATCGTGTGTCTCCAAACAGAAGACTTCCGAAGTCTTGAACTGGAATCTGACAGCCGCACGTTGGTCAGTTCCGTGATGGGCCTTGAAGATCCTCACTGGGCCGTGAAGGGCCTTGTCCAAGACTGCCGCAGCATTCTCTCTAAACAGCAGAAAATAGCCATCTCCTACTGCCCGAGAGAAACCAACTTGGCAGTTGACTGGGTAGCGAAGGCGTCCCGTAATAAGACCCTCCCTTTAGATTGGAAAAGCTTACCACCTGCACCTCTTATGGCTATTTTATGTGCAGACGCTAATATGCCTTGTAATTACCATCGTATGTAATGAAAGATCGACGCACTTTTCAAAAAAAAAAAAAAAAGTTGATGGCTATTGCGAATCTAGACAAACTTGAGGGTGCCCGTAGGTTGCATTATAAATTGCTCTTGCAGGATTGCAAGCATAATTCGTTCACTTACAATGCCTTAATAGGTCGTGTTTCGTCAGAATTTCTCCAACAACGATATATCTTTCATTGAAGGTCATTCTTTGATGTTTTTTTATAGGAGACCAAGGTTGTACACCAACTCTAGGCAAAAAATATCAAATGTAATGTTAAATTTACTTCTCAGGTCCAAACAAAACTATTAATACTGAGTAAAGTTGAAATTTAATCAACAACAATGCCAAAAGATTACATGTCCAAACTAGAATCATGTTAGAATTCAATCAACGAAACATATTGAGGATAGTTAAATATAATACCAGAATCTAATAGATGGCACTGCTCCAATGTAGTGAGATACAATGCCAAAATTTAATCTATGACAATGCGCTTTAATAGGAGGACACAACGTTAGAATTTAATTAATGACGACGCACTATGATATAAATACACATAGGAATTTAATCAACAATAAGCTATAGCTAAGGATATTTAATTGTAGTACATGAAATTTAAAGAGATAATATTTTGATTGATTTTTCTACGGCCACTCGTTGGATGACTGGTGATATTTATAGAGAAATTTTGTAACCGCTTGGTAGTTGTGTATCATCCTTTAACTGCTTCTGACCTTGCCCACATTACTTTTTCTTCACATATCACTTTACCCATTTCCTTTGTAACCAGCTCGATTGTGTCATGGAGGTTATATAGTTATCGATGACCATTCCATAATTTAGTCTTTAGATAGTGACAACTCCTTTAAATCTTTAGTGCCTGTCATTCTGGCATTCTTGCGTAACATTTCTAGTATTTGTATCAAAAGTTTACTACCAAGACTTAATCGGGCAACCATGATCTATCATTGTATTTTGATAACTGGAGACGTGGCAATCCCCTGCCTTGTCGTCGATCACTAGGCATTTATGTCCATGCTAGTCGATAGTCAAGCATGTAACAATACCATCCACATGATATGCATGTGATTCCAATCTTTCTCTTGTGACAAGCACGTGATGGTAGGGTTAAATTTGAGTATCACCAAACAGATACTGCAAAGAGAAGAGAGCACAGGAAACACTGATGATGGTGGAAATATGATGAATCTGGACTTGCAGCCGACGGTGCATTCTTGTACAATTCTGATAAAGTATACACTTGCTGAAGGAGACTTTGACCCTGCTGATAAGACATCCACACATTTTTAATTGATCCATATGGGACAGTCGGCATTGCTTCACAGTTCTTTTGATGTTCTGAAATGCATGTTTGATTTTGGTCGTGGCTTCCTAATATACATTTTACAGATTTCTTCGTAAAAATTTTCAGCTTCATAAATCTGATAATTCAATTCCGGTGAACCAATTGACTTGTAGATGGAAACCCAAGTTGGTTCTGGCCATTCCGAGTAGGAGTGGGCAAGACAAACCAACTGAACCGAAACCGTTCAGACGGAAACAAAATCGGTCAATTGGGTCAAGTTCCCATATCCCAATTCCTAAAAGTGGAATTGGGGTTCTTGCAATCTAGTTCTTGATCCCAAAAGGGAAATGAGATCAAATTGGACTACCCGAATCAATTATTTATTTATTTATTTTATTTTTTTAAATGTCTCATGCCTTTTCTTCTTTTTCAATCTTTCCCTCTCGCCCCACAATGTTCATGCCTACTCTTCTCTTTTGATCTTTCCCTTTCCCTAGATCTCCTTCTCCTCTCACAGAGTTCGAAACATTCTCTCACATGAACTCGACTAGTTATATTGGACCGTCTAATGGACCACTCGGGGACCAACCGAACGGTCCAGTTCTAGGGGCCTCCGGTCTAGTCCCTAGTTCTGGAAATTGAGAACCGGTCCCTCTAGTCCAAGTCGTAATTCTATGGTAAGACTAGACTGAATTGCAAACCGATCACCCCGAGGTCCGAGTTTAAAGATACACCAATTATTGGAGTCTGAGTAATCGGGATAAATATGATTATGGCACTGACACTAAAGTGTTCTTTTTGTTATTATCCTAAAACTGAAACGCCACATGGTTGCTTGTCTAGCGGGTATACTCCATCCATCTATGCTAATGTTATCTTTAAGCATTGTGAAATCAATGGTATGGTTACACAGCAAAATACACGGGATAATTATCCAATAAGTCCTAAACCTATTGCCTATGTGCCAATTTAGTCCTAAACCTTTTTTTTTTTTTGGCCAATTTAGTCCTAAACCTTTTATAATTGTGCCAATTCAGTCCATCCGGCCAAAATTGGCCGGCCGGCGCTCGACGTGGGCCGGCGGGGGACAACCGGCCGGTGAGGTAATTTTTTAATATTTTTTTTCGAATTTTTAAATTTTTAAATTTTTTTTTTTTTTCTTCTTCTCCTTCCTCCGGCGGCGAGGCTGACCTCGCCGCCACCGGCGAGGCTCGCCCGCCGGCCACTGTCGGAGGCGAGCCTCGCCCCGCGACGGCGAGGCGGAGCTTCGCCGGCCGGCGAGGCGGCCGTCGCCGGGCGAGGCTCGCCTCCACCGGTGGCCGGCGGGGCGAGCCTCGCCGGTGGTCGGTGAGGTCAACCTCGCCGGCCGAGGAAGGAGAAGAAGACCAAAAAAAAAAAAAAATTTTAAAAATTTAAAAATTCGAAAAAATATAAAAAAATATAAAAATTACCTCGCCGGCCGGTTGTCCCCCGCCGGCGTCCACGTCACATGCCGGCCGGCCAATTTTGGCCGGATTGACTGAATTGACACAATTATAAAAGGTTTAGGACTAAATTGGCAAAAAAAAAAAAAAAAGGTTTAGTACTGAATTAGCACATGGGCAATAGGTTTAGGACTTTTTGGGTAATTATCCCCAAAATACACTCCCCATCACTAAGCACAATCATAGTCCAAATACAAGTGTCTTTGTAATGCGTCAATGGTTTGCCACAAACATCTTGGTCTCATGATATGCGCGAAGTCTATATTTATGTCATCTTTCAAAACGACTCATTCGAGGAGTATTTTACCGTGTTTTAAATAATTAAAAGAGGATTAGACTTGAAAGGAAGTGACCATAAATTTTAGATGGTTGTGACTCAAAGTAATGTAATCACTTGAGAGTCTTGACATTTACCTACAATTTTCTAGATATTGATGAACGGCTCCCCCTCGCTCGATTTGAGTTGGTGACAGTCGTCTGCTTGCTTTTGGTTTCCTTTTCGCCTTTTCTTTCATTTTGCTAATAAAATTTGCAATCCAGTCCGGCTGGGAAGTGGATCGGCTTGATGGAGATAAAAATGTGCATTAGTAATATATGGGGCATGAATTAAGCATTACGCCATACGAAGATATATATATATATATATATATATATATATACACACACACACGTGAAGTTCGACTTTGTTATAATAAAATCTAAAATTATTGTTATTATGAGTTCACATTAATTTTATTATCAAGGAGCGAAATTGCATTACAAAAAGTTACTTACGTCGATCATAATTATTTAATGAAAATATCAATTTGATATTTGAATTTGTTATCATTTTCATACTATTTAATGATGAAGCAAAAGGATATTGCACTTATCTATGTGAAATGTTGGGTATTGCTTAGATTCCACGTTGTTTAAATCCTTGTCCATTTATTGGGTGACACTTGTCGCCCAAGCCCCAACACGCTAGAAACTTCTTACACTCCTTCAGAATCACGCCTCTTTGTTCCCTCTTCTTTTTTCCATTGTTTGTTCTTCTTCTTCCCTTTCATGGTCTTCTTCTTCTTCTTCTCTCTCTCTCCCTCTCTCTCTCTCTCTCTCATCAGCGTGGGTATTTTCCCTTTTCCGACCTCAACCTTGAGCTTGACCTTAGACCCCTCACCACCGCCGACACATCACCTCCGTCTCACCTCCATCTTTGCTTGCTCCTTCTCCGCCCTCCAGTGCTGCCGCCTCCTGTCCAATTCCTCTGGTACCCTTTGTGTTTGCACCTGCGTTAGCCAGGAGGTCAAGGCCTCATATTGCGTAGACGAACCACGCCTTCACCTCATTCATTGCTAAAGTCAACCTTGGTTGACCTAGAATCAACTCAGATTCAAGGTCAAGCTGAGCTCTAAATCACAAATCTAGGGCTCACTTGATCTTAGCTCTGAAATATGATGCCCGAGTTTGCCGGGCGAACTTGAACTCAATGATGAAAGGGCTAAAAATGTGGCGAAGTGTTGGATTGAGACGGTGGTGAGGTGCTGGTGGTGGGAGCTTTATTACCATCATGCTAAAGTGTCGGAGCTTTATTAGTATAATTTTTTCTTTGTTAGGAAAAAAAAACAAGTATAGTGTTTTCCTTCTAAGATACTTTTTACGTAGTTCACCACATTATGATTTGTAAGCATTCTTTTCTTCAATTGATGATTTATATAATCATAGTCATTCTAAGAATTTTTCAATTTCTGTTCAATTTCTGTTCATTACACGGATGTTTAATTTATTCACTTTTCAAAGATATTTTTCCTAGAAATATTTGCACTTGAAAAACGTGACTTATTTTCTAAAGAGCAAAAACAGGATAAAAAAAAAGCATTAACTTGGTTTAAATATGAATTGTGTCACCTCTTTAGAATGACTCATCTTATGACTTAGATCCATACACCAATCAGGATCCAAACATGCCTAATCCATTGGACATTGTACCGTACAACTCAAATACGGGGAATGAATAATTAATGCACGTTGTAATTAGAGTGTGCAAACTTTGATTCACACATGCAAATTTTATATTCACTGATTTTTCAATAATGATTTGCGTCTTTTTTTGTTTTTGCTAAACATTAGGATCCTAATTACATGACAAATCACCATATAAGATTTTTTTTTGCCCCTAAAAAGAACACAAAAATCCAAAATCCAAGACATATGAAACCTACCTAAATAAATTCGATTTGGGCCACTTTATTCTATCTCTATTAGAATAATATTTTTATTTTTGATAAATTATATGGATGTACGCTACTTTCAATAAAGCTTTAGTCTTCCAAACATTGTTGAACTTACGGAAGAATATTCATTCTTTTGGTGTAAAAACGTTACATACATGAGTAAAACACATGACATATTACACTTCGTAGAAATATTTTCATTTTTTACTTATTATCTTCAACTTCAATTACCAGTTAATCATATAATAAGTAAAATACCTCTCTCTCTCTCTCTCTCTCTCTCTCTCTCCTCTCTCCCTTCATGATTATATCATGCTATATTCACAAGAATATCCACCGCGCCAAAACCCCTCGGACACTCTCTCACCGCCTCACCTCTCTCTTTCCTCTCTCTCTTTTTTTTTTTTTTTTTCCTTTGTTTTTTTTTTTCTTTTGCTTCCTTTCACTCCAACGGGGAGACAACAATAGACATTCGTCCCCTCCTCCTGTTAGAATGTTTAAATAATAAACCACGCCTCCATCTAACAGCTTAAGCTTTTAGAACAGTTAGCAGTGGTTTCACAAAAATCTAACATGGTATCAGAGCAAGTAGGTCCTGAGTTCAAATCTTCCAGGCTCCTATTTGCCTCCCCAATTAAATTTCCACACTTAGTACTAGGCAAAAAGACCAGACTAAGTATGAGGGGGAGTGTTAGAATGTTTAAATAATAAACCACGCCTCCATCTAACAGCTTAAGCTTTTAGAACAGTTGGCAGTGGTTTCACAAAAATCTAACACCTCCCACCACCACCTCACCACTGTCTCAATCCAACACTTCGCCACATTTTTAGTCCTTTCATCATTGAGCTCAAGTTCGCTTGGCAAACTTAGGCATCATATTTCGGAGCTAAGGTCAAGGAGTTTGGGACACCTGGAGTGCCATAACTTGGCACGGGGGGACACTTAAGTGCAATAACTTTTTTTCGATACACTTAAGTGCCACTTTTTTTCAAATAGGACACTTAAATGCCACCTCGGCGACCTTGCCGGAAATCCTACATGGCACGTGTTTATTATTTTTTAATGCTTGTGTGGCTCGCCGAAGAGCTGAGTCGGCGCCGACTCGGCCAGAACGACGCCGTTTACATAATAAAAAATTAATTAAATTAAATTAAAACTTAATTTTAATTAAAAATACTCTAAAATTTTTAAAAAAAAAAAAATAGGGGGACGAAGGGGTGGGCAGGCGAGGGCTGAGCCCTCGCCGCCGCCGCCTCCTCGCCGTCGCGGGAAGGGCCGGACGGACGGGGGAGGGTCGGCCGGGGTCACCCCCTCGGCCGACCGGCGGCGAGGGCTGCGAGCCTCGCCGGATCGCGGCGAGGGCTCGCGGCCCTCGCGGATCCGGGCGAGGCTCGCGGGCCCTCACCGCGATCCGACGAGGGCTCACGGCCCTCACCGCCGGTCGGCCGGGGCCGACGACCCCGGCGACCCTCCCCCTCCGTCGCGGGGAGGCGGGGAGGGCTCGGCCCTCAACCACCCGCCCCTTCGTCCCCCACCCCTTTTTTTTAAATTTTTTTTTTTTAAATTTTTAGAGTATTTTTAATTAAAATTAATTAATTTTTTTATTATTTTTACACGTCAACGCGAAACGACATCGTTTTTGCATTTTTTTACCACGTCGGCATGCAAAAACGACGCCGTTTTGGATCTCCATCGCCGGAAAATTGCCACGTCAGCCGTTTGGCCGGATTTTCGCCGGAGTGGCACTTAAGTGTTCCATTTTACTCCGATATTGGCACTTAAGTGTTCCATTTGAAAAAAAAAAGTGACACTTAAGTGTACCGAAAAAAAGTTATGGCACTTAAGTGTCCCCTCGTGCCAAGTTATGGCACTCCAGGTGTTCTTTACTCTAAGGTCAAGTGAGTCCTAGATTTGTGATTTAGAGGTCAGCTCGACCTTAAATTTGAGTTGATTCTAGGTCAACCAAGGTTGGCTTTAACAATGAATGAGGTGAAGGCGTGGTTTGTCTACGCAATGTGAGGCCTTGACCTCCTGGCTGATGCAGGCACGAACATAGAGGGTATCGGAGGAATTGGACAGGAGGCGGCAGCACTGCAGGGCGGAGAAGTAGCAAGCAAAGATGGAGGTAGAGATGGAGGTGATGTGTCGACAGCGGTGAGGGGTCTAAGGTCAAGCTCAAGGTTGAGGTCAGAAAAGGGAAAATACCCACCTCGAGGAGAGAGAGAGAGAGAGAGAGAGAGAGAGAGAGAGAGAGAGAGAAGAAGAAGAAGAAGAAGAAGAAGAAGAAGAAATAAAGGAAAAAAGAGGAGGGAACAAAGAGGCGAGATGGTCAAGGAGTGTAAGAGGTTTCTAGAGCATTGGGGCCCGGGCGACAAGTGTCACCTAGTGAATGGACAAGGATTTTAACAACGTGGAATCTAAGCGGTACTCAATATATTTCACATAGATAAGTGCAATATCCTTTTGCTTCATCATTAAATAGTATGAAAATGATAACAAATTCAAATATCAAATTGATATTTTCGTTAAATAATTATGATCAACATATGTAATATTTCATAATGCAATTTCGCTTTTTTAATAGTACAATAAATGTGAACTCATAATAACAAAAATTTTAGATTTTATTATAATAAAGTCGAACTTCTATCACGTAGATATATATCTCTATTCGTATAGCATAACGCTTAATTCGTGCCCCATATATTACTAATGCACATTTTTATCTCCATCAAGCCGACCCACCTTTCCCGAACGGACTGGATAGCAAATTTTATTAGAAAAATGAAAGAAAGGGGGAAAAGGAAAACAAAAGCAAGCAGACGACTGTCACCAACTCAAATCGAATGTGGGGGAGACGTGCATCAATATCTAAAAAATTATAAGTAAATGTCACGACTCTTGAGTGATTACATTATTTTGAGTCACAACCATCTACAATTTATGATTACTTCCTTTCAAGTCTAATCCTCTTTTAATTATTAAAAACATGGTAAAATACTCCTCGAATGAGTCATTTTGAAAGATGACACAAATATAGACTTCCCGCATATCATGAGACCAAGATGCTTGTGGCAAACGATTGACGCATTACAAAGACACTTGTATTTGGACTATGATTGTGCTTAGTGCTGGGGAGTGTATTTTGCTGTGTAATCATACCAGTGATCTCACAGTGCTTAAAGATAACATTAGCAGAGATGGATGGAGTATACCCGCTAGACATGGAACCATGTAGCGATTCAACTTTAGGATAATAATAAAAAGAACACTTAAGTGTCAGTGCCATAACAATATTTATCCCAATCAATCAGACTCCAATAATTGGTGTATCTTTAAACTCGGACCTAGGGGTAATCGGTTTGCAATTCGGTCCAGTCTTGCCATAGAATTACGACTTAGACTAGAGGGACCGATTCTCAGTTTCCAAATCTAGGGACTAGATAGGAGGCCCCTAGAACTAGACCATCTGGTTGGTCCCTGAGTGGTCCATTAGAAGGTCCGATAAAACTAGTCGAGTTCACATGAGAGAATGTTTCGAACTCTATGAGAGGAGAAGGAGATCTAGGGAAAGGGAAAGACCGAAAGAGAAGAGTAGGCATGAGCATTATGTGGCAAAGAGGGAAAGATTGAAAAAGAAAAAAAGCCGTGCGTGAGACATTAAAAAAAAAAAAAAATAATTGGTATGGGAATGCTTTAAATAACTGAAAAAAGGACGCCTACAAGATTTTATATATTCTCTTCTTGGGCTGCAAGCAGGCGGCGCAGACCCGAGCAGAAAGAGAGAACTTTCACGCAACCGTTGACTGGTCAAACCAACGGGATTAGATGATGACGCACAACGTCCGGTTTAATTCGCTCACTAAGCACGTCATCACCATCACGGCCTCTTACTGTATCTCCTCGAGCCCTACATGTATGCTGACGCACACTTCCTGGTCCAGTTCGCTCACCAAGTGCGTCGTCACCACCGCTTCCTGTACCTCCTCAGCCCTATATAGGTACCAACGCTTCTCGCTCCCCTCTCATCAGCGTTCTCTTCGCATCTCAAAACATACGGATAACGCAGTTCTCTTCCAGTTTGAGATTTGAGCCGTGCTCGTCAAGCTCAGTGACATGGCAATGTCTCCAGAGAATGAACATCCAGTGAAGGCTTTTGGATGGGCCGCCAGAGACACTACGGGACATCTCTCTCCCTTCAAGTTCTCAAGAAGGTAACATCCCTTCGTTTTTTCAGTTTCGTTGATTCTTATTTTCAGTGATGCATCCAAAAGTTCAACAGAGGGGAACATCTTTTTCTCAATATACATTGATTTTCTGTTTTACAGGGCCACCGGAGAAAATGATGTAACTTTTAAAGTGCTGTATTGTGGTATATGCCATTCCGATCTCCATAATATCAAGAACGAATCGGGAAAAACTTCTTATCCTATAGTGCCTGGGTATGAGTTTTCAAAAACATCATCCATTTCAATTCTCTTAGATAAATAATACATTTTTAAGCCAATAATGACACGGATTGACCACTTTATGCAAGCATGAGATTGTAAGTATGGTCACCGAAGTAGGCATCAAAGTGACAAAATTTAAAGTCGGGGATAAAGTAGGTTTTGGGTGTATGGTTGGATCATGTCGCTCTTGTGCAAATTGCAAAGATGACCTCGAGAACTATTGCCCCTAGATGATCTTGTCCTATGGTACAAAGTACAATGATGGAACCACCACCAATGGTGGCTCCTTAGACATCATGGCATCAGACTAGCACTTTGTAATCAAAATCCTTGACAACTTGCCTCTTGATGGTGGTGCTCCTCTCCTTTGTGCCGGGATTATTGTCTACAGTCCATTGAAGTACTATGGGCTTAATAAGGTTGGAATGCATTTAGGGGTTGTTGGGCTTGGTGGGCTCAGACATATGGCTGTGAAGTTTGCTAAGGCCATGGGCCTCAAAGTGACTGTTATTAGTACCTCACCTAACAAAAAGAAGGAAGCCGTGGACCATTTGGGAGCTGATGCATTCTTGGTCAACCGTAACACGGAAGAGATGAAAGTAAGTTATAGTCACAACATTATTTTCTTTGATGATGTATAGGGATAAGGTTAACTGGATGTAGATTTATGTTATTACCTTTTATTAATTGCAGCTTGCAATGGGTACAATGGATGGCATTATTGACACCGTCTCAGCTGTACATGCTCTTTTACCTTTGTTCAATCTCTTGAAAATTAATGGAAAGCTCGTCATGGTCGGGCCACTAGAGAAGCTGCTTGAGCTACTTGCTTTTCCACTCCTCATGGGTAAGCCTACGCAAGTCTTTTGTGATTTATAGTGCATCTTGGAAAAGAAAACTACCTTAATAATTGGTGTTTATAAATGAAATGATTTTAGTTTTAATAGAAGATTCATGTTGAGTTTCATGAATGCAATAAATAGTAACAAATAAGACCAATGACAGGTAGAAAGATGGTGGGAGGAACTTGCATTGGAGGGATAAAAGAGACACAAGAGATGATTGATTTTGCAGCGAAGCACAACATAATTGTAGATATTGAGCTTATTCCTTTGGATTATGTGAACACTGCCATGGAGCATTTATCGAAAGCAGATGTTAAGTATCGATTTGTCATTGACATCGCCAATTCATTAAAGCCTTTCTAATGACGAGTCCGATGGATTACTACTTGGCTAATTCTATTATTTCAAAATCATGTTTTACAACTAAGATTTTGCTTTTGTCTAGTATTGTGATATTACTTCTTTGTCCCCTTTGCAATTATGTTGACTACTTTGTATAGATAGCAGCCTTATTTTAGGTTGTTATCCTTAAAACGTATGCAATTTACATAATCGCGAGAGTTCCCTTATGTGTTGTAAGTAAATCATGCACTCAAAGCCAATACCCTTCCTCAACAATCTTTTTGTGACTTCAAAAGAAGAACAGTAAACAATTTGATCACATAATAAGAAGTTTCAAGATCCAATATCACATTTGATAATACGAGTCAAAGGATAATTAAGGTATTCAAATAATAGCCGGTCATTTTTTAACCCATGATAGGGTTCCATATTTTTCATACTGGAAACTAGAAGAACATTGGCTTGAAAACAATTCAAAGATTCTAGGAATTAGGTTTAAGTAGATCTCTGAAAAAAGGAACTCGAACTCGATAATCCATCCAAACTTGCTTTGAAAATTGGGTAGGGGTGGTCCTTTTCCAAGTCACAAATCAATGGAGTCAACGTGCCATGACCTCTAAATTTCCAAGTCGGGTTGGGTCGAGTCAATTTGTTTTAACCCGGTTTGACTCTACCTAAAAATAAGCTTCTTCTTCTTCTTCTTCTTCTTTGAATCTATTTCTGTTTGAATCATTATTGAAAATTTGAAATGTTCAAAGTTACATAATATCCCATCTTATTAGTTACGGAAGAAATATAAAATTTCTATGATTCGGTATTATAAATGCAATGAATGGAAAGAATTTGAATATCACATACATACTAATATTTGTCTCCTAGATTTGTTCATGACAAAATTTTGATTAAGCGCTTAAAAGGCCACTGATCTAAATAAAAACGTACATGGCATTGCATCACTTAATAAATTATTTTAGTAAACAAATATCAGTATTTTGACATTGCTCAAATAATTCACTAGTTGTGTCGGGTCAACTATGTTTGACCTGACTTAACCTGAAATACGAAGAAATTTATTAAGAGTTAGCTTTTCAAGTCCTGTTTAATTTGTTAGTATCATGTATTGCACATATTAATTCTACGGTTATTTAAAAACTATCATAAGTTCGCGAGCATTACACAAATTTTTTATTTATTTGTTTGTTAAAGATACATTTCTTAGAAACATCCACACCTAAAAAAACGTGACTTATTTTCAAAAGAACGAAAATATGGTAAAAGAAGCGTTAACTTAGTTTGAATAGGATTGTGTATGGGTTAATCAATTGTTACCTATTTAGAACGACCCATTTAATGACCTAAACCCGGACACAGGTGATGATCCAAGCTCGCCTGAATTCATCCGATTGCTAGGTCTACAATTAACCATGGAACCCAAAAATTCAATTCATCCGATTGCTAGGTCTACAATTAACCATGGAACCCAAAAATAATATAATGTAATAATTATTGCACGTCAAAATCATAGTTCACATCTTTTCTTGGCTAAACCTAGGATACAAATGCCGACCTTTCAACCATCGTCAAATGTGATTTTTTTTTTTTTTTACTAGAAAGAACGCAAAAATCCAAAATCCAAGCAAGCTCAACAAACCTGAATAATATGGTTTGTGCCACTTTTGGCGCACATGGTAATTATTCTATTTTTTTATTTTATTTTTCTAGTTCTCATAAACAAATTTGGAATAGAAATCTATTGGGTAATGCAATTTCATTTTTCTATTTTTGAAACAAATTTTTACACTAGAAATCAGTTTGGAACACAAATTAAAAGTAAAGTTTTTTTTTTCATTTTTTTGTGAAACAAAAATTGAGAAAATAAAAATTTTTCTCATTGCTCATTCTCGTTATTGCTTGCCATCACCTGCTGCTACCGATCGTCGTCACTCGAGAGAAAGAAATTTTGTGTTGTTATCAAACAAATCTCTATTCCGTGAACAAAAATTTTGTATCTTTATCAAATGCCCACTTTGCCTCAGAAATTTATCCGGAGAATAGAAGTAGAAAAACTAATATCTCTTGATTTGTGGAGCAAAATAGTTATCATTCATGCCTTTTATATCTATCTTTATTGGAAAAATAATTGTATTTTTGATAAAATTGAATGAATATATGTTATTTTCAATAATGCTTCAATCTTCTGAATGTTGCCGAACTTACATAAATAAAATACGCAATGTATATTATACTTGCATAGAAATACTTCTGACTTTTTATTTATTATCTACATTTTCAATGATCAATTAATGATATAATAAGCTAAAATATCCCATATACATTGAAGATACAATTATATTACACAATATTCACCTAAATGAATAGAACATCATTTTGATTTATCATTGGATGGTACGAAATAATAACGGCACTCAACTGTGAAATCAAAACTTTATAGTTAAGTAATTACCATCAAAATGGGTAACTTATTATATGCGATTTTGCTACGTATCATAATTAAGGTAAAATTACGATAACAATATTTTTTAAAATTTCATCATTTCATTATAAACTTTTGTCACGAGGATGGGGTACCGTTTAATTTCCGTTCCGTACATTGCTAATATACATTTTCCTCGCATCGGGACCCAACGGCCTTTCTCGGCCTTTCTCTTCTTTTTTCCTTTGTTTAGGCGTTCTCGGGGACGTCGCTGTTCTCCATGGCTACGAAGAGGCTCCGACGGGAAGAAAGAGAGGAAGAAAGGCTTGAGCGCTCGGGCGACGGCGGCGCGTCGCTCGGAGTTTCGGCTTTATATGTTTTCCCCCAACCTCGATTCAAGTCGAGTCGAGTCGGCGTGGCTCTCTCTGCCCGCAACGGTGCCGTTTTCTCCAGCGTCCGAAACAATCGGTGCGGTAACCCGGACCCCATGGAAAATCGTGACGTATACGATGACGTCGCCTGCTTGCTTATCATTTCCTTTTATAAGTTTTTGCCTTTCTCCTCTTTCGTTTTACCTAAATAAAATTTGCAATCCGTCCGGCCGGGAAAGGCGGGCGGGTCCCGACGCGAGGAAAATGCCTATTAGCAATGTAGGGAACGGAAATTAAACGGTACCCCATCCTCGTGACAAAAGTTTATCATGAAATCTAAAATATATTGTTATTGTGAGTTTACCTTAATTATAATATGAAGGAGCAAAATTGCATATAATAAGTTACCCATTTTGATGGTAATTACTTAACTAGAAAGTTTTGATTTGACAATTGAATGCCGTTATTATTTCGTACCATCCAATGATAAATCAAAATGGTGTTCTATTTTTTTGGGTGAATATTGCGTAATATAATTATATCTTCAAGTGACGACGATCGGTAGCAGCGAGTGTTGGCAAGCAATAATAAGAATGAGCGATGAGAAAAGTTTTTATTTTTTCAATTTTTGTTTCACAAAAAGAAAAATGAAAAACTTTACTTTTAATTTGTGTTCCAAACTTATTTCTAGAGTAAAAATTTGTTCCAAAAATAGAAAAAAGAAATCGCATTACCCAACATATTTCTATTCCAAATTTATTTATGAGAACAGAAAAATTAAAAAAAAAAATAGAATAATTACCATGTGCGCCAAAAGTTGCACAAACCAAATTTATTAAGGTATGTTGAGCTTGCTTGGATTTTGGATTTTCACATTCTTTCTAGTTAAAAAAGAAAAATTCCCATTTGACGATGGTTGAAAAGTCGGCATTTGTATCCCAAGGTTTAGCCAAGAAAAAATGTGAACTATGATTTTGACGTGCAATAATAATAATTCATTCTCTTATTTTTAAGTTTCCTAATAAATTGTAGACCTAGCAATCGGACGGATTGAGGCGAGCTTGGATCATCACCTGTGTCCGGGTTCAAGTTGTTAAATGGGTCGTTCTAAATAGGTAACATTTGATCAACCCATACACAATCCTATTCAAACTAAGTTAACGCTTCTTTTACCATATTTTTGTTCTTCTGAAAATAAGTCACCTTTTTTTAGGTGCGGATGTTTCTAAGAAATATATCTTTAACAAGCCAATAAATAAAAAAGCGGTGTAATGCTCGCGAATTTATGATAGTTTTTTAAATAACCGCAGAATTAATATGTGCGATACATCATACTAACGAATTAAACAGAAATTGAAAAGCCAACTCTTAATAAATTTGTTCATATTTCACATCAAGTCAAGTCAAACATAGTTGACCCAACACAACTAGTGAATTATTTGAGCTCAGCTATATATGCTCTTTTACCTTTGATCAATCTCTTGAAAATTAATGGAAAGCTCGTCATGGTTGGGGCACTAGAGAAGCCACTTGAGCTACTTGCTTTCCCACTCCTCATGGGTAAGCCTGAGCAAGTCTTTTGTGTTTTATAATGTTTCTTAAAAAAGAAAACTACCTTCACAATTGGTGTTTATAAATGAAAGGATTTTCGTTTTAGTAGAAGATTCATTTTGAGTTTTATGAATGCGAAAAATAGTAACAAATAAGATCAATGGCAGGTAGAAAGATGGTGGGAGGAAGTTGCATTGGAGGGATAAAAGAGATGCAAAAGATGATTGATTTTACAGCGAAGTACAACATAGTTGCAGATATTGAACTTATTCCTATGGATTATGTGAACACTGCCATTGAACGTTTATCAAAAGCAGATATTAAGTACCGATTTGTCATTGACATCGCCAATTCATTGACTCATACCCGGGCACGATGGGATAAGAAGTTATTCCCCATTCGTTCTTGATACTATGGAGATCGAAATGGCATATACCATAATAAAGCACCTTAAAAGTTACATCATTTTCTCCGGTGGCTCTACGAAAAGGAAAATCAATGCATATTGAGGAAAAGATGTTCCCTCTGTTGAACTTTTGGATGCATCACCGAAAATAAGAATCAACGAAATTGAAAAAACGAAGGGCCGTTACCTTTTGTCAGAAGAGGAAGAGAAGACAAGAACAGATCGAAGACAGAAGGGTAGGAGAACAGAGGATGCCGTAGAGTTTAGGGAATTTTTCTATTTCTCTCGTGTATTTCTTCATGTACATTTCACCGTAGTTATATTACACGAATTACATGAATAAAGGAAAAGAAATATTTTACAGAATCAATATGATTTTCTCTATCTCAATCTAATCCTAAATTGATCTAATTATGATCATGACCAAAAATAGCATATCTTCCAACACTCCCCCTCAAGCTGGTGGCTTGTAGATATCCAAGACTCCTAACTTGCTTAGAAGATATGCATGCTGTTTTTGACATAGAGGTTTGGTGAAAATGTCGGCCGGCTGCTCTGCAGTTCCAATACCTTTTGTCTCGATGATCCCTTCTTGAATCTTGTCTCTTGTGAAATGACAATCCACCTCAATATGCTTCGTTCTTTCATGCATCATAGGATTTGCTGCAAGCTTGATCGCCGCATCATTATCACAAAACAGCTTTGTTGGTCCTTTTAGCTTTATTCCAAGATCTCTAAGCAATCCTCGCAACCACACGATTTCACATGTAGTTTTTTCCATAGCCCGATATTCTGCTTCAGCCGAGGACAGAGAGACGGTTACCTGTTTCTTGGTTTTCCATGAGAGAAGAGACCCTCCAAGCTTGATGCAAAACCCAAGAATTGATCTTCGACTCATTGGACAAGTCGCGTAATCCGCATCACAAGTATGCTGTCATTTCCATGTCGCATCTTCTCGGGATGAAGTATCCCAAGTCCTGGGCATTTTTTCAGATATTTCACAACCTTCAATGCAGCGTTCATGTGTGAGATTCCTTCGGACTGTGCATGAATTGGCTGAGAGTTTGCACCGCATATGATATATCAGGTCTGGTCATTGTCAGGTATATGAGTTTTCCAACGAGCTTTTGATAACTTGTCGGATCTTGGAGTATAGGATCATTATCTTGAGACGTCCCTCCAAGAAAATCCGCTGTGGTTAATTTGATGTTCTGCTCGATTGGAATAACTGCTGGCTTGCAACCTGACAGTCCAGCTTCTGAAATGATTTCCAATATGAACTTCCTTTGACTGAGAGAAATCCCTAGGTTGGATCGAGCAATTCAATCCCAAGGAAGTATTTTGGTGCTCCTAGGTCTTTTATATGGAAAGTGGCATGCAAATATTTCTTGAGGCTTCCTATTGCAGTTTCATCATTTCCCATGATGAGGATGTCATCAACATATATCATTAAGTAGATGGATGACATACCTTTAGTCCATGTGAAAAGAGCATAGTCATATTTGGACTACTTGAACCCTGCAGCAGTGAGAGCATTGGCAAATTTTGCATACCATTGTCTTGAGGCTTGCTTCAATCCATAGAGGGATTTGTGAAGATGACATACTCTATTCTCCCCCTGTCTCCGTAATCCTTGAGGAACATCCATATAGATTTCCTCGTCTAGATCGCCATGAAGGAAGGCGTTGTGGACATCCATTTGATGCAAAGACCAATCATGAATGGCTGCAACTGACAAGAATGAACGGACAGTGACGTCTTTAGCGACTGGAGAAAAAGTCTTGTGGTAATCGAAACCTTCTCGTTGGGTGAACCCCTTAGCCACCAATCTAGCCGTATACCGCTCAATCGATCCATCAGATCTATACTTGATTTTGTATACCCATTTACACCCTATGGGTTTTCTGTTTGGAGGGAGAGAGACTAATTCCCAGGTCTGGTTATCATTCAAAGCCTTTAACTCGGCTGCCATTGCCTGTTGCCAACATGGATCTCTAGAAGCCTCATCATAGCTGGAAGGCTCTTTTTCTTCGGAAATCCGGCTAATGCAACATTTATGATCTGATGAAAGCTTGTCGAAGCATACATAAGAAGATATTGGATAGCGAATACCTTGTGAGTTCAGTGACGCGCAGACATAGTCTTTAGTCCAGGTTGGTGGTCTTGTAACTCGTCCTGAACGTCGTGGAGGAGCTATTGGTGGTGGAGATGAAGGCTCCCCCTCTGTTGTTGTCTCAGAAGAATGCTCCATGTTAGCAGCCTTTGTAGGAACATTATCTACAACTTCATCTGAAGAGGAGGTGGGCAAGGTGGGAGGATTCCCTACCTCGGGAGGTGCTGCCATAATGTAGCCTGGGAATGTCTCCTCATCATCTAAGCTTCGATGAGGACCAATGGTGGTGCCTGTGTTGTCTTGAGGAACCGAGCCTTCACGAAAGGGAAGGACATCTTCGTGAAAGGTAACATCTCGACTTATGAAAAATCTCCCCGTGATTGTGTCTAGGACACGATATCCTTTTGCAAATTTGGGTATCCCATGAATATGCACCGCCTTGCACGAGCGCTCATTTTGTCCCGAGGCCCCATCACTATAGCATAGCACAAGCACCCGAAGATCTTCAGATGATCCAATGTTGGTTTCTTCCCATAGAGTAATTCGAAAGGGGATTTGCCATCCAATACTCGAGTTGGCATGCGGTTGATTAAATAAGCTGCAGTGACAACACAATCTCCCCAATAATTCTCTGGAATAGAGCCCTGAAACTTAAGGGCCCTGGTGACCTCCAAGAGATGGCGATGCTTTCTTTCCACTACCCCATTTTGTTGTGGGGTATAAACACATGAGCTTTAATGGAGAATGCCTTGGGATAGGAACAGTGAGCGGCAATCATTATTAAAAGACTTTGTCCCATTATCAGTACGGACACGTTGGATTGATTTCCTAAACTGATTCTTGGTCAGAGTCAGAAACATCCTTAGATGAGAAGCAACTTGTGCTTTTGATTGCATTAGAAATACCCATGTGGCACGGCTACAGTCATCCACAATTGTGAGAAAATATCGTGAGCCATCCCTATGTGTGGTGTGATAGGGACCCCAAACATCCATGTGAATCAGAGAGAAAATTTCATTGGAACGGGTTGTACCGGGCAGAAATGGAGTTCGAGATTGTTTTGCAAGCGGGCAAATTTCACATTTAGAGTAAGGAAAAAAAAAGCACTGTGTCCCATTCTAGAATGCATAAGAAAGTCTTTGTCATTGGTAGATAAATTACACAATGATTTTTTATTCAGGGATACTAAAGAGAAATCAAAGTGACTAGGATAATTAATCCGTAAATAAAGTCCTTCGTAAAGACTACCCAAGCCCATCGCTTTCCCAAATCGAAGGGGCCTGAAAAAACAGCTTATCGTAGTCAAAGAATATTTGACAAAAATTTTCTCTCGCAAACTTTAGAGACAAAAAATGAGATTGAACTGAACCGTGGGACATAAAGGACATTTTGAAGGGTTAGTTGATGGCTCAATTGCACAAAGGCTGCTCGTCGAGTGACATGAGTGAAGTTTCCATTTGGCAATTGCACGAAATTGGTGTGTCTAATTTTTTGTGCTCACTGGAAAAAAATGTTCTATCACAAACAATATGATCAGTTGCCCCTGAGTCAATGATCCAAGCCCTTCTTGAAATAGAATTTACTATGCAATGAGAAATACCTGAAAAACTTGCTCCTTTACTCCTAACATCAATTTTTTGTAGAGTCTTCATCAGCTGCTGGTACTGCTCATATGAAATTGGTTGTTCACTATTCAGGCCGGTTGGTCCAGTGACCTGATAGGCTTCAGCATTTTTCTTTCCTTTTTCTCCTGGCTTACCATGTAATTTCCAACAATTTTCCATGGTATGATGAGGTTGTTTGCAATATTCACAATATAATTTTTTTTTCCTTTTGAATTTTGCCCGAAATTTTTTAAAGGAGTGGAAAAAAACTGACCGTCCGATTTTTTTAAAGCCGAAAAAACTCGGTCGTCCGATCCATTTGCCGCCAAAAATCCTCGGCCGTCCGATCCATCTGCGACGAGGAAGATCTGGCCGTTAGATCCCCTCAGCGATGGATGATATCCACCGTCGAATCCTCTCAGCGATGGATAATATCCACCGTCGGATCCACTGACATGATGAGCCCCCTGTCCGCCGTTAGATCCAAGCATGTAATCTGGGCCGTCCGTTTCCCCCCTTTTAAGCCCTCTTTCGAGAGAGCTTTGCAGCCCTAGCCCCTTTTCGCGACTCTCCCTCTCTCGGGCTAGGGTTTGCTGTGGGTATCGCTGGACGCCGTGCATCGCGAGGGCGATGTTGTCGCTTCCTCGCGCTTGCTTCGAAACCGCGAGCCTCTGGCTTTCCTCTTGGACGGCTAGCTGGAAGATCCGTCCCAGAGAAGGTACGGGATCCATTGCTAATATCTGAGATCGAAAAGTTTGATAAGTTTCATTCAAAATCAAGAGAAATCTTGTGGTTTTCTCCATTTCTTTTATGGATCTCATCTTGTTGAAGCGTCTCGTCCCGGTCTCCAGAGCTTCTCCTCCACTGCTTCGAGCTGGTTCCAGAGAAAGGAGAGTCTGTTGTAACATGCTGTGATAGTCATGTTTCCCTGTTTCAAATCGCTTAATTCCTGCGTGAGATAAAATATTTTGGCCCGATCTAACTTCCCGTACATTTCTTTGATGTTATCCCACATCTTTTTGGTGTCTTCTGTCTGAGGAAGCCCGGCGGCCACCTCTGGTGAGACGCAATTGCCGATCCACGTGCGGATCAGGTGGTTGCATTTTCTCCAGTGCCTGGCCAGCCGCTCATCCGAGGGTATGGGTACGGTCCCATCGAGAAATCTATCATTGTCCTTAGTCACAAGGGCTCGCCGGAAATCCTGCGACCATTTGGAGTAATTCTCCGATCCGGTGAGTTGTAGACTGATTAATTTCAGATCTGAGCCATCGGCGGTTGACACGTACAAAGGGTCGCCAGGCTCCGGTCGTCCTGTGATTGCTGTGATTGGGAATGGAAGAAATTCGGGCGTAATATTCGGGTAAGGATTTGTCCCTATGCCCGATTCGTCAGATCCGAATCCAAAAGCCGCATTGAATGTGCCTGGATTCGTTCCAGAGAAGGACTCGCCCGACCCGCTCACGCGCTCCGAAGCAACGGCCGAATTTGCCCCATTCGTGGCTGGTGGATTCCCGTCGGACTGGGGGTTGCTCAGGCTGCTCCCGGTCCCCGGCAATGATGCATTTGGGCTTGACCCAATGTACCATGGGTATGGTACCCATTGGTAAGGCTACCCAGAGATGGGTAACCCCATGTTTGACTGAGCCGGGAGATATTGCCAAGGAAAATTTTGAAACTAAGCTTGTGGTTGGGTCGGAATTGTGTTCTGCAATTGTTGTGCAGGTGTGACTTCTTCTGGAACCCTGCTGTCGACGCTAGAAGGTTGATTCTCTGGTTGACTCATGGTAAGTGGTGATCCCTGTTTCTTTCTTCTCTATCAAATTTTGATTCCTTCGCTGCTTTGATCTAATTTTGCAGATCGTGAGCCTCGGTAGGTAATCGGATTTGCGGAAGCAAAATCAGGAGCTATAGCTCTGATACCATGTCAGAAGAGGAAGAGAAGACAAGAACAGATCGAAGACAGAAGGGTAGGAGAACAGAGGATGTCGTAGAGTTTAGGGAATTTTTCTATTTCTCTGTGTATTTCTTCATGTACATTTCACTGTAGTTATATTACACGAATTGCATGAATACAGGAAAAAAAATATTTTACAGAATCAATATGATTTTCTCTATCTCAATCTAATCCTAAATTGATCTAATTATGATCATGACCAAAAATAGCATATCTTCCAACACCTTTTTGAGAACTTGAAGGGAGAGAGATCTCCTGTAGGATCTCTGGCGGCCCATCCAAAAGCCTTCACCGGATGCTCATTCTCGGGGGACATTGCCATTTCACTTGAGCTTGACGAGCACAGCTTCGAACTAAACTGGAAGAGAATGGCGTAACCTATGTGTTTTGAGATGTGAAGAGAATGGTGATGAGAGGGGAGCGAGAAGCGTTGATACATCTATAGGGCTTGAGGAGGTACAGGAAGCGGTGGTAATGACGCACTTGGTGAGCGAACTGAACCAGTGTGCGTCGGTATACACGTAGGGCTCGAGAAGATACAGGAAGAGGCGGTGATGACGTGCTTACTGAGCGAACTGAACCCGACAGCTTGCGTCAGTACATGTGTCGGGTTCCAGGAGATACAGAAAGAGGCGGTGATGACGTACTTAGTGAGCGAACTGAACCGGACGTTGTGCGTCATCATCTATTCCCGTTTGTTTGACCAGTCAACCGTTGCACGAAAGTTCTCTCTCTCTACTTGTGTCTCCTCTGCCTTCTAGCAGCCCAAGAAGTGACAATATAAAATCCTGCGGGCGTCGTTTTCTCACAATTATTTAAAGCATTCCCGTACCAATCAATTAATGGATGAAAGTTTAGCCCAGCCTATAATTCTTCAATCGTTTTTTTTTTTTTTTGATGACCCAGGGAACCTCGCACGATCGGCAGCCGGAGATAAACCACTGGGGGCGACACGTGCTAGCCACCACACACATGCCACCGGGTAAGTCACCAATGTCTCACGCCAGCCTCCCTGCAACTTGCGTCGCAGGGGTTTCGAACTCCAGACCTCTTAGCGAAAGGAAGCCCGAAGCCTATCCAGCGGAGCCACCACGGCGGGTGGTATAATTCTTCAATCGTTTGTATAGAAGTTTTGCCAAAAGCATCGGGGTCTCGTGACATGCGCAAAGTCTATAATTGTATCATATAGCTTACTTTCTAAACAATTCATCTGATGAGTATTTTACCGTGTTTTTAATAATTAAAAGAGGAGTAGACTTGAAAGGAAGTGACCATGAATTTTAGATGATTGTGACTCAAAGTAATGTAATCACTCAAGAGTCATGACTTTTACTTATAATTTTCTACATATTGATGAACATTTCCCCCACGTTTGATTTGAGTCGGTGACACCGCCTGCTTGCTTTTATTTTCCTTTTTCCTTTTTCTTTCATTTTTCTGATAAAATTTGTAATGAAACTCACTAGGAAAGGTGGATCAGCTTGATGTGATTAGAATGTATGTTATTAATATAGGGGGTGGAAATTAAATGATGTGCTATATGAACAGATATATATTTATGCAATAAAAATTTGACATTGTTATAATAAAATCTAAAATTATTGTTATTATGAGTTTACAGTAATTGCACTATCAAGGAGCGAAATTGCATTATAAAAATTTACCTACGTAAGTATTATATGAAAATATTGATTCGACATTTGAATTTTGTTACTATTTTCATACTATCTAATGATGAAGCAAAAGAATATCATGCTCACCTATATGAATATAGAAGAAAATATTGAGTATTACTTAGATTCCATGTTATTAAAATCTTTATCCATTCTACTGGCGACATATGTCACCCGGGCCCCACCACACCATAACCCCTCTGACGCTCCCTCACCATCTCGCTTCTCCCTTCCCTCTCTTCTTTTTTCCTTTGTTTTTTCTGCTTCTTCCTTTCCATGATCTTCTTCTTTCTCTCTCTCCTCCACTTGGCCCATTTTCCCTTCTCCAACCTCAACCTCGAGTCAGACCTCTGACCCCTTGCCGTCATTGACACATCACCTCCATCTCTGCCTCCATCTTTGCCTGCTCCTTCTTCGACCTTCAGCGTTGCCGCCACAATCCAACACCCCCGGTGCCCTTTGTGTTCGTGCCCGCATCGGCTAAGAGGTCGTGGCCTCACGTCGCGCCAACGAACCACTCCTCTGCCTTGTTCGTTGCCAAAGCCGACCTTGGTCGAGCTGAGCTCTACATCACAAATCTATGACTCGTTTGACCTTAGATCCAAAATCTAAGGCCCAAAGTTTAACGACTGAACTTGAGCTTGATGACAAAAGGATTGAAACAGTAGCAAGGTGATGGACTGAGATGGCAGTGAGGTGTGGTGGTGGAAAGAAATTAATGTTTGTTGCCATTCCCATCGAAGTGAAAGGGAAGGAAAAGAAAAATTAAAGAAAAAAAAATGAGAGAGAGGAAAGGGAAAGGCGAGAAACTAAAGGGAATGGTTCTGGCATGACAGGGCCCGAGTGATACGCGTTGCCTGATGAGTGGACTAGGATTTTGATAGCATGAAATCCAAGTGGTACCCAACATTTTCTCATGAATATGGCATGATATAATCATTTTTTTGATATATATATATATATATATATATAGAGAGAGAGAGAGAGAGAGAGAGAGAGAGAGAGAGAGAGAGAGAGATTAACCGATAAGTGGAATTGAAGGTACTAAGTAAAAAATAAAGTTTTTCTACACAAGTCTAATAAGTTGTGTGTTTTATTCATGTAGAAAATCTTGCGTTTCCAGAAAATGTTTTCCAATAAACCATTTTCCAAGAGAATGTAAATATTTTATTGTGTTCAGTCAAAACATGAAAAGAAACGGAAAATATTTACTGCTGCTCGGTAATAATTTTTGTTTCTTTCATGCATTTTTTTTTTTTCCTATAATCCCTTATTATCTTATAATTTAAAAAATCGATTTTAAATTATTTCTATTTTATATTTTATATTTTCGTTTTCTTTTTCTTTTTTTTTTTTTCTTTTTCTTCTCTTTGTTTTGTCTTCTTCTTGTTCGATCGGTTGCCAGCTATCACCGCCAAATGGGCAAGCCAGAGGCTCACGCTTGTTGATCTGGTGAGGCCTGGGCTTGCTGCTCGCAAATCAGTAAGCTTCGCAAGCAGCAAGCTTGGAGCCCTAGATCGCCATCAACCAGGTAAGCAACGAGCGGCGAGCTGGGGCTCAAGCTTGTTGCCAATCAAGCAAGTGGTGAGCTAGGGCTCTAGCTCACCACTCGCCCGGCTCGGGCTACAAGCGAGCCTTGAGCTCACTCAAGGCTTGCCTCAAGGAGCCTTGATCATCACCGGTCAAGACTTGCTTAAAAAAAAAAAAAAAATAGAAAGAGAAAAAAAAAAAAAGAGAGAGAGAGAGAGAGAGAGAGAGAGAGAGAGAGAGAGTAAAAATTTTGAATTTTCTTTTTAAAAATGAAAAAAAAAAAAAAAAAAAAGATGAAGAGGTTAATGTGGGTGTGAGATAAGAGAAAGTGGATGAGGAAAATATTTTTCTCTTTATCAAAAGTGGAAAACATTTTTTCTTATCTTAGAAGATTTTTTTCATCCACGGAAAATGTTTTCTCCAATTAATTCATTATTTGTGAAATTAATATTGAAAAATTCGGAAAACGTTTTCGTGAAAGTTATTTTCCATGAAACAAATGGAGCCCAAAAGAATGAATATTCTTCCGTAAGTTTAACAATGTTTGGCCGACCGAAGCTTTGTTGAAAGTAATGTACATCCGTGTAATTTATTAAAAATACAAGTATTTTTCTAATAGAGATAGATATAAACTGGCCCAAATCGAATTTTTTATGCAGGTTTCCGATGCCTCAGATTTTGGATTTTCGTGTTCTTTTTAGTGAAAAGAAAAATGCTATATGGTGATTTATCAAGTTGTAAAGTCAGCAAATAGGATCCTGATGTTTAGCAAAAACATAAAAAGATGTGAATCATTATGGAAAACATCTATGAATATAAAATCTATATGTGTGAATCAGAGTCTCCACGTCTAATTTTAACTTGCATTAATTATTCATTCCCTTATATTTGGGTTGTACGCTGCAATGTAGACCTCCTAGTCGAATGGATTTTGGCGGGCTCGGATCTTGATTAGTGTTTGGGTGTAAGCCATAATATGAGTCGTTCTAAATATGTGACACAATCCCTAGTTAAATCAAGTGAATGCGTTTTTTACCCTATTTTGCACTTCAAAAAATGAGTCACGTTTTTCCAGTGCAAATATTTCTAGGAAAAATGTCCTTGACAAGTGAATAAATTAAACATTTGTGTAATGACTGCGACCTTATGAAATTTTTAAATGACCACAAAATTAATTTGCTTAATACATCATAATAACAGATTAAACAGAAATTGGAAAACTCTCAGAATGGCTATGGTTATATAAATTATCAATTGAAGAAAAGAATGTTTAAAAATCATAATAAGGCGAATCACGTAAAGACTTTTTTTTTTTTTTTGGTCGAAAATATAGGCATTTCATTAATTTAAAACAGATGAGAGGCCCTTAAGTTGGGCATCATAACATAGCAAGTCACTTAAAGTTTGTGGAGGAAAAGAGACCCAGTTTTGAGGTAAAAACTTACTCTTGTGGGCTTTGGCGAGCCAATCTGCCACACTATTGGCCTCTCTTGGGCTATGGACTATCTTCACATTTGAGAAGCCCCTTAACAATTCCTTGCACGTGTAGATTAGGGGTTGTACTTCCCAGCTCACTTGAGTTGAACTGGTGATAGCTTTGAAGAGTTGGTAACTATCTGACTCAAAAAGCAACTCCTCGTGTCTTCTAGAAAAAGCGAACTCGATGGCCTTCAATAAAGCTAGGGTTTCCGCCATGAGAGGGGATGAAGCACGAATTTCTGTGGCCGATCCTCCCACCAAGTTCCCCTCAAAATCCCGACACACGCAAGCCACGGAGTGCTTCGCGGAGCCAGGTGAGAAGGTGCCGTCCATGTTGATCTTTAAAACCCCTTTTTTTGGGGGATCCATCTCGGTATAGTTCTATGTTCGTGAGTCTCAGATCTGGGTTGCTTATGTTCTTCTTCTCCTCTTAGATCTGGGTTCTTTCCCTTGTTCTCAAAGCATCTTCGTGCACCTTCTCTGGGTTGAGAATGAGTTACGCTTTCCATCATGTTATACGCTTGCTCTGAGCCAGCGTCGCCAGCTCGCTCGACTTGGGAGATCGGGTTTGGTCTTGCAGCACTTCCTCGCCTCTGATTTTCACCCTTTCCCCCTTGTTGAGACAGTTTGGAGGAAGGAATTCTACTAAGCTGCTCAGATCTGCAACCCCCGCGTCGGCGCCAGAGGACGGCCATCCCGACCAGGTTTCTGTTCTCTGCTTTCCTTTGCACATCCACGTTTTTAGTCGCCGGATCTCCCCCATTCCAAGGTCGTTGATTGCTGATCTCTTCATTCCCCTTCAGTACCGGTTCTACTCTAACCGATTTTCCTTTGGTTAAGTGCCTTTGGTCAGTCAGCGGTAGAGAAAGAGGGGATGTCCTGCTTCGGCTTTTCTCAGGCTGGCTTATCTCTGGTTCAGAGACCAAAGATGCAGGGCCCTTCCCCCCTTGTTGAGGTGTTTTGAAAAGAGGGTTCCTAAATCACGTAAAGACTATCTTACAAGGAAAATGATATACT
Organism: Eucalyptus erythrocorys; assembly: GCA_014182555.1. Classification (NCBI taxonomy): domain Eukaryota; kingdom Viridiplantae; phylum Streptophyta; class Magnoliopsida; order Myrtales; family Myrtaceae; genus Eucalyptus; species Eucalyptus erythrocorys. The sequence continues at coordinate 29,220,815 of CM024600.1, read as the reverse complement.
TTTTTCGTAATAAAGAAAAAATTATACTTATCTTCGACATTTAGCATGATGGCTTCCAATTTCAGCTTTCAACCAAAAAAGTGACAATCCTTTGATATTATATAAATGATATTTTTTTTGTGATATTACGTATATCTTAACTAGCAATATCAAATATTGTATAAATTTAACTACTCCCGATTGTCAACCATGATTGTGATGATTCTAGCAAAATCACCAAAAAAATAAAAGAAAAAAAAATCTTCATTTGTCCGGTAAACTCAGGTCAAACATAGTTGATCGGACCCAACTAGTGAATTATTTGAGCAATGTCAAAGATACTAAGATTCGTCTACTAAATTAATTAATTAAGTGAAGCAATGCTCTGTAAGTTTTTGTTTAAGTCAGTGGCCTTTGAAGCAATAACCCAAATTTTGTCATGAACAAATTTAGGAGATGAATCGTAATATGTCTTAAACGTTAAAATTATTTCCATTCATCGCATTTATAACACGGCATCATAGAAATTTTATACTTCTTCCATGGCTAATAAGATGGGATATTGTGTAATTTTGAATGTTTTGAACTTCCAATAATGATTCGAATAGAGAAAGATAACGAAACTTACTTTCATGTCCGGTAAAATTGGGTTAAACATAGGTTGACTTGACCCAACCCAACTCGGAAATTTAGAGGTCGTGGCACGTTAACTCAGTTGTTTTGTGCATTGGAAAAGGACCACCCCTATCCTATTTTCAAAGCGGGTTTGGGTGGACTATCGGGTTCAAGTTGGTTTTTGTGGGGTCTACTTAAATCTAGTTCCCAAAATCTTTGAATTATTTTCAGGGCAATGTGTTTCTAGTTTGCTGTATGAAAAATACGGGACCCTATCATTGGCTCAACATAACGGGCTATCATTCAAGTATTTATTGTAAGAAAATTGCCTAAAATGTGAATACGATAATTTATTTTTTTTCCAATATTAATGACAATACACTGGACATCAAATGATGGCGTATATTAATAATAACTGAACTCTAGTATTTTATAATAACACTTGGTCAGATATGGCATATATAAATAATAGTTGAACTCTAGTATTTTATAATAACACTTGGCTAGCAGACCCTGGCTTCTGCACACGCCCCTCTTGAGTCTCGATAGAGATTATGGTCTCCGTGTCACCACAAATGTCCCAACCCGCTTCTCGGATCATAAAAGACGGCCTTCCGACATTGTTTAGATGTCACACTGTTAATAGCACTGACGTCGACACGTGACGCGACATGCTAATACGCTATTTCTCATAAAATAGAGAATTCTGACACATTGAGACATATTGTATATTAAACATATATTTTTATATTTACATGATAAATTGTAATTTTTATGATTATTTTTATCAAATTAATTTCATTCAAATTCAAAAATAAATAAGTAATTAAAAGGGCCTAAAATGAATTTGCATTAGAAAAATTAATAAATCATTTGCCAATATCATTTATTGTTTCAATTTGAAAAATTCAACTTCCCTTGAATATGCCATAAAACTTGGAGAAAAAACAAACTTTGGAGTGAATTGGTTGTTACCGGAAGTGAGAGCCGGAAGAAAAGAGAATACCGAGCTTCTCTTTTTTCCCTATTTATTATTTTTATTATTTTCTATTTTCTTACATATTTACATTTTGACCATCTATTTATTGAAAATTCTAAAAATCAACTCTATGCGTGTTGGAATTTTGAATTCTCACATTGAAATTCTTGACTCGCGTATCGAAAGATATCGGGAGAGTTGATTAAGTGCCAGGAGAGATAATCAAGTGTCGAATTTTTCGACACATGTTGACCGATTGTCGGAGAGCATCGAAAAGTATCGGAGAGTATTGAACATGTATTGAAATATCCGACACAACAAGAAGACTTCCGAAGAACGAAATCCGACACGCGAGCTCGGGATAAAAAAAGGCGACATAGCGCCCGGTCAAATGGCCCTAACCTTTGAACCGGGAGGAGAATATCATTTCGGAAAACTCTTTTGCGAGCACTAGCTCCCTCCATCCCTAATCACGGGCGATTCTCTAATTCGTCGTCACGGTAGAATTGGGGATCTGGATGATGCGCATAGGCTGCTTAAAATGATGGAAGAAAGTGGTTTGGCTCCTGACGTGGGGAGCTTTCGATTTGTTGGATTCATTGCATGGGGAGCTTTTTATTTAGATCAGTGGCCTTCTAAGCACCCAATCAAAATTTTGTCATGAACAAATCTAGGTGACAAATATTAGTATGTCTCTGAGGTTCGAATTCTTTCCATTCATTCATTTATAATACTGAATCGTAGAAATTTTATGCTTCTTCCATGACTAATGAGATGGGATATTGTGTAACTTTGAATGTTTCAAATTTTTAATAATGATTCAAACAGAAAAAGATTCCCTCCCCATTTTCATAAAGAGTCAAAGAGAGTTAAAACAGATTGACTCGACCCAACCTGACTTGGAAATTTAGAGGTCATGGCACGTTGACTTCGTTGTTTTGTGGGTTGGAAAATGACCACCCCTACCCTATTTTCAAAGCGAGTTTTGGTGGATTATCGGGTTCGGGTTCCTTTTTTCAGGGATCTACTTAAACCTAGTTCCCAGAATCTTTGAATTGTTTTCAAGCCAATGCGCTTCTAGTTTCCAGTGTGAAAAATATGGAACCCTATCATGGGCTAAAAAATGATCGACTATTATTTAAATACCCCGATTCTCCTTTAAATCATATTTATCAAACGTGATATTGGATCTTGAAACTTCTTCTTATGTGATCCAATTGTTTAATTTTTTCTTTTCTTTCGAAGTCACAAAAAGATTGTTAAGGAAATGTATTGGCTCTGAATGCATGATTTACTTATAGCACATAAAGGAACTCTCATGATTATGTAAATTGCATATACTCTCTAAGGATAGCAACCTAAAACAAGGGTGCTATCCATACAAAGTAGTCGACATTATCCCAAAAGGGACAAACAAGTAATATCACCATACTAGGTAGAAGCAAAATCTTAGTTGTAAAACATGATTTTGAGATAATACCATCAGCAAAGTAGTAATCCATCGGGCTCGTCATCAGAAAGGCTTCAATGAATTGGCGATGTCAATGACAAATCGGTACTTAATATCTACTTTCGATAAACGCTCCATGGCAGTGTTCACATAATCCATGGGAATAAGCTCAATATCTGCAACTATGTTGTGCTTCGCTGCAAAATCAATCATCTCTTGCGTCTCTTTTATCCCTCCAATGCAACTTCCTCCCACCATCTTTCTACCTGTCATTGGTCTTACTTGTTACTATTTTCCGCATTCATGAAACTCAAAATGAATCTTCTATCAAAACTAAAATCCTTTCATTTATAAACACCAATTCTGAAGGTAGTTTCTTTTTTTTTTTTTTTTTTTTTGGGTAAAAATTACGAAGGTAGTTTTCTTTTTTTGGTAAAAATTATGAAGGTAGTTTTCTTTTCTAAGAAACACTATAAAACACAAAGGACTTGCTTAGGCTTACCCATGAGGAGTGGAAAAGCAAGTAGCTCTAGTGGCTTCTCTGGCGCACCAACCATGACGAGCTTTCCATTAATTTTCAAGAGACCGATCAAAGGCAAAAGAGCATGTACAGCTGAGACGGTGTCGATGATACCATCCATCGTACCCATTGCAAGCTGCAGTTAATAAAGGATAATAACATAAATCTACATTCGGTTCACCTCATCCCTATACATCATCAAAGAAAATAATATGTTGCGACTATAACTTACTTCCATCTCTTCTGTGTTACGGCTAACCAAGAATGCATCAGCTCCCAAATGGTCCATGGCTTCCTTCTTTTTATTTGGTGAGGTGCTGATGACGGTCACTTTGAGACCCATGGCCTTAGCAAACTTTACAGCCATATGCCCGAGCCCACCAAGCCCAACTACCCCTAAATGCATTCCGGCCTTATCAAGCCCGTAGTACTTCAAAGGACTGTAGACAGTGATCCCGGCACAGAGGAGAGGAGCACTACCATCAAGAGGCAAATTGTCGGGGATTTTGATCACGAAGTGCTCGTCTGATACCATGCTGTCTGAATAGCCACCATGGGTGGTGGTTCCATCATAGTGCTTTGCACCATAGGTCAAGATCATTTCGAGGCAGTAATTCTCGAGATCCTCTTTGCAATCTGCACAAGAGCGACATGATCCGACCATACACCCAACACCCACTTTGTCCCCGACTTTAAATTTCGTCACTTTGGTGCCTACTTCGGTGACCGTACCTACAACCTCATGCCTGCATACAGTGGACAATCCGTGTCATTATTGGCTCAAAAATGTATCATTTATCTAAGAGAATCGAAAGGGATGATGTTTTCGAAAACTCATACCCGGGCACTACAGGATAAGAAGTTATTCCCCATTCGTTCTTGATATTATGGAGATCGGAATGGCATATACCGCAATACAATACCTTAAAAGTTACATCCTTTTCTCCGGTGGCCCTATAAAATATAAAATCAGCGAATTTGAAAAGAAAGATGTTCCCCTCTGTAGACGAAAAGAAAAAGAAAATCGAAAGATGTTACCTTCTCGAGAACATAAAGGGAGAGAGATGCCCCGTAGTGTCTCTGGCTGCCCATCCAAAAGCCTTCACTGGATGTTCATTCTCTGTGGACATTGCCATTTCACTGAGTTTGACGAGCGCGGTTTAAATCTCAAACCGGAAGGGAACCGTGTTATCTGTGTGTTTTGAGATCCGAGGAGAACGCAGATGAGAGGGGAGGCGAGAAGCGTCGGTACATATATAGGGCTTGTGAATGTACTGGAAGCGATGGTGGTGACGCACTTGGTGAGCGAGCTGAGCCAGACAGCGTGCGTCAGTATACACTTAGGGCTCGAGAAGACACGGGAAGAAGCGGAGATGACGTACTTAGTGAGCGAACCGAACCGGACGTCCTGCGTCACCATCTTTTCCCAAAATGTTTGACCAGTCAATCTTTGTCCGAAAGTTCTCTCTCTTTCTACCTGTGGCTGCTCTGCTTTCTGGCGTCGCAAAGAGGACACGATATAAATCCGGCAGGGTGTCGTTTTCTCACAGTTATTTAAAACATTCCTATACCAATTAATTAATCGATGAGAGTTTAGCCCAGCCTGTCACGTGCCGAATTCGGCCACGTTATACCCAGAACCTGTTTTTTTAAACTCATATTAAAATTTTAAATTCTACACCTCAAAATATTCCAACAGAAGGTAGGACATTCCACAAAATCCAACAAGATGAATTCTGAAATATCAATATTCTTTTGTAAGAAAATTACCTAAAATGTGAATAGGATTATTTTTTTCCAATATTAAAGACTACACCAGACATCAAAGGTGGCTTATATTAATGATAGAAGTATGCTATAAAAATACTTGACTAGGAAACCCAGGCCTCTGCACACGCCCCTCTTCATGCCGATTATGGTCTTCGTGTCACCACAAATGTCCCGTCCCGCTTCTCGGATCATGAGCGACAGTACTCCGGCATTAGTTTGATGCTACACTACAGCGAACATGCGTCACTTCTTTAATCTTGAACAATTTTCATATGTCGGTGTCTCTCCGTCTCTATTGATTATGACATAGACGTGACTTTTGAAGACTCTCCGAATTGTTTGGACACCATGAAGTCCGACACGCGAGCTGGGGATAAAAAAGCAGTATGGTGCCCGGTCAAACGGCCTTAACTTTTGAACGGGGAGGAGAATATCATTTCGGAGAACTCCTTTGCGAGCACTAGCTCCCTCCATCCCTCGTCACGTGCGATTCTCTAATTCGTGGTAACTGTAGATTTGGGGAGCTGGATAATGCTCATAGGCCGCTTAAAATGATGGAAGACAGTGGTTTAGCTCCTGATGGGGAGCTTTTGATTCGTTGGATTCATTGCATGAGAAATATATCAAAGCATACCAAGTGATTGGTACATCGTTAGTTGATGACTATTGCGAACATGGACATGTAGAATATTATTTACACAAACAAGTAATCAATCAAGAACAAACGGATCCATATATGACTGTAAAACACCGATATCAATAAACACAGCGGAATTAAAGCGTACCTGTTTGAGCCATCGCTTCAACTGAAGAAAATAGATCACTCTGATAATCAAGGATCTATCGGAATGCTGGATCTTCCTCTCTATGACCTATTTCAGTCTAGCAGCTTTTAATGGGAGTAAAGCAACTGATAGGTATAACCTATCCTATTTATAGGCTAGAGAGGGGACCTAGCAAATCCTATAGCAAATCTTATTCAACAGCGTGTCAACTAGGCCCTTCCCATTACGGGCTTCAGTTAAATACAATTGCCTACACTTTGCTGCGCAACTAGGCCCGTTATCAATAGATGCCAATACCCAATTTAATCAGATCACTGTAGGGTTCAATAAATATTGGAATATCCATTAACCCGATTATTTAAAATAGGAAATCAATTAATTAATATAAGCCCATATTATAGGAAATTTCCAATAGGACAAACTTGAGGTTGCCCGTAGATTGCTTGATAAATTACTCTCGAGGGATTTCAAGCCTAATTCGTTCACTTACAATGCCTTGATAGGTGGTGTTTCGTCGAGATTTCTCCAACAACGAAATGTCTTTTACTGAAAGTCGTTCTTCCATTTTTATTGAAGGGAATCGGGATTTTGCACCAACTTGGAATAGAAGATATCAAGTGCAATGTTAAATGTACTTCCCAGATCCAAACAACGCTATACAATGCTAAGCTAGGTTGGAATTTTGTTGTTTTATGCCTCGAGTTTTCACTGGAAAAGAGGAAATAAAATTTAAAATAAAAGTAAGGAAAATTTCCTCATCTGCAGAAGCCGAAGACGATTTGAATCGTGGGGGCGCACACACCCTCGGATTTGCTTTGCACGTGAAAGAAGTCTGCGCGTGAAGATTAAAAAATGAAAGTAATGTTTTGGTCAGCCAATTGTTTGACCTGGGCACACACATATAAAAGGTTTATATTTTCTTTACCTGCAGTACGCCGAAACACAAAGAAAGAGCCGCACACTTGGAGCTGCGTTCATGGTCGCCGTGTGTCCGTGATTCCTGAAGCCGCAAGTCGTGCGAAGCCTGAAGAGATACGTGAAGCCATATATAGAGCGTATCATACCGGAGCTTGAACACGCGATAATTTTGCGCCGTGAGTTTATATCCCAAGTGAGTTGTTTATTTATAGACACTTTGGGTTTTGGGTTAAATCTAGTTGTGGGAAACACTTGAGTGATTGAGCGATTGTTAACTTTCATACTCCGATTATAGTGGATTATTTGCTGCTGGCTCTCCCCATGGACATAGGTACCGATACTCGGACCGAACCACGTAAATTCCTGGTGTCTTTATTTTTCTCGTTTATTTTCTCTGGTGATTTCGCGTTGACGTAAATTGCAAGATCCTATCGTTTCCGCGTATTATATCCCAACAATTGGTGTCAGAGCTTGGGGTTGGATTTCTTGATTGTGATTTGGAGCTTTTGCTTGTTTGATTATTATCTGGAAATTCTGTTATTACAATTATGTCTGAGAGGAAATCTGAGATTGAGAAGTTCAACAGGAACAACAACTTTGTGTTATGGAGCATCAAGATGCGAGCTTTATTAACAACACAAGGTTTGGCCAAGGCACTGGATGGTGAGGATGAGTTGCCTATTATCATGAAAGCCTCTGAGAGGGTAGAGCTAATAGAAAAAGCAAAGAGTATGATCCTATTAAATTTATCGGATGAGGTCTTGATAGAGGTTGCTGAAAAGCAGGATACCGCAGCATTATGAGCAAAACTTCATGCACTATATGTGAAGAAATGTTTGAACAATCGCTTGTATATGCTGAAGAAGATGTTTCAATTTAGATATACTGAAGGTACGTCTATCAGAACCCACCTAGATAAATTTAATAAACTCATGATGGATCTGAAGAACGTTAGTAAGATACTTGATGATGAAGAACATGGCATGATGTTATTAGCCTCTTTACCAGAGTCATGGGAGCACTTTACTGATTCACTATTGCAGGGGCGTACTACGATTACCTTAGAGGAGGTAAAGTCCGCTTTATTCTCTAAGGAGTGGCAGAGAAAGTTGCGAGATGACAGTCTGCCGCAAAAAGCAGCGCAAGCACTGACGATTCAGGGTAGAGAACAACATCGAGGGCCTAGGAGCAGCAGAGGTAAAAGCAGATCAAAACCACACCATAGAAAGTCCAAGGGACGCGTGAAGTGCTTTGAGTATCACGAGGAGGGGCACATTAGGAGAGAGTGTCCAAAGCGGAGGAATAAAGTTGATAGGCAGAATGCCACAAGCAGTGTGGCAAACGTTGCTGAAGGGAGCAATAGGGATGTAGAGGCTGTCTTATGTGCGACTGCTACTTCGTCAGGAGACGAATGGGTGCTGGATTCGGGGTGTTCTTATCATATGACACCTCATAAGAACTAGTTTACTACTTACCAAGCTGCAGATGGTGGTAGGGTTCTTTTGGGGAATAATACAGTCTGTAAGGCTGTGGGGATAGGGACAATCCTGATCTGGATGCACGATGGGGTGGTGCGCACATTGACAGATGTGAGGCATGTAGCGGAGCTCAAGAAGAACCTTATTTCTTTGGGGACACTTGATGATATCGGGTGTAGGTACACCGCTGAAGGTGGAGTACTGAAGATCTCTCGAGGTGCCATGACAGTGATGAAAGGAAAGAAAGTGAATACTCTCTATCATCTATTGGGAGAGACCATGACCGGAACCGCTGCAGTTTCATCAGGTGAGTCAGACTCTAACTTGACTCAATTATGGCATATGCGTTTGGAGCACATGAGTGAGGCAGGTATGACGATGCTGAGTGAAAAGGGGTTGTTGAATGGTCAGAAGATAGGGAAGCTGGACTTATGTGAGCACTGCATCTATGGGAAGCAGCATCGAGTTAAGTTTACAATAGCTATCCATTCGACCAAACGACCGGTTGAATATATTCATTCAGACGTCTAGGGCCCGTCTTTGGTTCCTTCAAAATGAGGTGCCCGATATATGCTAACATTTATCGACAACTATTCGAGGAATGTATGGGTTTACTTTCTAAAGCACAAATATGAAGTGTTTGATCGGTTCAAGAAATTTAAGGCATTGATTGAGAAGCAGTCAGAAAAATAGATCAAGTGCCTGAGAACCGATAATGGCATGGAGTTCTGTGGTAAAGATTTTACCGAGTTCTACGAGAAAGAAGGTATTGTGAGACACCGCATGGTACCTGGGACACCACAGCAAAATGGCATGGCAGAACGGAAGAACAGAATTTTGCTTGAGCGAGCTCGATGCATTTTTTCTCATGCAGGACTTGGCAAGGAATTTTAGGCCGAAGCAGTGAACATGTCGTGTTACCTGGTTAATCGATCTCCATCGTCTGCTATCGAGTGGAAGACTCCTGAGGAAGTATGGTCGGGAAAACCTGTTGATTACTCCGGATTGCATATATTTGGATGTCCTGCATATTGCATATATTTGGATGTCCTGCATATGCTCATGCGAGTGATGGTAAGCTTGAGCCGAGGGCGAATAAGTGCATATTTCTGGGTTATGCACAAGGGGTGAAAGGCTACCGGCTGTGGTGCACCGATCCCAGATCACCCAGTTTTCTAATCAGCAAAGATGTGATCTTCGACGAGACTGCAATGCTTCAACAGAGGAGTTCCGAGACACAACCAGCAGAGAAAACAGATCATGGTGTCATGAGTGAGGTGGAGCTTCAGGTGGAGACTCCGGAGACCTCGAAGGTAACAGAGGTTGAGACTGCAGATGAAGCCGCAATTCCTGAAGTCGGTGATAGTGAACAACCAGCAAAGCCGCAGCAGACTATAGCCGCAGATAGACAGAGAAGGCACATTAAATCACCGGTACGTTATGGTTATACAGATATTGCTTATGCATTGACTATAGGTGATGAGGTGGAGACAGATGAGCCTTCGTCTTACTCTGAGTCGATGGCTAGTTCGGAGTCGTCGTAGTGGCCAGGGGCTATGAGTGAAGAGATGGAATCACTCCACCGAAATCAGACATGGGAGCTGCTCAAAGTACCTAAGAGCCAAAAGTTGTTGGAAGTAAATGGGTCTTTAAACGGAAAGAGGGCATTCCTGGTGTCGAGGGAACGAGGTATAAGGCGAGATTTGTGGCGAAGGGGTATACACAGCATGAGGGCATTGACTACAATGAGGTGTTCTCTCCTGTGGTAAGACATACTTCTATTCGTGTTTTACTTGCCTTAGTTGCTTCGCAGGACCTAGAGTTAGAGCAACTTGATGTCAAAACTACGTTTCTTCATGGTGAGTTGGAAGAGCAGATTTACATGAGGCAGCCAAAGGGATTTGCTATTCCGGGTAAGGAAGATCATGTTTGCTTGTTAAAGAAATCTTTGTATGGGCTAAAACAATCTCCTAGACAGTGGTATAAACGTTTTGATGCATTCATGGCTAGTCAAGACTATACAAAAAGTAAGATGGACAGCTGTGTCTACTTTAGGAGATTGGAGGATGGTTCTTTGATTTATCTACTCTTATATGTTGATGATATGCTGATAGCAGCTAAGAATATGTCTGATATTGATGTGCTGAAGAGGCAGTTAAATGCTGAATTTGAGATGAAAGATTTAGGTGCTGCAAAGAAAATATTGGGTATGGAGATTTTGCGTGACAGGGCTGCAGGAGTTTTACGTCTATCTCAAAAGAAATATATTAAGAAGATCGTAGCACGTTTTAATATGCAGTCGGCAAAATCTGTAAGTACACATTTAGCGAAGCACTTTCAACTTTTAGATAAATTATCACCGCAGACTGAGGAGGAGGAGGAGCATATGTCCCGTGTTCCTTATTCTAGTGCCGTGGGTAGTATTATGTATGCTACGGTGTGCACAAGGCTTGATATTTCACAAGCTGTGAGTGTGGTTAGTCGCTATATGAAGCGTCCTGGTAAAACTCATTGGGAAGCTGTGAAGTGGATCCTCAGATATTTGAAAGGGACAACAGACGTAGGTATAGTATACCGGAAGGACAGCAATGGCAGTGAGACCACTGGTTTTGTGGATTCGGATCACGCCGGTGACTTGGATGATCGCAGGTCTTTAGCAGGATACATATTTACGCTAGCAGGTGGTGCAGTTAGTTGGAAAGCGTCCTTACAGGATCACATTGCCTTGTCTTCGACTGAGTCAGAGTACATGGCACTAACCTTTGTAGCGAAGGAGGCGATATGGCTAAAAGGTTTGCTCTCAGACTTTGGGTTAGAACAGAAAAGTGTGGATATACATTGTGATAACCAAGGTGCGATATATTTGGCGTATAATCCAGTTTATCACGAGCGAACGAAGCATATCAACGTCAAGTACCACTTCATCCGAGGTGTCTTAGCTAAGGGTATTGTTATTGTTAAAAAGATTGCTACAGCAGATAACCCGGCAAACATGATGACTAAGTTTGTTCCTTTGGCGAAGCTCAAGCTCTGCTTGAGCTCTATTGGCATCTGTGGAGAGTGAGCGCCCATCGGGGCATTGGGAGAGCAGCATGGATGATGAAAACTATAACTTGGCTTCAAACATCGAGCCAAAGTGGAGAATTGTTATTTTATGCCTCGAGTTTTCGCTAGAAAAGAGGAAATAAAATTTAAAATAAAAGTAAGGAAAATTTCCTCACCTGCAGAAGCCGAAGACGATTTGAATCGTGGGGGCACACACACCCTCGGATTTGCTTTGCCCGTGAAAGAAGTCTGCGCGTGAAGATTTAAAAAGGAAAGTAATGGTGGGCCCAGGTCAATTGTTTGACCTGGGCACACACATATAAAAGGTTTATATTTTCTTTACCTACAGTACGTCGAAACACAAAGAAAGAGCCGCACCCTTGGAGCTGCGTTCACGTTCGCCGTGCGTCCGTGATTCCTGAAGCCGCAAGTCGCGCGAAGCCTGAAGAGATACGTGAAGCCATACATAGAGCGTATCGTACTGGAGCTTGAACGCACGGTAATTTTGCGTCGTGAGTTTATATCCCAAGTGAGTTGTTTATTTATAGATACTTTGGGTTTGGGGTTAAATCTAGATATGGGAAACACTTGAGCGATTGAACGATTGTAAACTTTGATACTCCGATTATAGTGGATTATTTGCTGCTGGCTCTCCCCGTGGACGTAGGTACCGATATTCGGACCGAACCACGTAAATTCCTGGTGTCTTTATTTTTCTCGTTTATTTTCTCTGGTGATTTCGCGTTGATGTAAATTGCAAGATCCTGTCATTTCCGCGTATTATATCCCAACAAATTTAATCAACAACAAGGCCCAAAGATTACACGCCTAGACTTGAATTATGTCAGAATTCAATTAACAATTTAGACTAAGGATAGTTGAATATAATGCTAGAATCTAATCGACGCCACTGCTTCAATGCAGTGAGATACAATGCCAGAATTTAATCTACAACGATACACCTAGATAGGAGGAGATAATGTTGAAATTTAATCGACGATGATGCACTGGGATATAGATACACATAGCAATCTAATCAACGATAGGAATATGAAAGTTACAACTAAGAATACTAAAGTGCGGTAAATGAAATGTATTGAGATAACATTTTCATTGGTTTTTTTTTTTTTTTTTTTTTTTTTTTTAGGCTCCTCGTTGGATAACCAGTGGTATTTATGGAGAAATTTTGTAACCGCTTGATAGTTGTGTATCATCCTTTAACTGCTTTCGACCTTGCCCAATTCGCAAATCACTTTACCCATCTCCTTTACAACTAGCTCGATCGTGTTGTGGAGGTTATACTGTTATAGATGGCCGTTCCATGATTTTGTCTTCAGATAGCAATTGCTTCTTTAAAACTTTAGTGCCTATTATTCTAGCATTTTCGTGTGACATTTCAAGTATTTCTATTGAAAGTTTATCACCAAGACTTATTCGGGTGACCACTATCTGTCATCATATTTGATAACTAGACACGCGGTAGTCCCCAACCTAGTTGTCGATCACTAGGCATTTATAGCAGTACTAGTTGATAGCCAAGTGTCACGGGCCGATCAATTTGGGATCGAACCGTGCGGCGACTCGGGCAACTTTGGATCACCCAAGCCAAGCCTTACTCGATTAATCGCACAACTCGCTCGCACAACCCGAATCTTAGAGAGAGAAAGTTTAGAGAGAGGAGCTCTGGAAGGAAAGTGAACTTGGATTGCTGAAATGTTGGATGATTACAAATGAAGGATGACACCCTTTTATAGTTGAGGGCCTCGGCTTACAACCGTTGATCTACTTTTCATCCGACGGACGAGATCGCACCGCCTCAACAACCGACATAAATATCAACTACCGTCTACCGACATAAATAACAGAAGCAACCAACCACCGCCATAAATAAGGGGCTTCTAAAATCAGGTGAAATGACGGTGTCGTCCGCCCTTGGAACCTTCGGGGAGAAGACTTGGTGGAAATCCGAGTGAGAGCAAGAAGTCCACGGGGGAGTCGTGATCGTGCGCGGGGAACCTCTCGGGTCGACACTCTTTCGGCCCGTGACATTCTCCCCCACTCAATCGAGCGACGTCCTCGTCGCTCTCAGCTTGACGGTCGGCCTTCTTGGCACGAGCACGGACTTTGGCACGGGCTCTCTTGTTCTTGTTTCATTTCGCTCGGATGCTCACGAACGAAGGACCACATCCTTCTATGGTCAGCTCGGGCTTGCAATGCGACTCCTCCTTCGGCTTTGGCGTGACATGCGGTGAGCATTCGACCTCGGGGAAGAGCACTTGAATCGGCATGGCATTTGTTGGAGTAGGATCCAACTCGACTTTCGGCTTCACCTCGGACGGCTTGTTGATGCGCATCACGGCCTTCAAGCTCTTGTCGAGGCGTCGGATTGACGCGATAGTCTTGGTATCGACCACCCCCTTGATCATGGGGATCATCGACGGGCATTTTTGATCGAGGATCATGAGACACTTGGTCCTCATGTCGATCATGGCTCCCACGCTTTCAAAGAATTGCATACCAAGGATGAGATCATAATCGTCAAGAGGGATTACCTCGAACGTCACATTTCCTTTCCATCCACCAATCTTGACATCCACATCAGGAGTTGCTCCTACGCCATGGAAGTCGTCCGAATTGATGGGCTTGTATGACTTCATGGATGGTTCCACACGAAGTCCCAAGGCTTTGGCTACTTCGGTCGACATGAACATGTTCGACGCGCCGGTGTCGACCAAGGCATAGAGCATTCGGCCACACATTTCGACTTCTACGAAGAACATGTCCGTGTTTGGTGCAACTTCTTCTTTCGACGGCGATCGGGCTTGGATCGAGTTGACCATCCTTACAGCTCCAATCCGGATCTGCCGCTTATCCTCTTTGGGCTCCTCCTTTTCTTCCTCGATGGCAAGGAGGGCGTTGATTCGGCCCTTCTTCGGGCACTTTTGGGTCCAATGTGGACCTTGGCAAATGAAGCAAGGAGAAGGCGGGGTTGATCGAACTTACTCGTCCCCGCAGTCCGATTGCGGTCGACCCCTTTGGAAGGACGGCTTGGAAGACCCTTCTCCCCATGCTTTGGCTCGGCCGCCTTGATCGTGCGCGCCTCGGAGAGTGTTTCTTCCTTCGTCCTCGGATCGATCCGACCTCCACGATCGACTCCTTGGTTCGGTCTTGGTGAGGTCGACGAGTGACTCGGCCACGCTTAGCGCTCGCGCAAGACTACTCATGTCCCGACGATTGAGCTCGAGAAGTGCCCATGGCTTCAACCCATCCATGAACGCTCCGAGAGCCTCCTCTTCGCTTATATTGCGAATTTGGAGTTTGAGCTCCGTGAACTCCTTCACGTACTCTCGGATCGCACCTCTTTGCTCGAGGCGATGGAGCTTGCTACGGGCTTCTTGTTGAGCAAACTCGGGGAAAAAGTAGTTGCGGAACTCCCTCACGAAGTCATCCCATGTTTCCACGGGATTGGCACCGCGTCTAGTCTCGTCGCACCTATTACGCCACCAAAGCATTGCGGTATCAGTAAGGAACATGGAAGCGGTTCGTACCTTGATCGCCTCGTCTTGGATGTTGGCAGCGCCAAAGTATTGCTCCATGCTCCAGACGAAGTTGTCCACCTCTTTGGCGGATCGTTCGCCTTTGAATTCTTTGGGTTTTGGCACCTCGATCTTTGGCACCGCTTGAGTAGGCATCGCTCCATTGGCGATGCTCATCTTGCATAGGGCGAGCTCGGTCTTGACCTCTTGGATCTCCGCCTTCATGGCTTCGACCTCGTCCCTACGTGGACCTTCCTCCTCGATCACTTGGACACGCTCCTTCAAGACATCGATCGATGCTTCAAGGGCTTCATCCTTCTCGTGCAAAGGGGCGGTAGCTTCATTGAGGCCGGTCGTGAAGTCTTCACGGAGCGAGGTTTCAACCTCCATGATTCGGTCTCGCATATCGTCAAGACCTTCCATGAGTTCGAGCACGGCACTCCGGACCTTCGCGATCTTCTCATCGAACGCAGCTACGGCTTCCATCGAGGCGTCTCTTTTCTTTGCTCGGCCACGGGTCTCCTTGACTTGCGCGGCCTCTCCCTCCATAACAGCTTCTTGGCTCGACATTCCTTCGAACAGCTTGGCACTCCTTCTCCAAACGGAACTCTCCTTTGCTCGATACCACTTGTCACGGGCCGATCGATTTGGGATCGAACCGTGCGGCGACTCGGGCAACTTTGGATCACCCAAGCCAAGCCTTACTCGATCAATCGCACAACTCGCTCGCACAACCCGGATCTTAGAGAGAGAAAGTTTAGAGAGAGGAGCTCTGGAAGGAAAGTGAACTTGGATTGCTGAAATGTTGGATGATTACAAATAAAGGAGGACACCCTTTTTATAGTTGAGGGCCTCGGCTTACAACCGTTGATCTACTTTTCATCCGACGGGCGAGATCGCACCGCCTCAACAACCGACATAAATATCAACTACCGTCTACCAACATAAATAACGGAAGCAACTAACCACCGCCATAAATAAGGGGCTTCTAAAATCAGGTGAAATGACGGTGTCGTCCGCCCTTGGAACCTTCGGGGAGAAGACTTGGTGGAAATCCGAGTGAGAGCAAGAAGTCCACGGGGGAGTCGTGATCGTGCGCGGGGAACCTCTCGGGTCGACACTCTTTTGGCCCGTGACACAAGCATGTAAGAATATTGTCCATGTGATATGCATGTGATCCCAATCTTTCTTTCGTGACAAGCACATGACAGTAAGGTTAAATTTGAGTGTCAATAGATGGATACTGCATGAGAAGCACTGATGATGGGGGAAATATGATGAATCTGGACTTGCAGCCGACGGTGCATACTTGTACAATTCTGATTAAGCATACACTTGACGAAGGAGACTTTGACCCTGCTCATATGACCCTGCTCATAAGACTTCCACACATTTTTAATTGATGCATATGGGACGGTCGGTATTGCTTCACAGTTCTTTCAATGATGTGAAACGCATGCTTGATTTTGGTCGTGGCTTCCTAATATACATTGTGCAGATGTCTTCATAAAAGTTTTCCAACTTCATCGATCCGACAAATCAATCCAGGTGAACACATTGACTTGTAGACCAGAATTCAAATTGGTTATTTGATTGGTCCGAATAGGAGTGGGCAAGACGGACCGTCTAGAATTCAAATCAGTTATTTCATGGTCCGAATAGGCAAGACAGATCAACCTAACTGGGAACCATTTGAACCAAGCTAAACCAATCAATTAGGTCCAGTTCCCAAAAGTGTTGATCCAATTCCCAGTTTCTAAAAGTGGAATTGGGATTTGGATGATCTAGTTCTTGATTCCAAGAGGGGAATAAGATCAAACCGGATTACCCAAAACATTTATTTATTCATTTTATTTTTTTATGTCTCACGCATGCCTCTTCTTCTTTTTCGGTCTTTCCTTCTCGCCCCACAGTACTCACACCTACTCTCCTTTTTTGGTCTTTCCCTTTCTTTAGATCTCCTTCACCTCTCGTGGAGTTCGAGACATTCTCTCATTCAAACTTGACCAAAACTATTGGACCACTCCAAGATCAACTAGGCGGTCTAGTTCCAAAAATCTCTGGTCTAGTCCCCAGTTTCGAAAATTGGGAAGCGGTCCGTTTACTCTAGTTCCCAATTCTAAAGTAAGACCGCCCCCAAACTGAAAACCAATAAACCTCTAGGTCTAAGTTTAAAGATACACCAATTATTGGAGTCGGATTAATTGGGACAAATATGATTATGGCACTAACACTAAAGTGTTCTACTTTTTTATTATCCTAAAATTGAATTGTCCCATGGTCGCATATTTAGCGGGCATACACCATCCATCTACACTAACGTTATCTTTTTAAGGATTGCAAGATCAATGGTATGATTACACAGCAAAATACACCCCCCCGGCACTAGGCACGATCGTAATCCAAATACAAGTATCTTTGTAATGCGTCAATTGTTGGCATAGAATTTTTGCCACGAGCATCTTGGTCTCATGACATGGCAAAGTCTATACTTGTGTCATGTAGCTCACTTTCAAAAAGCTCATTCGATGAGTATTTTACAGTGTTTTAAATAATTAAAAGAGTAGA
Source organism: Eucalyptus erythrocorys (assembly GCA_014182555.1). Lineage (NCBI taxonomy): Eukaryota > Viridiplantae > Streptophyta > Magnoliopsida > Myrtales > Myrtaceae > Eucalyptus > Eucalyptus erythrocorys. The sequence goes on along the minus strand of CM024600.1, from coordinate 29,203,172 downwards.
CTTGAAAGGAAGTGACCATAAGTTTTAGATGGTTGTGACTCAAAATAATGTAACAACTCAAGAGTCGTGACGATTACTTGTAATTTTCTAGATATTGATGAACGTCTCCCCCACGTTTGATTTGAGTCGGAGACGTCGCTTGCTTGCTTTTGTTTTCCTTTTTCATTTTTCTTTCAGTTTTCTAATAATATTTGCAATCCAGTCCGACCGGGAAAGGTGGGATAGCTTGATGGTGATAAAAATGTGTATTAGTGATATAGGGGGCGCAAATTAAACGTTATGCTATACGAACATATATATAGAAGTTGTTACCAAAAAAAAAAACATATATATAGAAGTTCAACATTACTATAATAAAATGATTGTTATTATGAGTCTACATTAATTGTACTAGCAAGCAACGAAATTGCTTTATAAAAAGTTGCCCACATTGATCCTATTTATTTAATGAAAATATCAATTTGACATGTAAATTTTGCTATCATTTTCATACCATCTAATGATGAAGCAAAAGGATATCACGTGTCAAATTAATGTCTCGAGTTTAGATTCGGATAACGATTTATTAAATCAAATTTGTTAATAAAGGTTTCTCAAATAAAAGAAAATTCGCTGGACTCTTGAAGATTTACGAAAAATGAAATAAAAGATAAAAGAAGAATTTCTTCTTTGGGCACACAACTTGCCCGTCTGGATTTTCTTCTTTTAGCCGATGGAAACAAAGGAAGGAAAACAAAAAAAAAAAAAAAAAAAGTGAGAAGCTCCTGCACGTAAGTCTCTGCACGCGTAAGAAAGGTGGGGCCCAGGGTCAAACCTTTGACCTTGGGCGCGCGCGCACATATAAGAACAGATACAATTTCCTTCTTTGAGTGCGTGCGTGGAGCGGCCGAAGACCTACATAAAAAGAGAAGCCACACGTCAGAGAAGCCTTTGCACGTCCACGCCGCTTGAGAAGAGCCGCAAGATTTTGAAGCCACGCGAACGTTTTGAAGAGATACGCGAAACCTTATGTACATGGACCAAAGACAAATGCTGAAGTTCCTGATTTTGGCGTACGTAGAGCGTTTTATGTTTTGAGCTTGAACGCGCGATAATTTTGTGCCGTAAGTTTATATCCAAGTGAGTTATATTTTTCTAAACATTTTGGGTTTTGGGTTAAATCTAGATGTGGGAAACATTTAAGCATGTGAGTGATTGTAAACTCTGATTCTGCGATTATAGTGGATTATTTACTGCTGGCTTTCCCCGTGGACGTAGGTACTGATACTCGGACCAAATCAGATAAATTTCTGGTATCCTTATTATTTCTCGTTTATTTCTTTAGCGATTTCGCGTTGACGTAAATTACAAGTTCATATTGTTTCCGCGTATTATATCATCACATCACGCTTATCTATGTTAATATAGAAGAAAATATTGGGTATCATTTAGAGTCCATGTTGTTAAAATCCTTATCACTCACTGGGTGACATGTGTCATCCGAGCCCACCACAAGAACCCCTTTCACACTCCCTCACCATCTCACATCTCTCTTCTCTCTCTTCTTTTTTCCTTTATTTTTTCTTCTTCTTCCCTTTCACGATCTTCTTCTTTCTCTCTCTCTCTCCTCAGCGTGGCCATTTTCCCTTCTCCCACCTCAACCTCAAGCCTGACATCAAACCCCCCGCTATCGCCAGCACATCACCTCCATCTTCGCCCGCTCCTTCTCCAACCTCCAATGCCACCGCTTCTTGTCCAACTCCTCCGGCACCCTTTGCTTTAACGCCCACATTGGCCAGGAGATCGAGGCCCCACGCCGTGTCTATGAACCACGCCTTCACCTCGTTCATTGCCAGAGCCAACGCTGGTTGACCTAGAATCAACTCAAATTCAAGGTTGAGCTGAACTCTAGATCACAAATCTAGGGCTCGCTCGATTTTAGATCCAAAATCCGAGGCCCAAATTTGCCGACTGTACTCGAGCTCGATGACAAAAGGACTAATAATGCGGTGAGATAGTGAACTGAGATGGTGGTGAGGTGGTGGTGGTGGAAGGGGACGAACATCCGTTGTCGTCCTTGTTAGAGTGAAAGGGAAGTAAAAGAAAAAACAAAGGACAAAAGAAGAGAGGAAAAGAGAGAGGTGAGGCAGTGAGGGAGTGTCAAGAGAGATTCTGGTAGAGCCCAAGCGACACGTGTCGTCCAGTGAATGATTTAGAATATTGATAGCATGGAATCCAAGCGGTGTCCAATATTTTCTCGTAAATATAGCATGATATGATCATATTTTCAATTTATATATATATATAATTATATAATATGTATAGAATATTTTACTTATTATATGATTAACTGATAAGTGAAATCAAAGATAATAAGCAAAAAATTAAAGCATTTCTACGCAAATATAATTTGCCATGTGTTTTGTTCGTGTATGTTATGTTTTCACACCAAAAGAATGAATATTCTTCTGTAAGTTCAACAATGTTTGGAAGACCAAAGCTTTATTGAAAATAACGTACATCCGTGTAATTTATTAAAAGTACAAGTATTTTTCTAATAGAGATAGATATAAAGTGGCCCAAATCGAATTTTTTAAGTAGGTTTTTTATGCCTCAGATTTTGGATTTTCGTGTTCTTTTAAGGGGAAAAAAAATCCTATATGGTGATTTATCAAGTTGTAAAGTCAGCAATTAGGATCATGATGTTTAGCAAAAAAAAAAAAAAAAAAAAAAAAAGATGTGAATCATTATGGAAAACATCAGTGAATACAAAATCTATATGTGTGAATCAAAGTTTATCCGTCTAATTTTAACATGCATTAATTATTCATTCCCTTATATTTGGGTTGTATGCTACAATGTAGACCTATCAGTCGAATGGATTTAGGCGGGCTCAGATCTTGATTCGAATTTATGTCACATCCCAATCCTCTGAGCACGTGCCTATCTCTGCTTAGTCGATATAATAGCAATGTCCTAGGACGCATCGTCGATCCATTTATTTTAATGCGCATGCAAAAACGAATAATAATCCCTAGACAATAACACAATGAGATAGAAAAGTAGGTACAATTTTTCTCAAAAGACATTTTTATAAACACACAGGTTTATACACAAAAGCCTACAAAAAGGAGATCGGCTTTTAACAAAAGAGAATTGTCCTAATACTAACTAGTCGGATAAGCTTGCTGATTCTTCGGGCTTCACCTTCTAAAATTCAAGCTTCAGGTCCTCCACTACCATCAACTAAGAACCTAAAAATGTTATACCACAACAGGGTGAGACGACGTCTCAGCAAATTCAGCCTCTAAGCCCCGACTAGGAAGAAGATATGCCCCAAGGGCTGCCTAAGCACAATCATGAGTCAGAGAACTTACCTTGGCCTCAGTTCCATCCTACAAGTCAGTATAGTTCATATTGCAACCAATCACTTCACAATCAATTTATCCAGCCAGATTAAATGATCGATCAATCGACTCGGTCGATTACATGTCAATGAAACCATTCCCCGTTTATCTCACTTACTTAACCCCAACACTGAATTACGGTTCAGCGAGCATGGCCTACTAAATCTTTGGTTGTAATGCTGAATTACAGCTCAGCGAACATAACCGATTCCAAACTCGGTGGTAATGCTGAATTATGACTCAGCGGCACAATCGATTTCAACTTCGGTGGTAAGTTGAATTACAGCTCAGTGGCACAACCGATTCTAATTTCGGTGGTAATGCTGAATTACGACTCAACGGCACAATCGATTCCAATTTCAGTGATTTTCTTGATCTAGCTCACAACAACATGCCCAACAACTCTCAATAGTCAACTTATCTCGGCTATAAATCCTCACACAATTAATTTACCTACCTTAACAATTTTTGGGACAAAAACCAATCACCAATCACACTCAAATTACACAATCCGGTACTCAATTAAATAGACGGAATGCACCATTGTGATCAGCACGAAATTTCGGTCACTGGTTATCCCGATCTAATTTTCGAAAAATAATTAATTAATTAATTAATTACGGAAATTAATAAATAAATGTAATAAATGCGACTTAGGCCCGATAAAGCCTAATTAAAAGCTGAGACGAGCCCGGAAAATTTTTGAACCACTCTAGATAAATTCTAGAGCTTATCTAGACTCTAACTACATTACTCCAACCACCTAACATGCAATAACAATTAATTAAATTGATAATCTAATCTAACTATCCGCCTAATCCAAGCTTAGCCTAAACTAATCAACCCTTAAACGTCATTAACTTACTAAGCAAGGATTAGTGAGTTAAACTCACTTGTTTAACAATCCACTCGAATCAAAACGACAGGGGCGCTACGAGGGACGAGAAACTCCAAAGCAAGATCAACTTTCACGGTCCAAAAAAGCTTGAAAATGGGCCCGACAATAGCTAGGAGACCCACAGGCTTCTGCTTCTGAACGGTGCGGGTCTTGGCCAAGGAAGATGGATGGGTGGCTGCTGCTTGCTTGAAATTGGTAAGGGAAGGCCGGCGGTGACAGTAGCGAGTTGGGCGGGGGCAGGCGAAGCTTGAACGGCGATTAGCGGCGGTCCATGGTGACTGGTGGAGCTGGACGAAACTCCTGGAAGCACGGACAAGCAGAGACGACACTACTGGGACGGTGAGGGACGTGTGTGACAAGGCGGGGCGCAACGGGCGCGGGGCGGTGTTGCGGTGGTTCTAGGCGGCGAACGGCTGCTCGGCGACTTCAGCTAGTCTTCTTCTGGGTTGCTGAAGCTCTCAAGGCACAGATGGAGGGGGAAAGGAGAGGCTGTCGATGGCTTGAAGGGGGAGAGGGGATCGACTAAGCAAGGAGGCGGCCACCACTTGGTCTTCATCTATATTCTTGTCCCCTTTGACCCCTTTGGAATGGTCCCACAAGCAAGCTGGCTTTCCTCAGCAATTTGCAGCCACACAAACTCCTTCTAGAAGCCTTGAGTTGGTCCAAAATGTTGGGTCCATGGGGGCACACGAATTTCAAGTGGTTTTCCTCCAATTGGACACCAAATGCTTCTCAATTCAATTCAATTTGGCCTCTAAAAACTCTATTGTCAAGTCCTCGATCAAATTGGTATTTTTCCTCACCAATTGATCCTACTTGCTTCCCAATTGCCCGATCAAAGATGGTCCCTGACATTTTCTGGACAAAAACAACCCTATGACGACTTTTTTCCAAAAAGTCTCGATTTGCAGAAAAATCTTCGGAGACTAAGTCGACGTTCCTAAAATGACCTATGACGTGACAAAACTTTCAATTTCTAAAATTGGATTCAAATTCACGGTTAACTTCAATCCAGTGCGATTTTAGCGTGACCAGGGTATCAGGTAGCTTTCAGAAATTTTTAGTACAAATGACCCATGGTCGATTTTCTTCAAGCCACAATGAACCCTTCGATACATTGGCAACTCTCGATGGTCATAAAAACCTCGAGGTTTCAAATACGAATACACAGTACTAAAACGATAAAAAATCAATCTAGTGCCGATTGATGAGAATTTTGTAATTTAGTTGAATCACCCACGTTTAATCACACTTCTCAGTCAAACCAATCTATCTCTGATTTCTAGTCGATCTTATTGTGCTGAAATAATCTCTGCAAATGAGCACGGTCGAGTAGCCGATTCCTAGTCGAATCCTCAAGTCTATTGCATTAAAATCTCTTAATAACTTTCCCAGATAGTCTAGTTATCTCATGAGTGATCGGCTCTAAAAATAGCACTATAGGCGTGTCAATGAAATACCCGATTTATTCAACTAAAAACAGGACTTAAAATCCAGGATGTCACAATTTGGGTCTAAGTCGTAAAATGAGTCGTTCTAAATAGGTGACGCAATCCCTAGTTAAACCAAGTTAATGGGTTTTTAACCCATTTTTGCGCTTCAGAAAATAAGTCAGGCTTTTCAAGTGCAAATATTTTTAGGAAAAATATCTTTGATAGGTGAATAAATTAAACATTTGTGTAATGATCGTGACCTTATGAAGTTTTTAAATGACCACAAAATCAATTTGCTCGATACATCATAATAACAGATTAAACAGAAATTGAAAAACTCTTAGAATGGCTATGGTTATATAAATTATAAATTGAAGAAAAGAATGTTTAAAAATCACAATAAGGCAAACCACGTAAAGAGTATCTTACAAGGGAAACATTATACTTTTTTCATAATAAAGAAAAAATTATACTTATAAAGCTCCAACATTTAGCACGATGGAATCCAATTTCAGCTTTCAACCAAAAAAGTGACACTCCTTTGATATTATATAAAAGATATTTTTTTTCGTGATATTACATATATCTTAACTAGCAATATCAAACATTGTATAATTTTAACTACTCCCGATTTTCAACTATGATTGTGATGATTCTAGCAAAATCCCAACTAGTGAATTATTTGAGCAATGTCAAGGATACTAAGATTTGTATACTAAATTAATTTATTAAGTGAAGCAATGCTCTGTAAGTTTTTGTTTAAGTCAATGGCCTTTTCAACACTGACCCAAATTCTGTCATGAACAGATTTAGGAGACGAATCGTAATGTCTTAAATGTTGAAATTATTTCCATTCATCGCATTTATAATGCGGCATCAAAGAAATTTTATACTTCTTCCATGGCTAATAAGATGGGATATTGTGTAATTTTGAATGTTTCAAATTTTCAATAATTATTTAAATAGAAAAAGATAACGGAACTTATTTTCATGTAGGGTAAAATTGGGTTAAACACAAGTTGACTTGACCCAACCCAACTCAGAAATTTAGAGGTCATGGCACGTTAGTTCGGCTGTTTTGTGCATTGGAAAAGGACCACCCCTATCCTATTTTCAAAGGGGGCTTGGGTGGACTATCGGGTTCAAGTTGGTTTTTGTGGCGTCTACTTAAATCTAGTTCCCAAAATCTTTGGATTATTTTCAAGCCAATTTGTTTCTAGCTTCCTGTATGAAATATACGGGACCCTATCATTGAGGGAGGGTACCAACCTTGTGTTTTCAATATATCGGACCCTATCGTTGAGGGAGGGTACCAACCTTGCGTTCTTGATTTACTCACAACACATAAAGAAACTCCTGTGATTATGTAAATTGCATACTTTTTTAGGATAACAACCCGAAACAAGGCTGCTATTAATACAGACAGTCGACCTTATTCTGAAAGGGACAATGAAGTAACGTCACCATACTAAGTAGAAGCAAAATCTTAGTTGTAAAACATGATTTTGAAATAACAATCTAGGCAAAGGCTCATCTTCATCCACGTTCAACCAAGTAGTAATCCATCAAAATCATCATCAAAAAGGCTTCAATGAATTGACGATGTCAATGACAAATCGGTACTTAACATCTGCTTTTGATAGACGCTCCATGGCAGTGTTCACATAATCCATAGGAATAAGCTCAATATCTGCAACTATGTTGTGCTTCGCTGCAAAATCAATCATCTCTTGCGTCTCTTTAATCCCTCCAGTGCAACTTCCTCCCACCATCTTTCTACCTGTCATTGGTCTTATTTGTCACTATTTTTCACATTCATGAAACTCAAAATGAATCTTCTATTAAAACTAAAATCCTTTCATTTATAAACACCAATTATGAAGGTAGTTTTCTTTTCTAAAAAACACTATAAAACACAAAAGACTTGCTTAGGCTTACCCATGAGGAGTGGAAAAGCAAGTAGCTCTAGCGGCTTCTCTGGTGCACCAACCATGACGAGCTTTCCATTAATTTTCAATAGACCGATCAAAGGCAAAAGAGCATGTACAGCTGAGACGGTGTCAATGATTCCATCCATCGTACCCATTGCAAGCTGCAGTTAATAAAAGATATTAACATAAATCTACATTCAGTTAACCTCATCCCTATACATCATCAAAGAAAATAATATGGTGTGACTATAACTTACTTCCATCTCTTATGTGTTACGGCTAACCAAGAATGCATCAGCTCCCAAATGGTCCATGGCTTCCTTCTTTTTATTAGGTGAGGTACTGATGACAGTCACTTTGAGACCCATGGCCTTAGCAAACTTTACGGCCATATGCCCGAGCCCACCAAGCCCAACTACCCCTAAATGCATTCCGGCCTTATCAAGCCCATAGTACTTCAATGGACTGTAGATAGTGATCCCAGCACAGAGGAGAGGAGCACTACCATCAAGAGGCAAATTGTCGGGGATTTTGATCACGAAGTGCTCGTCTGATACCATGATGTCTGAATAGCCACCATGGGTGGTGGTTCCATCATAGTACTTTGCACCATAGGTCAACATCGTTTTAGGACAGTAATTCTGAAGATCCTCTTTGCAATTTGCACAAGAGCGACATGATCCGACCATACACCCAACACCCACTTTGTCCCCGACTTTAAATTTTGTCACTTTGGTGCCTACTTCGGTGACCATACCTACAATCTCATGCCTGTATATAGTGGTCAATCTGTGTCATTATTGGCTTAAAAATGTATTATTTATCTAAGAGAATCAAAAGGGATAATGTTTTTTAAAACTCATACCCGGGCACTACAGGATAAGAAGTTATTCCCCATTCGTTCTTGATATTATGGAGATCGGTATGGCATATACCGCAATACAATACCTTAAAAGTTACATCATTTTCTCCGGTGGCCCTGTGAAAAAGAAAATCAATGTATATCGAGAAAAAAGATGTTCCTCTCTATTGAATTTTTAGATGCGAGACCCAAAATAAAAAAATAAAAAATAAAAACAATGAAACGAAAAAACCTAAGCATAATACCTTCTTGAGAACTTGAGTGGAGAGAGATGTCCTGAGGTGTTCCTGGCTGCCCATCCAAAAGCCTTCACTGGATGTTCATTCTCTAGTGACATTGCCATTTCGCTAAGCTTGACAAGCACAGCTTCAAACCAAACTGGAAGAGAATGCGTAACCTGTGTGTTTTGAGATGTGAAGGTGATGAGGGGGGAGTGAGGGGCGTGGTATATATAGGGCTTGAGAAGATGCAGGAAGAGGCCTTGATGACCCGAAATGGAAATAAAATCCAAAAAAAAATGAAAAAGAAACCTAAGCTTCTGGAGCTGATAAAAATTTGCCTTAGACAGGTGCTTTCCGGTCAGATTTTGCACTTATTGACCAAGGCCCGAAATGGAAGTAAATCCAAAAATGAGTTTGGATACCCAAAATAAAGAGAAGCTTCTTGACCATAACAAATGTGCCCTTTTAGCTGTTTTTTAATTGGTCGGAATGACAAATATGCCCTCGATCGTCCGAGCATGGGCTTGTTAACCAAGACATAAAGGCCCTGTTTGTTTGTGTTTCTGTTTTTTGTTTATAAATAAAATTTCTGTTTTTCGTTCCCCGAATAAAAAAAGAACTGAAACGCGTTTGTTTGCGTTTTTGTTCTAAATCTATTCTTTTGTTCCCGGAACACATTTGGAACATAAACAAGAAACAAGAAAAACGTGTTTCTTGTTTCTAGAACAATTTTTAGAAACAAATTTTCTCTCTCCTCTCTTTTTCTTCTCTTTTTTTTTCTTTTTCTTTTCTTTTTCTTTTTTCTTTGGCCGGTCATCGGCCTCGGCCATGGCCGGCGACCGGCCATCGAGAGCCGACGATGCCGTCGAGGGCCAATGACCTCGCCGGAGCGTCGCCGGCCTCCGGCGAGGCCGAGCGTCACCGTGGGTAGGCGAGGCTTGGCCGCGCTATGGCTGGGCGAGCTTGAGCTCGCCCAAATCCAGCGAGGCCGAGCCTCGCCCCCTCACCTAGCCATGGTGACGTTCGACCTCGCCGGCCACCGCTTGCCGAGCAACGCCAACCCGGCGATGGCCCAAAGCAACGCCGAGCCTCGCCTGGACACGGCGATGCTCGGCCTCGCCCCACCATAGAGACGCTCGGCCTCGCCCATGGCTAGGCGAGCTCGGCCTCGCCGGATCTAGGCGAGCTCGAGCTCGGCCTCGCCGAGGACGGGCAAGCCTCACTATGGCTAGGCGAGGCCGCCAGCCCTCGTCGGCCGATCACCGGCCATGGTCGAGGCCGGCGACTAGCCAAAATGAAGGAAAAAAAATGAGAAATAGGAAATAGGAAATAAGAAAAATGAGAAAAAAATAGGAAAAATACAATAAAAATATTTAAAAAAATTAAAAGAAATAAAAAAATTATACAAGTTTACCAAACGTGTTTCTGTTCTTTTTATATTTCTGGAACGGATTTACCAAACGCGTTCTTTTGTTTAAAAATTGTTCCCTAGAACAGAAATGCTTTTTTCTATTTCTGTTCCCTGGAATAATTTTTTTTTTTTTTTGGTGACCCAGGGAACCCCGCACGGCCGGCAGCCGGAGGTAAATCACTGGGGGCGATATGTGCTAGCCACCACACACGTGCCATCGCGTAAGTCGTCAAATGTCTCAAAGCCAATCTTCCTAGCTTCGAACACTAGATCTCCTCGATGGAAGTCTAGCGCCTACCCAGCTGAGTTGCCACGGCAGATAATTCTGTTACCTGGAATAATTTTTAAACAGAAACACAAACAAACGTATCCAAAGGGAAATAAAGACACAGCTTCTTGACCAAGATACATGTGCCTTCAAAGTTAGGGGTGTGCATTATGTCCGGTTCAATCGAAAATGGGATCGAAACAGTATTTCTTTCTTTCTCTCTCTTCAGCGGCACTCTCTAAAATCCGGCCTCTCTCTCTCTCCAGTCTTTCCAGCATCGCCGCTCAATCTTTCACTCTCTTGAATCTCGCCATGCCATCTCGTCTCATCTAATCTTTGTCTTGTGGGTCGCGGCCTATGTTGATTTCTTCCACAGTTGTGTCTTACATTGCTATACCAGTTAATCAATTGATCATATGTTGCTTCCTAGTTGTATAATTTTGAAATTCCTAATTATAGTTCTGATGCCAAAGTGTGAGTTCCAATTACTTAAAGATCCATTAAACATCCAGGCTAGGCGACCCACTAGCCAAATTTGGGCACGCTAGGTCGGGGCCAATTTTTTGGTTTTGTAACTTACTTTGAAATTAAAGTTCCAAAAATGAAAAATATTACTAGAAAAAGTAACGAATTTCACAAAATACAAAAGAATGAATTCAGAAGAACTGATATTTCTCGAAAAATATTGCACAAAATCGAAGTACGATAATTTTTTTCCGATATCGAGACAATGCATCATATATCGAGCACTGATGTATATTAATTATAGTTAAAATATGACATTCCATTGTTATTTTTTTCCTATCTACAAGCCTCTCTTGATAGGGATTCTGCTCTTTGCGTCATCACAAATGTTCATCACACTTCTTGGATGATAAGAAAAAAAAAAAAAAATCCGCATTGTTTGCACACTATACGCTGGCTCACATATGGGATTTCTATGGTCTCCAACAATTTCCATACGTGGGTGACTCTTCTTCTCAGTGGATTCTGACATGGACGCGATTGCTGAAGACTTTTTAGGTCGTTTGGACATGCATACGTCCAATAGGCAGGCTTGAGATATGAAGTCACCTAGCGTGAGATCAAACAGCCATCACTTTTGATCCGGAAGAAATTATGATACACATAATATCAATTCGGAAAACAAGCTCTCTCTCTCTCTCTCTCTCTCTCTCTCTCTCTCTCTCTCTCTCTCTCTCTCTCTCGTTACGTGCAATTCATTAATTCACGGTTATTGTAGGCCTGGGGAGCTGGATAATACTCATAGCCTACTTAAAATTATGGAACAAAATGGTTTAGCTCCTGATGTGGGGATTTATAGCTCTATTATAGATACTCGTTGGAAGAGGTTGAGGATTAAAGCAGCTTTTGATTTATTGGATTCATCATTCTTCGTGTGAGAAAGTTATCAAAGCAAATCATTCTTTGCTGATAAGACTTCGACACATTCTTAATTGATGCATATGGACGGCTGGGATTCCTTCGTTGTTCTTTTGATGATGTTCTGAAAATGCATGTGCCTTTGTATATACACATCATAAATTTCTCTGCAAATTTTCCAAGTCCACGTGGCGATTCAATTGACTGAAACGGCTGACTCGAAAACCAGAATCCAAACCGGATCTTTGATTGGTCCGAGTTTATATTTGGTAGCCCTTTGTATACAAATCCATTGGGATAAATATTATTGTTGTAATTATATGGAAATGTTCTTTTTTAATTATCCTAAAATTGGTTTGCCATATAATACGTTCAGTCAAAAAATGAAAATTTTATTTCATATTTGGATTCGAATTGCAAGATAATATTAAAGGACCATCAACAAAGTAAAACAGAAAAATATAAAATCATAAAAAATTCATGGAGTGGATTGCTTTGGAAATATATAATAAAAACATTGCAATCCCATTCTCAATAGATAAGTTGGCGAAAAAAGGGTCAATTTATCTTTGATTGGATTGAAAAGACTATACAGGAAAACAGAAATAAGGAAAAAAAAATATAGGAAATATTATTTTTGGTTGAGGAAAAGAGAAAAGAAACAATTTGTACAGAAGAAAGAGAGAACAAAATAAAAAGAAAAGAGCTCCTCCAGCAAACTCTATTTAATAATTACAAATTAACCTAGAGGCACAGGATTCCAACTTAACACCCCAAGGAGAAACTTTACTATTTTTTGGCAAGCTATTTATATATAATTAAGCTGAAAGGTTTTGCCTCTTTCATTGGATACGTTCATCATCTCAAGTACAACTTTGGATACTGCGGTTGGGACTCAACTTCACCAAACAATACGGGTTTCATAAACTCATCATTGATATGGACAAAGTATTACTGAACTTGTTAATCAAAAGACCATAATTGACAACACTGGCCCTATTATATTCAAAGATCTTAGAAAATTGTTGAGTTCTTACTTTGAATTTAATGCGCAACATAATTTTTAGGAAGAAAATTCTCTTACCAATTGATTTGCCAATCTTGTGATAGAGAAGCGATTGGATACTGTGTTCTGCTCACAATCTCCCACAGAATCATTTCATAATTTGTTAGGTTGTAAAATAGGGGTATTTGGAGATAATTTGTATTTTATTTTCTTTTGTATACCAAAAAAAAGGAAAATTCCAAGTGAGAGTCCGAAGTGGCCTCAATATCTCAAATAAGGGCATAAAGTAAACATTGTCTCAAATATAGTTTTGAAGTGTCAGTATTTTCATAAGGGAAAATTACCTAAAAAGTCCTAAACCTATTGCTATTATTCCAATTCAGTCCTAAACTTTTTTTTTTGTCCAATTAAGTCCTAAACCTTTTATTTTTATTCCAGTTCAGTTCATCCGGCCAAAAATGGCCAACCGGCGCTAACGTGGCAACCGGCCGGCGCCGGCAACATTTTTAATAATATTTTATTTTTAAAAATTTTTTATCTTTTTTCCTTTTTTTTTTTTTTCTTCTCCCTCTCCCTCTCCCTCCTTCCTCCTCCTCTCCTCCTTCCCTTGGCCCCGGCGACCGGCTAGAGGGGAGAGCCGGCCGGTCGCCGGGCCCGAGGCGGCCGGCGGGGCGAGCCCCCCCCGGATCCGGCGAGGGGGCCTCGCCGTAGCCGGATCTAGCGAGGCGAGCCTCGTCGGATCTCTTGCCGATCCGGCGGGGCTCGCCTCGCCGGATCGGGTGACGGCGAGGCCCCCTCGCCGGATCTGGCGAGGGCTCGTCCCGCCGGATCTGGCGACGGCGAGGCCCCCTCGCCGGATCGCGAGGGCCGCCTCGCGCGCCGGGCGGGACGAGCCCTCGCCGGATCCGGTGAGGGGGCCTCGTCGTCGCCCGATCTGCCGAGACAAGCCCCGCCGGATCTGGCAGAGATCCGGCGGGGCTCGCCCCGCCCGATCCGACGACGGCGAGGCCCCCTTGCCGGATCCGGCGGGGGCTTGCCCCACCGCCGCCTCGGTCCGGCGACCGGCCGGCCCTCCCCCTCTAGCCGGTCGCGGAGCCAAGGGAAGGAGGAGGAGGAAGGAGGGAGGGAGAGGGAGAGGGAGAAGAAAAAAAAAGGAAAAAAAGATAAAAAAAAAATTTTAAAATTTTTTTAAAATAAAATATTATTAAAAAATATCGTCGGTCTTGACCGGCCATTTTTGGCCGGATGAACTGAACTGGAAAGGTTTAGGACTTAATTGGACAAAAAAAAAGTTTAGGACTGAATTAGAATAATAGTAATAGGTTTAGGACTTTTTAGGTAATTTTCCCATTTTCACAAATAAAAGTGAAAATGAACTTTGTTTTAAATAAGAGCCTGAAGTGGCTATGTCAATCTTAAAAGAGGACCTGACCTCACTAGTTGATCAATGGCATTTCTGTCCTTTTACATTTTCTTAGTTTCTTCCCCATTTTCTCTTTTCTTTTTATAAAAAGACAAACTAAAAAAGAATAGAACTTAAAAAGAAAAAAAGAAAACACAAATTAAAAAGAAAAAACAAAGGCACAAATGCGAGCCCTCTCATCTGTATTTTTCTTTTCTTTTTTTCAATTTTAGTCTTCTTTCTTCAATTTTTTAAAAGAAAAAATAGAAAAATGAAAAATGAAAGAAAATAAGAATATGGAAAAGGAAGGAAATTCCCTTGGCCAGTTGATGAGGTCACGTCCTTTTTTTAGACTGACATGATCATTTTAGGCCCTTGTTTAAAAAATTGTCCACACTTTGAGTCTTTATTTAAGAAAATGAGGGCAATTCAAATCTTTATTTGAGACAAGATTCACTTCTAACCCTTATTTAAGAAATTGAGGGCACTTCGAGCTCTTATTTGAAATTTTCCCAAAACTAAGGGTGCGTATGATTCTATTTCTATTTCTAGACGAGTTTCTAAGCAAAATAACCGTTTGATAACGACACAAAATTTCTACTCTAAAAATAGAAATTCGTTTAATAACGACACAAAAATTTCTTCCTTTCGGACGGCGGCGGCACAATCGGCGGGCGACGACCGAGGCGACCGGTGGCAACGGCGGCGATGAACGATAAAAATTTTTTTTATTTCTCATTTTTTTCGAAATAGAAAAATAGCTTTTTTCTATTTCGATTTCTTGTCCATATCTATTTCTAACCAAAATCTATTTCGAAATAGAAAAGTGGAATAATTTTACTAAACGGATTTCTATTCCGTAATTGTTTAAAATAGAAAAATAATTTCTGAATGCAAAAATAGCGCGTAATCATGCGCGCCCTAAATGGCCAACCACAAAGGAACTCGTGGTTCATGGAGATGAGCCTGGAAGTTTCTTTCTTGGTACACCACTTTAGCTTTTTTAAAGATTTGGGCTGGCCTAAAAGAAGACATAGCCCAATTTGGCTCTTAAGGCTAGTTGGAACAACGAGCAACTGCAAGTGTAGAAGGACTTTAATCCTGGGAGTTGCCCATAGCTAGGTGTGTAAACAAGTCGGTCGAGTCGGATTTTCATGATATTCGACCCAAAACCCTATAGGAAAGCAATTGGCCTGACTTGAACCACTCAAGACTTGAATATCATATAACCCAAGAGAATCAGGCCAACGTTACTCAGCCGAGCTCAGATCTAGGATTTCATCCTCATCATGCTTGGGCAAAGAGAGAGAAGGGGAGAGAGGGACATCGGGCTATGCTCTTGGGGTGTCAAAAAGCCCGCACCGGCTGACCCAACCCCGACCCTAAAAAATAAAAACATCTAAAAATCCCTACCAGAAGAAGACTAAGCCCAGCCTCAAAATACCCTAAATTTTAGGATCAGGCCAATTCAGGTCCCCTTGGGCCGACGTGGGCTTTTTGACACCTCTACCCATAGCCACTTACCACATGGTCACACTTCTAGTGGGTACCGTCCATTCAATCTTATCAACGTAAAGCATTGTGAGATAAATGATAATTATATAACAAAAATACTCTCCCCTATATTAGGCAGAGTCATAATTCAAATACGAGTGGACTTGTAATGCATCAATCATCTACGTAGAAATTTTAACGCAAGTATCATGGTCTCATCACATGTGTAGAGTTTATATTTGTATCATGTAGCTGAATTTCAAAACAATTTGTTTGGCGAGCATATTACTGTGTTTTTAACTTTTGCAAGAGGAGTAGGCCTGAAAGGAAGTCAAGATGAATTTTAATGGTTGAGACTCAAAACAACGTAATCACTCATATGTTGAGTTATGATTTTTAGAAATTGATGAACAAGGAAAGGAGAGGAGGGGAGAATGAAGAGGGTGTAAAAAAATTGGGTCAATTTTGAAATTTTTCATGGGAGGAAATGAAATGAAATTTCAAAATTTTGCCAATGTTCTTTACCCTTTTTAAGTTCCTTCTTGTCTCACAACTAAGCAAAGAAAATTGTTCAAAAATTCTAAAATTCTTGTTTTATTTCCAAATCAAACCTTGATATTTTAATTGTGTCAGTCAAATCATAAATCTTCTCATTTTGTCAAAAAAGTCCGTCTAACTAATTTTGATCATAAATTGCTGATATGGATATTAATCATTCTCTGTGACACGATCGACGTTAATATAGATGATTTTTATATCATTTTTTTTTTTTTTTTTGCTTTTTTATTTCTTTTCTTTTCTTTTTTTTTTTTTTTTCCTTCTCTTCTTGCATCTCTAGCCGATTGTGGGGTCTCGACAATGGCCAACGACCAAGCCTAGCAAGGAACAACCTCGCCTAGCTATGGCAAGGTTGAGCCTCGCCAAGGCTAGGCAAAGCTCTCCCTGGCTAGTGACCAGTAGGGATGAGCTTTACCAAAGGCTGGTGAGGACCTCACTGGCCCTCACCTTTGGTTAGTTGCCAAGGCTCAATGACTGATTAGAGGATGGAGAAGGGAAGGAAAAAAAAAAAAAAAAATTACAATAAATATTAAAATATTATAAAATATTGTTTACATTAACAATGATCGTGCCATATAGGACAACCAACATTTACGTCGGTAATTTCCAACCAAACTTAGTTTAATGGAATTTATTGTCAAAAAGTAAAATGTTAGAACTCAATTGGTATAATTAAAAGTTTTAGTAGTTAATTAACAAAAATACAATAAATTTATGATAATTTTGATAATTTTTTTCAACAAAGCATAACTCTTAAGTTTGAAGAGTGATCCTAACCATGATGGGTTAAAGGTTATAGAATGGGTTACATGATAGGTAACGACTTTTGTAAAAGAGATGGTGAAGAATTGTCCGTCTTGAGAATCTCAGTATACGTCAGGTCAAAAATAAAGTACTGATCATTTTTTGCGTTGAAAATGAAGTAAATTGTTGTTTGATAACAGCAAAATAGTGAGTGTTGAATAACATTGATTTCTTGCAAAACTTGGTATGGTGAATATGATTAGTAAGTTTTAGGCTTTTAGCAGTGTAACTAGCAAGGTTTTGCTTCCAATTTGGATGCCTTGTCCATCGGATAAATTAAGTAAACCCATCCTTACTTAGCAAAGTAAGTAATCGTTTGACTTTATAAATTTTTTTAACTCAATGATTATGAAAAGCATTTAATTTTATTAGGTGATGAATATGTTAATTGTCAAGTCTTATTGAATTTATCAAACAGGAGCATAAGCTTTCATATCTGGCACATGATTTGCACGTACGCTATACACGCCATTCTTAGCCTTTAGCAACAACAATGATGAGGTCAACGTGGAAAAAACATTTCACCAACAATGAATATATTCTGATTTATTGATAATTCAATTCTTAATATCTGAGATTCCACATATCTTTTATATATATATATATATATATATATTTTTTTTTTTTTTTTTTTTTTTTTTTCCGGGCACATATCTTATATTTAAGCATGTGAAATATGCACAATTTTCTTGAAATTGTAATTTTTAATACATTGTATGCTAACACTCCAAATCCGGTTTAGATATAATAATCAAACTGTACTATTCTCACTTTCACTGTGCCCTTGCTTTGCTCTATGTTGCTACAAGGAGGGACACCAGCTTTCCTTGCATGTAATTTTATATATGTGAACAGAGGACAAGAAACCTCTTGATATGTATATATACGCATGCATGTCCTTAAACTTCACATGACAACATTGCCATTTTAGCTCATCATTCTCAAAATGGAACCAGAACACAGGAAGAGGTTGAAGGAGAGATACAACTTGAAAAATCTTGAGGAATTCCTTGGACCTGAGTTGGAAGAGAAGTAAGGGTGCGTTTGTTTCGCGAATACATTTTTGGGGAAAACATTTTCCTGATTTTCCGGCGTTTGGGTCACTCGGAAAATGAGTCAACGGAAAACATTTTCCTAGTCAACGGAAAACGTTTTCCTAGAAAAGTTTAAATTCAGGAAAATAATTTCCCTTTTGAAAGGACCAGAAAATATTTTCCGAATCTACCAAAGCCTAGATTTGATGCTTGATTTACAAACAATTATTCTTATAAAGATACATTTTAAATTTTTATAATTCTTTTTAAAATATTTGTAAAAAATCGAATTTTTAATTTTTTAATATAATATTTATTTATTTTTTTAAAAATATAATTTTTACTTTTTAATCATTATTTTTTCTTTTTCTCTTTTCTTCTTCTTCAGCCGGTCGGTGGCCACGACGACGGCCGGTGACGAGCCACGAGCAAGATCGAGCTCGTCGGTGTCGGGCAGGGCTCAATCTCGCCGATCCGGCAAGGCCGAGGCCTCGCCTGACACTGGCAAGCTCGAGCCTCACCAGTCGTTAATGAGGCTGAGCCTCACCGGATCTAGCAAGGCTCGAGCTCGTCGACATCGAGCAAGGTCATAAACTCAACAAATTAATTTGGAAGTAAGAGGCACACTATTGTCAATTGTTAGGTCAAATGTCATTCAATTATTTTTCAAATGTGATCCAAACACCAGAAAATACTTTCAATCATATATTACCAAACAAAGGAAAACTAACCATTTTCCTGGAAAATGATTTCCCGGAAAACATTTTCTAAAAACATAACGTTTTCCGTGAAACAAACACACCCTAAATTAGCTTTGCGGGTGAGGCATGCCTCAATATTGGAAGCATTTTAAGGGAGCAAGGTCATGAATTTGGACAAAAATAGTTCAAAAGATTGACATTGCATGTGTGCTTTTTTAGTAAGCTTATGTTTGGGGTGCTTTTTGTTTTGTCTAATGTTTATCTATGCCACAAGGCTAATTATTTTTTTATTTTGTGGGTTTGGTTGCATTGTAAATGTAAAAGGAAGGATCCATTGTGGGCTTAATGTTTTATAGATGCGATGGACAAAGTTAATTTTTTTATTGACGTGGTCTTGTCTGCCAGTGATTTTTTTTCAAATCTTTGAAATTAGATCCAGCAATCCATGTGTGTCCAGCGGATGTTCTTGCGAAAGTTTAAACTTCGTGTAAACAGATTACGATGAATGTCAAGTGTATGTCTCGACGCACACCTCCCGTGTTGGAGGTGCTTCAAAAAGGAAACTTAAAATATGTGGATGTCACAACATCAAATAAACATATCAAGAGAAACACAATGATAATATAAGAAATTAGATATTTTAACAAGAAGAGAGAGAGATTAGGATTCGACCTCTTGATTTATGCTCTAATACTGCACGCTGGAAAATTATTTTCCGGCAAAAGTTTGACTATAAGGAAATGAGCTCATTATACATGGCCAAACGCAAATTTTAACCGTGTAACATAAGTTTTTCTTTATATCTCTAGAAGATAAAGTCCAAGCAGCTTATTTCAAATTGAGGAAATTAAAATAAATTAGATCAAGAATTGAGAAAATATTTGCTGATTCTACTTCTCAGTTTCGCCATTTTATGTACCGGCATTTAAGCTCCCCGCATAACCATTTCAATGCTGAAGGCTCCTTTGCCTCAGGAAAATAGGTCTGGTTTTACTAAGGTTCCATCATTTAGAAAGAATTCGCATACCCGTCGGACCCTGGATTGTTTTGAATTGCAAAGGTTAATCAATCGAGTCCTGATTCTATCCTATCAGGGTGGGTCCTAGGTTATTCCATTACTTTTATTCATAGTTGTTAATTACTTTGTTCGGATGAATTTCGGTGATGGAATAATTAAGTCATAATTCATTGAAGGATTGTTTGATTAACCATCTATTTTTGTAAGGTGATGCTACGAGCAGCTCAAGGCGGTATGGAAAATACGAGGTACGTTATTGTTTAGTCGAGCTTTTATGAAAGTTTTAACAATCTAACAATTGGTTGTAGCCTTAGCCCTTTAATTTGCAAATCCTTTGTGTAATATGACATATAAAAAAAAAAATACATATTTTTTTCTTAGTTCTCTTATGGCCAAGGCTTGCTCCTTGCTACTTCCGATTCTATCAATATTTCTCTCACACAATTACTTATTCGTTGAGACACTAAACCTTGAGAAGGACAGATTTGAGGATAGGGAACTAGCATACTGATTTGCTTCCTCCTTCCCTTTCTTAGCGAAGGAGATTATTTGTTTTTCTTTTCTTCTTTTTTTCTTTTTATAGAGAGTGTTACAACAAGCAAAGTATTCCTCAATTGAAATAAAACTTGGTCAGCGATTCTAATCAATACTATTCTTATTAGTATTAGGAATTTCTAATGGAAAAAAATCCACTTCTAAATCAATAAGCTTGCTCGCTTTCTTGTGTATATTCTCAACCAAGAATTTGTCTTTACGATGAGTGTAAATGCCAAAATCCAAATTGTCAATCTCCATGTTCTCAGAGAAATGTGCGTTGTGAATTTAGTAGACATTGTGCAATGCTTTTCTCCGTCAAGGTTAGTTCATGTTCTCTTTGGGAAAATTATTTAAAAAATCATAAACTTATTACACTTTTGTCAATTCAATTTTAAACTTTTTAATTTTGTCAATTAAATCATAAACATTTTTACTTCTTACCAATTGAGTCCATCCGGCTAATTTTGATTAGAAATCATTGACATGGACGTCAGCAATGCCACATATGCATGTGCTAACGTGAACAATTTTTAGTGATATTTTAATTTTTTTGAATTTTTTATTCTTTATTATTTTTCTCTTTTTTATTTCTTTCTTTTCTTTTTTTGGTTCTTTTTCTTCCTTTTGCCGATGACTGGCCATCTCCATGCCGGTTGATTGGCCTTGCCCGATTTGGCCTAGGGGACGCCGACCGTCGTTGCGCTGGGAGGGTCGGCCTCGCCTAGCCTAGGCAAGGTCAACCCTGGGGCTTGCTCGGCCACGCCTCGCCTGTGGCAGGCGAGGCCAATCAGCTTGGCATGGCTGGTGGCCGCAAAAGGAAGAAGAAGAAGCAAAAAATAAAAAAGAAAAAAAGAGAAAAAGTCAAAAAAAAATAATAAAAATTAAAAATATATATTAAAATATTTTTAAAATTTGTCCACGTCAACACCAATAATCCTACGTGGCACCATCAGCTTTCACGTCACTAATTTCTAGCTAAAATTGGCTAGATAGACTCAATTAGCAAGAAGTGAAAAGATTTAGGACTCGATTAGCAAAATTGAAAAGTTTAGGATTTGATTAGCAAAAGTGCTAATATATTTAGAACTTTTTGGACAATTTTCCATGTTCTCTTTTCTATTTGCAAAATGCTTAGCAAACTTAGTACCAATAACTCTACTATTAGCACAAGTTGAACTCAGTTCTTTATATATATTGTTATGACCAATGTGGAAACTACTTTGAAATTAAAATTGAGAAGAATAAAAGGATACACAAATGTGCATGGAACACCCTTATAAGGAAAACCATGGGTTATGAAAATTTAAGAATTACAAAGTGGGAAGAAAAAAAAACTTAAAACTCTTTCTATCTCAATGTTTCTTAAACCTATTAACTTGTGAAAAACAATATTTATATCACTACAATCCAAACCCACTACTACTATAACTAAACCTCCTTTTTGTTTCTTAAGTTGGGTACCAACAAGTCTCAATTCAGATATCAAAACTCAATACGAATGCCCAAAACAAAAATTCAAGACACATTCGACATTTATGAAATGGGGAACACCGGAATAAAATGGTGTGGAAGGGTTGTCTAGATCAACTCTATCATCACTTTGGGTGCGTTTGGGAGTAACTTTGAAAGGAGCTTTGGGCATCAAAAGCCTTTAGGGCAAAAAAAAAAAATGATGTTTGGGAACGAGCTTTCGAAGTCTCTTAATGGGAAAGCAAATATTCTGAAGGCTGAAAGCCCAAAGCTGCCTTGAGGCTGCCTTGAGGCTACCTTGGGCTTTTCAGCATTCTCGGCATGCTAGGCGCTCACTGTTCATTTTTTTTTTTTCGAAATTGTCCTCACGAATTTTTTGTCTTTTCGGTGCGTGCCCTTGGATGAGCACTATTCATCTTCTCCGGAATGCCGCGAGCCTCAAGGTCGGGCGACCTCCAGCGAGGGTTCACCGAAGGTCGCAGGACCTTGCGGCGACCCAAATCTGGGTCGCCGGAGGTTGCGCGTCCTCGCGGCGACCCAGATTTGGGTCGCCGGAGGATGCGCGACCTCGCGCGACCAGATCTAGTCGCGGCAAGGTCGCACGACCTCCGGCAAACAAATCTGGTCGTGCGACCTTTGTGAGACCTCGCCTCGTGACCTCTGCGCGACCAAATTTGGTCGCGGGAGGTCGCACGACCTTGCGGCAACCAGATCTAGTTGCGGGAGGTCGTGTAACCTCTGCGCGACCAGACTTGCCTGCCGCGACCCAGATTCGGGGCGGCGAGGTCCTCTCGCGACCTCGACGCCCTAGATCTAGGTCGCCAGAGGTCAATGCGACGCGCACGACCTCGCCGCCCCAAATCCAGGGTTGCCGAAGGTCGCGACGGCGTCACGCGACCTCGCCGCCCCAGCTCCGGGGTCGCCGAAGGTCGCCAATGGCCACTACCCTTGCCGGTCAATTTATTTTAATTTTTCTTTTGATAATTTTTTTTTACCACAAAACTCATTTGTAAATGTAATTTCCCAAACACCATTTTGCTCAAAGTACTTCACAAAAGGCTTTCAAAGTATAATTTACCAAACACAGTTTGCATTTTGGAAAACACCTTTAACTCAGTGGTCTTTACATTTTCCTAAAAACTTTCCCCAAAGTTGGTTCCCAAAGCCACCCGTATGCTTTCTAAAGAGTAGTTTTCGTATTGCTGTCGGCCTGTAATGTATTAATATCTTGACTAAGCTCTCGTCTTACCTTTTTTTCTACTTGAAAATGATTTAGGATTCTTTTTGGCTTCTCGAATCATGCAAAATAGTTTAACTTTCTTATTAATGTAATGGACCAAAGCCTCGATTACTATGCTTCAGTACGGGTCACTTTGAGCCAGTTGTCATAAGACGAGTTTTTCTTGTTGGGGCCTAAAACAAGCTTGAGGTTGTCTTTAAGCTACAGAGTCCCCGTGTTGTTCCGAACCTAAGGATCTGGAAATGTATCTCTAATACAATTTTGGGGAAAAGTGCCAAAAAAGTCCTAAACCTTTTGCTTTTGTGTCGATTTAATCTTAAACCTTTTTTTGGTGCCGATTTAGTCCTAAACATTTTTATGTTGTGCCAATTCAGTCCTTTTCGGCCAATTTTGGCCGGATTTTGCTGACTGGACGCCGACCGGTTGACGTGGCCTTATCGACGCCGACGTGGACAACTTTTAATAATATTTTAATATTTATTATTTATTATTTATTATTTATTATTTATTTTTGTCTTTTTTTCTCTCCAACCGGTCGCCGGTCCGGCGACCGGCCGAGGCGATAGCCGACAAGGGTGAGGCCGCCCTCGCCGGCTACCTTGCCGGATCGGCAAGGCTCGCCCTCGCCGGATCCGGCGAGGGACGGCCATGGCCTCGCCCGATCTCGGCGAGGTCGAGCCTCACCGGCCATGGGCGAGGCTCGCCTCGCCGGATCGGGCGAGGTGGCCGGCGAGGTCGGCCTCGCCCTCGTCGGCCGTCGCCTCTGGCCGGTCGCCGGACCGGCGACCGGCTGGAGGAAAAAGAAAAAACAAAAATAAAAATAAAAATAAAAATAAAAAATATTTAAAAAATATTAAAATATTATTAAAAGTTGTTCACGGCAGCGCCCGACAAGGCCACGTCGCCGCCGGCGTCCAATCAGCAAAATCCAGCCAAATTGGCCGGAAAGAACTGAATTGGCACAACGTAAAAAGGTTTAGGACTAAATCGGCACCAAAAAAATGTTTATGACTAAATCGACACAAAGGCAAAAGGTTTAGGACTTTTTTGGCACTTTTCCCTACAATTTTGTGTCTGCTGTTTCTCTAATATTTTGTAATTTCTTTAAGTGATAACCGGGTTTTCTCCTGATTGATTTTTGCAAATGCTTATATTGCACATTGAGAATGCGCTCTGTTTTGTCGAAAAGCAAAGTTAATTGTTTTTATCTCTCTTGCTTATTGCAGTGAATAAACTGTTCTGAAATGGGTTCGCTGGAAGCTCATTTGAATACCTTCTGCGCCTTCAATCAGGTGTTGTTCAAATGCCTGCATAGGATTGCGACTCTAGAAGTCAAGCCGCCTAGTATTTCCTTTCAGTTAAGATAATTGAGAAGGCAGAGTTCGATCATAATAGGTACTAGCAAAGGACTTCTAACAGTCCCAATGTTCGCGGCTTTAGATGTGATTTTACATAATTGCTGATTTTTGGGGCCAATCCCGACGAACCGAGACGCTATCAGCCCACGCCGCCGATGTTCTGGTTAATATTTGCATACTTCAATTTACCCTGTTACAAGAACAGGGGATGCTCAAAATTTTGCCAACAGTGAATTTAATGAAAACTACATTTGCCCAGGTAGAACACATTCATTTGATGCATTCTTAAAAATGTCATTTAGGTTTTTAGAACACTGGATTCTATTCTATAGGCAATCCACGATTTGTGTTCATCATCTGGTCAAGGACAGACCGCAACTCAGAGAGTCAGGGCAGGTCTCTACTCTATACCTTCATCTTTATCACGATGATTATTCCACTAAAAGACATTGAACATGATCAGATTAACATTTCATGGGTTGAGCTTACAAAAAAATCATCTTCAACAGTGACGAGGATAGCTTATATTAAAAATGCACTGCAAATCCTGTGTGGTGTGCAATAAATGTTGAGTTGGAGATTTGCACTTTCAGTTTTCGAATTTCTGCAGAAACGAGCCACGATGAAACTCATGGCGACAAAGCAGCCCTAACATGGAGCGAACTACAAAATAATCGACCATATGAGGGGTTAAAAAGTGATTGCACAAAAGTACCTAAAAATTCATTTCCTAAGACATCTTACAAAGCCCATCAAAGTTCGAAATCGAGTCCAAAGATTACAACCAGAGGTAGCCACAACAGTCAGAGACAACACCTGAAAAGTCATCGACACAGTCAAAATAGGTTGCTGCACCATGGACAGTATTAATCCAAAGACGAGATACGTGAAGATGCGGTACTCCAGAGCAGCTTCAGCTGGTCTTCACAAAATGACGGGACAGCAGCTTACCAATCTCCAGGAATCCGACTTTCTCTCTCCCCTCAAATAAGGTCTTCAGCCTCTCATCACAATTAATCTCTCGCTTATTAATGCTATCCTGCACAAAAGCCATACATTTCTCTTAGAAGAACATGTAAGAAAAGAAAAATTCCATGGTGTTCTAGATATGTAAAGCAGTGCGTTCAATGCTTGTCCAGGTCCACTTCAATAAGAAGGTAAAGCAATTGACATGGCAACACGGCTACAGGCAAAGCTTCATAGATTCGCCCTTTTCTAAAAGAACAATAGCGCAAGGGACACAAAGGAAAAGTGCAATTCTACACCAGTCAAAATAAGCATCATAAAGTAGAAGATTATGATCACGACAAAGCCAAATTCTCCAACATCTGTCCTCAATAAGACCTTTCTCTCATGTTTGTTTCACCCAAAAGAAATGCAAGAAAAATTTGCACCTCTCCTAAATACGAGCCCTACTTGTTATATATAATCATATTCAACAGATTGAGTAGCAAGAGGAAGATGGATAGAGTATGAGGACTGACATTCTAGAAGCAATCTATTGTCAGAGAGAGATGAATTACTGAAGCCACAAGGTTTCGGGCTTTGGCCTGCGCAGAATCAAATGCTGGCTGACAGAACAATGATACATATGTGGACAGCACTGTATATGTCTAATTTCTCTTATCAGTGACCTCTAAAAGCATAGAGCTCATCTCTGTAAGTACTTCCCATGGAAAGAAGCCATAACATTTGGAAAAGTAACAGATCCGGCAAAATTGACTGTGTATCAATCTGTATCTTTGGCTATCAATTACCCCACTATCTTCTTAAGATGATCCCATAAGCACCATATCATAGTGCTCCCCAACTAGTTCGACGGTGTCCTCAATCTAGATTTTGTTTCTTCCTGAGGTAAATCAAGGATCACATCATCTATGATCTATCAAGTCAATTCCTCAATTAGAGAGAAATTTATGGTACGTGGAAGCCATACAAATTTTCATTTCAACCATTAAGACAACAAAGCCATCTTGTAATCACTATTGGGAGCTAAGAACAAATTTACATTGTACATCTCAATATCAGAGAAAAACAAAGAATATGCTTTCGCATGCCATATTTCTCATGCACAACATAATTTGCAAGTAATATTGAATACTAACAAACAGATCTGCAAAGGGCTGCCATTACAGGAATAAATCCAAGACATTGGAGTCTACTGAGCCAAGTAGACCCCTCACTTTTCGCAAAGACAAATGACCACAAACAACAAACAAAGTAATTATAGCAGCTATGAAACTCAATCCTCCGCTAACAAAAGACTTGGATTACTCTATTACACAGAGCCAAAACTTCAGCATTCACTACATGACTCTGCGAAAACTCGACGTGCTCTCCGACAAATGCTTCAACAACTTACTTTGAGTTGCCTCATTTCCACAATCAAAAAATCACACGTAAGAGAGCGCATATTCCCTAGTCTCGATGCTCAGCCGGCTCAGTAGTTAGAAACGACGTAAAACGAACATGATTATGGTTCAACGCGTTCTTGCATCCTTGCATCAAAGTATCTCCACTCCATTTTCACCGTACCACATTGATTGCACCTTACTTCTCAAAACAGAGCACCAAACACATTCAACCCAACATTCCCCATCAACACACCACTGAAGAACCCTAACAAAACTGAAACGAAAAACAGCAACCAAAAAAAAAAAAAGTGGGGGGACAAGCACGCCCCCCATTTCTCCGGGGAGGGAAGCGTCATTCGAGCCCATACCTGGAGGCCCTCCTTCTTGATGTAGGCCCAAATCTGCTTGACGGCCTCGACGCGGGAGGCCTCGCCGGCGTTGAGGAACCGAGCGAGCGCCGGCGAGACGGGGGTCACCTTCTGTATCCCCGACGGCCGGCTGGGCGCCTTCGGCCCGGCCGCCGCCGCCTTCGGCTTCGCCTTCGCCGCGGCCTTGGAGGCCTTCGCGGGAGCGGCGGCGGGGGCGGCCGCGGCGGAGGAAGCGGACTTCGCGGGGGCCAGCAGGGCCCGGCAGCCCCGGAAAACCCTAGAAGCGGTGGACGAGGAGAACGACATCGCTAGGGCTTAAGGGTTCCTTCTCGGCTTCTCTCTGCGGGTTTGAGGACGAGGAAGACGGTCGCTTCGTCGCCGTAGTGACTGCAAGGACTGTAGAGAGAGAACGAGAGAAGAGAGGGGGAGAGAGAGAGACGGAGGGAAGCAGAGGAGACGGAGGAGGGCTTTTGGGCAGCGGAGGGAGGCGATCGCACGTGAGATTCCCACGCTTCTCTCTTTAATTTGCAGTTTGGGGAATGCTTGCTAGTTTTTCAAATTTTTTCAAGGAACAAGCATCACTCGTGAGTACGTTTGAATCCCCTAGAATTGCTTTGGAAACTTAAGTGTGACACCAAGATGGTGGAATCTCCCGCTTATGTGTCACCCAGGGTTTTACCTCCGATCGCCGACCGTGTGAGTTCCCTAAATAACCAAAAAAAAAAAATCATTATTATTAAACTTTAGTTCAATATACGATCACATTTTAGAGTTTTAAAAAACATTTGATATAATACTTAAATTTTTAATTTATTCAATTCAATCTCTCAACCGTTTCTAAACGTTGGATGTCATCCTTTTTAATAATCGAATTTTAAATTATATTTTCCATTTCAGTCAAACACATAAATTAACAAAAATTAAGTATGACATATTTTTTATCATCATTTTTTTTTTTTTTTTTTAACCTTTATGGTCTTTATAAATGCTAAATAGTTACATGTGAGTCTATTGTAGCTTCAACTAGCAACAAGTTCTATACCGTTGAAACCTTATTGTAACTTCTAAACAATTATTCGTGCTCTTTTTTAATTTAATAGCAATTACTTATCATGGGGATGTATAGGGCCACCTATATTTCACTATTGTGACATGAATTTCTATGAAAGATATCTATAACGATACAAGTAAACAAATTATTAAATCATAATCATTATACAACAAAATTCAATTTTACAAACTTGGGGACAAGTTATTTGGAGGAACAATGAAAGCGGAATACTAACAACCAACTATTGGCCACGAAATTTTCAAAAAATAAGGAAGAGATATGTGAATATTCTCATTTTGACGATATGTCTAAGGGAATTCTATGTATGCATTTTTGTGAAAGAAAATATTGCAAAATTAGTAAAAATACAAATCAATATAACATATTTTTGCAGCAAAAAGGCCCTAGCCTTGGTGCTGATGGGGTTAAAGTCTCCTAAGAAGATGTGTGCCTCCCGAAGGATTAAGGAGGTCTGGGTATTCACAAATTGTGTGATTACAATAAAGCTGCCATGCTCAAGTACATTTGGATTTTGTTTACGGACAAAGAATCGTTGTGGTGCAAATGGATTCACTCCACCTTCTTAAAAAGAAAAAAAATTGGGTGGCTAGCAAACCAATCTTTTGTTTGTGGGCTTGGAAGAAAATCTTGTAGCTAAGGAGGGAGTTTCGATTATCCTTTCTTTGAAGAGTTGGTCATGGCTTATCAGTGTCTTTATGGTTTGATCATTGGCACCCGAGAGGCCCGTTGAACTTATTTATATCGGACTCTCTTATCTATAGCTCGGGGCTATCTAGGCAAGCGACAGTGGTGGACGTTTTCTCCCCTTCTGGTCATGCTATCAGGACCTTTTTGGAGACGTGGGATTTTTCCCTCCCTACACTATCTCAGACCCCTGATCGGCTTAGCTAGCTTGGGAACTCTTCCGGTGTATTCTTGGTTGCCTCAACTTGGGAAGCCATTAGGAGGAAAAAGGACCGTGTCCTTTGGGCCTCGCTTATTTGGAACAATTCGATCGCTCCGAGATTTCAATTCAAGCTCTGGCTTATTACTAGAAACCATCTACCCACCCAGGTTCTCCTCCTCTCATATGGTAGACTTGACAGTGCGTTGAGCGCCTTTTGTAACTCTACGCCCGACTCTATCGACCACCTTTTCTTTGGTTGTTGCATCTCGGCTACTCTTGCTTTTTTCTGGGCTGTTAGATACAATCTTCCGTGGCGAAATAGGTCTTGGTCGAAGAACCTCAAATGGCTTTGAAGTTCCTTTCAGGTAAGGATTTCCTCCACTCCATTGCCCGATCCTCCTTTGGTGCCCTATGCCATCTTATATGGAAGAAGTGGAATAATATTATTTTTAGGGGAGAAGAGCTGGTGGTGTCGGCTTTGAGAAACCATCTTATTAAAGTGGCCAGAGATAAGGCTTTAACCTTCAGGAAAGTGGTCAATAACCCAAGAAATAGGAGGCTCCTTGGGGTATGGACCCCTCCGTTTTTTCTTCTACAGCGCTAATCCTTCCTAATTAGTGATCGGTGCCTTCTTTGCCTTGGTTGTTGTTCCTGTTGCATTGCTTCACGGGTGCTTTTCCGGGCTTGGAGTTACATTGGAGGATCGGTCTTCCTTCCTTCCTAGTGTTGCTATTGGAAGCTTTTGTTTGCATTGTTGGTGACTTTCAGGGCTAGTCCGGGCTGCTATTTGCGGTTGGCTTTCTTTTACTCTAGCTCCATTCCACTTATTCTAACTTATTGTCACTATGAGTAAAAGTTTTGGCGCTGGATCTTTTATACAGTTGGTTATAAGCTCAATATATTCTTACTTTTACCAAAAAGAAAAATTATTAAAAAAATTTCCAAATCTTTTTGTTTTTTTTTTTTTTTGTTAGTTATACTTTACTCCTACTCTAACTCTTACTCTCAAATTTTTATCTTGCATCATTGCAAGGCGTAGAAGTCAAAAATCATATTTGAAACTAAATCGTCTCTACCCCAATCTTTTGAGAATGTGGAGATTCCAATCCCCCATCTTCCCCTCCCCATGTAAAAAAGTTGGCCACTGAGATAAACCCCAATGATTTAAATCTATTGCACCTACGCTAATTCAGTCATTAACCTTTTAATTTGATAAATTTAGATCTATACATTTCGACAATTTGTCAATTTATCAATTTGTTAATTTAGCATTTTTATTTGAAGGCACTAATACAATTTTTTAAAACTTTTATTTTATTTTATTTGAATTTTTTTATCTTCTTTTTAAAAATTTTAAAGGCTGGCAAGAGCTGCCAACCACCAATCGAGGCTCTGCAACCCCTCCACTAGGCAAGGGCTGGCAAACACTCGTTGTGCCCTCACACATAGTTAGCAAAGGTCACAAGCCCTCGTCGAGAGGCTAGAGGTGTTCGTTGGGCCTTGACCAATGGTTGGTAGAAATTGCCATTCCTTAACAACATCTAAAAAAGAAAGGGAAAGGAAAAATTAATAAAAATTTCAAAAAAAAATTCAAAAAAAACCCATTGAGTGTCGTGTCACATAGGATAACTAGCATCCGTGTCATCTAGAAGTGAGCAAAAGAACCATGAATCGCCCAAAACTGGATTGGACTAAACTAGAACCGACGGTTTCGATCCGGTTCTCAATTCCAATTTAGTGAAACCGTTGAGTACTAGTCTGTTTCCGGTTCTAAGCATAGAACGTCCATCCACCCATCCAGATCGGACCGATATACATATATTTAAAAAAAAATCCATCACAATTACTTAATTAGTTTGAAGTATTTCGACCAAATATGTGTGTCAATATATGTATATTTATGGTTATTAGATATTATTGACTAATTTTGTCTGTTCATGTGTAATAAGGTTAACTCCCCACCTTTTTTTCATTGTAATAATCCATTTATTTGTTTCTCAACCAAAACAAAATAAATGAACAAAGAGGAAGGAGAGGACCAATTGGAGATATCCATAAACATTGTGGTACTTTGTCGTCATGATACGAAATTAAGAGCTAATGGCTCAGTTTAAGAGCACAATTAGTCTCTCCTTAATCATCCCCATGATTAAATTAGGTTGACATTGAAAAGAAATGGATCAAGCAAAACTTATGTGGAGGTTAGGACTTTTAATGTAGAGTTCAACTCTCCACATCTTCCTAGGGTTCAAAAGCCCTAGGAGGAATATACCATGACCTTAGAAAAAATTAAATTTCTAGCTAACGAGCATTGTCTATTCACTCCACTGTATGGTTTTTTCCATTATTATCAATATTAGTGGCTTGCAATTCAATCCAAATAGAAGGCTGAACAAGTTTTCGTGCTCTAAAATAAGTTCAACGTAATACAATTTTGTAGGAATTGAGAACTGGTTCCGGTATATCCATCCAGGAACCAGACCGGACCGGCATTCTAGTTTCCAGATAGATCCATGGAACCAATAGCCAATTCTCGGTTCTAATTTTTTGGAACTAGTCCTTAGTGGGCAATTCCCGATTCCTAGGTGGGAACCACCCACCTGAACCATATTTACCCTTAGTGTCATCAATTTTCAGCAAAAATTGGTCGAATAGTCCAAATTGACGAATTGTTAAAAGGTTTAGAAATAAATTGATTAAGTTAAAAGATTTAAGATTGAATTGGCTCAAATACATCCAGTTTAATGTTTTTTCTTTTAACCACTGGGATTCGCTCCAGTGGCCACCCTTCCAACATGGAAAGGGGAGGTGAGGGGTTGGCAGGGCAAAAATCTGAGAGTGAGTGTAGAATAGGTATAGAGTAGGGCTGACCAAAAAAAAAAAAGTTTTTTCTTTGGTAATTTTTCTTCCGAAAAACATGCTATCGACAATTAACTTGTTCACCTTTTCAATGCCGCTAATGAAGAAAAGCTATAAGGAGATGGGAATTGGCATTCTTACTTTATGCCTTTTTGTTTTTGATTGATTCAAATTAATTTACGTGCTTGAAATATCGTATGTGCTATATTTCAATAAATGTTACAATTCTATGTCTCATGTTTTCTTTCAATAATAAACCTATATAAGTGGTTCACCTACGCTTTACAAAGAAAAAAACTTTACATATAATATAGCGGAGAATTTTATTGATGTGAACATAATGTTGTTCTAATTCTCTCTATATTTTTCTTACGAAATTTCACATCAGCACCAAAATTTAGAGTAATATAAAAAATGTAATCTAAGACTACATTCTCTAGCAGGGATTTGATAAATGACCGTGCGTCACATTGGTGTAAAATTATAATTGGTACATTATTCTAAATTTCGGTGTAGACGTGAATTTTTTACAAGAGAAATAATATAATAAATTATAACAAAACGAATATTCACACCATCCATATTATAGATTAAGATTTATTTAAAGTGGATCCAAACCCTCTTATGGAGGTTTCATCCGCCTATAAAAATATATATATATATATATATATATATATATATATATATGAGACATAAAATTACAGCATTTATTGAATTACCACAAGTACACGCAATATTTAAGCACTACGAAGTACACACGTCACCAACGATGGTGAGCGGCGACGATGACCAACAACGGCGACTGACGACGATGACCGATGACCACCTTTGGGCATGAACAGCAACAGAGAGAAACGCCTGAGATATAGTGTGAACGCGAACGGGAAGGAACGACGACGGCTAGATCTGCTTAAGCCAAAATAACCTAAATGACGTCGTTTAACACCAAGGAAAAACGACGTCATTTAGGTCAGCTTAGTCAGTGTGGACGGACGACGTCGTTTTTGTCGTCAACGTGTGCTTCTTCTTTTTTTTAAACGTTTGTCACCTTAGTAAAAGAAGTCACTGAAAAATACCACATATGCAATTTGGCTGGAATTTTTTCACCGGTGGCACTCAAGTGATCCATTTTGCTCCAATTTTAGCACTTAAGTGTCACTTTCGTAACTTTTGACACGTAAATGTCACTTTAACTTTTGGCACGTAAGTATCACTTTGTGCCAACTTATAACACTCCAGGGGTTCGCGCGTCCAAAATCAGCGGCATTGGAAAGATCTAGACGCATCCAAAATCAGCGGCTTTGAATCCAATTGAGGTCAAATTGATGCTCGTCAAAGCATGCGAATCAACCATTTACAAAACAAAACATGATGCGTGTTTAAAGACCTTTTAAGACCACTAAAACAATGCATGAAAAGCACGAAACTTGCATTCGACATAAGGTTGAATGCAATAATGATTTAGGTAAAACATTTAACCCATCATTAACATTGCAAAATGACTAAGAATTAGGAATGGCATGTTCAACGAATTTCAATTGCAATTGACTTAATTGATGCATGATTTTCACATATCAAATGAGGTTCAGATATGACATGTCATATACGGAATGCGACATGACAAATATTTTTCATGAATGTTTTGAGGATTTTTATTTTTTCAATTTATTTGGTCCGAAGTTTGATATAAAAAAAAAAAATCAACCATTTAGTCGAATTTTCCTAAAAGATTGATTTTTGAGTCAAATGACTCAAATCTTTGAAATTTTTGAAAATTGACTTGATTAAAGTGAAATTAAAATCATTTAACATCCTTTGGTAAAAATCCAACTTTTGACTCGGGCTTGACTTTTAATCAAAAGATTGACTAAAAAGTCAATCCAAAAATCAATCATTTAACTTTTTTTTTCTTTTTTTTTTTTTGAAAATGAATAGAAAATCAATTAAAAGTGACAATACAAAAGAAAGAAATAAAAAAATGACACTTTTTATATGAGAAACGGACTCCGTCTCTATTAGGTGTCAATAGTAATTTATCATAATCATCATCAAAAAGGCTTCAATGAATTGGCGATGTCAATGACAAATCGGTACTTAACATCTACTCTTAATAGACGCTCCATAGCTGTGTTCACATAATCCATAAGGAAAAAGCTCAGTATCCGTGACAATGTTGTGTTTCATTACAAAATCAATCATCTCATGTCTCTTTCATTCCTCCGATGCCACTTCCTCTTACCATCTTCAACCTGTCATTAGTCTTATTTGTTACCGTTTTTTGCATTCGTGAAACTCAAAATTAATCATCTACTAAAACTAAAAGCATTTCATCCATCAACACCAACTATGAAGGTAGCTTTTTTCTAAGAAGCACTATACAAACTGATGATTCGTGAAACTCAAATCGGTACTTGTTTGGACTTACTCATGTGGAGTGGGAAAGAAAGTAGCTCAAGCAGCTTCTTTGGTGCCCCAACCATGATGAGCTTTCTATTAGTCTTCAAGAGACCGATCAAAGGCAAAAGAGCATGCACAGCTAAGATTGTATCAATGATGCCATCCATTGTACCGATTGCAAGCTGTAGTTAATAAAAGATAATAACATAAATCTACATTTAGTTAACCTTATTCTATACATCATCAAAGAAAATAATATGTTGTGACTATAACTTACTTGCATCTCTTCTATGTTACGGCTAACCAAGAATGTGTTGGCTCCCAAATGGTCCATGGCTTCCTTCTTTTTATTAGGTGAGGTGCTAATGACAGTCACTTTGAGGCCCAAGGCCTTAGCAAACTTCACAACTATATGCTTGAGCCCACCAAGCCCACCAAGCCCAACCACTCCTAAATGCAGGAGTCCTTCAATGGACTATAAACAATGATCCCGGCACAAAGAAGAGGACCACCACCATCAAGAAGCAAGTTGTCAGGAATTTTGATTGCGAAATGCTCGTCTAATACCATGATGTCTGAGTAGCCACCATGGGTGGTGGTTCCATTGTAATATTTGCACCATAGGATAAGATCATTTAAGGGCAGTAAATCTCAAGATCATCTTTGCAATTTGCACAAGAACAACATGATCCAACCACACACCAAACACGCACTTTGTCCCCAACTTTTTTGTCACTTAGGTGCCCACTTCGGTGACCACACCTACAATCTAATGCTTGTCACTTTGGCCAATCTGTGTTATTATTGGCTCAAAATTATTGTCTATTTATCAAGAATGAAGGGGGAATAACTTCTTATCCCATCGCGCTTGGGTATAAGTTTGCAAAAATATCATCCTTTTGTATTGTCTTAGATAAAATAAACAACAATTTTGAGCCAATAATAACACAGATTGGCCAAAGTGACGGGCATTAGATTGTAGGTGTGGTCACCGAAGTGGGCACCTAAGTGACAAAATTTAAAGTCAGGGACAAAGTTGTTGGAAATTTTGATCAGGAAGTGCTCGTCTGATACCTGATATCTAAGTAGCCACAATAAGTGGTGGTTCCATCATAGTATTTGGCATCATAAGACAAGGGGTGCGTTTGGAAAGACTTTTGGGAAAAGTCCTTGAGGAAATGTAAAGGCCTTTGAGTTAAGGGTGTTTTTCAAAATGCAAAGTGTGTTTGGTAGATTTATTTGTGAAAGTCCATTGTGAAATACCTTTATGCAAAATAATGTTTGGATGAATGAAATTTGTAAAGGACTTTTTATTATTGAAAAAAGAAAAGAACTGGCCGGCCAAAGCTTCGCCCGTTACCGCCGGCCAAGGGTTTCACCAGTCACCGCCGGCCAAGGGTAGGCGATCCGGTGAGGGTCACGGCGACCCTCACCGCGCCGTTGCGTGACCCACTGCGCCGCGGAGGTTGCCGGCGACCCATCTGGTCGCGCGCGAAGGTCGAAGGCCAACGACCACATCTGGTCGCGACCAGATCTGCGACCAGATGGGTCGCGCAAAGGTCGCGACCTCCACGGAGGTCGCCTGAAGCATGGCCGGCGACGCGGAGTCAGGTGCTGGGTCGCGGGCTGCTGGGCGGCGACGGCGTCGGGCGAAGGCGAGCTCGGATCTGCGGGTTTTGGGGCACTCAAGCGGCGAGATCGGGACGGCGAGCCGAGCGGTGAGGGCCTCGGGCGCTAGGTCGCACCGGCGAGCGACAACGGCGTCGAGCGGACGCGAGCAGCAGTCAACGGTGACGCGGTCATCGAGCGATATCGGCGCAGCGAGCTTCACGATCTACTGCAGGGGCTTCGGTTCGAAAGGGGCAGCGGTCCGCTCGGGTTCAGATCTGGTGGAGGTGCAGCGATGGTGGCTGGCGAGGCCGGCGGAACGGCAGTGGAGCAGAGAGGGCTCGCGGGTCACCGGCGCGGTTGAGGGCTGCCAGCACAATGGCCGATGCGGGCACGGCGCCGGCGCGGGCAAGGTTGAATCCGCGAAGAAGATGAACAGTACCACTCGCGGTAGAAGGAGACGACGATGAGAGGGCAAAATCGGAAAAACGAAAAAACAACAAGGGTAATTTGGGAAGAAAATTTTCTTTTTCTCCCCCTCCCCTCAGCATTTTCGGCATGCTGAAAGCCCAAGGCAGCCCTCACCCTGCCTTGGGCTTTCAGCCTTCACAAGGCCAACATTTGGCCAAGTATCTTTAGAAAATGGTTTGCCAAACACCATTTTTTAGCCCAAAGGGCTTTGAAGGCCTAAAGATACTTGGCAATGCTAATTCCAAACACAGCCAAGATCATTTCAGGGCAATAATTCTCAATATCATCTTGGCAATTTGTACAAGAACAACATGATCCAACCGCACACCCAGCCCACTTTGTCCTCGACTTTAAATTTTGTCACTTTGGTGCCTACTTCGGTGACCACACCTACAATCTAATGCCCGTCACTTTGGCCAATCTGTGTTATTGCTGGCTCAAAATTGTCATTTATTTTATCTCAGAGAATCAAAAAGGATGATATTTTTGCATACTCATATCCAGGCACTACATAATAAGAAGTTATTATCCATTCATTCATGATATTGTGGAGATCGAAATGGCATGTACCACAATACAATACCTTAAAAGTTACATCTTTTTCTCCG
Organism: Eucalyptus erythrocorys; assembly: GCA_014182555.1. NCBI lineage: Eukaryota > Viridiplantae > Streptophyta > Magnoliopsida > Myrtales > Myrtaceae > Eucalyptus > Eucalyptus erythrocorys. The sequence continues at coordinate 29,166,134 of CM024600.1, read as the reverse complement.
GTTGCCCTGTGGAAAAGAAAATCAACATATATCGAGAAAAGAATGTTCTCCTTTGTTGAATTTTTAGATTGCACTACCCAAAATAAGAATCGACCAAAATAGAAAAAAACCATGGGATGTTACCTTCTTGAGAATTTGAAGGGAGACAGATGTCCTAAAGAGTCTCTGGCCGCCCATCCAAAAGCCTTCAGTGGATGTTCAGTCTCTGGCGACATTGCCATTTCACCGAGCTTGACAAGAATAGCTTTAAACTAAATTGGAAGAGAATTGCGTTATCCGTGTGTTTTGAGATGCGAAAAGAACGTTGATGAGAGGGGAGCGAGAAGCGTTGATACATATATAGGGCTTGAGGAGAGACAGGAAGTGGCGGCGGTGACGCGCTTGGTGAGCAAACTGAACCAGACAGTGTGCGTCAGGACATACGTAGGGCTCGAGGAGATACAGTACAGGAAGAGGCGGCGATGACGTACTTCGTGAGCGAATTGAACCAGACGTTGGGCATCATCATCTACTCCCATTTGTTTGACCAGTCAACCTTTGCCCGAAAGTTCTCTCCCTTTCTACTTGCGTCTGCTCTGCTTTCTAGCAGCCCCAAGAAGAGACATCCTGTAGGCGTCGTTTTCTCACAGTTATTTTAAAAAATTCCTATGTGAATGTTGGATTCGCATGATGTAAATGAATAGGAAAGGAATCACAATTTCAATAGCCAATCCCTTTGTCCCATATGTTTGGATCCGGTCGTGAAACATGGAATACGGGTGGGATCGCTCTCTCCTTCTGCTATGCGCTTTATCCCCGGCTCCTCCCCCATGTCGTCCGATGCCAATATCAGCAACCACTCGAACCCTTCATAGTTCGGGAAGTTGGGCAGCTCGGGGTTCATGATCTGGATGAGAAAGGATCCTTCTCTGTGGCTGTTCAGGCTGCGCATGGCAACGCTTCTTGGCCGGGGAATAATTTTTTTTCAGAAATGGTTCTTTTCTATTTCTATTATGGGGATAATTTCTGTGTAAAAAAACCCGTTTGGTAACTACACAAAATTTCTACTCTAGAAATAGAAAAAGAATAGAAATGTGTTTGGTAAAAAACCGAATGAAGTGAGTGTTTTTGTGAAAAACTTCTCATGGCTTTCTAAACTCCTCTCTTCTTCTCTCGCCTGGTAGGATCCTCCAAGAAATGCAGCTCGAGTATGTTAGAAACGTTTCCATCCCGGCATCTCGAGTGTCTCTAGGCTCTGAACTAAAGGACTGAGTGGTTTTCTGCTAAAAGGCTGTCCCTGAAGGGCTTGAACGGGAATGAGGGGACCTAGACTTAGAACCAGTGAAGACGAAGTCAATTTTCTGCAGGTATGCATCCCACAGTGGGCGAACACTCCCGTTCAAGCCCTTCGGGGACAGCCTTTTAGCGAAAAACCACTCGGTCCTTTAGTTCGAGCCTAGAGACACTCGAGATGCCGGATGGAAACGTTTCTAACATACTCGAGCTGCATTTCTTGGAGGATCCTACCAGGCGAGAGAAGAAGAGAGGAGTTTAGAAAGCCATGAGAAGTTTTTCACAAAAACACTCACTTCATTCAAGGGACTCCGCCCAACACAATACAGACTTCTTGCCTTATATAGGCAAACAAAGACACAAGCAGACAAGAACCAACAAGGGTCCGAAAACGAACGAGGCACCGGAAATTTCGGGAGGGAATTATTCGCACGCCTATGAACAGTACCCGTCATGCGTGAACGGTACTTTCCTAGGCTAGTGAACAGTAAAAAGTGAACAGTACTTTGCTACAGTAACTTTGTACGGACAACGGCTTTTCAACGATCATGTCCGTCTCGAGCATTGTAACTGTTGTGTGAGTCTTCATCTGAGCTGTGGCTTGTCATGAAGAGATGTTCTTCATATTTTTGTGCAAGGGCTTCAAGCTCGCTGGTGAGAGAATCTGCCGTGACGAGGATGCTTCTTCTTTGTGCTTCATATGCCCAATGCGACGCTTCTTCTTGTGCCCAATTTGTGTCGTCATCTCCCAGACGAATAGTTGGCTGAGACATACTTGGCTGAGGCCAGTTGTCAGGATGCTTGTAGAAGGATGATGAAGATCCTGGAGCATAGGGGTCCTGGGACAGAGGACCTCCCCATCTAGCATAGGGGTCCTGGGTGGATTGGACAATGTCATTAGCATCTGTCATTTCATGTTCCTGGGATGACGCAGCTTGTCTGTAGTCTTGGAGTGCTTCCTTGGCCTCTGGAGTTAGGTCATAATGATCCCACATGGTAGGGGCATTATAATTCCGGACTTCTTGAGGGATGATTTTGTTTTCTTGACAAAGGATTCTCTGAAGTTCTCGATCTTGGTATTCACAACATCTAACGAGATCTGGATAAGATTTGTGAATTCGAGCTTCTCGCTATCCAAGTGAGGTTTATAGGATGTGGTTCCTATATCTTGTGGTTCATTAATTATGCTACCATTGTTTTTACGAAAAAATGCCACGGACGCTTAAAGAACGAGAATGGTATGGACTTCGGGATTTGGTGTCGGGGTCTTAGTTCTTTCTCTAAAAGTTGTTTCCGGTAAGTTGGAGGATAAAACCAATTGAGAAAGTCTAAGAGGTTTTTGTCGCTTTCTTTTCAACATTACCTTTGCCGAGCAGAAAAATCCTTGTAAGGTTGGCGATGAATCTTCGGTTGGGATTTCCATAGCTATTAAGTACTTATTGGTTAAGTACCATAATAACTTCTTGAGATGATCGGGAAATCATCTTCTTTCCGGATGAGAGGATGAATGAATGGATAATCGGGATTTAATCCAAAAGGACAGAGAATGGAGCCTCCATTGAACCGGAATAGTTCGGTATGGCATTGCCACATGAGACTTTGATATTGAGGCGGTCTTGCTGAATTTCTTCAATGATTTCTTCAGATACTTCCAGCTGGGCAAATCCTTGATCTTCTCGATCTTGTATTTCTTTCCATAATTGAGCATATGGAAAGCGGGTCTTTTGATGTACATGTTGATTTCCACTTTGTGCTCGTGGTCTTGACAAGAAGTCGGCAAGCACATTTTTCTTTCCGGGGATATGTTTAGTTTCAAAAGAGTATTTCGAAAACCATTCAGCCCAACGAGTAACCGGGAATTGGGAATCTGCTTTTGTTTGAACTTGGTCATTTGTGGAAAAGATGCCATATCTAGTTCCACCAGGAAGTGATGACCAATGAGATGAAACTCGAATTTTTTGATCCCATTTTTGACTGCTAGGATTTCTTTAAAAGTGGAATGATAATACATTTCAGCTTGTGAGAATTTTCCACTTTTGTGAGCACAAAGATGTCTCTTACCATCGATTTCTTCGAACGGGATTGCTGCCCGGTATTCATCACCGGCGTCGATCCGAAGGATTCTTTTTCCCGTCGATGGTATTTGCAATGGTGGGAGATTCTGCATAATCTCCTTAAGCTCGGAATCGCTTTGGTTTGGGTTTTTCCCCAAGATGGGGGATTCTTCTTCAGCATTGACTGGAGTGGGATCGGCGGTTTTTGCGATGTTTGGAACAAAATCCCCGAGATAATTAATTATCCCAAGAAATTGCTGAACTTCCTTTTTGGAAAGGTTTTCTTCAGAAACTTCAATAATTCTGTGCAATGTGTGGCCCCGGGTAGTACGTACCTTTATTGAGGTGCATACCAAGAAATTCAATTTCTATCTCGGGCAATATTCATTTTCTTTGAGAAAGCATAATGCCATGCTTCCTTACAATTTCCGCAAATTGTTCAAGGAGTTGGCAAAGTCGCGGCTCATCGTGGCATGTAGAGGAGAATATCATCAATGTAGACTGCAAAGACTTGACGGGATTGGCTGGAAAATTCGGCACATGGCCTTTTGGAAGAGGGATGGGGCAACTTTCAAACCAAAAGGAAGGACTTTCCACTTTGGAAGTGCTGGTTTGGAATACAAAACCCTGTTTTGGGTCTCATCGGGATGAATGCCCAATTGCCAAAATCCGGCTTTAAGGTCGAATTTGGAATAGATGTGGGCTTTGGTTAGGCCAGCAAAGAGAGAATCTCCTGAGGGTAAAGGGAATTTATCATCTTGGAGAAAAAGATTGAGAGGTTGATAGTTGATTACCAATCTCATTTTCCCCCTGGTTTGCTCAGCGCGCTTATTAACATAAAAGGCTTCACAAGCCCATTGGGAGTTGGAGAGTTCAATAAGTCCTTCTTTGGAGAAGTTCGAGCATTCCCTTTGTGCCAAAGCTAAATGTTCCGGATTCATTCCCGAGTGACTCGCCTTGGTTGGATTTATGTCTTCATTCTTTTTAAACGGAAGACGAACAAAAACTCTGGATTTTCCCATAAGGGATGAGAACATTTTTTAGCGAACTCAGCATGAGATTCCGAGCATGATTGAAGCAACTTTTGCATGATTGGATCTAATAGACTCATATGAATGGAAAAGAGTCTCGTGGATATTGACGAACTCGAAAATTGGTCCCTATACTTAAGACCTTTTCCGAATGATTCGAAGTTGAGCGATTTGAGTCATAATATCCCACCCAATTATAAGATCTTTATTGGGGAGACTAGATCCAAAGATTTTGGTTGTGATAGAACACTGGGGAAAGAATTGGACAGTTATAGGAGTAGTTCTGACATTTGTGGAGAAAGTATCTCCAGACGCGGAATTGAAGTATCGGACATGAGAAGTCCAATATTCTTCAGGCAGAATTTTGGTGTCTAGGATAGAACAACTTGCTCCAGTGTCAATAAGAGCTATAACATTGATTGGTTTTGCAAACTTGGAAGTAAGGATTTTCACAGGAAAATGGGGACACTGGGTTTGGCTAGAGAATATGTCAGGAGGTTGTTCTGAAAATGCAAGAGATATGTGAAAAATCTCTTCAGATTCTGTGTCAGATTCAGTTTCACTGGTAGTTTGATAAGAAGGAATGACACAAAGAGTTTGGTCTCTATTGATCTTCATCAATAGAGAATAGGGATTCAATATCATCATTTTCAAGAGAAATCCCGGTTTCATTCTCAATATGATGAATTAAACGATTCTGACCTTTTTTTCGCTTGAGGACAATTTTTGGCAAAATGTCCTCGCTTGTTGCGATGTAGCATCCGTCGATTTCTTGCTGCTGTGCGGTCTTTCCTTTTGCGCGGTATCGCCATTTCTTCTTCCTTCGGAAGTGCTTGGAGCCATGTTTGTACTTTTTGATGCTGTACTTCTTGAAGTGTTTTTTCTTTCGGCAATACTTCCCACAATCGCCGTCGCAATCGTTTTTGGAACACTTGATCTTCAGCTTTTGGCGGGAACAGGCTGCTTCAAGGCCTTCGTCTTACTTGATATAGGTGCGTACCATCTGTCGCTTTAGACAAAGGTCTTCAAGACATAGATGGATCTCTTGTTGTATTTCTCCCAACAAGAGATAACTTATTTCTTAAACTTATTCCCGAGAACCAAAAGCAACTTTTTTTTACTTCTCATTTCTATTCCCGGGCTAACTTTTTATTCCCGGGAACAAAAAACTAACTTGCGGTTATCATGCAGGTTTCTATTCTTTTTTTGTTCCCGAAATCCAAAGAATAGAAATTCCTCTTCCCGAGAAGGTTGTCATGCAGGCCCTCAACGACTCCCTGGGCTCCTGCTTCTCCTCTTCTAGAGGGAATTCTAGCCTCTATATATGAGATGTTGGAAGTTCAAGTATATGTTTTTTTATCCCATATAAGAAAAGTGGAAGGAAGTGGGTCAATTAATAATTGTGAGATTTCTTTTGTGTACTTAGGGCGCGTTTGGTAACGATTCTATTCTCAGGAACTAATTCTGACAAGAAATGATTATTTTTTATTCTTCTAGAACCGATTCTCCGAGTAAAAACGCGTTTGGTAGAATCGTCCAAAATTTCGATTTTGGAATAGAATCAAGCGTTTGATAACGTGTTCATTGATTCTGTTCATTTATTTCTTTTCTTTTTTTCCTTTTTTCTTTTCTTTTTTTTTCTTTTTCTCCCATTAATTATACTATTAATATTATTACTTATTAGTAATATACTTTAACATACTTATTATAATTCATGTAATATACTTATTAGTAATATACATATTAGTAATAGTATACTATATTATTATATACTATTACTATACTAATAATTGGTATACTAATATATTATATTATTATTAGTATACTATAATAACATTATAATAATTAGTATATTAATTATTAACTATTATTATAATATTAATAATTACCATTAATAATAGTTTATATTATTATATTATATTAATAATTAGTAATATTATTAATAATATTAATAATATTAGTATACTTAATAGTATATTAATATAATTATATAATATTACTAATTATTAATTATTAATTATTATTAGTATAGTATTAATTATAATTAATAATTATTATAATATTATACTATATAATTATAATTATTATAATATTATAATAAGTATACTAATATAATTATAATTATATAATAGTATACTTATATTAATAATTATACTAATATACTAATTATATAATTATATTATGTATTAGTATATAATTATAATTATTATATTAGTATATAATAATTATATTATAGTAATAATTAGTAATATTATATAGTAATAATTACTATATATATTATTATAGTAGTAAATATTATTATAGTAATATTATATATACTAATATAATATTATTATTAGTATACTAATATAATTACTATTATATTATTATAGTATAATAATAATTAGTATAAGAATTTTATTGTGTTGATTCTTTTTTTGATTCTCGGACGCAGAATCAACTTTTTTTTTTTATTCTCAAATCTTGTCCCAAACTGATTCAGGGAACAAATTTGTTCTCGAGAGCAAAAATTTTACCAAACGCGATTCTCGTCCCAAACCGATTCTAAACAAAAAATCATAATCAGTCACTGTTTGGCACATTACCAAATAGGGCCTTAAAGTAATTATTGAGTATGGGTAAATGTTATTTATTCTATTATGAACAACATCAATCACATGACAAGTCCTTTGTAAATCTCACATGATCTATTTATTGAATATGATCGTGTCTAGCCCATTGGGACTTTCCATGTAGGAGTACTCGCATTTTCTCTCCCAACTGATAGAGCAAGTCAAGTTTTGATAACTAAGATTTAGCAAATCTGATATGTAGGGTTCCTCTTTCGTGGCCAAGAAAGACCTCTAGTTTCTTTCTTCTTCATGAATTCACATAGTTCTTAATTTTTTCGTTACATAATTTTGATCCAGTCTTTTCTATCAATCAAGAGATCTGAGATTCTTACTCTATAGTCGACCTCACGCATCTATCATTTTCATTAACAAGAAGAAAGAACCGTTAAAAGAAAAGGAAAAAAAAAAAAAAACAATGTTTTTTGAGTCAATTAGTCCAAATCTGCAAATAGGAGTCCCATCGAGCCCAATTTTTAAATTCAAGGTACTTAATTGAACTAGCATCCGGTTGTTCACCAAGTACAAATTTCAGGCTCTTATTATGGGATTACCTCCATTTTTATTTTTTCTTGTTATGGAAAACCTTACGCCGTAATTTTGGCTCTTGTTATTTTCACCTCTCAAAAAGTTTTTGGCATACCATAAAATTTAAGTAGTCCAAAATAGCCATCACTAAGGATGATAAAATTGATGAAAGAGGCAAAATACAGCTATAGTATAGATTTATCAAATAATGATTTTTATCGATCTTTCCTAAATTGTTGTTTCTTCTTCTTTGGTGTTTAAATTAGTGAAGTCTACATATTCATTGATTTTTATGAGGGTGATCTAAGATTCGGTTATTTTAATAAATATAATAATCAAGACTCAAAAGATTGTTAACAAAGTACATTTAATTACAATGTCTATCTAAAGTTCAATCGACTCCTTATAATGCACAATACTTTAGTAAGTTTGTTTGTTTTTTTTTTTTTTTTTTTTTTGAGTTATGAACTATTTATGATTACAATTTATGATTAATAATTTTTAACAAATATTATCAATAAGCTCCAAGGTCATTACAAAGAAATTTTTATAGAATTCAGATTGAGCACATTAGCAAGTAGAAGAGAGGAAATGAAATCTATATTTAAAAAAAAAAAAAAAAAAAAAAAAACCACTGGAAAGTAACATAATGCAAACATCATTATTTTGATTAATATGAAAGTCTTGTATTTTCATGACATGATACTGTATGGCCTTTGCATTTTCATTAAATAACAACCTTTTGATTAATATGAACTCTATTTTCACTTAAGATTTTGATGAACTAGTTCTTTTGATGTTATTTTCATTAACCCAATCAGGTACGGTCTTAAACATAATTAGAGGGTGAAAATAGAGTTCATTTTATTTTTGTGATAAGAGATTTGTAATTTTTATTTATATGATTAATTTCTTATTTAATCGTTTTCCATCTCGTACGGGATTTCCCATTTCAACTATCACCGCAACTAATCGGGCTTTTTCATCAAATTTAATCAGAAAAGGTTGCGGAGAGTATACAACATATGTACCATACACTTCAAGAAACGTATTTTGTCATATTTTGTCGCCCATTCAAGCAAAATATTGCTTTCAGCACATGCTTATAAAAAGACCGGAACTTAAATACCCAGCTAAAGAAACCTACCCTTCAAATTGTTCTTTAATTTTGTCATTAAACACCAAGTTGCATAGACCTCTCTCTCTCTCTCTCTCTCTCACATAAATTTTTACCATGACCCAGAACAAAACACACTGCCAATGCAAGGAAGCAATGGTAAATACCCAAAACTAAACCAAATGGACGAGCAAACCCCAATCCCAGACAAAGCAAAAACGGAAGATTATGCATCTCCTCTCCAAACAAAACTAGGAAATGCCCTCATTTTCATCACCTTCCACCTAATTTTCACGTGTTGTTTAAGCAAAGCAAAAGCAGGAACGATGAAAAACCCATCGACGATACTGAATGAATGAAAGTGCACGCCAGGCCGTGCAAAATAGAAGCAAATAAATGGCATCACGCCGATAAAGACAGGAGGAAAAATAATTCCGTTGCGATCTCAATCAACTTTCTTCCAAAACCATGGAATCCTATCTCAAAAATGCGTAATAACAACACAAATGGGCGACCAGAAAACAAAACAGATGATAAAACAGGTCTAAGGTAAAATAAAATGACATTAGTCAAGTTCACTGGGAGACTCCAAGCCACTTCGAGAAGTTCTCGAATTCGGTGTAATCACTGTCTGAGATCATTGTCTGATACCATGCCTTTCCAGCTGACCTAATCGCTGCTGCATCCTCCTGCAAGCACAAGCGAACAACAAAAATAGGAGAGGAGTCATGTGTATGAAGCAATTCTTCATCGGAGCAGCAACAAAATTCCTCTGGCCCAGATAATAAAAGACAGAGCAGGCCAAACTACAGAGAATCGCCACAAAAATAGCTCAAGTTTGTTAAGTTTAAGTCCAAGAGAAGATGTGAACTGAGGGATACAAGAAAGATGAACATTGGCCACAAAGTTAGTCGTCATATAGCAGTCACAAGTGAACGGATGACACCCGCTTATACTTTACCAAACACATAGCAACTCACAAGAAGCTAAATAATGGCAATGCATCAAATTAACTTCAGGAACAAACATACATCACAAGCCTATAAAGACTCCAACTTCAAATTTGCTCAACAGTACAATATGCAAATGGCACAGACTAGCCCAACATGAGTTCTCACCATCATGCCAGAACAATACTTCTTTGTAAAAGAAATTAGTGCCAAAAATATGTGACCGTAGCAAAACTATTCCACTATGATGATAAGCCCATCGCAGATAGCTCAAGAGAACAGATCACATCTCTCTAGTGGCTAATCTAATGTGATATTCATTCTCCTGGATGTTGAATGCCATTACCTACGAAAGAAGTTCATCTCACAGAACAAACGCAAACCAATTTTAGTATCAAATAACTTTCGAGAAGTTATAAGTAAGAACTTGCCGCAGATACTTTGAGTCCAATCACGAGACCACAATCACTACGACTTCCATCGAACAGAGTACCAATGCACACACTCGACACATTAAGGTCATGCTAGAATATCATAAATTGCACCATGTACTTTGATTATAGTAGAATAAGAAGAGTACCTTGGTAATGGGCTTCCTCTTCTTGTCGAGCTTCTCCTTCTTGGCCTTCACGCGCTGCGCCTCGGCCAAAAGAGACATCCTCCTGGCGGTCTTGGCATAAGGGTTGAGCCTCAACATGGTGTTCAGGTTCTTCAATGGGTTCTTCTTCAACGGCGCCCTCTTCACCTCCTTATTGATCGGCCGCACCACCGACTGGACCTCGTCGGAGTTGATGATCCTCGACAAATCAGCATTCAACATCTTCGACCGCGGCAGCACGTAGCCCTTCTTCTTCTCCGAGGTCTTCTCGAACGACCCGTAGATCGAGTCGAGCTTCTCGAACGCGGACTTCGTCCAGATGACGAACCGCCCGAGGTGGCCTCCCGGGGCGAGCTTGAGCAGGTTGAGGCGCTCGACGTTGGCCACCTCGACGCCGGGGATGTTGCGGAACGCCTTCTCGATCTTGGCGCCCTCGGAGCCGAACACGACGAGGGGCCCCTTGCGGTTGATGTAGCGGCGGTTGCGCATCTTTCCCTTCCCGGGGCGGATGCCCATGCTGTCCTTGGCCTTCTCGGCGTCGGGGAAGGCCCCGATCTGCCGGAGGACCTTCTCGGCCGCGGCGGTCTTCTCGACGGCCTCAGCGGCGTCGGAGACGACGAGGGGGAGCTCAGGGACGGACTCGATGCGGTGGCCGCGGGCGAGGACGAGGGCGGGGATGGCGGTGGCGGCGATGGCGGAGGCGACGGCGTAGCGCTTCTGGTTCACGTTGACGCGGCGGTGCCAGCGGCGCCAGGTCTTGGTGGGGGCGAACATGCGGCCGCCGCGGCACATGTTGCCGAAGGCACCCTGGCCGGCGCGGTGGGTGCCGCCGCCGGGGACGCGGGGGATACGGGAGACGGCGCGGCCGGTGCCCCAGGACTCGGCGGAGGTCTGGTGGCCGGCGCGCTTGGAGACGGCGTAGGGCTGGCGGCTGTTCTTGGAGATGTTGGAGTGGACGAAGCCGACGATGTCGGGGCGGATCGAGGACCTCATGACGTCCGGCAAGGGGAGGGTGGCGGCGGAGTCGGTGGCCATGTCGCCCTCCAGGGACTGGACGGTGACGAGGGGGCGCGCGGCGGCGGCCATTGGTGGCGGCGGCGGTCGTGCGGGAAGGGAGTGAGGGAGGCGGAAGTGAGGGTTTATCGGATATGCTTACTCAGAGGGAAATTAGGGTTTCGAGATGGTTCGGTATTTATATGCAGAGACAGGACGGAGAAGATGGACGAATTTACGGGCCTGCCATCGTTGTTTTGGGCTGGGCTTTCTAATGAGCAATTTTTGAAACTGTATCGAAGGAGGCCTGGGCCCAGTATCAAGAGTCGGCCCCGCTTATGGGGACTGGATTGTATGGGACTCGATCGAGAGGGTTAGATCGTCCAAGATCTAGAGGTGGCGATGCCGAATTCGGTGGCTAATAAGCAATCCCTATTCTGATTGAAGGAGGGGCCGTGCGTATACCAACTTTCAATAGAAAGTGCTTTAGTGTTGAGTCGGACTCTATTATGGATTTCTAACCACATTTTTCATAGGGCCCTCTTATCTCTTCCTTCTCTGAGCTCGGGTTCTAGAAGAAGGAGAAGAAGGTATCAGCAACAACGGGTTTTATTACAGAACGGCTCATGATGTTCATTGAATCACTTTTTCAAAAAAGACGAGACATCTAAGTCATGCAAGTAAAGAGATCTATTCATTGATAAGAAAAAAAAAAAATGTGAACGGTGATTGGATTGATGATAAAATAGAATCCTGGATCGCAAATAGTGATTCGATTAATGAGTATTCTTTTACTGCTCCGAGAGGAAGGATGGTAAGTGGATCATTTGCCAATTTGAATCGGATAAACCCTTTATCTATATTTTTCCTCTTTATTCGATGGAAATGGAAGGTAAAGATGATTCATCTCCTTCTCACGTTCCGTGAATAGCCGGAATATCTAGAAAGGCATTTAGAGAATCGGTCCAATTCTAGCTCTGTTCGTTCTGTTTGAAGAAAGGAAGGATCCCAAAGAATTCATCTTTCTTTTAGTTGTTGAATCTCTCTTTAATTGATCAATGTGTAATATTATGCACACGGAAAAAAAAAAAAAAAAAAAAAAAAAAAAAAAGCCACGTTGGGTCTTTGAACTAGTTCGAATCATTTTGATAATAATCAATTTGATTTGTTTTACTAAGAAGGTCTATGATTCGAGTCCGTATAACCCTAAGATACTAATATTATAGTTTATTATAACTAATGGAATAGTTTTGTTAACTAGTATTTTAACTTCTCTGAAGATACGGACCAATAAAAATACGAAAGCTCTTATTAGTGGTTGTAATGCCAAAATATTAAATCGACTCATTCGTCTTTATGTTGGATCGCTACAGGCCTCTTGAATCTTCTATTTATCTACTTTTTTTCCCGATTATTCCATTTCCTAATGTTAGCAATGAACAACGGTCAAATAGGATCATTTTCTACTGATTTTCTCAATCTAAATCAAGTAGGTTTTACATGAAGAATATTTGGCTCAACATGTTCTATTTGATACGGGTAGGAAAAGCGATATTCTTAAAAAAAATAGAAAAATCATAACCAAGTCACGATGATACGGGTCAATCCCTTCTTCTTGCGCCAAAGATCTTACCATTTCTGAAGTAACTGGAGTTACATCTCTCATTTCATTCATTTCATTAAGCATAATGATGTGAATCGAGCTTTAATGAGTTCGAATATACAATGCCAAGCAGTTCCACTTTCTCAATCCCCAAGTTAAACCGGTGCTTGCTATTGCACCAAGGGCAGCAGGCACCAAAGCATGGGTGTTTTATATCCATTGAGCAAAGACAAGTTGTAATTTTATAGTGGTATCAGAAAACATATCTTGGGGTTCGATAATTAATATGCCATTTTTTATTAATTCTTTAAGAGTTAAATCCTTTTGAATAATAAAAATATCTAAACTCATTTCTACCCTTGAATAGAGGATATAGCAATTTCTCTTGGATTTATTAGTCTAAGTAAGAGACAATATATCTTGATATAGGTTTAATTAAGATTTGTTTCTCTAGAGTACTAAAAGCAAGCATGACATCATTATGAACATAAAGCCTCAAAATGTGGAACCCCAGAAAGAGGCTAGCCCAACTCCGTTCTCTCCCCTGTTCGAGATATCCTCTCTTTCTCCCAAAAAAGATTTTGAATTATCAAAAAATTGGAGCGTGAAGTGAAATCGAGTGAAATTATATCCTTTTTTGTTTTGGAGGGCATTCAAATTTCTCTTGTCAATTAGAAAAGTCTACATAATAATTTATGGTTGGATTGGTTGGACCAATATAATGAAGTATTCGAACTCCGATTAGAAAAAACCTAATTGGTAATATATTTATGATTACTACTATAGGTCCTGGGAGGCAATTCTAATTGGTCAATAAAAATAGATTTCAATGCTATTTCTTTTTTCGTTTTCCTTAGCTTAGCCAATCTATCATGAAAAGTAAAAAAGGGTAAAGTAACCTTATACTGATTGTTCTCTAGATGTAAGTTTTCTTCTTCTGCATACAGGACATTCGATCTCATAGAGTTCAATTCCTATTCTCAACTCATAATCAATATGAGCTTAGAGTTTCCTTCGTAACTCTCGAAACTTCTTTGTAGTGGCTTCTTACATGCCTCATTTCATAGGGAACCTCAAAGTGGCTCTATTTCAATATATTCCATCCATGTGGCTAATCATCCTCTCAGACTAGCTACTAATCATCGCCTTGGTAAGATATTGCCTCACCAACTAGCTAATCAGATGCAAACCCCTCCTTGGGCAGAAGGATCCCAAAGAATCGATCTTTCTTTTAGTTGTTGAATCTAAATAATTGTTCCGATGGAACCTTTTCTTCTACCAAAGATTGGCCGTGTGGATTTCGTTACACAATCCAAACCCCTACCCTCTATCCGTTATTATCTTTTTCCTCTTTTGATCATAATTCAATCAAAACTTCTCGAATTATCTTAATTTGTAGGACAACTTCTTTGATTCTTCCATTTCATATCTCATTTGATCATTATTCACTAAGAGACTCGAAATATATCTTCGTTCTCTTTCTGTCGAACGAAGATTCATTTGGTCTTGATCCTTGTAGAAGGTTTTTCACTAATGATTCGATATTCAAAATCATTCCATTTCGAATCCCTTTCTCTAGCAAAGCATCGGGTTTCTAAGTTCTCATAGGGCCCTCCTGGTTTAGGATATCTCTCTTTCGAGGAGGCAGTGGGGATTCAACTTCCCCTGGGGTAGGGTATTACGAAAGGAAGTTGATCATGGATTATCAACCCCTTTACTTTATTCTTACTTTATTAGGACATGAAGGTGCGGGTCATTTTTTTACTTCACAGGGCATAGATGGATCATGCATCTAAAGTGAGTTGAGTTTGGACTTCACTCAATTTGTGTACGTATTGAGATATCGGGGTATGACATGGTCCATGAAAATCGTGTTATGATATGAGTTAGTTGATCCAACTTTCATGTGTATAAATCCATTCGATATAAGTCGACAGTGCCATATTTTTTACGGGGTTTGGGAACGAGTGGGCACCCATGTTTGCCCATAGTACCAAATATCTCTTTAGCTAAAACAAAGCATGCAAATTCAAAATAAATCCAGAAACAAAATGATAGGTAAAGTATTATTGATTATTAATTTCGAAGTTATTAATATTGACTATTAATTATTCTTTCCTACGACAATCCTCTCCCTTATCATGGCCGCCCATGCAAACATTTTTTTTTTTTTTTTGCCAATAGTACACCCAACTCATCGCTTATTATATTTCATGCTCATCCAAGAAAATATTTAGTGGTTTCAAATCATCACATCATTAACATGCATGGCATGTGTGATCTATAAAAAAAATGACATGTGTCTAAGAGATGTGAAAATTAAAAGATTTTTTTTTTGTCGGTCCTACTCTACTCCTAATCTAACTCTCTCAGACTTTTTGCCTTGCCTCCTTACAGGGCGTGAGCCTCCTTGCGAGGCATGAAAGTCGAAACCCACACTTGAAACTAAAACGTCCCCACCCCAATCTCCTTGAGAAGATGGGAATTTGAATCTCTTATCTCCCCATTCCATGTTGGAAGGGTGCCCCAAACCTTAGTGGTTATGATGCTCTCTCTTCTCATTAATTACTCTCTTCTTTCCACATTTTCTCCCCCACTCTCTCTATCCTCCTTTATTTCAAATTCGCTCTAAACACCTCACTCCTCTACCTTTCCTCTTTGTCTCGCAAAATCCGATGACCACTTCTGGACAACTGTCGCCACACCAGACGTTCTCTCTCTCTCTCTCTCTCTCTCTCTCTCTCTCTCTCTCTCCGGTGCTAGAAAACGACGGATGCTTGGTGGAGTTGTGGTCTAAGGGCTCTATGGCACGAGCTTCCTTTTGAAGAAGAGGTCATCATAGACAAACAAACGACTAAATGTTTGCATTCATGCAATCATGGCTCTAGCTAGACGACCCAAAAGAGAGGACAAAGTCAAACTCCCTATCATAGCCATCATCGCTACCTCCGCATTTACTAGACTATCATCTTTTTCGTTGCCCACTAGTCCTAATTCTAAATTGAGCGATGAGGCAATGACTAGCACAACCACCAAAACCTATTATAGCGAGATAGTGCCAATGAGCAGAATTGCATATCTAGGTGAATACCTAATAGTGTTTGAGAGTCGTAGATGAAGTACTTAGGTACATTTGGTTCAACATTCCCAAAAGGCTTTCGGCCTCTAAAGTCCCTTGGAGAAATGTTAAACCCTTTGACAACTATTTTGAAGTAATTTTTAAGTTAAACTAGTATTTGGGAAAACTGAAAATCCAATGCTAGTAGGAACTAGCATTAAATTTTTAGTATTTGGCCAAATACTTAAACTCATTTTTCTTCCAAAAATGCCCCTACCCATTCTTCAAATTTCCGATTTTGCCCTCGTTATTTATTTTTTAAAATGCTAAAAAGAACTAAAAAAATCAAATATATATAATTTAAGAAAAGACCAAGCCCTTTGCAATATTTGATTTTTTTTAGCATTATTGTCAAATTTTATATTTAAGAAGTTCCATATATTATTTTTTTCAATTTTAAACAAATAAAAATTAAAAAAACTAATACTACTCACCAAAGGATTTTTTAAATGTGTTTTCTACCAAATGACATTTCTCTCAAAATTGCTTATCAAAGCATAGTTTACCAAATAACATTTGCATTCACCAAGAGTTCTTTAAGTTAAAGTGCTTTACATTTTCCTACTGAATTTTTAAAATAATAAACGGAACACACCTTAATGACATGAAGTACTTAATGCCAATTTCATGCTCATCCATGAGCACTCCACTTCAATAAAAGTTGCGCTCACTTAGAAATTATGAAATCTAAACAATAAAGGCTAAACAGACTAAAAGTCCTAAATTTATAGTCAAAGTATAATTAAGTTTTAAAATTTCAAAAAGGGTAATCAAGTAATTGTGGTTGGCACCACACCGAAAGTATACGTCTTAAGAAATAATATAAAAAGCCACGTCAACCTTTTTTCATTTAACTAAAATTGGAGGGATTTAACTAAGTCAATCAAGACACACAAGAATGACGTGTCACGACATTAATCACATGCAACGATATATGACAAATCAAATGGGATGATGAATTAACCACTGGGATTCGCTCCAATGGCCACCCTTCCAACATGGAAGGGGAGGTGAGGGGTTCAAATCTCCACATTCTCAGAGGGATGGCGGTGGGGACGCGTAAGTTTCAGAAGTGGGTTTCGACTCTCACGCCCTGTAAGAGATAGGGCAAAAGTCTGAGAGTAAGTGTAGAGTAGAAATAGAGTAAGACTGACAAAAAAAAAAAAAAAAATGGGA
The DNA here is from genome assembly GCA_014182555.1 of Eucalyptus erythrocorys. Lineage (NCBI taxonomy): Eukaryota > Viridiplantae > Streptophyta > Magnoliopsida > Myrtales > Myrtaceae > Eucalyptus > Eucalyptus erythrocorys. The sequence goes on along the minus strand of CM024600.1, from coordinate 29,149,085 downwards.
TGATGAATTGAAATTACATGTCGCATGACATGTCAAATTAAATCGAAGACATGACAATGATCATGTTTGGAAAAATTATTCAAAAAATCCCTAAATTTATTGCACGGCTATAAATTCAATTGTAAAAATTATAATTTGGCCATTATAGTTTTGAACCTTTTGAAAATTCTATGTTGGCATCTAGTCATTGCTTTTATGTGATATGGTTGGTGTTTGACATGGAAAATTTACTCAAAATGATGATGTTGTAAGAAATTTTATTAATTTTCCCTTGATTTTTGGACTTGAATTAAAAAGTTTTCCACATGACTAGGATGTATTTGAAATATTACTTGCGTCTTCAATAGGAAAAAAGTGAAAATGGCAAAACTAGGCATAAGGCATCTTGGTAATTTTTGACAAAGTTATGGGCAATTTTGAAAATTTATAGAAGTGAGAGGAAGCTTTTTTTCTTTTTCTCTTTTTTAATCAAAAAGAGGACAATGTTAACGGGGTTATTTTATGATTTTTAGTGTTCATCAGTAGGTTATTAGGTAAGATTAATTAACGAAAATCAAACCGATTCATAATTACCAGTTTTTAACACATTATGGGTGAGACCTCCACCAATTATTCCTTTTTATTTGGAGAAAAAATCCGAGATATCTACAGTAATTATGATTTAGTTTTTCCATGTTCGTCATTTCAAGATGGTATCTTATGTTTTATGTACATAAGACAAGAAAATCATGAGCGTGCCATTTTACATGAGTCTCACCAACTCGAACAAGATATTGTACATTCAAAATCAATATCAACGGTTGTTTTTACATGACCAATCAACCATCACAAATTCAAAAACCACTGGGATTCGCCTAGTGGCCACCCTTCCAACATGGAAGGGGGAGGTGAGGGGTTCAAACCCCAAGAGAGGGATAGGGTGGGGACGCGCAAGTTTAAAGAGTGGGTTTCGACTCTCACGCCTTGTAAGAGGCATGACAAAAATCTGAGAATGAGTGTAGAGTAAATATAGAGTAGAACTGACAAAAAAAAAAAACTATCACAAATTCAAAGGACACAGAAGAGAGAAAAAAAGGGAAATCACAATTCTGTGCGTGAGACAAAAGAGAGAGAGAGAGAGAGAGGAGACAAGGCTTAGGTGAGAATCATCACCACCTTGCCTTTGAATGAGAGGGCCATTGATCCTCATCAAGGACAAGGCTGCGACTAGCCTTTGCTCGAGCTTGGCATGGGTGCAGTGGTTGGTAATGATCTAACCCCCGACTTGCCCCTACCTCTTTAGAAAAATTATGGCGGTAATCTCGTATATGTGAATTCAAAGCTTACGTGCACCGGAATCATGCAATAATGGTTCATCTCTCTATCTTTCCCAAGCGTTTGTGTTTTTTTAATTCCATAAGGTCCAATGACGCCGTCATGACAACAATTTTATTAAATAAGTCTTACACATATAGATGTCAACATCTTTTCATCGCACGTGGACCATCTCATTGGGTGGGCCTGAGATAGCTTTGACTTGCTCAGGCCCAAACCTCTTGAAGACCCACCTAGGCCCGCCTAGCAGTCCACCTCTCTCTCTCTCTCTCTCTCTCTCTCTCTCTCTCTCTCTCTTTTTTTTCATTTTTTAGCTAAAAGAAAATAAAATGGAAATAAGCAAAAATATAATGATAGGATTTTGTGTTATTCAATTTTATTACTTTACCTATGAGCTTTTTACCACATGTCTCTCATAGATTAGGAATTTAGGTTTATTTTATGGTTGGCACTATTTCCACCCCTTATCGACTCCCGATACCTCATATTACATTGAATTGATTGTATTATCCATTGCATGTGTCACTTTTGATTTAAAATTATTCTTACCTTTCTGTCTTCTTCTTTTTTCAATTTTGACTAAAAGAGAAAACTTATCCACATCCCTTCCAAACAATTTTTTTTACTTTTGCCTCTTCTTTTACACTCATTACATTTAAACGTTTCCTTCATGTTTGTCTTCAGTTAAATTATCTCCATTATAGTTTAAGGTTAATATTCTTAAAAACCCCAAACTGGTACATTTATCACAAATTTATGAAAAACTATATTTTTTTTATCATGAAAAACCCCAAACCAGTACACTTATGATAAATTTACCCTAAAGGACCATAAAAAACGCTAAACTGGTGTATTTATGATAAATTTATCCAAACGAATTTATTCGACCGCAAAAAACCCTAAACTGATAAAAATTCTGACAAATATACCCTTTGCTAAATTGGATTAGTATCACAAAAAAATCATTAAAATTATAAACTGTGACAAACGGAGCGTAAAATCCCAAATTTCCATATCAATCAACCGTTACGTGTCATTTAACTTAATAATTTGACAATAAAATTTAATGAAAACTAACATAGGGTAAATTTATCATAAGTATACCGGTTTGGGGTAAATTTGTTAAATGTATATTAGTTTGGGGTTTTTGGTGATCAAAAAAATAATTTATGGTAAATTTGTCACATGTGTATTGACTTTGAGTTTTTCAAGGTATTAACCCTATAATTTAAGCAAGTACTACTCATATACCAAAGTATAAAAATGTTATTTTTATTTGCAAATTGTTTACTTTATGTCCCTAAGACAATTTTCATGATTATGAATTTTTCGACTTTGATTTTTTATGCAAATTTAGGAGAATTTACTCAAAAATTGAATATTGTTGTTATTGTATGCATTATACACAATTTACTCAAATGTTATCCTCTCACATGTGCTTAAGTTAATATTTTAATAATATTTTCCTAGTACAAAAAACACAAATATACATATAATTAAAAAAATTAATTAGTTTTTTTAATTATAAGCGTAATAATTAGTTAACTATCTACCAAATAAACTATTTTCTGAATAAGAAGTAAACAAATTTTGTTTCAAACGAGAAAGAAAAAGAAAAAAACCAAAAGAAGAAAAAGAGAAGGCAAGCATTAGTCTAAAATCATGAGCAAGCCTCATATTTAATCTTAATAATTATTGTTTGTTAGGAGTATGATAATTTCCTCCCTAATAAAATTGAAACAAAAAAAAAAAAAAAAAGAAAAAAAGGTAAGAAATATCATTACATCAAAAATAGGATCTATGAAGAGTAATGTAGTCATTTCAATATAAATTAAGATGTCGGGAGCTAATAAAGAGGGAAAATAATACAAACCTATTTTATCCTATGAGTGTTTATAAATTCTAAATATCAAATAAAATCATCAATAAAAACGTAATTTGAAATCACTCGACCCAATCGAGAGGAAGTCAAATCGCAGACTTCAGACCCTCAAGATTCGGCCCAAAATTGGAGCGACGGGAATCATGTAAGCATGTAAAAAAACATGTAATACGAAACGCGGAAAAAGACAAGCGAGGAATATCGGTGCGACCCTTGTTTCGGGAGACCGCTTTCGCGCAGCACTCCTCCCCCTCCCCCTTATCTTCTTCCTCCCTCCCTTATCTGTTTTGTCCATCACATACACCCCTTTTCGCTCTCCTTCCTCCCTCCCCTCTCCCTTTCCAGAGCTTCTCCTCCCGAGTAAACCCGTTCGGACATTGCCCCTCTCTCCCTTCTCTCCTCGTTCACCAACATGAAGGAGTGAATGAGACCCCCCCACCCACCTGCGATTGGATGAGGATTTGCGGAATCTCGGGGGAAGTGCAGACGATGTCTTCGTGCCTGCTCCCGCAGTTCAAGTGCCAGCCGGACACCTTCTCCATTCAGTTCAGGACGCACGCCCGTAAGCTCTCTCCCGGCTCTCGGTTCGCCGCTTCCCCTCATTGCTATGCCCTTTTTGATCGGTTTGTCGAAATGGGCTTTGTTTTTCGTTCTTTTTCCTGTGCGCTGTGGGGTGAGTTTCGGTTTCTTGATTTTCGCATTGGTGCTTGCTTTTCTGGGTTGTTGAATGGGAATGGACCCATGACTAGTTTTGGGCATTATAGTTCAGCTGTGTCGTGGTCGGTTGTTTGCTGCAAGGGCCGTCTGTCGTGACGTGGAGAATCTGCTCCTCATTTCTCTGTCTTCCTTGGGCTTTGTTATTGATTGCTGGACTCTAATAATGTCGGTGTCTCTGAGTTATAACTTTATGGGTTTAACTCAGTTTCTCTTAGTCAGTTCGATTTTCACGACTTCTTAGAATCTGGAAGAAGCTAAAGTTGTCACTTAGGATAATGTTAATGGGAAACGGCTTTGTTCTCTAGCGTACTGCACTTATAGCAGATTATGTACCGTTTGTGCTTATTGCCGATAGTAAGATGGTAGTTGATTCCTTGTAGTCTATGTATTGCTCTCATGCTAGACTTGAAGTCCTTTAAGGCATCTGAAGGTGAATAGGTAGTACATATGGAGGCTGAATCTGTGTTTTATCATTGTAAGTCAACCCAAATTGCCTGGACGGAAAGGGACTTGCCGGTGTTGGAGTTAACTTGAGGGTTTTTATCTTGTCCACACTCTAATGGCCAATGTCTCCGATGGATATCATTAAGGAAACAAATTAGTGATGAGTTTGCAAAGGGCCGTGTGGCAATAAGCCATTCGACAGGGACACGAGTTGGAGTTGTGTGAAGAACAAGTTACTATGGCCATTACACTTGTACCATTCTTGCTTCACTTCTCTGTTTGTACCATAATGACTATCTAAATAATTACTCCTTATTTCTTATTGGTTTGCTGAAATATTCTTGCTGGACTTGCTGTTCAAAGTTGGTTGATTTCAGGAAGGATATCTTACTTTTTAGAATTTTTACTCTTCAGGCAATTGGCGAGCAATAGTTAAATGTGCTCTGTTCCTTATTGTGCCAAGTATGAAAGGGCAGAAGCTTTGCCATTATTTTTTATCATAAGTAAATGATTATGAGGCATAGCCATGGACTTTTCAAAATTTATTGTGCTCTTTTATGCGACTGTAATGAACCTCGTTACCATTGTTTAGAAATTGTTTTGCAGAGAAAAATAGAGAGACTACTTATTTCCGTGCACAATGTCTATTGTCCACCGCATCTCCATCGACATTGTCATCAGCTGCAACAGCTGTCGTCCTTGACATGGAAAATCTGAGATTGCCTTCTTTAGAAGTTCTTACAGATTCACCAACTTCAAACAGGCCTTGGACATATACAGGGGCAGTTGGTCCACCTGCAGAGGTGAAAGGCTTGTTTATATACAAATGGTGGAATTTCTTTTGGGGCATTTCTATTTTTGTGTGGAGGATAACTAATATATTGCATTATTCGACCCAAATTCCCAATGTTGAATTGATCTTCTGAGTTGGCTTTGTGATTATGATTGAGCTCAGGCTTTTTTCAACATTGTTCACTGAGTATTCTGCTCTTTTTACGTAATTAATTGCGGTTGATTTTATGTTTTTTTCCTTCATAAAAAGACATTGTCTATGCTTTGTCCAAGGCTTGCAATTCGAGATTCCGTTCATCCTGTCACTTATAAAGCAGTTTTGTCCTCTACCTCTATCAAATTACTATTCTTCTAGCCCTTCTTTAATTTGAACTTTCTCATCAGGTAAATTTTGGTGTAACTTTAGCTACAGAAACACTTTTAACAAGTGATGAGGCAGTAATAGCTGCAGCTGCTGCTGAAGCGGTTACTCTTGCAAAGGCAGCTTTGAAATCTGCAAAACATGCGGCACTTATGATCAGGAATGAAAGTTCTTCAAATATTGAAAATAAGCTTGAACTTTCATCCAGAACAAGTACTTCTCTTTCAAAGCATGCTGAACTGTTGGAGCTGGAACATTCCAACATTTTGACAGAATTGATGGAACCTGATGGTGGGCTAAGGGAAGAAAATGTCATGCAGTACTCAACGGACAAATCTGAAGATCTGGAGCCAACCCATGAAGAGCTACAACTTCTGCAAGAACAGCTCTTCAAAAGCATAGCCATAAGATCACAGCGGCAAACGGAAAGAAAAGAAAAAAGAGTTAGAGCAGCGGAAAAAGCAGCTGCGAATGTAGTTTCTGTGAAGTCGGGTTCTCTTAGTAAGAAGAAGCGGGCAGCTTTACAAGACGTAGATTACTCTGATCCATTGCGCTACTTGAGAGGAACCACTAGCAGTTCCAGGCTTCTTACTGCCACAGAAGAAACGGAATTGTCAGAAGGAATACAGGTAAAACAAGTGCATATTCCCTAGTTTGGGAATTTCTAATCTCTACTGGTAGAGTCTATTTTTCTGTTATGTTTTTTATAGACAAGAACTCTCTGAGGTACTCTATCGTTAGTCCCTACTCAGTAAATTTGGGGGGGCCCTTGGACAGGACTCATTTGACCTAGTCTGGATGAATCTCCATGGTTAGTGGTTTATATGCAGCCTTACCATCTGGGCTATCAATGCAATCATTTTTTTTTTTTTTTTTTTTTATGCTGGAATATCACTTGATTTACTAGGAGACAAATAATTGAACTGCTAAATTAGTTAGGAAAGATCTTGAAATGAACTTTATTAAAATTGGAATGAGAAGAATCTCTGCCTTAGTTTAAATCGCTGAGAGACCTCTGACTCTGGTAATGGATCAATATTACAACCAGGGCTCTTTTTAGAAAAAGAAAGTTTATTTGTCTTGTCAAAACTGAGAAGGTTTTTCCTAGTAGGCCTGCTGCTTGTGGTAACTGAATAGAAGTGCTTTAGTATTTTTTTAGTTTTAAATCCGAATATAAAAATGGAAGCCATGCGCCTATTAATCGTGCATTGAAAATGGAATGAGAAAACGTACTTTTTATTGGTCAAGCATACCTCTTTTACATCTCCAATACTTGAAGTAAAGAATTCTTTAATTTTTGCTGGGCAAGTGCCTGTGCTGCAGGCCGCCCTGTTGAGAGGATTTTATTTATATCCAACGATGCATGTTCCCCCTGGTTCCTTTCTGTTTTTTTGCTGATTCTTTTCTCTCGACTCACTTTCCGATGTCATTCAGGATTTATTGAAGCTGGAAGGACTCCAGGTGGAGCTAACCGAGCGATGCGGAGGTGAGCCAGCCTTTGCACAATGGGCAGCTGCTGCAGGAGTTGATCAGAAGACTCTAAGGAGGCGTTTGAACTATGGAAGACGCTGTAAAGACAAAATGATCAAAAGCAACATAAGGCTTGTTATATCCATTGCAAAAAATTATCAGGGAGCTGGAATGAATCTTCAAGATCTTGTGCAGGTATCTTATTTTGCCCTTGTACTTTTTGCAATATGATGATTCGATGGTTTTATTGAGTTTCAATCTTCATCACACATATGAAAGAATATCAAAATCCTTGGTTCTGGTTCATGATCAACAGGAAGGATGTCGTGGTTTGGTAAGAGGTGCTGAGAAGTTTGATGCTTCGAAGGGGTTCAAGTTTTCTACATATGCTCATTGGTGGATAAAGCAGGCAGTTCGAAAGTCTCTTTCCGATCAGTCCAGGACAATTCGTTTACCAGTATGTTTCATCACATCTTGTCGTTTGCAAGTCTTTCTACTTTGTATGTAGGAGGAGGAAAAAGAATTGGTGGAGCTTTTACCAAACCCAGATTCTCATCATCTGCAATGTTGGTTATCTCCATTAAACAGTTCCACATGGTTGAGGCAACATATAGAGTGAAGGAGGCGAGGAAGCAATTGTACAGCGAAAATGGAAGACAACCGGACAATGAGGAAGTAGCAGAGGCAACGGGGCTATCAATGAAGAGGCTTAATGCTGTTCTCATGACTCCTAAAGCTCCAAGATCTTTTGACCAAAAGATTGGAATCAATCAAAATCTCAAACCTTCTGTAAGCCCCCTTCACTGTCAAATGGATGATGAAGCGTAGTTAACTTTCTCCAGATTGTCACCACCCTTGGTGATCTTCTATTGCTGGCACTTGCATTTTCAGTTTGGTGTTTGTCAGTGCTTTCTGAGTAAAACTTGCAGACTAAATATTTAGTATGAAGAGTAATCGGATCAAACCTAAACCCAATTGAAAAGGTAAAACTTCAGCCAAATATACAGTTAAGATGATTTTTCTCGAAGTTGTGATAATCAAATGTGCAAATGTGAAAAGTCCTTAGAGAAATGATAAATTTTAGCATGCATGGGCAATACTTTCAGCCCAAAGAACATTCATCATATCATGTAAAACATTTGTACTTCAAAATTGGGTGAACAGCTGTGCCATGGGCATCCCCTTCCGATTTCTTGACAATTTTATTGTTTTCTGAACATGTACTTTTTTCTGTGCTTTTTACAAATTACCTTTGATCTTTTTCCTTTTGTCATTTTTCAAAACTTGTAAACGTGCCCTAACTATGTGCATGGGTTTTGTAAAATTTCCTGGGTGTGTAGGTTACCCTGTCTCTGCATTCCAAATGAGATCGGGCAGGCATATGCTGGAGGTGTTGAACTTCTCAGCTCTCACCTCATGGTTGAGAGCCTTCTTGTCACTTTGTCACTAGTTTATTGTGCTGTGGGGTTGTGTGCAACCTACGTTTCATTGAATTTCCAGTTTACATTGTCAATTCAATTCTGTTTTTCACCTACAACTTCATTCTCTCTGTCGCCTTGTTTTCTTGTCAGTTTTGGTATACGTTGGCAATAAGCAGGCGTGCTTTTATGCTAATTGTATCTTGTGAAATGCAAGTATCCATTTTGTTCTATGTTCATTCTTTTCCTTATTCACTGCCAATGTGTTTCCTCTTCATGGAAGTTAAACTCACTCGTGTAATGCGTTGTGTCATGTTGTGTCACCTTGGGACAAGTTTGTAAATCTTTAGGTATTCTCATACCATCTAGACTGAGAAAGTCCATTTTTTCACCTCCTTAGCAACTTCAAGCATATGTTGCCAAAAACATCTTATGGCTAATGAGATTAGATTATGCAAAGTCCTTTATTCTGCGAAATGTGTAGTGCTAGTTTGTAAATTACCTCTTTGGACCGGTTAACTTGTTGGTTAATTTTCGAAAAAGCCCCAGATTTTTTGTCATGTGAATGCCCTTCTAATCATTTCCTCTCTTCCAACAGGAAGTGATAGCCGATCCCAATGCAGAAACATCTGAAGATGTGCTGTTAAAGCAGTTTATGAGGCAGGACCTGGAGAAGGTACTGGACAGCCTCAACCCGCGAGAGAAGCAAGTGGTGAGGTGGAGGTTCGGCCTCGAAGACGGGAGGATGAAGACGCTGCAAGAAATCGGGGAGCTCATGGGTGTGAGCAGGGAAAGGATAAGGCAAATTGAGTCGTGTGCGTTTCGCAAGCTCAAGAACAAGAAGAGAACTAAACATTTGCAACAGTACGTGCTCGCGTAGGCCGAGCATCACGCTTCTCGAAGTCTGTGCTCTCTCGTTTTACTTTCTTTCCTGTCCATATCTTTCTCATTTTGATTTTCGGCTATATATCACATATTTTCTTCTTCCTGGCTGCTATACCAACGGTGAATCTGTCGGAATGCACCATGCTTAAAATTGTTGTAGGAACACAAATTCTTAGGTGAGGAAATTTTTTGGTACATTTTGATGATTGTGTCATGTTTACATCTTCCAAAAGGAGGAGAAATGAAGTCACAAGTCATCCCCCTGTTCTGATGATGAAGGATTTTTTTGCCTTTTCTGAAAGCTGTCTTAGAAGCGTTGGAACTTTTCCAGTGGCCTGAAAGCCCGAGCTGATCAAAACCATAATTTCATTTCGCTTGGGATGTTTCCGGCTACTGGGCAGCCGACGTCAAAATCCCGGACTAGGTTTTTCTTTTTTGAACAAAAATCCCGGACTAGGTTGGACCGGTCGAAATCAGTTAATTAGCCATATGAAGGATCAAAAAAGTACAGAGAAACCATAATCATGGCATTGTAAGGCCCAACTTGATTTTCCTTGGACCCAAGAATGGGCCTTGCACACATTTTAGAGAAAAATAGACTAATTATGTAATTTCCGAACCGGGTTTAGGACCCGTTTGGTTCAATTTTAGGAAAATGGCTTTGCATTTCCCTAAGTAACTTTGAATGAATAGGCATTTTGTGAATACAAGTGTGTCTAGAAACTCACTTTTCTGTATTTTGCAAAGCAGTTTTAAGGTGAAAAGAAAAATGAAAAAAATGAAAAGAAAAGAAAAGGGAGGAGGAGATGCAGCTACTGGGCAGTGGTGCTGGTGGCGGTGGCGGTGGCGGTGCGGCGCTTGGGTCGTGCGACCCAAGCGACGCCCGAGATTGCTTGACCTTAGGCCATCTCCCCTGAGGTTGTGCGACCTCAAGCAAGGCTTCCTGACGGCTAGATTTAGCCACTCACGGTTGAGCGCTGCTCGCAGGTTGGGCTTCATGAGGAAGAAGGAAGAAGATGATGAATAGTATTTTTCAAGGGCAAAAGAGGAAAACATGATTATCGTAAGGGCAATATTGGAAAAAAATTCATTAAGTCTTAGACTAGCATTCCGAAAATGCTGAAATTTGGTAAATGAAGACTCAAAACTGTGAACCAAATGCAAAATATTTTTCCCAAAGAGCTTTGGGGGCCCAAAGTCCATTGAAAAAACCGAACCAAATGGGTCCTTAGACTCAACTGGATAGACCAATGTGGGACTAGCTGGCTAGTGACCCTTGATGGGGTCAATTTATCAAGCACAGGTAAAGTTTTCACAGCCCACTAGGTTCATGCCGAGCCTAATTTTTTCACACACCCAAATGTCGTACATCCCTCGTCTTTTATCACTCTGGAAATAAGTGATCACTAACTATCATCTTTTAGAGATAAATTATAAGTCGTGTCCTTTACGTGGCCACCAACTTTCGAACGATGGAATATTAGCTGCCGTGATTATGGTAGTTTGATTATGTATTCAATTAGACCTCTCAAATTGATACAATCATACAAATACGAGAATACTTGGAGTCTTATCGACAATGATTAACTTGGTGTTACCTTAATTCCCAATACCTTTTAATGGAGTCTCAGCTTGCTATGGTCAAATCTCGATTTTTAGGATAAAGCTCCTTTGGCGGTCTAGGATCAAGGATTTTTGCAACTTGTCACTAAGGATGAGCATGGTTTTCGGGTAAAATTGGAAACTGAAAAACTAGACCGGTGGAAGTTGTTTGGGTTTAGGTCCAAAGAAATTTGTTTTGATGAATAGGTTCTAGGTAGGTGCAACTCGTAAAAGGTTTTTGTATTATTTATTTATATCTATTGACACCTAAGTTTTTCATAAAAAAATGGATTAATTTTTATCCCAAAAAAATAAAATAAAATTGCAATAACTTATAATTTAAGGTGTATTTATTCGATAAGGAATAATGATTTGATATACTCAGTAAATCTTTAATATATTCAAACGATATATATCAAGAGATATATTTCGTTGAAAATTAGAAGGTTTCAATAAAATATTTCAGATACGATATATATTTGACGTTAATCTTCGGATAATATGCATTTTCGACATAATAAAAGAAGCATCAAATCTTTCAATTGTCTATGGGCATGAACAAAGGAAAGAAAATATAATAAAATCGTGAAGATTACGCCTTGACCACGCGAGATGCAGTCGAAAAGAAGAAGGAGATTTTGCTTAAATCTTACGCGGGCTCAATTTCGTTGCATATAAAAAATTCAACAGAAAAAAGAAAGCCTTTCGTTTTTTTCTTTTTCGTTGGGGGAAAGTCAAAGTCAGATGAGCTTGAAGGGAAAAAAACGGGGGCTACTGTTCTTCTTCTTCGCTGGGTCGTCCGCCGGCGTCCCTCTGCTGCCCGATCTCCTCGCCGGCGCATCAGTAGCCAAGCCTCTGCTGTGCCGGCCGCCGCGCGGCACCGCCGCCGTTCCGCCAGCCGTCCGAGCTTCCTCCCGCACCCGCGAGCTCGCGCTACCACCTCACCCGCGAGTCCGTGCCAACGCCGCGCCATTGCTCCGCTGTTGCAGCGCCTCTGCACGCCAACAGCCCTGCTCCGCCGCGCCGGCCACTGGCGCTCGTGACCCGCGACCTGCTTCTCGCCCGCCAACCTGCGACGCCCCGCTCCATTGCTCCGCCCGAGCACCCCTTCGCCCGACGCCGGACGCCGAGCGCCGCCCAGCCAACGCCTGCACCTCAGCCCGCAGCCGTCCCACAGCAGCACCACCAGAGCCCGACGCCCCTGCTCCGCCTTCGCCCGAGCCGGACCGCTTCTCCTTCCGACCCGACGCCCCTGCAGCGCCTCCGTCCGCGACCACCCGGTGTCTGACGCCCCCCGGCCGAGCGACGCTTCCACAGCAACTCTGTGCTCGCTGCTGCCGGGCCTCCACTCGCGACGCCCCTCGCGGCGCGTCCGCCGGTCCTCTCACCGGAGCTCCGGCGACCTACCACGGCTGCAGCGACCCGCCGTTTGATAACGCTCGGTTAGAAGCCCAAAATCTCGATTAGGTAGTTTATTCTAGTATTTTATTTTGTTTTATTTTATTTTTTTAAGTTTCACTATTATTATTCAAATTGAAACATTGAAAGTTGATTTTCGTTTTATGAATATTATAGGCATTATTTGAAGGGTTTTGCTCAGAATTCTTGTAATTATTAATTTAATCTGTAAGATTTCAAATTATTATCTTTTAATTATAATGATTTTTAGGACATTTTAATAGTATTTTGATTAATAAATCATTATAATTATTAATTTAGTCCGTAAGATTTTGGATCAAATTCTTAATTATTTTCAACTTTCGCATATTTTGATAGTGTTTTAATATAATTATTAATTTAATCCGTGAAATGACGTATTATTTTTTCAATTGTTTTAATCTTTCATTTGATTAATATCTTGATTAGTTTAAATATATTTTTTGTTTGATAACTTTGTCTTGAAAAACACGAAAAAATAAAAAAATCAAAAATCAAATCTTGTATAGGAGTATTGATTTAGTAAATTATGATTTTATTTTTAGAATTGCACTTTTAGATAATTTTTGGAATAGATTAGGATTGAATTTTTTTATATAGATAGACTCTTAAATAATGTTTGTATATTTTGATAATTTCATTTTTCTTGAAAAAAATATTTTTCTAAAATAGGATAGGGTTTAAGTCAAATTAACCCCTAAAACATATTAGAAATTTATTCCTTTTTAGATAGTTTAATTAGTTTTTTTATTACGAATTTTAATAAAAAAATGCAAAAATATTAGGTGTAGGTTAATTAGTTTGCATGTTAGGTTCATTTAATTAAAAATTGTTTGGTAGTAAAATTAGGTCACGTAGTTAAAGTACATGTTTTAATTTCGAGATAAAAGAAGACAAAAAAAAATTATTTGCTTTGTGCATTTAATCTTTTTGATGCAATTTATTTGATTCATTATGTGTTTAATAATGGTTGAGCATAAGTGTGATCATTGCATGATAGTAATTTAGGTTAAAATAAATCCAAATTGCCTGTAAAAACATTTTTGAAATTAAAAAGAAATGATATCGAAAGGGTATTAGAAATCTAGTATAACTAAGTCCTATACCCAAAGCCTCTGATTCGTAGGAGTAAAATAAACTGATTAGTGATGACTCATAGATAAAATCTATTAAAAAAAACTTGAACCTAAGTCATGAATTTGTATGAGCTTGGGAGAACCTAATCTAAATTTAAGACTTAGTAGTCCATTAGCCTAAATCCTAGGTAGTGCACCCGAAATTTAGGTCGCGATAGCTTGGCGATTCCACTGGGAAAAGTGGCATAAATTTTGGGCGCACCACTTGGAGTTTAGGCTAATGGACTACTAAGTTTTAAACTTAGCTAGGGCTTTCCCAAGCCCATACTAATTTGCGATTTAGGTTTAAATTTTTAACATGCAAATGGATTTTATCCAGGAGCTGTCATTTAGGAGTTGTCACTAATCAGTTTATGGTAGGTCAATTAGATACCTAAGTAAAATAATGAGAGAATTAAAGATTTTGAGTACGACACTTTGTTACACTAGACTTATCTAATGTTCTTTCGATACTATTTCCTTTTATTTTCAAAAATATTTTTGCAAGCAGTTTGGATTAATTTTAACCTAAATCTCTATCATGCAAAAGGATGATCACACGGATGTTCAATCATTATTAAACACTCAATGAATCAAACGAATTACATCAAAAGAATTAAATGCACAAAATAAACAATTGTTTTTGGGTTTTCTTTTATCTTGAAATTAAAACATGCACTTTAACTACATGACCTAATTTTACTAACAAGCTATTTCTAATGAACCTAACATGCAAACTATTTGACATACACCTAATATTTTTGTATTTTTTAATTAAAATTCGGAATTAATAAAAAAACCTAATTAAACTATCTAAAATGAATGGTCATCTAATTTAGTTTAGGGATTAATTTGACTTAAATCCTATCCTATCTTAGAAAATTATTTTTTTAAAGAAAAATGAGATTATCAAAATGTGCAAACATTATTTAAGAGTCTATCTATAAAAAAAAAAAATTCAATCATACTCTATTCCAAAAATTATCTAAATGTAATCTTAAAAATGCAATCCTAATTTACTAAACCCACAACTCAAATGCAAGATTTGATTTTTGATTTTTGATTCTCTTTTTTTAGTGTTTTTCAAGACAAGTGATTATTAGGTAAACATTATATCTAAATTAATCAAGATATTCATTAAATAAAGGATTAAAATAATCGAAAAAATAATCCGTTGTCTCACGGGTTAAATTAATGATTATTTTAACCTTAAACATCACAACATATAAGAAAGTTCAAAATAATTAAAAATTTGATCCGAAGTCTTATGGGTCAAACTAATAATTATAATGATTTAATAAGTTAAAATACTATCAAAATGCCCAAAAAAACTAATATAATTAAAAAATGATTCGACATCTTACGAGATCAAATTAATAATTACAGTAATTTTGAGCAAAACGCTATGGATAACGTCTAGAATATTCATAAAATGAAAATCATCTTCCAATGTTCCAATTTGTACAATAGTAATGAAAATAAAAAAAATAAAAAAAATAAACTACCTAATTGGGATTTTTTCTAAATTTGGGTTAATGAACAACGACTTGTGATGGTGGCACGGTGTGGCTCGGCAAGGGCTACTATGGTGATGGGTCGTCAAGGGTGGTTGGTCACGGGCGTTCGGAGCTCCGGTGAGGGGCGGCAGCTAGCAGATTAGTAGCGCGCGGGAGGGGGGGTTGGTGTCACAAGGTCGAGCAGCGGTGGCCGGTGGCTCAGGCAGTAGGGATGTTGGGTTGGAGGCGCAAGCGTGGGCAGAGACGCTAGTGGGCAAATCTTGGATAGAGCAGGGAGGCAAACGGGCGACGATTGGCTGTTGGCGTTAGGTTGTAGGCGGAGACGCGGCCAGGAGCAGCAACGTAGAGGCGTCAGGTCGTCGCGTATCGGCTCAAGAGACGGCAGGCGAAGGCGTGGTGGAGGGGGCTCAGTGGACGCGGGATCTGCACGTTGCAGGCAAGGCGGAGTAGATGCGGGTCGGCGCTCGGGAGGAGATGGTGCAGAGACTCCGACAAAGGACGCGTGATGAGCGACGGTGGGGCGGAGCTTCGGACAGTTGCAGGGTGGTGCGGCGAGGCACGATGCGGTGGCCTGCACGGAGGGCAGCAACGGCAGACGCCGGCGGGGAGACCCTATGAGTAAGATGAACAACCAGCTTTCTTTTCCCTTTTCTTTTATGTTTTTCTCACTCTCCCCTATCCTCCCACGTCTCCTCTCTGTCCCTCTTTCTACTGTATTTTCTAACTTTTGGAGCCCCAACCCCATCGAAGGAACCGAGAAAATATTGGCTGCAGCTCTGACTCCAGCGTGGCTTCCTCCGAGTCCATTCACTCGTCCAGTAGCCACGCTGGAGTTAAAGAGCTCGTCCTTTTTATTTTCGACGAGGAGCAGCAAAATTGAGTCAAAATTTGATTTCTCTCTCCTCTTGCACGTCTTGTCCTATCTTTTTGCTCGGCAAGGAACTGAACTCCTCTAGAAGGCCCACCAAATATTTCCTTTGCATCTTCACATCTCATTCCCACGAAAATTTTGAATGCAACTCTCTCTCACTCTCTCCATTGAACCGAACTTCCTTTGTTCCTTGCTTTTCCTCCGATGGATGAGGGAGGCCGCCGTCCGATGAACCACACTGCCTTGAATCTCTAGCTTTTGTGCTCGGCGGGTGCGGGTGGTGAGGGTGGTCTCGGCTATTTCGAGCTCGATGGTGAGCCCGTTGAGATCCTCGGTGCGCTCTGTTGCCGTTTTGCTCTGTGCTCTTCCTCCGATGGATGAGGGAGGCCGCCGTCTGACGAACGCCTTGAATCTCCTGGCATTTGTGCTCGGCGGGTGCGGGTGATGAGGTGGTCTTGGCTATTTCGAGCTCGGTGGTGAGCTCGTCGAGATCCTCGGTGCGCTCCATTGCCGCTTTGCTCTGTGCTCTTCCTTCATGGACGAGGGAGGCCGCCATCAACGAACGCCTTGAATCTCTGGCCTTTGTGCTCGGCAAGTGTGGGTGGTGAGGGTGGTCTCAGCTATTTTGAGCTCGGTGATAAGCTCGTCGAGATCCTTGATGCACTCCATTGCCGCTTTGCTCTATGCTCTTCTTCTGATGGACGGGGGAGGCTGCCGTTTGACGAACGCCTTGAATCTCCGGCTTTTGTGCTCAGCAGGTGCAGGTGGTGAGGGTGATCTCGGCTATTTCGAGCTCGGTGGTAAACCCGTCGAGATCCTCGGTGCGCTCCATTGCCGCTTTGCTCTGTGCTCTTCCTCCGACGGACGAGGGAGGCCGCCGTCCGATGAACGCCTTGAATCTCTGGCTTTTGTGCTCGGCGAGTGTGGGTGGTGAGGGTGGTCTCGGCTATTTTGAGCTTGGTGGTGAGCCCGTCGAGGCTTAAATTGTATGATTCTACTATATTTATTGCGAGGATTCTAAAAAGTGTCCAAAATTAGTGAATCAATGGTAGTTGCTTTTATTACTCTGTTTCAAAAAGCTCATATCATACTTGATCCTTCTGCTAAGCAAATTTCATAAATCGGTTGATAGTCTCGTATTAACTTGAAGTTTGGCTGGGTTTTCAAAGAATCTAGGTAGGGAAAAGTTTTTGGAGTTAAATTCAGCTTTAGAGCTTTCAATGTTTATAGCAGCCGTTTTTTGTCTAGACAGATGCTGCAGCATTGAGAACAATCTCTAGCCACTTGTCCACCTCAATTTTAATGGCAATCTATTCATTTTACCCGAGCAGGGGGCTTCACTATGTTGCTTTTGCTGAAGACGACTCTTCACAATCCCCAAAAATGCTAAAGCTGAGGTCTTGTTCTGGCGGGAGAGCTGAAGTTTAAAGTTGGGGCGGTGTTTTTGAAATCCTTCTTGTTGGTCTCTTTGGACTTAGGCCACCAAAGTTTTGAATGCAACTCTCTCTCCCTCTCTCCATTGAACCGAGCTCCTCTGTTCTTTCCTCTTCCTCCGACGGACGAGGGAGGCCGCGGTTCGCCGAACCACGTCGGCTTGAATTTCTGGCTTTTATGCTCGGTAGGTGTCGGTGGTGAGTGGGGTCTCGACTATTTCGAGCTTGGTGGCGAGCTTGTCTTGATCCTTTTCTTTTGAATGTAAGTGTTTCTTTCTTCCTTTATTATTACCATAAAAGGGTGTTGCACGTATTTGCCAGTAATGATGCTGCACGTATTTGCCTGTTCAGATACTGAGGGTCACGCACGAATCTGCTCACGTGTGGCAGAGCGCGGTCTGCATTTCGATTGCAGAGCGGGTGAGCAGTGACCAGCTACTCGATCTCGTTTGCTGCTTCCCTCTCCACCAGCTGGGTCGCGTCGCCGTTTTCATTTGGACCTTCCTCTGCGTGCCCCCACCTGACTCCAACTATTACTCCTACATCTCTGAGGACTCCTTCGACTTTGACGACTTCGGCAGCAGCAGCAGCAGCGAAACTGCCGTCTTTTACAACAACTACAGCTACGACTCGCATTCCGGTTGATTGATCCGGGTGGGTTTCATGTACAGTAACTTCCTCACCACCCAACCCTTGTTTTTGGGTTGGTCTATGTTTTGTGTCTCTTTTCTGTTATACAAATAGTTTCTGCATTTTCTCTATTTCGTTCTTTTTTGTGAATTTTTTTTCCTTGGGGGAGGCTTCAGTGGAGATTTATTGTATTGATAGTGTTTTATTAATATATATGGCATCTAGGTTTTCATTCTTGTTTCTCTATGATTTCGTTTATCTTGGTGAGCGACTGGATTGAATGGGGTTCGGTTAATTTGGGATTGAAGGTGAATATATCAAGTTTGGTTTTTCAGTATTGGTCTTGTTGTTAATTGCTTGTCTAGATTGGTGAAATTGGCTGACCTTATCTCCTGCATTACCTTACAGGGCATATAATAAGAACCACAATTGGTGGTCGAAATGGTCAATCTTGGTAGGTTTGAGGGAATAAGGCTCGAATTGTCGCGAACCTCCTGGAAGCACCCCTTCTTCTCTCCAAGGAACAGTAAATTTTAGCAGAACCCTACTCAAAATAGAATGTAACAAAATAAAATAAAATGAGTGATTAATATAATAAAAAATCTCATAGAACACATGCCCCATTCTCCACATCATCGAGAAAGTAGCAATGGTAAGTCCGAGTTATTCATCCATGACTCAAGTTTCAATTTGCGCTTATCTAATCAATGAAGTAAGGAAAATAATTTATCACTTGAGATTTACTTATGTTTAGTCACATGAAACGAACTTTGCTGTTTAAGTGACTTATAATGTCGTGTGAGGCTCACATAGATGAAGTGCAATATGAATGATTTTTAGACAGTCTTCTATATTCTTTTCTTTGTTAGAGAAAAACTCATAGATATGTTGCACATACCTACTTTTATCTGTCTAAGTTTTTTTATTGGATCAAAAAAGTCTGGAGGCAACTAAAGTAAGACTCGGGTACATTGTACATGTTCTCTTGAATGCTATATCTAATGCAACTCATATTGCGATATCATCTTGGCAGGTATAATTTGGGTACAAATTTCCACTTACAAATTATCAAATGGCAAAATCACAGGTAATTCATCGATAATACTATCTGAAACATATTTTGCTTTCTTAAGTAACGAATGAGATTTTATTATGCTTGTAAAAGCATGATATTTTAATTGCAGCATGAATCTTCCCATCTTTCACATGTAGTAGTGATATGGAAAAAGAATTTGAATTTGTAGTAGGAATGGTGTTTTCAAATGAACTTGAAGCATATCATAAATATATGGCATAGGCAATCGGTAAAAGATTTGGAGTAAGGAAGGGTAATATGTTTAGAAATAGTAAAGTAGAACTAACTCGATGAACCTTTGTATGTAATTGTGAGGGGTATTCTAACAGCTCAGATGGTAAAGAAAAGAAATATCAGAGATATGAAGTTAGATATGGCTGTCTTGTTCATATCAAATTTAAGGTTGATAATGGTATCTATGAAGAGCATAACCATCTATTTATTCCAGAAGATCAAAAGCATTTGATTAGATGTGGAAGATTGATATCTGATACTTGCAAAAGTGTTTTAGTTGATATGACCAAAGCTGGTATTGGAGGGACTACAGTATATAAGTTTTTAGCAAATGAAGCTGGAGGAAGCCAAAACTTGGGTTTTAATTTGCGTGATTGTCAAACTTATTTGCAGACTAAGTGGGGGAGATTGTAAATCATTTTCATTGCATGCAAATGCAAAATTCAATGTTTTTTAATGTTGTATAAGTTGATCAAGATGGTAGATCAACAAATTTGTTTTGGAAAGATAGCTTGTCCAAATGTGATTACGATTGTTTCGATGATGTTCTAGTATTTGACACTACATATTGGACCAACAGATATGAAATGATATGTGCACCTTTTTTGTTGGGGTTAATCACCATTGGAAGAATGCTCTATTCAGGTGTGCACTTTTATGGATGAGACTATAGAATCATTTATTTGGTTATTTGATGCATTTTTGAAGTCTATAGGAAATAAGGCTCCAAAAACAATGTTTACTGATCAAGACGTAACCATGGCAAAAGCCATTAGAATGGTTTTTCCAAATACACTACACCGTTTATGCACTTGGCACATCGGGAAAAATGCCAAATAAACATCTCACATCTTTACAACAATCCGGGTTTTAGGGATAAATATTTCTTGAGGCTTATGTATAGATGTAGATCAGAAGATGAATTTAAATCCACTTGGAAGGAAATGGAAGAGAAGTGGTGTATTGAGAATAACAATTGGCTTCGGAGATTATATGACATTAGACATAAATGGAGTTTAGCTTTTGATCGTGATACCTTTACTTGTGGTATAACATCAAGCCAAAGGAGTGAGAGCACCAATAATGTCTTTCAACATATGGCGAAGAAGACATTACGTCTTATATAATTTGTCCACTACTATGAAGAACAATTAAAGCACATAAGAGAAGTGGAAAGTCAAGATGATTATGCCTCTCATGGGAAACCCAAATTATAGGTTTCGAGTAATGGGATCTTGGATCATGCCGCTTTAGTGTATACACACACCATTTTTAACAAGTTCAATGCAGAATTTTTGGAAATTTTCTCTGAGCATATTTCAAGTGTTACATTTGATGGATCAATTTATTTATATACTCTGAAGTGTATGGGAAATTGACGTGAAAATATTGTCATATTTGACCCTGTGGACTTTTCAGTCTCTTGTGAATGCAAATTATTTGAAGCAAAAGGATGGTTGTGCTGTCATGCCTTGAAAGTGTTGACTGAGAATATGTTGGTTATGAGCATTCCATCTACTTATATTTTGAAAAGATGGACTAAAGGGGCCAAACAAGGGATTATATGTGATATCTCTCATCCAATGTCATCGGGTTCATCTAAATTTAATCGATTTTCTACGTTAATGCAACAATCTTTTGAACTGATGAATTTGGGAGTGGAAAGTGTAAACACTATGGGAATAGTGTTGAAGAACATGAAAAATGCGAAGGCTGAACTATTATCATATCAATCAAGTGTGGTTATAATTGATGATGCTGGTAATGATGATAATGAGGCCTCTTTGTGCGATGTCTCGGTATTGGACCCCTTTCAAAGAAAAGGAAAGGGAATAGCTTATGGAAGGCTTACAAGTTCAAGTGAGAAGAAGAAGAAAAAATCTAAGAAAGGAACACCCCCAATGCGAATAGAAAGTCAAGGTGAATGACATATTATTTTAGTGAAATTTTTTGCTTATGTTATATGATGTCGATTAATATTTTTATTACTTTGTAATGTAGAGTTGGTTGTCCAAGCAACACCCAATGATACTCATTTTCCAAATATTTCTAGTAATTCAAATTAGTTTTTACGTACTTTTTTATCCTAGCAATATTGGTGGTCCAACGGTAAATTTAAATTTTTATAAGTATGTATATCGCTCTTAGTCCTCCATTTGTAATTACATGTAACCAATTTCGTCAATTTTTACATAGATGCAACAGCCACCATACATTATGCCACCAGGAACTATGAGTGGATTTTGTTCATTCCCTAATCAGGTACTTAATAATTTAGTGTATTAATTTAATTATGATAGATTGTGCCTTTCTACAACTATAGAAAAGTCATCCTTTGCAGAAGTTACAACCATTACAATAATCTAATTACATTATGCTAATGGGGTTATTTATCATATATAGATGAAATCATCATACGTCATGCCGCCGGGGATTATGAATAGATTTTCACCATTTACTAGTCGGGTGCTTAATATGAAATCATATTTAATCTTAGTGTTATTTCATCTTTTTGTTAGTATTGTAATATTGTCAATGGTTTCTTCTAAATAGATGTTGGAGTACCATAATATATCTCATGAAACTATTTTGAGTCAAGTACAACTTGCCTTGCGTTTTGTCTCATAAGATTACTTGAGATATATTATTTTAGCAACTTATTTAGTATAAATAAATTAATTATTCGTTTGTACAGGAGTCATCAAACTCTTTTCAACATCTTGGGGTGAATGAATTGAACAATTCCGAAGAAGCACGTATCAATTCGCCGAAGTAGTCATTTCATGCAGAAAATCAAAGAGGTATTTCTTGAGCACTTACCAGCTCTACAAGAGTTTCTTTTTTGTGTGCTTGGGTGCGACGTATTTATTGAATCTGCTAGGTTTAATGTCTTTTGCCCCTGAGTAGTATTACTTGAGAATCCCACTGGTTGTCTCACATTTTTCAAACATTGCGGAAATATGGCAACATCACATTTAATTGTTTTTTCTGTGTTTACTAATTGTTCACCGGTTCGAGTGGTAACAAAGGCGGGAGGACTTGACGAGGTTACTCTAGACAGATATGCACATCTTCAAGTCAAAATGGCAATGATGCACCAATAGTAGGCCTTCATGTTGTACTAGCAAATGATGAAGATCAGCCCAAAGACGCAATAACTGTTTCAATGACAGAATTATATGCTGGAGAATTAGTTCAACAGTTCTTTCATAGTCTCATCCTGTCGAGATTAGAGTAGACTTTGGCCTCACTATCGCCACTTATTTCATTTGCGTTGCATCGATAATTGGATACCCAAGCAAAGGTCTTGGCCTTAATGTAGAGTCCCATAGTTCAAGTGAATTAATCTGGTCATGTATCTTTCAAGTCATTTATTTCATTTCTTAGTCTATTGTGATATTGCAAAACTCTGCTCAATATGCTATAGGAGAGCTTTTGCCTTCAAAATACAACACCTGTAAATATATCCAAACAAAAGTGAGAAGCTACGCGGGATGTATTATATTTCTCTCTCACATGATGCATCTTCGTTGAAAGAAATGGCTTTATAATATATAAAGCTTCAAGTTTTCTAATTTGATCATGTGTTTCTTTTTTCTGTATTGTGATGCATTATCTATGTTGGTTGATTTGCGACAACCCATGCTTCAATTTTTCGTCATTGTGAAATGTCCTCAGTAGTTGCGCAACAAAACCGATTCCATAATGTTAAAGATGTTAAGGATAGGAGCCAAAAATTTCCAAAAACAACGACATTATCTTTGCAAGGGCTATAGCAACTCCCAAGTTTCTCAAAACCACCAACTGAAGGTGGGTAGCTATTAGATATGTTGCTATCGTATTAGCTTTATTCTAAAAAAGAAAGCATTGTTCCTTGGGGTAGACGTAAATTGTAATTAGGGAGAATCACATCTCTTTATCTGCTTGACTTCTTCACAATGAACTAGCATCAATAAATATAACATTAGATACCACATTTAATCCACCAAGCTATTTCAAGGTCATTAAACCATTAGCATCAACAAGAAAAGTAAAAGCTGGACATAGTCACAAATCGAGTTTACTTATAATAGCCGTACACAATATAAAAGCCCCCATCTAAAGGTCATTAAACCATGATATAAGTTGCCGTGCTCTCCCGCCCCCCTCCTCCAGGCGCAGTCATCTTCATTCTCCAAAAGGAACAAAATTAAAGGGCCACCAAAAAACTACATAAAAAGTTCATAGCCCAAATCAATTAGGCTAGAAAACAGGTGTGCATTCACATGTCAAAAGGCAAATAAAATTACCTAAGCTAGCAACATTACAATTTCAACCACCTACTTTCTCTGGATAAGTAGTGCTAATAAAATAACAAATAATAAACAAACAAATAGTAGCGAGACATTTAGCTTCTCCAGCAAATGCTTAATGTCTTTTATGTCATCTTCAAGTTTTGCGGGCAAAGCCTTCGTGATAGAAGGCACGTCATTTGTAGGGTGACACTAGGCAAAGAATTCACATTTTTTATCCTCACAATTGTAGTAGAGCTTCTCTTTGTTGTTTGTAGACTCAGAAATTCTTACGTTAGCACGTTTGCCACAATCACACCTTTTATTTTGAAAGGTGAGTCTGCTCGAAGTACCCTTACCCTTATATTCACACTGGATGACGACATGATATACTTACAATATAACCATTTTATTTCTTGTCCTATTGTTAATATGAAATCATTCATATTGTGCTTCATCTATGTGAGCCTCACACAACACTATAAGTCACTTAAACTGCAAAGATCACTTCATGGGACTATAAATTGGAATAGCTTAATCGACAATGTAGGAGATAAGGTCACCCATAAAAGGTGCAGCTTCATCATACCCAATTTTTTTTAATCAATCAAGCAAGGTAATGATATACTTCTTCCTTTTTATGCTTAAGTAACATCAATCTTTTAGAATTTACGAAAAAAAGATTAACGCATCATCCAAATCTTAGTAGGAAAAAGTAGGACCACACACGCAGAAGGAGAGAGCGAAGTGTACCCAAGTAACTTTTCTAAAATTTGTGAGGAAAGCAGCCCACTTAGCTACTCTACCCCGAACGACTTAAATAATGTGTGTGATAATTCACTTCACATATCTTTTGTGCAGAAATCAATATAGGGTAATGACAAGTAAATTTCACACAGATTGACGGTGAAAAAGTATTTGAGATTGTTGAATTCCTATATTCCAGATTAAGCAAATTGAGACAGGCAGCAAACCACCAAATTGACCTCATACCCAATTTTCGAATGCAAAAATTCTCAACTAAAAAATTCTATACAAGTTACAATAAAATTAAACTCAGCAATATTCTTGTTGCAGGCAATGGCCAGAGGAAGCCTAGGTAGATGTAGACAATGGAGGAGATAAAGGTGCAGTTTCATCGGATTTTATTTATTCTTGATGATGATATTCTTCATCCTTTTAGAGCAGGGTTTTATAACATTGGTATTGGTATAAAGCAGAAATGCTACGTAAAGTGCGTGACCCGATGATACTTTGTAATGTAGAGTGCGTGACCTTCAGTATCTAAACGGGCAAATACGTGCAACATCATTACTGGCAAATACGTGCAACACTCTTTTATGACAATAATAAAGGAAGAAAGAAACACTTACATTCAAAAGAAAAGGATATGGACGGGCTCGCCACCGAGCTCGAAATAACCTAGACCTTGCTCACCACCGGCACCCACCGAGCGCAAAAGCCAGAAATTCAAGCCGGCATGGTTCATCGGACCGCGGCCTCCCTCGTTCATTGGTGGAAGAGGAAAGAACAGAGGAGTTCGGTTCAATGGAGAGAGGGAGAGAGAGTTGCATTCAAAACTTTGGTCACCAAAGTCCAGAGAGACCAACAAGAAGGATTTCAAAGAACACCGCCCCAACTTTAAACTTCAGCTCTGCCACCAGAACAAGACCTCAGCTTCAGCATTTTTTGGGGATTGTGAAGAGTCGTCTTTAGTGGAAGCAACACAATGGAGCCCCCTACTCGGGTAAAATGAATAGATTGCTGTTAAAATTGAGGTGGACAAGCGGCTAGAGATTGTTCTCAATGCCACAGCATTTGTCTGGACAAAAAAGGACTGCTATAGACTTTCGAAGCTCTAAAGCTCGAAAAGATGATATAAATGCTAACTTCAGAATATAACTCCATAAACTTTTTCCTACCTAGATTCTTTGGAAACCCAGCCAAACTTCAAGTTAATACGGGACTATCAACTGGTTTATGAAATTTGCTGAGCAGAAGGATCATGTATGATATGAGCTTTTTGAAATAGAGTAATAAACGCAACTACCATTAATTCACTAATTTTGGACACCGAATAGAACCCTCGCAATAAATACAGTAGAATCATACAATTTAAGCCTCGACAGGTTCACCACCGAGCTTGAAATAGCTGAGACCACCCTCACCACCTGCACCCACCGAGCATAAAAGTCAGAGATTCAAGGCGTTCATCGGACGGCGGCCTCCCTCGTCCGTCGGAGGAAGAGCACAGAGCAAAGCGGCAATGGAGCGCATTGAGGATCTCGACGGGCTCACCACCGAGCTCGAAATAGCCGAGACCACCCTCACCATCCGCACCTGCCGAGCACAAAAGCTAGAGATTCAAGGCGGCGTGGTTCATCGGACGGCGGCCTCCCTCATTCATCAAAGGAAAAACAAAGAACAAAGGAGTTCGGTTCAATGGAGAGAGGAAGAGAGAGTTGCGTTCAAAATTTTCGTGGGAATGAGATGTGAAGATGCGAAGGAAATATTTGGTGGGCTCCACCAAATATTTCCGGAGGAGTTCAATTCCGTGCAAAGCATAAAGACAGGGCAAGACGTGCAGGAGGAGAGAGAAATCGAATTTTGACTCAATTTTGCTTCTCCTCTTCAAAAATAAAAAGGTCGAGCTCTTTGACTCTAGCATGGCTATCGGGTGACACGTGTCACCCAATGAATGGACTCGAAGGAAGCCACGCTAGAGTCAAAGCGGCAACCAATTTTTTTTCAAAGGAACCAAGGAACCTGAGGAAAAAAAAAAAAGAGACAATGTTTTCTCTTTTTGTGCTTGAACTTTTGACCTAGAAAATCGAGAAAAAGCCACCCATTGTGTCCGTACATGAACGGACCTTTTATAAGCCAAGAATTTGATCTACGAAATATATTTTTTTTTCTAATTTTACTTGTGCATAATCCCTTGAATATATCGTTAAAATAGGGAGAATTACCCAAAAAGTCCTAAACCTATTGCCCTTCTGCCAATTCAGTCATAAACCTTTTTTTTTTGTCCAATTTAGTCCTAAACCTTTTATGATTGTGCCAATTCAGTCCATCCGACCAAAATTAACCGGCCGGCGCCGATTGGGCCGGCGGGGACAACCGGCCGGCGAGGCAATTTTTTTAAATTTTTTTATTTTTTTGAATTTTTTGAATTTTTTTGAATTTTTTAATTCTTTAATTCTTTTTTTTTTTTTTTTTGGTTTTCCCCTTCCTCCGCCGGCGGCGCCGCCGAGGCGATGACCGGCGGGCCGACCTCGCCGGCCAATGGCGAGGCTCGCCCCCGCCGGCCGAAGCGAGGTCGGCCTCACCGGCCACCGGCGAGGGTGAGGCCCGCCGGATCCGGCGAGACCCTCGCCGGATCCGGTGAGGCCTCGCCCGACCAAGGCGAGGGTCGGCCTTGCCGGTGGCCACGGCGAGGCCGCCGTATCTGCGACTTCCCTCCCGTCGTCAAGCGTGCCGTGAACCGCCCCCACTCCTCGGTGCTCGGCATCGTGGCCCTCGAGAGGGTGAATTCAGCCGAGAAGGGCAAGGGTCGGGTGCGGGGCGGCGGCGTTTGCCGGTGGTGAGGCCGACCCTCGCCGTGGCAGCTCCAGGCGCAGGGCTAGGCTCTCGCCACTGTGACGGCGGCCTCACCGGCCACCGGCGAGGCCGACCCTCGTCGTGGCCGGGCGAGGCCCGCCGGATCCGGGCGAGGGCCGATCTCGCCGGATCCGCGGGGCCTCGCCCTCGCCGGTGGCCGGCGGGGCCGACCTCGCCGGATCGGCGGGGCCTCGCCCTCGCCGGTGGGGCGGGGCGACCTCGCCTCCGGGGGCGGGCCTCGCCATTGGCCGCGAGGTCGGCCTCGCCGGTCATCGCCTCGGCCGCCACCGGTCGGCCGAGGAAGGGGAAACCAAAAAAAAATTAAAAAAAAAAAGAATTAAAGAATTAAAAAAAATATTAAAAAATTCGAAAAATTCAAAAAAATTAAAAAATTAAAAAATTGCCTCGCCGCCCGGTTGTCCCCCCGCCGTGTCCACGTCGGCGCCGCCGGTTAATTTTGGCCGGATGGACTGAATTGGCACAATTATAAAAGGTTTAGGACTAAACTGACAAAAAAAAAGGTTTAGGGCTGAATTAGCGGAAAGGCAATAGGTTTAGACTTTTTGGGTAATTCTCCTGTTAAAATATATGCATCCCACGCGATATTCTCTTTTGTATTTTTTCAAATATTCCATCCAAAAATTTTCTTTCTGCCCAAAAATATATCCCGCGGTGTATATTATTTGAATATGTGAAAATTTCACGTTGTATCAACGCTCATCGTCGGTCCAATGCAAAAATGAAATAGATGCTTCTAAAACTATATGTTGCAATTTTTATTTTTTTGGATAAAAATTAACCCATTTTTATGCAAAAATTTAGATGTTAACAATATCTTAGTGCAATTCTAAGATATTTGATGGAGTATGATAATAAGTATATAATTTGGAACCATTAGTCTAAATTTTCATTTTATAATAGAGACTTTTACTTTGTTAATATTTTATATTTTTTGTACATTTAAATATAAATTTTGATTAATAGATTATAATGAGAAGTGATGGTTACGAGGGGTAATGTTTCATTACAATCATCCAATTGATAATACAGATACATCCCGTGAAATGATAGATTTTAGGTTTTGAAAAATAAGAAATCTATCCCGGTGGCTGAGTTCTAGGTTTCACATGGAATCAGCACGAAACCTAAAATCGGCCACCTCGACCTTTATTGAGAGGATGTCTAGAATAATCTCACATAAGTCACATGGGTATTTTTGGTGGAAAGCATCTCGAGCTCGATGCATCCTTTTTAGTGGGGCCCACGCATGATTTAAGACCGGGCTTGATTAGGAAGACGAAGCATCCTCGTCTCCTTCTTCTTTTTTGTCGCGAAATTCGTCGAATGTGATCGCGCATGTCATGTCGCAGTCGCGCTGGCAGTGGGAGAACGCCACCGCCGGAGCCGTCGCCGGTTTCGCCACCGTCGCCGCCGCGCACCCCCTCGACGTCGTCCGCACCAGATTCCAAGGTCTCTCTCTCTCTCTCTCTCTCTCTCTCTCTCTCTCTCTCTCGGGTGCATACGGCGCGTGCCGAGTTTTGGAGTTGCTTTGGCCTGATACGGATTCGTCCGTGCGCTCACGCAGCGAACGACGGTAGAATCGTGTGCCTCCCGGCGTACAGGAACACTGCCCAGGCGCTCTTCACCATTGCTCGCTCTGAGGTTCGCTCTCTCTCTCTCACTTGATGTTCAGTAACTGCACTCTGCAACTCTCTGAATATCTTCTCGCGGTCAAAGATTCTTTCGATGATGTCCACCCCATCAATAAGTTCTTCCTAATTCACCACTCAATTTGTTCCTGCCGACTTTGCCCGTCAAGATCCAGAGGGTAATTCATGAATGCGTGAAGGATGACAAAGGGATCTCTTTTTTCTTGATGTACTGTGATGGTCACATAATATAAAGAGTTAGGCACCTCACTGTCTTCTGTGATTGTTGATCATGATGATGCCACACCCGGCATGCCCGGAACTCACAGTTGCTCTGGTTATGGTTGGAGTTGTTTCACTTTTCCTTTCAGATAATCCATTTAAATATCACGAGAATCGCACATATGGACTGCAGGTAAATCCATCATAGATATTATTTGAAATAATTGCATATGAGAGAGAGAATGATGACGGAATAGAAAATATGCGGCGTGATTAACAATATGATTCAGGATCGTTTTGAGTAAACTAATCCTCAATCGAATCTAATAAGGTTTCCCTATAAAGGATTACTTGGACCCTAACTTCCAGTAAATAGTTAGAGTTTAGGTGACTAGTTGGATGGCATTTCATGCTGAAAGCTGCCCATTGTCCTTTGAAAGCTCTAACTATTTTCCCAATCTGTAAAGCCTATATGCTATTTGAAGTCGCCTGGCGGAAGTTACTGACCAAAATATTATGGATGCACATTTGAGTTACCCAAGATCAAGCATCCTGTATTGCTATGTTTTTCATGGTGGAATAAATGGTAGATTGTATCTTAAGTTGGATTACTTCAATTGGAAGTATCTATTTGTGTTGCATATTTTGTTGCTTTCTCCATAGCCATCCCCTTGGATATCAAATGCTCTCCCTCTCTAATTTATAGCTGTTCTCTATGTAGGGAAGAAACTCAGAGCAAGTTCATTGCTGTTTTCTCTCTATGTATGCTGATATGAGCACTTGCCAAATGCATTGTATGATATTAAGGGAAGAGACTCATTAATTGCAGAAATGATGTCTTGTCTGTCTGTCTGATCTTACAACTTTGCCCGTTATATTTGAGTTCTAGTCAAGTTTCTGCTGCATTATTATGCGTGCAACTATAGTTTTATTGGGCAACTGTTTGATCTTTCCAACATTGGTCTTGAATGCCTGTCTGTAGTTTTAGATGCAGAAACAACTTTTGCAGATGTAAATGAGTTTTTCTTGCAGGGTTTGAGAGGTCTTTATGCTGGCTTCTTACCTGCTGTACTTGGGTCGAGCCTTTCATGGGGTCTATATTTCTTCTTGTAAGTGTTATGCTTTCTATCTGTGATGTATTTGACCATTCAGTATTTGTTCTTTGTCCTCTTCCTTCATCTATTCTGAACATTCTGTTGCTTTCCTTTACTGTTTTCGGAAGTTTTATTCACTCATTTGACATTCTATGAGCAAGAAAAGTTGCATCCTTCAATTTGTTTTTGTAAATCCTGCAATTGGTTAGAGGAAGTCTTTGGCCAATACAAAGCTTGGAAATGGGGGTAGTTTCATCCAAAAAATTATTGCCAAAGAAGAGAATTCGATGGGTATTGCTACTTGAGTAGCAGTTTACTCTTGTCATTGTTGGTCCTGCTGTCAATATTATGGCAGAGGCATTTCCTCAATGTATATTGATCTGAAAATAGCCGACTGTTCTTAAACAACTTTGTTTCCACATGCTAAAGGCATGTTTTTGGGGCATCCTCCAGAGCAAGTCTTTCAAAAAACAGTGGAAAATTACATTGGAAGTATAGGTACTGATATTTCAGTCAAAATCACCATCATGGCTTTGCATAGTAAAATCCTCTTCCCCTCTATTGAGCAACTATTGGGCTAGTACGAAAGAGCAATAATGTTTAAGCATTTTCTTTCTCCAAATTAAGTATAGGGCCATAGGCAGACCATAAAACAGTACATGACATTATGGTCAGCTTTAAGTTGCCAACCTAGACTTTTTGATTCAACAAATGCTGCATGGTTGGAGTCATTGTATTGACAATTGGAGTGGACTGTGTAATTCGAGAACCTCTTCAAAGTCCAGTCCTATTTAGACCGCTAAACCATACAACATTTAAATATCCAACTACACCTTATCTTGTAACTTAAGGGCATTGATCGCACAAAGTTCTATAGGTCGCATTGATCCAATTGAACCTATCAAATGGACAGTTCGACCAGGGGAAAAAGCTAGTTTGACTTGGCTTTGATGGTGAGGAAAGAAAAGAGAACAATAGTAGTAGTTATCATTCAAATCAACACCATGCTTGGACCATCTAACTATACAGTCGCCATGTACTGATGAGAGTCAGACCATGTAATCGATACACAACGAACTGTAATGATTGAAAATTTATTAGGCTAAGAGTTAAATGTCAAACTCAGAGCTTCAAAGGCATGTGATGTGTTTTGTTTACCTTCAGGTCTTACATATCTTAGATTACCCTACGCTTCCAGTTGATGACCTAGCTTAAGAACAATTTCTATAGGAGTCATTTCATAGAGAGTCAGGTAGAAAAAGGCATGCTAGCTGATGACTACCTGACTCACCACTCTTCCCTTCTATTCAGGTGTGGAGTCAGCTATGACATATATCACATATAGACAAAGCTATGTTACTATACTTTTCATGTTGGAAGTAGAAAGTGTAATAAAAGGTTTCTGAATGGTTTCGCCAGTGGTTCATCTAGTTGAACTGGATAAAGCAAGAACTTGACTGGTTCCCTTATGAATCTCGTTGTGAAATTGCAGTTTGTTCCAACTTATTCATCTGATTTTTGTCTTTAAAAATCCAATTCGTGGAATCATTTGATAGTATATCTTATCTTGATGGATAATGTGTTCTTGTGTGTACAACTGAATTTTTTCCCTTGTAGCTATGGCCAAGCCAAGGAAAGATATTCTGCAAAGAGAGAGGAAAGCCTATCCCCTGGTCTTCATCTTGCTTCTGCTGCAGAAGCTGGAACTCTGGTTAGTATGGTGAAGCTTCAATTACTATCTTTCGCCACTGCTTTGAATCTGAACAATCTCTTGTTGCCCATAAAATGAACCAGTTTGCTGTATTGACCTTGTGTGAAAAGCTTATTCTTTCTATGTGGATATTTAGTAACCTTTCTTTTATTTCGGTAAAGTTTACGCTTTGAATATTAAGGTTCATGTTTCTTAGCAATGTACCTTTAACTGAACCAACAACATGATTTAGCCACACACTAACCGTTAACTTAATGGAGAAGAGCTCATATATTTGCAGGCAATTTTCAAAGAGGACAGAGTTTAAGTTATATCAAAAGAAAAGCTTTTAAAGATTGATTCTCTTTCATTTCCACTGCTAGAGCGATAATAAACTGAACTATATGATGGGAAATTGAAACTTGATAAAGAACATTCACTATGTAAATCTCATTTTGGTGACTGGTCTATTCCATAGTGTTGTGACAATTACTAAAGAAATCAACTGACGAATTCTTAAAAAATTTATAAGAACTTTATGTGCAGACAGTTTGATAATCCAACAACTAATTTGAGGCCCACTGGAGAGCCAAATAGGAGATTTGATAGGGAGAGGGTTTACTTTGAAAAAATTCACTGTAACTTGTCAACGCCTGAACTATGTGATTTATTATTCCAAAGAGAAGCAAAATTCAAGCAAGGAGAATCAGCTTCCAGCTTAAAATTTATGCTAATTGGATTCCTATGGGCATTACTGTATTGGAAACAGAAGAGATTAAAGATCACAGCATTATGATACAGAAGACGTTAAACAGGGAACGGAAGCAGAATTTAAGATGTGGATTGCTGCACTAAAACAACATGCCAGAATCCTAATTCCACAACCATCAGCCACCTTAAACTTGATCCTTCAAATGGATTCCATCGCTTTCTTATGATTTTCCAGATGCCAACTCCATATGAGGTCACTTGTTAGCAATTAAAATAGAGTTCAAGGATTTGCCTATGCAAGTCAAAAGAACTTTTGGAAGCCGAGATTGATTTTGAAATTGTCGATTGGAGTTAGTTAGTGAGTGCTTTTGCACTGAGCTTCTGCCACCCAATGTCCGAAGTCTCTAATATTATCAATGCTGCCCGTTCTGCAAATGACAAGACAGCATCAAGAGTTTTTTTTTTTTTTTTTCAAAAAGATCCCAACTCACTAACTTCATTGAAAATGGACATGACACAATTATTAGTTACACTGCAGCTAAGATTGAAAGAAAGCGAATGACCATCAGGCCAGGGGCTTTATCACCATGATGTTTCTTACTGCCACTTTCGTTTAGAGCTCATATTTTCACACGAAGAAGTTATCTTAAAATGAGAGTTTACAGTATAAATATAAATAACCAAGAAAAACCTTGCTATATAAAAAGCTCAAAAAATTGGCCTTCAGCCACCTTATAAGTCTCAAAATTTGGAGGATGGGTTGCTACCAGGGTCAGCATGGATATGGTCAGATTAATTCAAAGTACTCAGTTTTGAACTTTTGTTTGGTTCCATTTGAGTCGGTCATTGATTCTTTGTTAAATCAAGAAAACATTATATCTTTTATGATAGGAAAGTCCATAACCAGGTTACCTATATTCTTATTAACTTCTGTCATACTTTTGTATTGGCTTGTGATTTCCTTTTGCTATTTCAATTGTGCTATCTGTTTATTAATCCAAATTATATTTGTGGATTTATGATACTCAAAGTTTTGGTCATATTTGAACACCCCTTTGGATGGTGAAGTCTTTTAATAAAGAACATGAGGATGTCTTTTCTTTTTACGTACTCTGTTGGTTATCTAGTAATATCTCTAGGATAATCTTTTCAACTGGAATACATATTCTTCAGTTGGATTGAATTGTTATGTTTTACCTGTGCATAGACAGACTAATGTTTTAACAATCGTATTAACCAATTATAAGATCATTCTTCGAAAAAACAAAACATGTTTTTATACACAGAGAAATTGGCGACCTCTTTTTTTTTTTTTAATTCCCCTATCTCTTTTGCAATTTGCTGAACCTTATAACGTTGAGTTATATTACACTTTGGTCCCTTAGCATATCAGGGATTCACTTTGGTCTATTGTGATTTATGCCAATTGGCAATTAGGCACTTTACTGCATGTTTTACATCATCTGGCACCACCATCAGTAGTCATTGTCCGGCAGAGGTCAACTTGCTTGTAGACTAGGCATAGCAGATTATTCTAGTGCTTGCAATAGAAAAATTGGGTGTCGTAACTGAAACAACTAGAAATTCAGTGAGCATGGTGCTGGTAAATGAGAAAAGTAGAGTGTAGACAAGTAATCCAATCTTCACATAGATTGTTGATATCTGAAGATGATATAACGTTTTCGTCTGCAAATATTCCATAACAACATCATGCCTTAAGCCGTGTCGTATGATTCTGCAACAACTGAGTAAAATTTCTTTGTTGCTTTAAGCTTGTTAAAGGGCAGTGATTTAAATCAATCCAGAGAGAGAGAGAGAGGGAGGGATTATGGATGGTTCTCTGCTTCTTAATGCATTTGGGAAGTGACAATAGTATTCCACTTCAAGGTGTCTGTAGTTTTTTTTCTATATTAGTGTGGCTAAAAGTAGTATTCTTGGAAATAATCTCCCTACTGTTTGAATTTTTTGAATTGATTATATGGTATCGCACATTTTGGAGATAGATACATATAATAAGATAAAGTTCTTGTTTTCCTTTGTACAGGTTTCTCTGTGCACAAATCCTGTTTGGCTCATAAAAACAAGATTGCAACTTCAGAATCCACTTCATCAAACCCAACCTTATTCTGGATTTTACGGTCTGCCTTGCACCTTGCATTGGCTTGCTTATTATGTCATCTCTGAGATACCAATATTAAAGTGAGTTGCATGACTTTGGCTCTGAAATTCTGTCAGTGTAGATGCTTCTTTGTGGATCATGTTCACCAATTTTCGTTCTTTAGAATTTGGCACATTATTCTATTAATTTAGCGTATGTTACATTTATTCAATATATATTCTTTCATTGTTGGATTAATTTTTCTTTTTTAAATGTGCTTTGGTGCAGGTGGAAGATATGTATCCATTAGAATCCACCTGCAACATATATGTATATCCATTGCAGGAGAAATCCAGTATAATATGCACTTTGGAAATCTCAAATTAACTAATCTTTACTCTTCCACACATGTTTCTAGTTTTACTCTTGGATCGACCCCTTTCATTTACTCAGCAAGATAACATAATACAACTTCCCTGATAGGTTTGACAAATGATCTCGTTTTACAAATGGTTCTGTTTGGGATTGGTAGTTTTGTTGATGACTCTCTATATGTAGGGAAAGAGAAAAATAAAAGACAACTTCTACTCATTGTGGGAAAGAGAAAATGCCATTCAATTTTGGATAAACTTGGATGGAACATGGCCTGTGAATCCTTTTTCTCTTACGCTGCTCTTTGTGGAGGCGTCATTGATGTGTACTAACTGTTGGTTATTGTTTCATATGCGATGATCAGATGCTTTTAGAACCATAGTGAGAGAGGAAGGTTGGCGTGCTTTATACAAAGGGATCGTTCCCAGTCTCTTTCTGGTAACTGACTGTATTTTATTGAACTTAGAGAGATTGGTCTGTAATATAGGAAACGATGATTCATTAGTGTAACTGGGAAGGGAGGAAGGCCCCGTTCCAGGTTTTTGCACAACAAGAATGGCTGAGAAACTTTGTAATTGGTTAGGGGAGAGTTTCCCTGACATTCCGCTGCTATAGATTACTGTTGAGCATTTTTAGATAAATATTTCTACGTACTTGTATACGTTTGTGATGAGTAGCTTTCTGTTTTGCCCTCTTTCCATTATTTTTCTTCTATGGTCAATTGTCCTGCATTATTATCTCATTACGAAGTAATCTTTTAGCAGGTTTCTCATGCTGCTATTCAGTTCACTTCCTATGAGGAACTTCGGAAAGTTATTGTTGAACTTAAGGCGAAAGGAAGGATGGAGAGGCCTGAAAGTGCTGATAAGATGCTGGTTAGCATATAATTACGCTTTTTTCTGAGTATCGACTAGGCTTTATTTGTTTAGCGGAAATGCATGATTTGGAAAATAATTTCCTAGAAATGATTATTTGTATTGCCTGAAATAATTAGTCAATGAAAGACATTTTCATTATCCACAATAACTTATGTCTAAACATTTTCGTAGATGATAGAAAATATTTTTTATTCATTCTTTTTTGTAAGCGACACAAGTTAATTATTTTTAGGAAAATGTTTTCCAAATCACTCATTTTCCACAAAACAAATGCACCCAATATGCTCGAGTATCTTTCATCTATAGCCAGTCTTGCAATTTTTTGAAATTGATCAGTTTTAAGGCTACAGTTCTACTGGTTATTGAAAATCCTTGTTCCATTTCATATAATTGGTGTATGGTTCTTCTGAGGCTTATCTATGTATTGTAGATAGGGGAAGAAATATCTTTAAGTGCAATGTTTGCACTGGAGGTATTATCTGGCATTTTGAGATTGAAGTTGAGTATGTATTCGATGTTATAGATGGCAATGTTTCATCCATTAGCACTGCTGCCTGATACATGGGGCAGGGTTATTTGTAGGTAGATTTGAAATTTTGGGAGATATACATTTGACAATAGATCTCATTCACTAACGATCCATGCTTCACAAGCTTTCAGAAATTTAATTCATGAAGTGGTCCCTAAATCTCTGCTTTTTGATGTACTGGTCAGGCAACACAAAACCCCAGCTCCTAGAACGCTAAAATGATGTTGCCGGTAGTTATGACTTCATATTGTACAAAAGTTGGAGACTCATGTTTAGGAATGTCTTTTGATGATTGTATTCTAGTTCTTCCAAACTATTGATATAGTTAATAATTCTCTCTGATGCGAATGGTACGCTTGATTAAATTATGGAAAAATTGTTTCTGTAATGTCCTTCTCCCCAACCACCACCACAATCAACAAAGAAGAAATTGAATTACTTGTGTCTTTCCAGAAACAGTTTTCATGGTAAAAAAACTCTTTGAATATTTCTTTTGCTATATATCCAACTTAAGATTTCATCTGCAGAACTCTGTCGATTATGCAATACTGGGGGCATCCTCCAAACTTGCAGCCATTCTAATGAGTTATCCATTTCAGGTGAGCTTATTTGCTGTGTTCAATCATTTTTCTTTCAATCTGTCATTTTCTCTTCATGATTGAATCGCTTCTTGTTCCAGGTGATTCGAACTCGACTGCAGGTAATCCCATAGTCCAAATTTGCTACTGCTTTGGAACTTTTTGACGACTCTGATTGACTACTTTTGATAAACTCAATGCTCTGTCAAATCTTCATTGCTTTTGCAGCAACGGCCTTACAATGATGGTACTCCTAGATATATGGATACCTGGCATGTTGTGAAAGAAACTGCAAGGTAATGCAACTATATGTGATTGGGACTCCATCTCACTCATTGAATGTTGAGGAGTACAGAATTTTCATGCCCTTTTGGCTTTGTAGGTTTGAAGGATTACGGGGTTTCTACAAAGGAATCACACCCAACATACTAAAAAATGTGCCTGCTTCTTCAATAACATTCATCGTATATGAGAATGTGATGAAGTTGTTGAGGCTTGGAAGGACGAAAGAATAAATCTTTATTTTCTTGGGAGCAACGAGCATTTCATTTGGAAACTGCAATTTCGGCAATTTTGCATCTTCATTTGGTTAGAGTAAGGGGTAGATACCTTTTTGAGGTCAGTCAATTTTGGGCAATTTTGACTGTGTCATTCTGATTCAACCATCAAGTAGTGAATGAATGAGTGAAATGGAGATTCCGTGTCGCTTTGATTTCAACCAACTCTGGACAAGTTGAGTGGTACTCAAGATTGAAGAAATTATGTTTTCCATATTCAAAATCTTGAAAATGAAATAGAGTTGATGGTTGGGGGGTTGCCGATTTGAACGGCTTGGAATTGAAACAAATTTCAAGTGAAGAGAGAGCTTCATCAACTTGACAGTGCTAAGTGTAGCGTGATGCTTTTCCCTGGCAATGTCCTTATGCGACTGGTGCTATTCCCCGCGTTCTGAGGATGTTTTGAATACAAAATTCAATTTCTTAGTTTAACGATCTTTGGCTGACAGACTGTAGCTTGAAGACCATGATTAGCACAAGCACCGACTATACAATTTGTCCTTCAATTGCAATCCCATATACGCATGTACAAGCTGATCCAAAGGCTAATCGACACGATTCAATCTGATTCCAGTTCTAGTAGATTAGGCAAAAGGATTATCCTCTTTTAGCTCTGATATAGAACGCAATAAGTGTACATGTGATTATTGTCATATTAATTAATCGGCATGCTTTGTTTTTGATTTGTTATGTCATGTTTATATGATTATCGTCGCGTCATCTCATCTCATCATTATGTCTTGCATCCAACTTGTCTTGTCATGTCATTTCGTCATCTTATTTTGTATTTGATTTGTTATTGTCTTGCATGTGATTATTGATATTATATCATTCTTACACGTCATGATTGAAGTTTGCATTTCGATTGGCATTTGCTTGCACACTTTCACACACAGAATCATGTCACTATACACGAGAAGAAGACGGCATTCTCAGCCAATAATAACATTGAGCAAGTGTTTTGGTGACATTTCAAGATTTTAAAACAATAATACCTTGCATGCTTAGGAAATATCTAGGTAAATA
Source organism: Eucalyptus erythrocorys (assembly GCA_014182555.1). Taxonomy (NCBI): domain Eukaryota; kingdom Viridiplantae; phylum Streptophyta; class Magnoliopsida; order Myrtales; family Myrtaceae; genus Eucalyptus; species Eucalyptus erythrocorys. The sequence goes on along the minus strand of CM024600.1, from coordinate 29,110,613 downwards.
TTCTAAGACTTAAGAAAAATAGAGCTGTGGTACCTAGTAGACTTGGGGATGCTAGTCCATTCAATGTCTAACTGAACTCCCCAACCTTACGTTTTTGTTTAATCGGTCCCTTCACACGTGCACCTATTTAGCTGCCTTTCCCATCATTATTTAAGTCTTTTGGGTGCGGTGGTAACTCTAGTGTGGCTTTTACATTCGTCGTCATATCTTAATCTTGTAAATTGGCCGAATCTTAGGATTTGAAAAAAAAAATCACGGGTCCGAGATGCTATTGGCATGGCGACCCTTGGCTGGTGAGATTCAAGGAGCTACAAATAAGAGCCAAAACTGTTGATTTGCTGACATTCAACGTGCAAAGTTTTTTTTTTTTTTTTTTTTCGACCAAAAAAAAATGTGCAAAGTTTTGAGATAAAAACGGCACCACTAACTGAACAAACGCAAGTAAAAATCTTGAATTGTAGCAACGTGCTGATGCATTATAATCCGCGTTTCAGGTAGAAGAGCAGTATTGTTTTAAGAAATTTTTCTACATGACAAAAGGGTAGAAAAGAAAAGGAAAGAAAATGAATGGTAACAAAAGAAACATAAAGAAAAAGAAAAAAATTTAGAAAGATAATGATTGAATAAATTATCAACTTAATCAAGAAAAATCAAGAAATTATTTTTGAAAGTAGAAATTTTCTTTTAATTTGCTCAAATTTTATGAAATATCATATATCTATTGCTCTTTTTTAAGATAATCATAGGTCTTGATCTGATTTTCAAGTGGGAACGGAGAACATCAGAAATCGGATCGATTATCACAAGAAATTGGAACTCGACCCAATCCCATGGCCAGTTTAGTCAAGGATCATTCTGACTCCTACGCTCACCCTAGTCACCCGAGTCACCCTAGTCAATGAGACATTGCATGCAAGCTCGGTGTATCATAAACCTTTCAATTTTGGTAGATCCCACACGGTAGGATCTAAGGCCGGGCTCAGATTAGGAAGACGTGCCCTGGTCCGCTTTGGTCATACGTTTGTACCTCGAACAGGAAGACAGGAATCCAACGGAACAGAGAGAGACCAGTCTCCGGAATATCACGAATGGCGCGGTTGGCGCAATCCCAACGCATTTCTCCTTCCTCCTCCTCCTTCTTCTTCCTCTTCTGCCTGTAAGCGCGAGCGAATGAGTTGAGGCATCGCGCATTCGACCTCGTCCCTTCCTGCCGCACGTCATGTCGCAGCCGCGCTGGCAGTGGGAGAACGCCGCCGCCGGGGCCCTCGCCGGGCTCGCCACCGTCGCCGCCACGCATCCCCTCGACGTCGTCCGCACCCGATTCCAAGGTGTGTGTGTGTGTGTGTGTGTGTGTGTGTGTGTGTGTGTCTTTCTCTGTGAGTTTTGAGTTTGCTTTTGACTGATATGGACTTTGTTCACGGGTTCCACACAGCGAACGACGGAAGGGTCGCGTATCTCCCAACTTACAGGAACACCGTCCAGGCACTCTTCACCATTGCTCGCTCCGAGGTTCTCTCAATTCCTGCTTCTCATCCTCTCTCTCTCTCTCTCTCTCTCTCTCTCTCTCTCTCTCTCTCTCTGTGGTACCTTTCTCTTGTTTTGGTTTTGTCCTTTTGAGCTTTATTTATTAGTCAAATGAAATTTTTGAAAGCGGAGGGGATGGTAGTGATGGAGATGGTAAAAAGTTGTGCAACAATCTTGGTGTAGAGGCTCTTGAACCTTTAGCAATTGCCGCTGGATGAACTGAAAGTGTTTGCGAATATGGAAATGGGGGGGCTCGAATTGGGTAATGGAGTTTCACATGGACGACCGTTCTTACTAATTATGATGTAATTTTGAAAGGGCCCACGAGTTTTGAGGTGGGAAATTCTTATGGAGCTCCTGAAATTTTTTGTTTCATGCCATAGTTGGACTAAAAAGACCCGTCTTTTAGCTCATGGCCGCTCACTGCACTCTGCAACTTTGTGAAAATATTCCCGTGGTCAAAGACTATCAGTTCTGTGCACCCAATCATTAAGTGCTTCCTACTTCACCTTTCAATTTGCTCCCACCAACTTTGAGCATCGAGATCAGAGGGTGATTCAAGTCTCTTGGAGGAAGTTACGACCAAAAAATTAAGGATGTTCATCTGAATTACCTGAGATCAAGCATCCCAAGTATTGCTATATTTTTCTTGGTGGATTATATACTACAGAGAGATATGGCGTGATCCTAAATTGGTTTCCTTCACTTGCGAATATCAATTTTCTGTTGCATATTTTGTTGCTTTCTCCATAACCATCCCTTCGGATACTCTCCTTTTTTAATTTTATAGCTGTTTTTTATATAGGGAACAGGGAAGCTTAAAGCATGTTTGATGCTGCCTGCTCTCTATATATGCTGATATGAGCACTTGCCAAACACATTGCATGAGATAATGAGATGAAATTCATTGATTGCAGACATGATATGTGTCTGTCTGTCTTTCTTTCTTTCTTATCTTACCACTTTGCTTTATCATCCTGTTATATAGAGTTCTAGTTGAGTTTCAATGTCTCGTTATGTGTGCAACTGCAGCATTTGTTTGACCTTTCCATCAAGGATCTGAATGCCTGTACGTAGTTTTAGATGTAGAAACGACTTTTGCAGATGTAACTGAGTTTTTCTTTCAGGGTATGAGAGGTCTTTATGCTGGCTTCTTACCTGCCGTACTTGGGTCAAGCCTATCATGGGGTCTATATTTCTTCTTGTAAGTGCTATTCTTGCTATTTGTGATGTATTTGACCATTCAGTACTTGTTCTTTGTCCTCCCCCTTGATCTCTTGTGAACTTTCTGTTGCTTCCTTTACTGGCCGGAATTTCTATATACTCATTTTACATTTATGAGCAAGGAAAGCTGCATCTTTCGATTTTTTTTAGTGAATCCTGCGATAAGTGCAAGAAAGGCTTTAGCAAATACAAAGCTTGGAAATGGTGGTAATTTCATCCGAAAATTATTGCCCAAGAAGAGAATTCTATGGGTACTGCTACTTGAGTAGCAGTTTACTCTTGCCATTGTTGGGCCTGTTGTCAATGTTAATGTCAAAGGCATTTCCTCAATGTATATTGATCTTGGAATAGTTGACTGTTTCTAAACAACCTTGTTTCCACATGCTAAAGGCATGTTTTTGGAACATTCTCCAGAGTTAGTCTTTCCAAAAAACAGTGGAAAACTACCTCAAAAGTATAAAGATATTTTAGTCATATTCACCGCAATGCTTTTGCATAGCAGAATCTGTTTCCCTTCTCTTGAGCAACTTTTGGGCCTGTAGGAAAGAGCAGTAATGTTGAAGCATTTTCTTTCTCCAAATTAAGCATGGGGCCGTAGGCAGACAGTCCTCCATACAAACAGTACATGACAAAATGGGCAGCTTTAATATGCCAACCTAGACTTTTTGATTCAAGATGCTGCATGCTTTCAGTCATTGTGTTGACAATCGGAGTGGACTGTGTGATTCGAGAACCTCTTTAAAGTCCAATCCTATATAGACCACTGTATTATACGACGTTAAAATATCAAATCACTCCTTATCTCGTCACTTAACGGTATTGGTGGCCCAAAATTCTATAGGCCGCATTGATCAGATTGAACCAGTCAAATGGACAGTTTGGCATTGACTTGGATTCAATGGTGAAGAAAAGAAAAAAGAACAACAGTTTTAGTTGTTGTCATTCCCATCATCAACACCATGCTAGGACCATTCAACCATACACTCGACCTGTTCTCTTAGAGTCAAACCATGTAGTCAATACACAATGAACTGTAATGTGAGAAAGTGCATTATGCTAAGAGTTGAATGTCAAACTCAGACCTTCAAAGGCATGGGATGTGTTTGGCTTACGTCAAGGTCACATATTTCTGTAAGTACCATACACTTCCAGTTGTTGACCTAGCTTAAGCACAATTTCTATAGGATTCATTTCATAGAGTCTCAAAGGTAGAAAAAGGCATGCTAGCTCATGACTACCTGACTCACCTTTCTTCTCTTTTATTAAGGTGTGGAGTCGGCTATGAAATATATCCTACATAGACAAAGCTATGTTACTATACTTATCATGTCGGAAATAGTGAATCTAATAAGAGGTTTCTGAATGGTTTCGGTGGTTCATCTAGTTGAACTGGATAAAGCAAGAAACTTGACCGTTTCCCTCACCAGTCTGGTTGTGAAATTGCCTTTTTTTTCCAACTTGTTCATCCAATCTTTGTCTTTCAACATCTAATTGTGGAGTCGTTTGATAGTCTATCTTATCTTGATGGATAATGTATTCTTGTGTGTACAACTGAATTTTTTCCTTGTAGCTATGGCCGAGCCAAGAAAAGATATTCTTCAAAGAGAGAGGAAAGCCTATCCGCTGGTCTTCATCTTGCTTCTGCTGCAGAAGCTGGAGCTCTGGTTAGTATGGTGAAGCTTCAATTACTAGCTTTTGCCACTGCTTTGAATCTGAAACAATTTCCTGTTGCCCATAAAGTGAACAAGTTTGCTGTATTGACTTTGTGTGAATGGCTTGTTCTTTCTGTGTGGATATTTAGTCACTTTTCTTTTATTTTGGTGAATTTCGTGCTTTGAATATTAAGGTTCATGTTTCTGAGCAATGTACCTCTAACTGAAGCAGCAGCATGATTTAGTCCTCTGCTAACCGTTAACTTCATGAAGAAGAGCTTATATATTTGCAGGCAATTTTCAAGATGACAGAGTTTAACTTATATAAAAGGTCAAGCTTTTAAAGATTGATTCTTTTTTGTTTCCACTACTAGTGGGATGATAAATTGAACTACATGAAGGGAAGTTGAAACTTGATGAAGAACTTTCACCTTGTAAATCTTATTATGGTGACTGATCTATTCCATAGTGTTGTTACAATTATTAAGGAAATCGACAGAAAGAACCTTAAAAAATTTATGAGGACTTTATGTGCGGACACCAGTCTGATAATCCAACAACTAATTTGGAGGCCCACTGGAGAGCCAAATAGCTTTAGCAGGAAATTGACTGGAGGTGCTGGCAAAGAATTTTAATTAGGAGATTTGATAGGGAGAGGGCTTACTTAAATAGAATTCACTGTAACTTGTCATCACCTCAACTATGTGATTTTACTCTAAACAGAAGCAAAAATCTATCAAAGAGTATCAGCTTCAAGTTTAAAATTCATGCTAATTATTGGATTTCTATTGGTATTTCCGTATTGGAAACATGGGAAGTTAAAGATCAAAGGATTATGATTTACAGAAGATTTTAAACAGGGAACGGAAGCGGGGATTTAAGACGTGGGTTGCTGCACTAGAACAATGTGCCAGAATTTTAACCCTGTAACCATCACCCACCTCAAACTTGATCCTTCGAATGAAAGAATCCATCCCTTTCTTGTGAATTTCCAGATGGCAACTACATATGAGGACTCTTGTGAACAATTAATATAGAGATGAGGATTTGCCTACCTAAGTCGAAAGAACTTTTAGAAGCGGAGATTGATTTTGAAATTGCATTTTGGAGCTGGTTATTGAGTAATTTTGCACTTTCTGCCACCAATTGATAAGGTCTGAATTCTCTAATAAATCAATGCCACCTTTTCTGCAAATGACTAAACTAAAAAATGGCATTGAGACTTCTTTTAAAATGTTCCTGACTTGTCGAAGTCACTGAAAAGGGACGTGACACAATTATCAGTTACACTGCAGCTAGATTGAAAGAAAGCTACTGACCATTGGGCCAAGGGCTTTATCACCATGATGTTTCTTACTGCCACTTTCATTTAGAGTTCATACTTCCATGTGAGCAGTTTATCTTTAAATGAGAGTTTACAGTAAAAATATATATAAAAAAAAGAAAAAAAAAGAAAAACCTTGCTAAAATATAATGCTAAAAGAACTGGCCTTAGCCACCCTATAAGTCTCAAAATTTGGAGGATGACTTGCTACTAGGGTGAGTGAGCATGGATATGGTCAGATTATTTGAAAGTAGTCAGCTTTGAACTTTTTTGGTTCAATTTGAGTCGGTCATTGATTCTTTGTTGGATCAGTAAAACATTATATTTTGTATGATAGGAAAGTTCATGACCATGGAACTTATATTCTTAAATTTTGTCGTACTTTAATATTGGCCTGTGATTCCTATTCCTATTTCAGTTGTGCCATCTGTTTATTAATCCAAATTATATTTGTGGACTTATGGTACTCGAAGTTTTGGTCATATTTGAGCACCCCTTTGGATAGTGAAGTCTTTTGACGAAGACCACAAGGATTTCATTTCTTTTTATGTGCTCTGTTCTTTATCAGCTAATATACGTAGGACAATCTTTTATCTGTAGGACATATTTTTCATTTGGATCGAACTGTTATATTACCTTTCCATAAAGGGACTTAAGCAATCATATTAACCAATTATAAGATTATTCTTCGACAAAGCAAAACATGTAAATGTACATAGAGGAATTGGAGAACTCTTTTTTTGCTTGTCATTTGCAAATTGTTGAACTTTTTCATGCTGACATGAATTGCACTTTTGGTCCCTAAACTTATCAAGAATTCACTTTTGTCTATTGGGATTTATGCCAATTGTCCATTAGGCACTTTTACTGCATGTTTTGCATCATCTGGTCGCTACCACCAGCAGTCATTATCAGGTGGATGTCAGAGAGAGAGATTTGTTATAGACCTGATTACATGGGGGCTTACATTCTCTTTCTCAAAAGTCTTGTGGCCACTACTTTCGAATGAAATATCATGTAGAGAGATTTTGTTGTAGACTCACCTACATGGGGGCTTAGATTCTCTGTCAAGAATCCTGTGGCCACTACTTGCGAATGAAATATCATGTTTGCCAATTTTTGTGATGTTGGATGGTGCTCTACTTTATGCTTTTGGGAAGTGACAATAGTAACCTACTTCAAAAGGTTTGTAGTTTTTCTCTTTATTAGTGTGGCCGCTAAAAGTCTATTTCCTAAATATTATCTCCGTACTGTTTTGAATTTTTGAATTGATTATATGATCCCACACTGTGGAGATAGATATATATATACTAACACAGAGTTCTTGTTTCCCTTTGTCCAGGTTTCTCTCTGCACACATCCCGTTTGGCTCATAAAAACGAGATTGCAACTTCAGAATCCACTTCATCGGACCCGACCTTATTCTGGATTTTATGGTCTGCCTCACACCTTGCATTGGCTTCCTAATTATGTCATCTCTGAGATACCAATATTTGAGTGAGTTGCATGACTTTGGCTCTGAAATTCTGTCAGTGGATATGCTTATCTGCGGATCTTGTTCACCAATTTTCATAATAATACTATCAAACTTTTAGAATTTGGAACATCATTCTATTAATTTAGTGTTCACTACTGTTAGTCAATATGTTCTTCTGTTGATAGGATTAATTTTTTTTTCTTAAACGTGCTTTGGTGCAGGTGGAAGATATGTATCCATTAGAATCCACCTGCAACATATATGCATATCCACTGCTGGAGAAATTCAGTAAATTTGCACTTTGGAAACCTCAAATCAAATTAATTAATTAATTAATATTCTTTCACACATGTTTCTAATTTTTACTCTTGAATCAACCCGTTTTATTTACTCTACAAGATAAACATAATACATTTCTTGTTAGGTTTGACTCATTATCTCATTTTACAAAGGGTTCTGTTTGAGATTGGGAGTTTGGTTGATGAAACTCTTTTATTTATAGGGGAAGAGAAAATCAAAAGACAACTTCTACTCTGTGGGAAAGAGAAAACGCCATCCAAGTTTATCCAAACTTGGATAGAACATTACCCATCCTTTTCTTCCAAGCAGCTCTTCATGTAGGCGTCATTGATGCATACTAACTGTTGGGTATTGCTTCATATGTGATGATCAGATGCTTTTACAACCATAACAAGAGAGGAAGGTTGGCGTGCTTTATACAAAGGGATTGTTCCCAGTCTCTTTCTGGTAACTAACTGTAATTTATTGGACTTCTCTTTTGAATTATTCCAGCATAATCCTTAATATTGTTTTTGAGATGACAGGAGGTCCAAAAAGATGTAATTAAAACCAATTAGCTTTAACAGAGAGAGATTCTTCTTAGTCTGTTTAATCACCCTTAATCAAAGAGCATAGGCACTTAAACGTGGACGAAGGGAGGAAGGCCCCGTTCCAGTTAGGTTAGAGGAGAATCTGTTGAATCACTCGGAGAGGGGTCAGTTGTTTGCACAACAAGGATAATCCATTAGTGTAACTGGGAAGGGAGGAAGGCCACGTTCCGGTTATTTGCCCAACAAGGATGGTTGAGAAACTGTGTAATTGATACGGGGAGAGTTGCCCTGATGTTCCACTGCTTTATATTGCTGTCAAGCATCTGCAGATAAATATCTTCACCTACTTGTATATGTTTGTGATGAGTAGCTTTCTGTTTTGCCCTCTCTCTCTTTATTTTCAGTTGTCCTGCTGTTTATCTCAGTAACGATGTAATCTTTAAACAGGTTTCTCATGGTGTTATTCAGTTCACTTCATATGAGGAACTTCGGAAAGTTGTTATCAAACTTAAGGCAAAAGGAAGGGAAGAGAGGCCTGAAAGGGCTGATAAGATGCTGGTGAGCATATTTTAACACTTTTTTTCTGAGTATATACTAAAAACACTAGAGTATCTTCCATTTGTAATCTTTTTTAAAGCTATAGTTCTCTTTCCAGTTATTAAAATCCTTGTTCCATTTGATATAGTTATAGTTTTTCTGAGGCTTATCTATGTCTTTTAGTTAAGGGAGAAAATATCTATTCATGCAATGTTTGCACTGGAAGTGTTATCTGGCATTTTGAGCTTGAAGTTGAGAATGTTTTCAATATAATAGATGGCAATGTTTCATCGAGAAGCATTGCAGCCTGATATTTGGGGCAGGGTTATTTCAGGTAAATTTGAAATTTTGGGAGATATACATTTGACAATAGACCTCATTCACTGGCAATCCATGCTTCGCCAGCTTTCAGAAATTTAATATGTGAGGTGGCCTCTAAATCTCTGCTTTTCGATGAACTGGTCAGGCAATAAAAAATCTGAGCTTCCGGGACACTAAAATGATGTTGCTGGTTTTTTTGACACAATGTACAGAGGTTGGAAAGTCATGTTTATGTCTTTTGGTGATCATATTCCAATTCTTCCAAACTATCAGTAGAGTTAATAACTTTTTCTAGTGTGAACGGTACTTGTAATTAAATTACAGGAGAATTGTTTCTGTAATGAACGCCTTCCTACCCAACCACCATACAAGAAAATAATAATAAATTAATTGCTTGCATCTTTTCAGAAACAGTTTTCATGGGAAAAAAACTTTTTGAATATTTCTTGCTATTTGTCCAACTTAATATTTCATCTGCAGAACTCTGTTGATTATGCAATACTGGGGGCATCCTCTAAACTTGCAGCCATTCTTCTGTGTTATCCATTTCAAGTAAGTTTATTCACTATGTTCAATCATTTTTCTTTTTATTTGTCATTTTCTGTTCATGATTGAATTGCTTTCTTGTTCCAGGTGATTCGAACTCGATTGCAGGTAATCCCATATTCCAGCTACATTTTCTCTTCTAATTCTACTACTGCTTTGAAGCTTTTAGACAACTCTGATCGAACACTTTTTGATAAACTCAATCCTCTGCCAATTCTTCATGCCTTTTGCAGCAACGGCCTTACACTGATGGTACTCCTAGATATATAGATACCTGGCATGTTGCAAAAGAAACTGCAAGGTAATGCAACTTTATATGTGGTTGGTGTTCCATCTCATTCATTGAATGTTGATGAGTTCAGTACTTTCATGCCCTCTTGGCTTTGTAGGTTTGAAGGTTTACGGGGTTTTTACAAAGGAATCACACCCAACTTACTAAAAAATGTGCCTGCTTCTTCAATAACATTCATCGTGTATGAGAATGTGATGAAATTGTTGAGGCTTGGAAGGACGCAAGAGTAAATTTTCGTTTCTGGAACAACGAGCATTTCATTGGGGGACTGCAATTTCGGCAATTTTGCATCTTCATTACTGTTAAATGGATACCTTTATAGGTCATTCAATCGTGGGCACTTATGGTCTCTGTCATTCTGATTCAACCTTTAACAAGTAGTGAATGAACGAGTGATATGGACATTCCACGTTCCACGTTTCATTTCAACTAACTTGGACGAATGAGGCTTGGATGAATAGAGCTCATCAAATTTCCTGTATTAAGCATAACCTTTTGCTTTTCTTTCGCTCATGTATGTATGCGATTGCTGCTATTCCCCGTGTTTCGAATACGAAAGACAAATTCATGGTCCAACAATCATTGGCTGACCAACCATTTCTAAAATCCATTTTTTGTTTAGCCAAACACGCAGACAAAAGGACCATCCCCCCTTTCAGCTCTGGTTTTAGAACACGACACGTAGGTGTGAATGGTATGTCATTTCATGGTCATTTTTTGTTTGTGATTTATCATATTCTATATATGATTATTGCCATATTATGTCATCTTATCATTATGTTCTGCATTTGATTTGCCATATCATGTCATTTTATCAGCCCGTTTTGCAATTGATTTGTCATGTCTTATTGCATGTGGTTATTGTCATGTTATATTATTCTCTCAAGTCCTGATTGAAGTTTGCATTTCAATTGACATTTGCACACACTTTCACACACAAACGAAATCATGCTAATGTACACAAGAAAACAACATTGTTAATCAATGTTGACATCTTCAATCCAAAAAATTGAATCAATATTGACATCGAATTAGTGTTTTGGCATCATTTGAAGATTTTGAATACAAAAATACCATGCATGCCTAGGAAATAAGTTGGTGAATGTTTTAAGACTAAACTAAAAATAGAGCTACGGTATGTAAAGGTGCTGTGGGATGCTAATTCGTGTAATGCGTAATTGAACCCCTCGACCTAAAGGCAGCTATCGTTTGACTTGTTCATTCACATGTGCACCTAGTTAGTTGACTTTCTCATCACTTTTAAGCATTTTGGGCATCCAATCAACTTTTGTTTACCTAAATTGATTGGTGGCAACTTTGGGTAAATTTTTACATTCATTATCATATATTGATCTTGTAAATTGCCCGAACCTAGGAATTGAAACGATCCTTAGGGCTGAGATGCTACTAGCGTGGCGACCCTCGGCTTACGAGATTCAAGGCGCTACAAATAGGGTCAACAACAGTTGATATGCTGACATTCAATGTGCGGGAAAAGTACCAAAAAAGTCCTAAGCCTATTGCATTGGTACTACTTAAGTCCTAAACTTTTCAATTGGACCCAATTTAGTCTTAAACCTTTTCACAACGGTACCAATTCAGTCCATCTGGCCAATTTGGCCTGCTGGCGCTGACGAGGACATCAGCCAGTGACCGGATGCTGACGTGGCAATTTTAAATATTTTGTTGAATTTTTTCCTATTTCTTTTCTTTTTCCTTTTCTTTTCTTCATTCTTCTTGGATTGTTCCGATGATGGTCGGCGAGGGTCGTGGCCCTTGCTCGGCCTCTCCCACAGCCGTCGGTGAGGTGGCTTTGCCTGGATCTAGGCGAGGCCAACCTCACCTTGGCCTCGTCGGCTGCAGGCGAGGCCGCCTTTGCCGACGAGGCTGGCCTTGCCGAGATCTAGGCGAAGGCGGCCTCGCCCGTGGCCTTGAGCGAGGTCGAGCGAGGGCCATGAAGCCCTCGCCGCCGGCCGACCACTCGGGAGAGGGCCTCGAAGCCCTCGCTTGCTGCCGGCGAGGGCTTTGCGGCCCTCGCTCGGCCTTGCTTAGGGCCGCGGGCGAGGCCTCCTTCGCTCGGATCCGGGCGAGGCCAGCCTCGCCTTGGCCTTGTCGCGGGCAAAGGCGCCATCGCCGAGCACACCGGCCCGGCGATGGTGGCCTTCGCCCGCAAAGGAGGCTCCGGCGAGGGTCGGGTTGGCCTTGCCGGCCGCAGCGAGGTCGCCTTCGCCCGTGGCAAGGCCGGGCGAGGCTGGCTTCACCTAGATCCGGCGAAGCCGCCTCGCCCGCGGCCTTGGGTGAGGTCGAGCGAGGGCTGCGAAGCCCTCGTCAACGGCAAGCGAGGGCTTCGAGGCCCTCTCCCGGTGGCCGGTCGGCGGCGAGGGCTTCGTGGCCCTTGCCCGGTGGCCGGCGAGCCTCACGAGAGGCTCGCCGGCCACCACCGGAATAGTCCAAGAAGAAGGAAGAAAAGAAAAATAAAAAGAAAAAGAAAAAAAAAGAAAAGAAAAAGAAAAAATTAAAAAAATTCAAACAAAATTTAAAAATATTAAAAAAAATAAAAATTGCCACGTTAGCATCCGGTCATCGGCCGATGTCCACGTCGGCGTCGGCAGCCAAAATTGGCCGGATGGACTGAATTGGTACCAATGTAAAAATGTTTAGGATTAAATTGGTCAAATTGAAAAGTTTAGGACTGAAGTGGTACAATTGCAATAGGTTTAGGACTTTTTTGGTACTTTTCCCTTCAATGTGCAAATCTTGAATTATAGCAACATTCCGGTATCTTAAAACAGGCGATTAAGAGTAGACCCAGCAGAATTTGCATTTGTAGAGACAGAGAGATCAGCACTACTACTACTCTCCACCGCATAGGCTAAAATCGTAGGAGTGATTTTCAGCTTCTGCGACAAGTGCATCGAAGAAAAAGAAGAGGAAGCGATTCATCAGATCTAGGGCTTTTCTGACCCTTTGAGGAAGAGGAAAATATACTCGTGTTTGCCGTTCTAGCATCCTTGTCTTGCTCCTCAAGATTCACGCCATCAAGTCCTCCGATGGTTGGTTACCCCTTCCCCCTTCTCGACACAGACACACTTAGAGTGAGAACGGATGGTGGACTTCTAAAACAAACTTGTCTACTGCAGCATAAGTTAAGGAGCATATGTTCATGTTCTTCTTGACCTCCTCAGACATAAACCCACTCGTATTACGATAACACATTCATATTTAACTTATCAAATGTTGTAGTCACCCATATAACCTACTTTAGACTCTTTATGTGAATATGTTACTTAAACATAATCATACATAAAATTTAAAAAGTAAATTAACCAAATAGAAAAGAGATGTTAATAAATAAAATATAAAATGTAAGAAAGCCTGAAACTTGAAAAAATTAAAAAGAACAAGAAAAGTATTTTCTTAGCATCCCCCAAAAAATTGAGTGTCAAGACACCAGTAAATTTAGCATTTTCTTCATGTAGAAAGTAGGGTGTGCATCGATCCAACACTCTTCAAGTGTGCTTTGTCACACCCCTTCCCCTCCCCTCATGTCGTAAAAAAAGGCTAATTCTAAAGGATTCGATCGACTAGCTTTGAATGGCTTCAGCCAGATCTAGTTCTTGGTTCCAAAGGAGGAATTGTACTAACTGGACCGAACTCATGGAACTGGCCAAACTTCATATCATATATTTCTATTGTTTTATAGCATGAACCATAAAAAAAAAAAAAAAAAAAAAAATTGTTGACAGAGTATTGACTGAGCAATATATTTTCGGTTTGTTGTTACTTTGTTTCGTTTTATTTTTATTTTTTATTATAGCGGAAACCACCATAAGAAAAAAACAACAGGGTGCTTTTCCGTGTCATGTTCCTAGGAAAAACAGAGCTCCCATTGTCTGATATGAGTCTCTTCTGATAGGTGGGATAGCTTGGGCTCTCGAGAAAAGGAACGACATCCTGTATCCTCCTGTGGATACCTCAAATATACCATCCTTTTCTTTATTACTTCCAACTTCTGCTTCCAGGTTGTGACCGAATATAATTCTTGGTTTTCTTCCAGTCTTGTGATTTTCTCTGGAACGGAATATAGGTGACTATATTATGCATGGGAACTATATTAGCAATGCTGAAGATTTTTTATTGCGCATGGCCTTGATTTCCTCGATTCTTGTCGCTTAACATGCATGAGATATTTTGGCTTGACTGGATACGATTAAACTCAGAACCCCTTTGTATCAGTCCATTTAACTCGAGTTCAAATACAATTTATGTGGACTTAATGCTATTAATATAAGTGCTTCTTATATCTAGATGCAAGTTAACTAATATTTTTGTTTAGAGGTCGGAGTCAATCCCAAAGTTTCTATGCAATGAATACCTAAATGGGTCGCCAAAATTTAAGTGTCAACAGGTTGGTAATGTAGATTTATAAAGAAATAGAGGTTTATTGTTGTTTTCGATTATAAATGTTATGTACTGTTGTCATTGTTGATGAACACTCTCTTTCATGATAAATTTTCATCATCAACTTTTCTTTTGAATAAAAATAAAGTCATACTTAAAATTATACAAGGTTTCTTTTATTGATAAGATATATCATTAGTTATTTAGTTTTTATATTCTACTTAACTTGCCTGAACACTGATTTATATATTAACTCCCGATATATATGATTTCTTTCCCTCTATAAATTTAATCGTCATATTTTTTTTTTTTTTCTGTTGTCATCCATTTATAAATTTAAACATAATAAGAAATGAATTCCACACTTCTAATTATGAAATTTTACTTACTAATAGAATATGTTAATTTGAGACAATTTAAATTAAACTGATTTGTGTCATCATACTTCTGAAAAAAATTTCAGAATAGGTTATATAACTTTATAATGCAATTGAGAATATTTTTTATTAATATTTTCGTTCAAACTCAAAGAGAGATCAAATTTGTGGAGCAACCAATCAATAATTAATTTTTAATTTATTGATTGGGTGCAACATACTCCTCGGGTTTTGATTATGGAAGACTTTGCAAAATATAAGAAAGTTTATAATTTTGTGAGAGAGGTAAAAGTGATGGGCATGAAAATGTTGAAGACTAGTTTATTTAAGGATTATTTGATAATAAGAAGTCTAGTTCGGGAAATAGATTTGGGAGAGATCTATTTTGGGAATTACATTTCTAAACAATAGAAAAAAAAGTCATGAAAATTAGTGCAATGGATAAGAATGGATGAATCGAATCTAACAATCATGACAACTCCATAAATAAACCAATAACACTTACCCTTGTGTATGTTTTCATATAATAGAAAATTTGATAGGGTAATTTTATTTTTGATATGTTTATATATCAACTTAGAATTATAGCAATTGGCAATCATATCCTAGATCTTACATTCTATTTCGAGGGATTACCAAATATGGTGAATTGGAGATTAATTAGACTACTAATTTCTCGTCTTTTATTCAGATTATTTTCTGTTTTATTTCCAAATTTCCTGTTCCTCTCAATCAAACAAGGCATGACATAAGAAGGCAAGATATCTTAGAAGGAAAGAAAATCCAAAGAAAACGTCCATCCTTGGAATGTCTTTTACGAGACATTCCCAGTTTCTCTCTGTTCGGTAGATTCATCCCATCTCTCTCTCTCTCTCCTCTATTGTTTTTGGTCCTGGATCCTTCTTTCCAATCTTTAGGGCCTCAAGCTGGTATCTCCAATAAATGTACTTGCCCTGTTTTGGATCATATTAATGGGCAACGTAATAACAACATTTCTGAGTTTGACATTTGCTTTCATTTCCATTTTTCGGGGTGTTGATCCAACATGATGTCCTTTTTGAGAAATGCTAAACCGACAACTCCATCACTTTTAATGGAGCGACGGAGCAAGAAGACCCACTAATTTTTTAATGTCCTTTATATTTGAAAAAAAAATAATAATAAGTAGAGCTCAGCTTGTGCTAGCATGAAAATCAATGGTTCTCCTTGCACCGTTATTGCATGAAAATGACGGCGCTGTTACGACACAAACTGTGCCGTGGGCAAACAAAAAAAAAAAAAAAAAAAAGACCGACGCGAACACGGCAAGATCTTCAAGATTTAACAAAAGCACGCCAATGTACTCATCCATTATTCCATAATTGTCTTGGCCCGTTTCTTTAAAGCCGCTTAACCTCTCTTGCTCGCACCACGGCTAAAATTCCTAGCATTGGAGACCTCTATCTTTTGTACTGGTTTAACGCTTCTTGTTGCACATCACTTGCCTTTCTTCATCTCCCTCTCTTTTCATTCCCGACATACAGTCGTGTCTCTCTGGTCGTAAAAGCATTCCGTCCTCAAATCATATAATTGTTCTTGACCCCGTCATGGATAGACATGGAAACCGATGGAGAGAACGTGATAGGTATCATAGGAGGGAAGAGAGAAACCATAATAGAGATCGGCGTCGTCACCACCACGACTATGAACCAGACCACCGACATCCAAGGCGTGGTCATGTAGGGGAGCTAAGCACTTTCCGAGAATCTCATCGTAGAGACAGGAGTCGATCACCTACTGATACTAACACTCATCATTTTGGATATGATGCATCATGCTATCCAACTCCCGAGCCTATAGCCGGTATGTATAATTTCATCTCGTTGACATTACCCTCATAGTGCTATACTTGATTGAATATTGATTGATTTGACTTGGGAAGAGGAGTAGTCCAAATGGCTCGAAACTTGAGTTTTTTTGTTGCATTTTTAGAGTGACGTTAGAAAGGCTTTCTTTTTGCAAGTTTCTTTCAATTTGTTTATAGAAGAAGGATCTTTGCATATGAATCATGTCATTTTCCATTCAACTCACAAATTACTTATAATGTTTAACACCTACAATTTTGATTTAGCTTTTTCTCCCGATCAGGTACATGATGCATTTTAATCTTGGCCGGTGTTTTAATAGTTAAATGTTCAGAAATCGTAGCCAATTAAAAAAGGAGTCACGGGTTTTATTGTCTTTTCCTGGATGCTAATCTACACATGGACGCATAGCTGTTGATGTTTTATATTCACATTACTTTTTAGTTCCAAAACTCGAAAGTACTAAAAGAATAGTGTAACCAAGTGGGGGTGTTTCTAACGAATTGACTGAAGCTAATGTGTAATATCAATTGATGTATTTATATTTTCTTAACAGATTCCGAGACTGTCGCTGTACCGCCGGAGTTTCACCAAGCGTCGGAGTTTAACCTGGTTTCCCCAAGAAATGGGGATAAGATTTACCCCATTAGACGCCCCGACAAAGGTGGCTCGTTGGCTGTGCGGCACGTCAGGCTTCTTGTCAACAACTTTCCCATCACATTCAATTCTGAAACCACTATAAGGCACTACAATATTGACATCAAGCCCGAGATGCCGGTGAGGCACAGCTATCCCGCCAGGCTATCAAAAGCCACTTTATCTCAAATCAAGGAGAAGTTATTCTCTGACAATCGTATGCAGTTTCCTTTATCCATGACTGCTTATGATGGTGAGAATAACATCTTTAGTGCAATCCCACTGCCTTGCGGGACGTACGACGTGAAAATATTATCCGGGGAAGATGACGAGGACTCCTCATTCCGATGCACCATCACCCTCGTGAAGGAGTTCAATCTCTATAAGTTAAAGGACTACTTGGCTGGGAACTTGCTGTCCGTCCCGCGTGACATATTGCAAGGCATGGATGTGGTGATGAAGGAGAACCCCGTCAGCCACATGCTCTCGATCGGCCGGCACTTCTATCCTTTCGAGTATCATGAGGAAGTTGACCTCAGATGTGGCGTCGCGGCTTTCAGGGGATTCCAACACAGCTTGAAGTTGACCTCCCAGGGCCTCGCGTTGTCTCTCGATTACTCGGCCATGGCCTTCCGAAAGAGGATGCCAGTTATTGATTTCCTCAAGGAGAACATACGTGGGTTCAGCATCAACCAGTTTGCGCGGTATAGGAGGGAAGTGGAGCAGGTGTTGGAGGGGGTGAAGGTCACCGTGACCCACCGCAGGACCAAACAGAAGTATACGGTGGCTGGGTTAACCAATGACACCACACGCTCGATATCTTTCAGCTGCGAGAGCTCCGAGGGCAAGATGAAGAAGATCAACCTGGTGAACGACTTCTGGGAGAAGTATAAAATTGAGATTAAGTATAAGGACATTCCTTGCCTGGATTTCAGCAAGAACAACAAGAAAAGTTACATGCCGATGGAGTTCTGCGTGTTGGTCGAGGGGCAGAGGTACCCAAAGGAGAATTTGGACAGAGACGCTGCCTTCATGCTGAAGAAACTCTCCTTGCCTCCACCGCATATCAGAAAGAAGTACATTTACGACACGATAAGGTTGAACAACGGACCTTGCGGGTATGTAACACTCGTCGTGTGCTCTGATTGTGTCGTTGCTTCTATCACAACTTTATTGGGGATTCTATTTTCTTTGTTGGTGAAATGGTCTCATAAAAAGGCATAGACTATATGATTTAAATAGCATTTGATCGAGAAACATTGTATAAGAGTATATGGCAGTAAGCACCAGACTAATATGACTTCCTTTTTCGTCTTTGATTTTGTCGTGTTTTTCTTTCTAAATGTTCCTTACCTTGCTGCAGAGATGTCGGCCAAAACTTTGGAATCAAAGTGGACGTGAACATGGCGAAAGTGGTTGGACGTGTAATCGGACCTCCCGAGCTAAAGCTTGCGACTTCGAATGGCAAGGTGATCAAGATAGAAGTTGATAAAGAGAAATGTCATTGGAATCTAATGGGGAAATCGGTCATAGATGGGAAGCCAATCGAAAGATGGGTCATCGTTGATTTCAGCACGTCGGACCGGAATCGGCTTAACTATAAGCTGTTCATCCAAAAGCTCATAAGCCGATGCAGAAACTTGGGGATTCGCATGGAAGAACCGCTCTTTTATCAAGATGCCACAATGAGCATGTTCTCCAATGTGGCTAGATTGACTGAGCTGCTAGAGGATGTCAATGACCGTGCTTGCAGAGTTGGGAGACGGCGTCCTCAATTCCTTCTTTGCGTCATGTCTAGAAAGGACATCGGCTACAAGAACCTCAAGTGGATCTGCGATGGTGTGAGCGAAAGCCAATTCGTGTTAGGCCCGGGAAACTCATATTGTTCCGCGATGGTGTGAGCGAAAGCCAATTCGATATGGTTCTAAACGAAGAATTGCAGGTTTTGAAGAAGGCTTTCTATGAGAAAGATTACAGGCCGACCATCACGATCGTTGTGGCACAGAAGCGCCACCAAACTCGTCTTTTCCAGAGAGGGACATCGATGGGGGTTCCGCAGGGAACGTGCCACCAGGGACAGTCGTGGACACAACAGTTGTGCATCCATTTGAATTTGACTTCTATCTGTGCAGCCACTAGGGCGGCCTCGGGACAAGCAAGCCAACCCATTACCATGTCCTCTGGGACGAGCACAAGTTTAGCTCTGACGATTTGGAGAAGTTGATTTACAGTTTATGCTTTACCTTTGCTCGATGCACCAAACCAGTGTCTCTAGTCACGCCTGTGTACTACGCTGATCTCGTCGCCTACAGAGGAAGGTTGTATCACGAAGCGGTGATGGAGCATTCTCCAAGCTCGATGGCGTATTCATCCTCCTCAATGGCATCATCGTCGTTCCCATCTATGCGTTCGAAAGAAGACCGATTTTGCAAGCTGCACGCTGATGTAGAGAACATGATGTTCTTCATTTGAAAGCCATGGGCTCCGTTGTCTAGAAGAAGTCCCGACGACATTCCATCCTCTCCATTTAAAAGAACGTTTTTGTAAGGTTG
Source organism: Eucalyptus erythrocorys (assembly GCA_014182555.1). Taxonomy (NCBI): domain Eukaryota; kingdom Viridiplantae; phylum Streptophyta; class Magnoliopsida; order Myrtales; family Myrtaceae; genus Eucalyptus; species Eucalyptus erythrocorys. Next base: position 29,091,076 of record CM024600.1, on the reverse strand, counting down.
AAATAATATCTTTTGCAAGTGACATCTATTTTTGAAAAATTAAGGCATTGTTTGGTAACCATCCAAACAATGCTTGATTATGATTTTTTGTTCCCGGAATTAGTTTGGGATAAGAATTGCGTTTGGTAAACTTTTTGTTCTCAGGAACAGATTGAGGAGAGAATTGAGAATTAAAAAAAAAAAAAAAGTGATTTTCTGTTTGAGAATCAAAAAGAGAATCAAAATAGTGAAAGTCTTCTTCTTCCCTTTCGTCATCCCGTGATTGCTGCCTACCACCGCCTGCCGCTATCCGCCGCGTCCGTCGCCGCCTGTTGCCGTCGTCTGTCGCCGCCCGTTACCGCCGTCCGCCGCCGCCCGCCGCCCGCCCGCCGTCGCCGCCCACCTCCCGTGGCAGTCCCCCAGTCCGGCGAGCTCGCTGGAGGTTCGCTAGGCCAGGGCGAGGTTCGGCGAGCTCACTGGAGACAAGCCGAGCCATTGACGAGCCTCTCCGGCAATTGGGCGAGGTTCGCCCAACTTCGCCTGTGGCCATGCAGGCCTCGCCTAGCCTCGCCGAGGCTCGCCTGGCCACTGATGAGGCTTGCCCAGCCCCACCAGTGTCCAAGTCGGCCTCGCCCAACCTCGCCGGTGGCCAAGCCGGCCTTGCCAAGCTGCTTGCGAGGCTCGATCGATGAGGGCTGACCTTGCCAAGGGCCGGCGACGCTCCGCTGAGCGTCGCAGCGGTGACCGGCCACATGAAGAAGAAGAAGAAGGTAGGAGAAAAGGGAAAAAAAGAAAGGAAAAAAAGAAAAAGAAAGAAAAAAAAAATGGAAAAATGGAAAAAAAAGAAAAAAAAGGAAAAAGGTAAAAAAATTATTTAAAAATTAAAAGAAATTGATTTGGAAAAGAATCAATGAGCACTGTATCAAATGCAATTCTATTTCAGAAAAAAAAATTTTAGACAGTTACTAAACGCGTTTCTTTACTCAGAATCAGTTCCCGGGAACAGATTGTCATGTACATACCAAAAGTATGACCAAGTAAGTAAATTGCATAGTATAGAGATAGAAGACTTACATCACCAAGGAAAATCAATGGCAATCACATAGACAAGCGCATAAAACGTGAGGTTCGATTTCTAACTAGTAGAGGTGGCAATATGGGTCAAAAACCCATATTATGACCCATTTTTAGTAAAATGGGTCATATATGAGTCAAGTGAAAGTTGAATATGGGTCGGAAATGGGTTAAGTGAAGATTAAATATGGGTCAGAAATGGGTCAAGTGAAAGTTAAATATGGGTCAAAAATGGGTTAGTGAATGTAAAACATAAAAAGAAATAGTCTAAATAGGTTATAAGGAAACCCATTTTAAAGTTTAAACCCTTGACCTTTTTTTAATTTATAAAAATATCTTTTAAAAAAATCGAAATTATAATTATTTTTCATATTTCAATTTTTTTTCTTTTTCTTTTCTTTTTCTTTTTCTTTATTTTTCTTCATTCCTCACCGGCAGCTGGTAGGGCGTGGGCCGGCGACAGGCCTCGCCGAATCTGGCGAGGCTCGAGCTCGCCGGCGTCGGGCGAGGCTCGATCTTGCCGATGTGGCAAGGCCGAGCCTCCACCCGACGCCGGCGAGCTCGAGCCTTGCCGCCGTCGCAAGGCTTGAGACTCGCCGGATCCGGCAAGGTTCGAGCTCGGCGACGTAGGCGGAGGCTCGGCCTCGCCCGGATCGGCAAGATCGAGCCCCGCCCGGCCGGTGAGCTCGATCTCGCCTATGGCAAGTCACCGGCCGTCGTCGTGGCCGGCGGCGGCGACCGTAGGAGAAGAAAAAAAAAAAAAAGGAGAAAAGAGAAAAGAAAAAAAGAAAAAATAATTAATAAAAAATAAAATTATATTTTAAAATAAAAAATAAAAATATATTTTTAAAATAAAAATAATTTAAAATTATATTTTTAAAAATAAATAAAATTTAAAATTATATTTTTAAAAATATATTCAAAAATTAAAAATTTTTTTTAAAAATATTTTAAAAAGAATTATAAAAACTTTTCATTAAATTTGTATTGCATAAAATTTTTTAAAAATTTTGTATTACATGAAAATGTTTTAACAATAAATAGATTTTAGCAATATGGGTCGGGTCGGGTATGGGTCGGATACGGGTCGGGTCGGGTATGGGTCATTAAATTTACACTATAAGAATATGGGTTAAAACGGGTTAAATGGGTCGACCCATATTCGACCCGACCCACCCATTTGCCACCTCTACTAACTAGGAATGCTAAGCAAGGTGGAGCTAAAAGGGTGGGATGACTTAGTTGCAGCCTCGCATACTAAGTCAAGCCCTTTCTAACTCCGGCTCAGTCAAGAATGATACCCCAATGCGACGCAGCCTCGCGGGCAGAGGTAAACATTCTTGACACCAAGAAAAACTTTTGAGATTGAGTTGGGCAACCTCTACTACGCGGCTTCGTGATCGAAGTCGTATCCAACTCAATACCATCCTAAATATCCTAGTGCGGCCCAAGTTCGACGGCAGGTTGTGTGTGCAATAGTGTAGTGCTAAATGCAAAGCATGCATAACAATTTAAATCACACAACACTTCAATAACTTGAATTTAAAACATTCATTCCCAACTCCAATCTGCAAGACAATGGTTAGTAAAGACTACTCCCCTTATATTTCCCAATCTGCAAAAACATTTAATACCTTAAATGTTAGGGACGTACCTGAGATCCTCATTGGCAAACAAAAATATTTTTCAAAAAGAAAATTGGCCTGAGTCTACTAAGAGTTTTAGCTCAAGTCCCCAGTGGAGTCGCCAAGCTGTCGCGATCAATTTTTCGGGTGTGAACCACCTAGGGTTTGGCTAATGGATTGTTAAACCTAGACTTAACTCGGGCTCTCCCAAGTACATACCAATTTGCAACTTAGGTTCAAGTTCTTAATATGCAAATGAACTTTATTTAGGAGTCGCCACTAACCTATTTTTGGTGGGTCGATTAGAAACCCAAGTAAAGTAACGGGAGTTTTACTTTACTCCCACGAACCAGAGATTTGGGGTACGGGGACTTGGTTACACTAAATTTTTCTAATGCCCTTTCGGTACCATTTCTTTTTATTTTTGAAAAGTGTTTTTACAGGCAGCTTGAATTAATTTTAAATCTATATCCCTAACATGTGAGGTGATCATGCGGGTGCATAGACCATTAATTTAACACCCAGAAAGCAATGAGTAAATTTCGAGACTTACCTTGTAGCCATGAAAGCATTTGCAAAGTTAATTTAAAATCCACATTAATAACCCTCGATATGGTTTCTAATTAACACGCAATTTCTTTTTTTTTTTTTCACTTAATTAATGAGAACCTAATCTATATGTAATGCATGCTAATAATCTAATAGGGCAACATGACCTAAACTATATGACATGAGTAAGCATGCAGTCTATCCTGAAACATGGATTTATTCTAGATTTCTTTGTATTTTCCATGGAATTCGAAATTAAAGAAATGCAACAATTAAATATGCAATCTAAATTAACCAAACGACCTAATTCTAATGACGAGCAATTTCTAGCTGAATGAACCTAGCAACAATCACTAAATGACGTGCATTTCATGAACCTAATCCTACATGACATGCGCATGATTTTTATTTTTATTTTTTATGAAAAATTCGTAATTAAAATCTAACTAAGGTGAGATATTATCTATTTTAAGCTTGGAATAGACCAACCCGAAATCCTATCTTAACTTAGATAATTATCTCATCATGCAATTTAATTCAAAAATATTATCTAACCTAGATACCTTTTAAACATGCATTTTAAAAAAACCATCTTAACCTAATCAATTCTAATCTACATGATATGCAAATGCAATCTTTTTCATATTTTTTGGAATAAATAAAGCAATTACAAGATAAGCATCAAATCATTCATGGTCATCAATCCATCATCCAAATTTGGAAGCGACATCTAATCAAACCTGATCATTTCGCTAATAAAATCAATAAATTGATCTTAAGCCTTCAAGATCAAGATATCAATTTTATTCCCGCATGATTAATTATTCAATCTAAAGCATTATAGATGGAATAAAAAAAATTGTGCGGTTGCGAATTAGGTAATAAACCATAATTGGGAATACATCGATAATTCAAATATGCACGTAAGATATTGAAAAGCATGCTTTAGGCAATAAAATATCTAAATCAAATTTAGATATGATAATTACCTAATTCCACAAATGATATTACCAATTTTGGTCCGAGAGGAATCCGCTCAACGGGTGACCAGTGGTGCGTGGTGGTGTTCATCGGAAAGCTTCAATTAGTTTAGAACTCGCTGAGGCTAAGGACTCTGGACTCTCTTTTGTTATTCCTTCTTCGAGGGTGTTCTGCATGTGGCCAACGTAAATGGATCCTGTTGAAGAAAGTCAAGACATAGCAGAATATAAATATCATATAAAGATAAAGAATCGGTCTCCACTTAGTCCATCCTTTTGTTCTTAGTTCTTGGGTCCCTCGTATGTTGCGGGGTCGTGCTTTAGCCAAAGATTTCCTCACTGAACCTACAAAACAGAAACGTGGCTGGATCGGTGTTGAAAGGGGTAGCTTCGTCGAAAATCTGCGGGGCTGCTGGTGTGGTTCGGATCCGAGTGGGTATGTTTGACTCCTCAAAAGCTCCGCTGGAAATCAACAGAAGAGGGGAGGCAGTGACATGTTGGAGGCATCGGGCAGGTCAGCAATCGGGTCAGCAGCTCATCGCCGTGGGGATCCATAGTAATAAGCCTCGCTCGTGAGGGAACGGGGTGCTTCATGGAGCTTGTTGGAGATGGCTTGATAATCACCGGATGAGCTCCACAAGACCTGCGAAACAAAAATTTGTAAGCTTGGCAAGGGACTCGTCGGTGGATGGCGAATCTTGGTCTCCCACTGTTGGTTTTGTGGAATTTGGTGACGCAAGGAAATCCACTAGCCTTCTGACAATCCCACCGATTGTCAAACCTTGACCTTCTAAAACCCACACTTAAATTTTCAACCTCCAAGGAAAGACTAGTGTGCTTTGTGCGGGGCATGGCTGCTTCGTCGTTGATGCAAGGACGCGCGATACTGGAACTTCTCGGTTTGGAATGGACAGGCTTGAACTTGGACAGCAGCTCGCCGTCATTGCTGGGGATTCCGTGGATTCGATGAATTTCCGAGGAGGCTATAGTAGTGGGCCATTTTCACGGCTACGAGATGATTGGCAATTCTAATTTGATCATTGGCTTCTGAATTTGAATCTACGAATGGCAACTCGCGAATCCCAGTCAGGCTTGGCACGGCGGTGCACAACTCACAGTTGCTAGCAAGTGGGACATGACTGAAGCAGGATAAAACATGGTCGATCCACCTCTCAAAGTTGATTGCTGTCTTCTCTATTGGGGATGTCTACGATAGGAACACCGTTAAGACGTCGCGGGGCAACAGCTTGGACGATTGGCTTAGGTTGGCTCCAATAGTGAGAACAACAGTGTTGACGGCAAGGCAGCGACAGCTCGGCACCAGAAGGAGGTGTCAAGGTATAGCAGTGGTGCGGCAAGAGTCTCGACCAAGCCTGGCTAAGATCTATCTCTATCTCTCTCCCCCCCCCTTTTTCGCGTTGTCAGACTTAGCAAAAGAAAGAAATCTCGCTTTTGGGTAATCTATTGACCACTAGACAGGAAGAGAGACCCCTTTGAGTGTATATTCTTGACCGAGACAAAAGAAAGACCCCCGAATGTGACTCCCTTCGGCTGTGTGTGAGCAGAAGCCCCCTCTCGAGAAAAAAACTCACGATTTCTCCTCTTTCTCACTGGCCGTGTATTGAATTGTGTGGCCTCCCACTTTGGTCGTGAAGCGTTCCTTTTATACGTCAATGGGCAGGGTTACGAAAAAGCAAATCGTATTTCCTCTTCTGATTGCTTAAAAGATATCATGATTTGTCCTTTTCTTCCCTCCTTTTGACCATGAGTCCATCTTTTGGCGATTCATGCATATTTCTTTCCATTTGATCGTGTATGCTGAATAATCTTTATCAATTTTATTTCTTTCAACTAAATATCAGCTCACGAGTTAATCAATTCCATATATTATGCTAAGGATAACTGCTTTGTTCATAGAAAGGAAAGATTCATATTTTCAATTGCCAAAAGTTCAAGATTATGCAGACGCAACCACAAAGGAATCGATGAAGTATATTCCACGACCTTGTAAGGAAATATTTAGAGTCTCATTCTCCTGAGTCCATCCACCACGTCAATCCAATGCGAATGCAATAAAAATAAAAATGCTCCTAAAACTATATGATATGCAACTTAATTCTAATTTTTCTTAGGGGTTAAAAATTAATCCCTAATCTTTTAATGTGATAAATGACTAATGGGTTGCCAAAATTTAGGTGTCAACACTTACGAAATAACTGGACTATTTAGGGAGAATGCACGTGGGCTCGGTGATTAAGTATGGCATCTTAAAAGGGACATGTGGGCTCGGTAATTTGATGCATTACCTCGGAGAATGCACGTGGTCTCAAAGAGTACCTTTGGCATCTTGAAGAGACATGTGGGCTCGATGACTTGATATATCACATTGGAGAATGCACGTGGGCTCAATGATTCAGTATGGCATTTTGAAGAGACACGTGAGCTTGGTGACTTGATGCATTGCTTTGGAGAATGCACGTGGACTCAAGGAAATTAGTATGGCATCTTGGAAAAGACATGTGGGCTCGGTGACTTGATGCATCGCCTTGGAGAATGCACGTGGACTCAAGGAAATTGTATGGCATCTTGGAAAAGACACGTGGGCTTGGTGACCTGATGCATCGCCTTGGAGAATGCACGTGGGCTCAATGAATAAGCATGTCGTCTTAGAGAATGCTTGTAGGTTTGACGACTAGATGTTCCATCCTGGGAAAATGTACGGTATCAGTTATGTGATGGGGAAATGGTCCGATTGACATGTAATCGATTAGGTCAATTGGTCAATGATTTGATCTGATGTTGTGAATTGATTGATTAATTGATGTGATTTATGAGGCATCTGTGTATGACCTTGAATTGCAGGTTGGGACTGAGGCCAAGGTAAGTCTTCTTATCCATGCTGTACTTAGGCAACCATGTAGTGTATTGGTTTCCTAATCGAGTCTCAGGGGGTAGAACTCGCTGAGACGTAGTCTCATTGGTTATTATATAACCATTTCATGCCCCTAAATGGCAGCACCTGTACCTCCCACTTCTCCAAACATTTTGGTATATCGCAGGAGATCACCAAGGTAATGTATCATTTCCCTATACACCCCCACCTTGAAGGGCTTGAGTATGTGTTGATAGAGTCCAAAGTTTGGGTTAATGTGGGTAGAGATGATCTGGTGCCTCACGAGTATCGATCATGGTATCGTCACTATCATGATGGACGAAGAGAGGGTCCCGTCCCAGAAGGTAATGTACCTTTGTACATTCTGGAAGTAGCATTCGGGCTGGGGACATCAGACCATAAGGACGGGTCGGTAGTAGATGCTAGGGATGTTGCCCTTGGGAGTGAGCCAGCTTCTCCGGTGTACACGATCGAGGATGCTAATTGAAGTGAAGAAGAAGGGGAGATTGTGGAGCAGGAGGAGGAGGGACTAGAGGAAGATGAGGAGATGGAAGAGCCTTGTTGACACCTAAATTTTGGCGACTCGTTTAATCATTTATCAAATTAGAATTAGAGGCTAATTTTATCCCTAATAAAAATTAATTGTATAACATATAGTTCTAGGTGCATTTATTTTTAATTTGCATTTACGTTGGGCCGGTGATAGGTGGGTTTGAATTATTAGTTTTGAACTTTAAATTGATGGGGCGAACTAAGCCCACGAAAGGAGCAAATTAGCTCAAGCCCATCTTTTTTTTTAATTATCTTGTGAAAAATTGAGAAAATTGTGTTGCAATCTTATCTTTAGCAATAGTTAAATCTTATCTTTAGCAATAGATAAGATTGGAGGAGAATATTAAGAGATGAAAAAAAAATTGTGATCGGGAGGTTATGGGATATATTGAAGAAAAAAACCGAAATATTCTACAACGATCACCTATTTTTACCTATAAAAGCTAAGTGCGATGAGAAATTTTTTTTTTTTGGGGGGGGGAGGCCCTCTTCGGTCGAAGGAAAAGAAAAACAAAGAGAGGTGAAAGGGTAAAAAAAAGTTCTGCAGAGAAGTCAGAAAAAGGGAGAGAGAGAGAGAGAGACGGCGGAAAGCGACGTGTAAGAGGAAAAGCAAAAAAAAAAAAAAAAAAGAAGAAGAATAGATTGTTCCTCTTTTTTGCAGGCATTCCCTTGTCGGTGATCCCTGCTGCCTAAGGTGACGCCCACCGCTGTGCCTCTGCACCTGCGACCTGCTACTGCCCAGCCCGATGCCGGAGCTCCGAAGCCCGCCGCTCTTGACCTCGTCGCGCCATCGCACTGCCTCTGCCTACATGCCCACTCAAAACCTGACCGTCTGCAATTCCATGGCTCTGCTTCCACCTGTGCGCCTGACACCAGCCGCCTGCATCACTGGAGCCGCCGCACCGCGCCTATGCTGAGCGCCACCCAGCCGACGCCCCTGCCTCTGCTCCTCCGACGACTTCGCCTGCAATGCTCGAAGCCAGCAACTCGCGAGCCTGAATGCCTGCAGCACTCACATCCAACTATGCTCGCTTATCTCCCTGTTCTCGCCGTGCATGACGCCGCGGCCCTTGAAGACAGCAGGTCCCGATCCGTATGTGACCCACCTCTGCAGATCGCCCTCCGCCGGTCTTTGTCGTTGCTTCACCCAAGCTGGACTTCTACCCTTCCAACCCGATGCCACTGCGGAGCCTTCGTCCGACGCCGTGCCACTGTCCTTGCTCTGCCGCACCGTCATAGTCGCCACCCAGTCATCACCAGAGCTCCGACGCCGGCCACCCTCCGCCCAGCAACGACCAATTTGCTGCCCCCGTCCAAGTTTCCCTTAGGTTGTTTTCTTTTCTTTTTCTTTTTATTTATCTTATATTATTTTATTTCATTTGTTTAAGTCTTGCTATTATCTTACAAATTTGAACATTAGATGTCAATACTCATGAATCTTATAAGCATTATCTAGGATTATGTCCAAAATTGTTGTAATTATTAATTTGATTCGTAAGAGGTCGGATCATTTTTTTAATTATATTAATTTTTGGGCATTTTGATAGTATTTTAATTGTTAAACTATTATAATTATTAATTTGATCCGTAAGACTTTAGATCAGATTTTTGATTATTTTGAACCTTTTGTCGTGATGTTTAGGTTTAGAGTAATTGTGAATTTAACCTGTGAGATAGCAGGTTATTTTTTCGATTATTTTAATCCTTTATTGAGTGAATATCTTGACTTTTAAGATATAATCGCTTGTTTTGAAAAAAAAAAATCAAAAATCAAAAGAAATCAATTAATTTAGGATGCTAGATTTTTACTTAGGTTGCATACTTGATTTCAAGTTTTAATTAAAAAACAATCAAACATGTGTGTGTCATGCAAGATTAGTTCATTCATTATATATTATTAGTAAAGTGCATATTTAGGGTAATGCATGACATATTAGCACAGTGACATTAATCTTTTCTCGTCATTAAATTGGGTCATTTACTTGATATCGCGAGATATATAATTCGCATCTTAGGTTACATGTTACATGTCACGTAGAATTAGGACATTCTTTGGACGTCATTGCATGTTAGGATTGCATATTATATGTTTAGATAATTTCTCCTAGATAGATTGCATGTTTTTGTTAGGAAAATAAAAATTATGCGTACTTCATATAGAATTAGGGTCATAAAATGCACATCATTTAGTGATTGCCGCTAGGTCCGTTTAATTGCTCTTAATTGCGCATTTAATTATTGCATTTCTTTTACTCATGTCATATAGCTTAAGCTGTACTGCTATGTTATATCATTTTATATTAGATTAGTAGCATGTATTGCATATTGCACGATTTCCATTAATTAAGTGAAAAAAAATTACGTGTTAATTAGAAAATTATATTTAGGACTGTCAATCTGAATTCTGATCTAACATTACAGAGGTTTTCGTTGCTTTGAAGTAAATTTTGCAATTTATTCATCGCTTTACTTGCATGATCACCTAATATGTCAGGGAAGTGAATTAAAATCAATTCAAACTGCTTGCCAAACAATTTTTTTAAAAAAAAAATAAAAGAAAAGGTACTGAAAAAGCATTAGAGAAATCTAGCGTAACCAAGTCCCCTACCCAAAATCTATGGTTCGTAAGAGTAAAATACTTCTCCCATTATTTTACTTAGGTGTCTGATCGACCTACCGTAAATTGATTAATGGCGACTCCTAGCTAATAATCTTTTGCATGCTAAATAATCGAATCTTAAGTCGCGAACTAGTATGGGTCTGGGAAGGCCCAAACTAAGTCTAGGCTTAACAGTCCATTAACCTAAAACTTAGGTGGTGCACCTAGAAATTTTTAGGTCGTGACAAGCTTGAAGAAGAGTCACAGGAGGAGCGGGAGGAGCGGGATGATGATCCAGAGTATAATCCTGATGAAGATTGAGACTCCACTCCTACCTGATGACTCGTTTATGCTGAACCTGTTTGAGTAGAAACCAACTTTCTAAGTAGGGCTTGTATATGTATATATATGACAGAGTTGTTATATATGTGTATAAGCGTGTTGGTTTTTTAGGTTCAAGTTTTTAATCTTGCTTGTTTATCCCATTGCTTTATTATCTGGGGATTATTATATGCTTCCGCATGCGTATTAAAATGAATGGGTCAGCGATGAGTCTTGGGACATTGCTAGAAATCGATAAAACGTGAAGGATGGGCATGTGGCTGAAGATCGGGGCGTGACATGAAAGGCACATGAGCACATGGATCTCACGCAAAGAAGACTTGGGTGGCGCATGAAGGCGTGCGAAGGTGATTTCGGCGATAGGGTTTACTAGGTCGGACACGTCTAGGGACGAGGAACCTAGTTTTGGTGTTTGTTTTCAAAGTAACTAACTAAAGAAGTCAGAAACACACTTACAAGTAACAACTTCGATAAATCCGTAACATGGCCTCTGGTAGCACGTGTGGCAGCATCCCAAGTTCGTTGGTGAAAACATTTCAGAATTTGACTCGTCTGAGTACAACAAGTCTCATGGTGGTGTTCATTTTTTAAAACAAGCAATGAATACTATCCGAACTGCAATCAAGGGCAGTGGTTTAGTGATGAATGGATATTGGTGCGGTTGTTGCAACGTTGCTGCAACACCATATAACTCAATGGGCACTTCCTCTGACAATAGTAGCCCTGATGCTTATATACTTTCGTGCTTTCATAATGAAGAGTACATATGCCTTTTAATAATTGATTTGGATAGCTACCTAAAGTAACAAAATATTACAATATCAATTACGATCAATTAAGATCAATCAAGGAAGATAATTATAGCTATGATAATTTACTTGAACTTTTGCTCATTTTAAAATAGTAAGATGTTATACATTGATTATATATGTACTAAGACTTCTTATAATTTTGTTTGGTAGGACTTTGTCACAACCTAACCTTGGATGAATCACATAGGGTTTAGCTAATGGATTACTAAACCTAAATTTAGCTCAGGCTCTCCCAACCTATACCAATTTGCGACTTAGGTTCGAGTTCTTAAGATATAAATGATTTTTCAATTAGGAGTTGCCATTAATTAATGTGTAGTAGGTCCACTAGACACCTAAGTAAAATAATAGAAGAATGATTTTACTCCAACTAGCCATAGATTTTGAGTCCAAGGATTTGATTATAATATACTTCTCTAATACTCTTTTGGAATTGTTCTTTTCATGAACAAAATATTTATCAGGCAGTTTAAATTCATTTTAATACTCTCTAACATGTGATGTGACCATGCAAGTGTACAATCCACTAATTCAACGCCCAATAAAATAATAAATAAATTGCAAGACTTATCTCATAGCAACGAAAGCATACATAAAGTTAGCTCAGAATTTACATTAATAGCTATATATATATATAATTTCTAATTAGCACGTAGTTACTCAATCTTTTAGGATTTTTTCTTATTTAATAAAACCTCATATACGTACAATGCAATGCAGTAATGTACAAAAATATATCTATACTAACATGACATGTAATGTGTAACATAATATGCAAACTATATGTCATGATGTTACTTATGCCGAAGAAAGTTTAATAATTTTGCGAGAGAGGTAAAAGTGATGAGCATGAAAATGGTGAAGACCCGTTTATTTAAGGATTATTTGATAATAAGAAGTCTAGTTCGGGAAATAGATTTATGAGAGATCTATTCTGGGAATTACTTTTCTAAACGACATAAAAAAAAAGTCATGAAAATTAGTGCAATGGATAAGAATGGATGAATCCAATCTAACAATCATGACAACTCCATAAATAAACCAATAACCAACGCTTCCCCATGTATATTTTCATATAATAGAAAATTCGATATGGTAATTTTATTTTCGATATATTTATACATCGACTTAGAGTTATAGCAATTGGCAATCATATCCTAGATCTTATATTCTATTTCGAGGAGTTACTAAATACGGGGAATTGGAGATTAATTGGACTACTAATTTCTCGTCTTTTATTCAGATTATAGTCCGTTTTATTTCCAAATTTCTTGTTCCTCTCAACCAAACAAGGCTTGACATAAGAAGGCAAGATATCTTAGAAGGAAAGAAAATCCAAAGAAAATGTCCATCCTTGGAATGTCTTTTATGAGACATCCCCAGTTTCTCTCTGTTTGGTAGATTTATCCCATCTCTCTCTCTCTCTCCTCTATTGTTTTTGGTCCTGGATCCTTCTTTCCAATCTTTAGGGCCTCAAGTTGGTACCTCCAATAAATGTACTTGCCCTATTTTGGATAATATATTAATGGGCAACGTAATAACATTTCTGAGTTTGACATTTGCTTTCATTTCCATTTTTCAGGGTGTTGATCCAACTTGATATCCTTTTTGAGAAATGCTAAATGAACGACTCCATCACTTTTAATGGAGCGACGGATCAAGAAGACACAATAATTTTTTAATGTCCTTTATATTTGAAAAATAATAATACTAAGTAGAGCTCAGCTTGTGCTAGCATGAAAATCAATGGTTCTCCTTGCATCGTTATTACATGAAAATGATGGCACTGTTACGACACAAACAATGCTGTGGGCAACCGAAAAAAAAAAAAAAAAATGACGGACGCAAACATGGCAAGATCTTCAAGATTTAGCAAAAGCACGCCAATGTTCTCCTCCCTTATTCCATAATTGCCTTGGCTCGTTTCTTTAAAGCTGCTGAACCTCTCCTCCTCGCACCACGGCTAAAATTCCTAGCATTGGAGACCTCTCTCTTTTGTACTGGTTTAACGTTTCTTGTTGCACATCACTTGCCTTTCTTCATCTCCCTCTCTTTTCATTCCCGACATACAGTCGTCTCCTTGTTCATAAAAGCATTCCGTCCTCAAATCGTATAACTGTTCCTGACCCCATCATGGATAGACATGGAAATCGATGGAGAGAATGTGATAGGTATCATAGGAGGGAAGAGAGAAACCAGAATAGAGATCGGTGTCATGGAAGAGAGAAACCAGAATAGAGATCAGTGTCGTCACCACCATGACTTTGAACTAGACCACCGATGTCCATGGGGTGGTCATGGAGAGGAGCGAAGCACTTTCTAAGAATCTCATCGTAGAGATAGGGGTCGATCACCTACTAATACTAACACTCATCATTTTGGATATGATGCATCACTCTATCCAACTCCCGAGCCTATAGTCGGTACGTATAATTTCATCTTGTTCACATTGCTCTCACAGTGCTTTTCTCTGAGATGGCTACTCACGAGATAACTAGACTATTTAGGGAAGTCATTAAGGAATTTTAAGACAATAGACTTGAAAATTTGACCAAGAATCAGCTTCTCGACTGTGCTAATCTTTAGAGGTCATTACAGCATAGTATAAAATAGATTTGGGATCAGAGATAGGTCGGTTCGACTAAGATGTGTGGACGATTGTGGGTGCCTCCACTAAATTGGAAAATTCTTGTCAACCGGCAATAATTTGATTTTACTATCGTTTTGGTACCCTGTGTCCGTATTTGGATATTCGAGATTTTCGCGACAACTAAAGGTGGCCAATGTGTCGAATGGGTTCAGTGTGGCTCGAAAAAAATCGACCACAAGTCATTTACCGTAAAAAGTTTTGAAAACTATCTAATAGCCTAGGTCACGTTAAAAACACGTCGGAGTGAAATTAACCACCAATTTGAATCCGATTTTAGAAATTGAATATTTTGTCATGTCACAATAAATTCTAAGAGTGTCGACTCAGTCTCAGAAGATTTTTCTGACAATTGAGACTTTTTGGGAAAAAGTCGGTTTAGGGCCTTTTTTGTTCAATCAAGGCCGAGGGTTATTTTTTGTTGCAAATTTGGTAAGCAAGATGGATTTATGGGCGAGGAAAAATATCAGTTGAAGCATTTGGGTACCAATTGAATAAATTGAAGCCATATGAGATTAAATCAAGAGAGATGGAGTGTCCAATTGAAGCCAATTATGCAAAATTCGTAGCTCCCCCACCCCCACCACTTGTGGACCTCTTCAACCTTCTAGATGGAGGCATTGTTGGTGGATTTATAGCCAACGAAGGAACCCTTGGTGGAGAGTGGTTAATGGGGGATATTTTTGTGGAAAATCAAGGCCAAGGCCTACTCAACCTTATCTCTCTTATCCTCTCTCTCTCTCTCTCTCTATCTTGGCTGGCCAAAACTCCCCCTCTCTCCTTCATTTTAGCACAAGAGAAGCTAGTAAGAGGCTAGCAACCGCTGTGAGCCGCATGCACTACCGGAATGCCGTCCGGCACACACCGCCCCGTACGCGTGCTCGCCGCCTCACCACACGACTCCGGCTCTCCCTCACTGTCCCGGCTTTTTGTTCGTGCATTGAGCTTGTTGTCCAGCCACCGTGAGTGGCTGAGGAAGTCCACCGAAGCTCCTTCGGTCGGCGGTTGTCTCACCAAGCCATCTACCGGTCGACGTCGCCATTAAACCGGTTCTATTTTCTTCAGTTTTGCAGCAAGAACAGAGGGGAATTTTGTGGGTCTCGCAGCAGCTTTCTAGTCCGTTTTGGAGGTGTTCCAGGCCTCGATTCCTAGGCCCGCTTTGGAGAAAAGCGTCCCCCGTGACATTCCCGACGTTTCAATCCGAGCGGATTGTAAAATGAGTGAGTTTAGCTAACTAATCCTTGATTAGTAGACTAATGATGCTTAGAGGTTGATTAGTGTTAATTAAGTAGGATTAGGTGGTTAGATTAGAATTGATTAATGATTATTAGTAAATTCAAATGCATGTTAGGTGGTTAGACTTAGTCATTAGGAAGTAGAAATGCTTTATTATTTTTGAATGTCTCTCGGGATTTTTCCCAACCCGTCCGGGGCTCCAATTAGGCATTGCGGGCCTAAATTGGATTTATTGCAATTATTTATTAATTTTTCTTATAATTAGTTATTTATTTATTTTTCGGAAATTAGGCTGGGATAGCCGACGATTGAAATTTATGCTGATTGTCGTGGCGCAGTTCGTTTCTTTATTTGAACTCTATGTTACGTGGAATTGAATTAATTGTGGAATTTTAGGAATTGTTCCTAAATTGTATCAATTTCAATTATTGATTAATGAATAATTGGGTATCACTTGTTAGTGCCAAAAGCGTTGTGGTAGACTACCGATTATAGTGGAAATGTTGGAAATGAAAGTGAATATGTGTGATGTGTGTTTGCTCGATGACTAAGTACGTCATTTAGGGGAATGGCCATGTTGTTTATGGTGGATCAATGGTAGGTTATATATCACCTCGAAGAAGGCACGTGGGCTTGGTGAGTTGGTTCGTCTCCTGGGAGAATGCATGTGGGCTCGGTGATTAAGTATGGAATCTTAAAAGGGACACGTGGGCTCGGTAATTTGATGCATTACCTCGGAGAATGCATATGGTCTCAAAGAGTACATTTGGCATCTTGAAGAGACACGTGGGCTCGGCGACTTGATGCATCGCCTTGGAGAATGCATGTGGGCTTAATGATTCGGTATGGCATGTTGAAGAGACACGTGGGCTTGGTGACTTGATGCATCATCGCCTTGGAGAATGCACGTGGACTTAATGATTCAGTATGGCATGTTGAAGAGACACGTGGGCTTGGTGACTTGATGCATCGCCTTGGAGAATGCACGTGGACTCAAGGAAATTAGTATGGCATCTTGGAAAAGACATGTGGGCTCGGTGACCTAATGCATCACCTTGGAAAATGCACGTGGGCTCAACGAATAAGCATGTCGTTTTAGAGAATGCTTGTAGGCTCGACGACTAGATGTTCCATCGTGGGAAAATGTACGGTATTAGTTAAATGACCGGGAAATGATTCAATTGACATGTAATCGACTAGGTCGATTGATCAATGATTTGATCTGATATTTTGAATTGATTGATTAGTTGATGTGACATATGAGGCATCTATGTATAACCTTGAATTGCAGGTTGGGACTAAGGCCAAGGTAAGTCTTCTTATCTGTGCTGTGCTTAGGCAACCATGTGGTGTATTGGTTTTCTAATCGAGTCTTAGGGGGTAAAACTCGCTGAGACGTAGTCTCATTGATTACTGTATAACCATTTCTGGCCCCTAAATGGCAGCACTTGTACCTCCCCCTCCTCCAGAGCATTTTGGTATACCGCAGGAGATCACCGAGGTAGCATATCATTTCCCGATACACCCTACCCTGAAGGGCTAGAGTATGTGTTGATAGAGTCCAAGTTTGGGTTGATGTCAGTAGATATGATCTGGTGCCTTACAAGTATCGATCATGATATCATCACTAACATGATGGACGAAGAGAGGGTCCCGTCCCGGAAGGTGATGTACCTCTGTACGTTCTGGAAGCAGCATTCGAGCTAGGGACATCAGACCCTAAGGATGGGTCGGTAGTGGATGCAAAGGATCTCGCCCTTCGGAGTGAGCTGGCTTCTCCGGTGTACACAATCAAGGATGCTAACTGGAGTGAAGAAGAAGGGGAGATTGTGGAGCAAGAGGAGAAGGGACTAGAGGAAGATGAGGAGATGGAAGAGCCTGAAGAAAAGTCGTAGGAGGAGCGAGATGATAATCCAGAGTATGGTCCTGATGAAAATTAAGACTCCACTCTTATCTGATGACTCACTTATGCCGAACCTGTTTGAGTAGAGACCAACTTTCTAAGTCGGGCATGTATATGTATAAATATGATTGAGTTGTTATATATGTGTATAAGCGTGTTTGTTTTTCAAGTTCAAGTTTTTAATCTTGCTTGTTTATCCCATTGCTTTATTATCTGGGGATTATTATATGCTTCCATATGCGTATTAAAATGAGTGGGTCGGCGATGAGTCCTGGGACATCACTAGAAATCGACCAAAGGTGAAGGATGGGCACGTGGCCAAAGATCAGGGCGTGACATGAGAGGCACACGAGCACATGGATCTCACACACATAAGACTTGGGTGGCGCATGAAGGCACGCGAAGGCGATTTCGGCGATAGGGTTTACTAGGTCGGACACGTCTAGGGACGAGGAACCTAGTTTTGGTGTTTGTTTTCAAAGTAACCAACTAAAGAAGTCGGAAACACACTTGCAAGCGACAGCTTTGGTAAATTCGTAACATGGCCTGTGGTAGCGCGTGTGGCAGCATCCCAAGTTCGTTGGTGAAAACATCTCAGAATTTGACTCGTCTAAGTACAGAAGTCTCATGGTGGTGTTCATTTTTTGAAACAAGCAATGAATATTATCTGAACGGCAATCAAGGGCGGCAGTTTAGTGATGAATGGATACTGGTGCGGTTGTCACAACGTTGCTGCAACACCATATAACTCAATGGGCACTTCCTTTGACAATAGCCCCGATACCTATATACTTTCGTGCTTTCATAATGAAGAGTACATATGCCTATTAATAATTGATTTTGGATAGCTACTTAAAGTAACGAAATATTACAATATCAATTACGATCAATTAAGATCAATCAAGGAAGATAATTATAGCCATAATAATTTACTTGAACTTTTGCTCATTTTAAAATAGTAAGATTTTATACATCGATTATATATGTACGAAGACTTCTTATAATTTTGTTTGGTAGGACTTTGTCACAACCTAACCTTGGATGAATCACATAAGATTTAGCTAATGAATTACTAAACCTAAATTTAGCTCGGGCTCTCCTAAGCCTATACCAATTCGTGACCTAAGTTCAAGTCCTTAACATATAAATGAATTTTCAATTAGGAGTTGTCACTAATCGGTTTGTAGTAGGTCCACTAAACACCTAAGTAAAATAATAGAAGAATGATTTTACTCCAACTAGCCATAGCTTTTGAGTCCAAGGACTTGATTACACTATACTTCTCTAATACTCTTTTGGAAATTTTTTTTTCATGAAAAAAAATATTTATGAGGCAGTTTAAATTCATTTTATTACTCTCTAATATGTGATGTGACCATGCGGGTGTACAATCCACTAATTTAACACCTAATAAAATAATAAATAAATTGCAATACTTATCTCATAGCAACGGAAACATATATAATGTTAGCTTAGAATTCATTAATAGTCATAAATATATAGTATATATATATATATGATTTATAATTAGCACGTAGTTACTCAATCTTTTAGGATTTTTTTTTTATTTAATGAAACCTCATATACGTGCAATGCAATGCAATAATGTACAAAAGTATATCTATACTAACATGACATGTAATGTGTAACCTAATATGCAAACTATATGTCATGATGTTACTTATGCCGAAGAAAGTTTAATAATTTTGCGAGAGAGGTAAAAGTGATGAGCATGAAAATGGTGAAGACTAGTTTATTTAAGGATTATTTCATAATAAGAAGTCTAGTTCGGGAAATAGATTTAGGAGATATCTAGTTTGGGAATTACCTTTCTAAACAACATAAAAAAAGAAAAAGAAAAAAAAGTCATGAAAATTAGTGAAATGGATAAGAATGGATGAATCCAATCTAACAATCATGATAACTCCATAAATAAACCTATAACCAACGCTTCCCCGTGCATGTTTTCATGTAATAGAAAATTCAATATGGTAATTTTATTTTCGATATGTTTATACATCGACTTAGAATTACAGCAGCTATCAATCATATCCCATATCTTACATTCTATTTCGAGGAGTTACCAAATACGGCAAATTGGAGATTAATTAGACTACTAATTTCTTGTCTTTTATTCAGATTATTATCTGTTTTATTTCCAAATTTCCTGTTGCTCTCAACCAAACAAGGCATGACATAAGAAGTCAAGATATCTTAGAAGGAAAGAAAATCCAAAGAAAATGTCCATCCTTGGATTGTCTTCTATGAGACATCCCCAGTTTCTCTCTGTTCGCTAGATTTATCCCATCTCTCTCTCTCCTCAATTGTTTTTGGTCCCGGATCATTCTTTCCAATCTTTAGGGCCTCAAGCTGGTACCTCCAATTAATGTACTTGCCCTGTTTTGGATAATGTATTAATGGGCAACGTAATAACAACATTTCTGAGTTTGACATTTGCTTTCATTTCCATTTTTCAGGGTGTTGATCCAACATGATATCCTTTTTGGGAAATGCTAAACCAACTACTCCATCACTTTTAATGGAGCGACGGAGCAAGGAGACCCACTAATTTTTTAATGTCCTTTATATTTGAAAAAATAATAATAATAAGTAGAGCTCAGCTTGTGCTAGCATGAAAATCAATGCTTCTCCTTGTACCGTTATTGCATGAAAATGATGGCGTTGTTACAACACAAACTGTGCCGTGGGCAACCAATAAAAAAAAAAAAAAATGACGGACGCGAACACGGCAAGATCTTCAAGATTTAACAAAAGCACGCCAACGTACTCATCCATTATTCCATAATTGTCTTGGCCCATTTCTTTAAAGCCGCTTAACCTCTCTTGCTCGCACTGCGGCTAAAATTCCTAGCATTGGAGACCTCTCTCTTTTGTACTTGTTTAACCCTTCTTGTTGCACATCACTTGCCTTTCTTCATCTCCCTCTCTTTTCATTCCCGACATACAATCGTGTCTCTCTGGTTGTAAAAGCATTCCGTCCTCAAATCGTATAACCGTTCTTGACCCCATCATGGATAGACATGGAAGCCGATGGAGAGAACGTGATAGGTATCATTGGAGGGAAGAGAGAAACCAGAATAGAGATCGGCATCGTCACCACCATGACTATGAACCAGACCACCGACATCCAAGGGATGGTCATGTAGAGGAGCGAAGCACTTTCCGAGATTCTGGGGTGTTTCTAACGAAGTGACTGAAGGTAATATGTAATATCAATTGATGTATTTATATTTTCTTCACAGATTTCGAGACTGTCGCTGTACCGCCAGAGTTTCACCAGGCGTCGGAGTTTAACCTGGCTTCCCCAAGAAATGGGGATAAGATTTACCCCATTAGACACCCTGACAAAGGTGGCTCGTTGGCTGCGCGGCACGTCAGGCTTCTTGTCAACAACTTTCCCATCACGTTCAATTCTGAAACCACTATGAGGCACTACAATATTGACATCAAGCCCGAGATGCCGGTGAGGCACAGCTATCCCGCGAGGCTATCAAAAGCCCAAAAGCCACTTTATCTCAAATCAAGAAGTTATTCTCTGACAATCGTATGCAGTTTCCTTTATCCATGACTGCTTATGACGGTGAGAATAACATCTTTAGTGCAATCCCGCTGCCTTGCGGGACGTACGACGTGAAAATATTATCCGGGGAAGACGACGAGTACTCCTCATTCCGATGCACCGTCACCCTCGTGAAGGAGTTCAATCTCTATAAGTTAAAGGACTACTTGGCTGGGAACTTGCTGTCCATCCCGCGTGACATATTGCAAGGCATGGATGTGGTGATGAAGGAGAACCTCGTCAGGCACATGCTCTCGATCGACCGGCACTTCTGTCCTCTTGAGTATCATGAGGAAGATGACCTCAGATGATCTTCTTCATCTTGCCCTCGGAGCTCTCGCAGCTGAAAGATATCGAGCGTGTGGTGTCATTGGTTAACCCAACCACCGTATACTTCTGTTTGGTCCTGCGGTGGGTCACAGTGACCTTCACCCCCTCCAACACCTGCTCCACTTCCCTCCTATACCGTGCAAACTGGTTGAGGCTGAACCCACGTATGTTCTCCTTGAGGAAATCAATAACTGGCATCCTCTTTCGGAAGGCCATGACCGAGTAATCGAGAGACAACGCGAGGCCCTGGGAGGTCAACTTCAAGCTGTGTTGGAATCCCCTGAACGCCGCGACGCCACATCTGAGGTCATCTTCCTCATGATACTTGAGAGGATAGAAGTGCCGGCCGATTGAGACCATGTGCCTGACGGGGTTCTCCTTCATCACCGCATCCATGCCTTGCAATATGTCATGCGGGATGGACAGCAAGTTCCCAGCCAAGTAGTCCTTTAACTTATAGAGATTGAACTCCTTCACGAGGGTGATGGTGCATCGGAATGAGGAGTCCTCGCCGTCTTCCCCGGATAATATTTTCACGTCGTACGTCCCGCAAGGCAGTGGGATTGCACTAAAGATGTTATTCTCACCATCATACGCAGTCATGGATAAAGGAAACTGCATACGATTGTCAGAGAATAACTTCTCCTTGATTTGAGATAAAGTGGCTTTTGATAGCCTCGCGGAAACTCGTCTTTTCCCAGAGAGGGACATCGTTGGGGGTCCCAAAGGGAACGTGCCACCAGGGACACTCGTGGACACAACAGTCGTGCATCCTTTTGAATTTGACTTCTATCTGTGAAGCCACTACGGCAGCCTCGGGACAAGCAAGCCAACCTATTACCATGTCCTCTGGGACGAGCACAACTTTAGCTCTGACGACTTGGAGAAATTGATTTACAGTTTATGCTTTACCTTCGCTCGATGCACCAAACCAGTGTCCCTAGTCACGCCTGTGTACTATGCTGATCTCGTCGCCTACAGAGGAAGGTTGTATCACGAAGCGGTGATGGAGCATTCTCCAAGTTCGATGGCGTATTCATCCTCCTCAATGGCATCATCGTCGTTCCCATCTATTGGTTCGAATGAAGACCGATTTTGCAAGCTGCACGCTGATGTAGAGAACATGATGTTCTTCATTTGAAGGCCACGGGCTCCGTTGTCTAGAAGAAGACCCGAGGACTTTCCATTCTCTCCATCTAAAAAAAGAGTGTAGGAGACTTCTTGGATATTGCCATTGCCTCTACGCCAGAAAAGAAGTTCAACGAGGGGGAAAGCTTAGTGGAGCAACGTCATTACGACCAAGCCTATAATGGCTCCGTCAGGCTGACGGTGCTCGATTGCTCCGTCCGGCCTTCACCCGTTGACAGAAGGCCAATCCTCGATGAACTTCTTTGCTGGAGGAGAAGCAGTGGCAACGTCCAGAAAGTCTCCTATACATTCTTTTGGATGGAGAAGATAGAATGACCTTAGGACTTCCAGACACGAGCCTATGACCTTCAAGTGAAGACAGAATGTCCTCAAGAATTCTAGCCATTTATTAAGGATTCCTAGCGCTTTATTGGGAAGTTATTTTTTTAATCCTGTCAGGATAGCTCATCACGTGCATTGGAGGAGTAGTGGATCTAGTCATTATCTTTTTGACCTGTTTTGGTAACAAATCTGGGTTCCTAGGTGATTTCGTCTCCAACTTACTTTGTGGTGATTAACTATTACAACGCGAGACATTTTTGTAAGGTCGAAATAATATCTTTTGCAAGTGATATCTATTTGTGAAAAATTAAATGGGCAATTTTATCAATGTTTTACTGCTAATGTGGGGTTGCCTTTTCAATTCTCGATAATTTTCTAGCCTCTTCATTTAATTGCCTATTATGTTGGTTCTCGTAATCTAGAGATTATGGTGTTACCTATTCGGTTTACTATTTCTAAGTTAGTCTCCTCCTAATGAATCAAACTTGAAAGGTGACCTTTATCCATAGAACATATATGCATTTTAAGAAAATGCTCTGAATGCGGGGTCATTCGTTACATTTACTGTCGATGCCCTTATGTACTCTAGCATTGTTTGACCTGTTCGTTTAGTTCCCAATTATGTTAAATTTCGCAATCCTAGGCTGTTTTCAATCGAGTCCCTGGACTATTTTGTAAACATGACATAGTTAATGGGATTTTTTTTTTTTTTTTTTTGCGCGAAAGTTCCAAACGTGGAAGTTGTTAATAATAGGCTGAACTAACACTTTGTAATATTAGGCGGGATTCTGAATTTTCTAGATATTTTTTCTGAATTGACGAGTCAAAACCAGGTTTGAATAAGGATTGACGGGACTTTTCATTCAATTTCAGGTCTTTTGGTTTAGAACCAGGTTAAGTGGTCTTAATCAACTTAAAAAGGGACATATTCAACTTTCGATTGATGCTTGAAGCATTTTAATTAAACTTCGTTTGGTAGGTTCAATGAGTCAAAACAAAATAGTCAGATTTTAAGATAGAATTGAACAAGGGACCTGAATGCATGCTTGATTTGATGCTTATGCATGTCTTTATTAGATGAATGAATAGGTGTGATGCATGCTTGATGGGTAGCTAATTGGGGTTTTGATTAGAACAAAATGGGGGTTAAATCATATTGACCATCCTTATGTAAATGCAAACGGTGGTCAATTGTCATCAACCATTAATTAATGAATCTTAGTCAATAGGAGGTTGGGATGGTTGAAATGTATGAGAAACAAAGGCCGGCCCCAAGGCCCTTTCATTGATTGACTTGAATGAACATCATTGATTGTTTGATTTGAGTGATTGCATATGATGTGAATGAATGGAACAATTCGAAACTGACACCACTAATGGTGGCCATGCGAGGTGGTCCATGAAGGAGGTGACTGAAGCTCTTGATGGTGATAAAGACCAATGTCCAATTTGGTCTTATTTTCTGATACTCAATCCTGTCTCGAGTTTTCGATTTGGGCTTGTAAAGAATACCAACAAGTTGCATGTTTTCTTTTATCGCACTTAGAATAGCTTGCCTTTTTTTTTTTTTTTTAATTACAGTAGTGTTTACTTACAGCACTACATTTGTATACATTGTTTTATACATTTTTATACATTGTTTGTCAAATTGTTTTTGAGAATAAAACAGAATTAGATTAACTCACTACAAAAACATGTGCATGATCACTTAGCAGATTATAACCTTTAGAATCATAAAATGATAACAAGAAATGCATTACCACTACATCCTAACAAGTTAGATGCCCTAAGCATAAGCAAGTTCTCAAATCTAAATTCTCTTATTATATAGAATCAAGATTATTCTCCCATATCTCGATAGGGTTTTAGCCTACCATCCAATAATGACTAGTGGTGACTCCTAAAATTGATTCGGTTGTAAAGAACTTAAAAACGGTCCCGCTTCATGCAAGGTATGGACTTTGGAGAGTCCACATTTGTGATTGATGGCCCATTTGTGATGTTGTTAAATGATAGTTCATTTAAGACTTTCATTTCTATGTACGATTCAGACCGGCACATTAAACAAATAACTCTAAACCCGCTCACCAAGAGTGGCCCCTCGTCAGGTAGGTTGCTACAAAGATGCTAAGAATATTTAAGATATGCTTGTATTTATTCTTTGCTCAACTATTTTATTCAAAAGTTCCTACACAAGAACGACAAATGATAATACCATTTTAAAAAGGATTCTAAGGAACTCTATGTTTTTATATTCCATGACACTATTAGCACAAAAAACCTTGAGGTGTCTTGAGAAAATTGTATTTTGATTATGGCAACAAAATTACGATAGATATGAGTAAAATCATGTTAACTCTTCATATGATAAAGCCATGTATAACAATCACAAACTAACGAGATCCTCTCCCATGGTTGGAGTAGGAGACGTTCCCCAAATATCAAAATGAATTAAATCTAAGGGAGCATAAGAGATAGACTCACTAATATCGATCAGTAAGGCATGATGTTTTCCAACTTACAAGGCAAGCAATCAGATTTTTATTTCAACTTAACCTTAATCACCACATTATATCAAAGGACCTAATCTATATAAAGAAGGATGACCTAATCAAGAATGCTAGGTTTCAAATAATGCTAAGGTAGCATGACCAATTTAAAAATTAGGAAGCTTTAAGGAAACAACATCCCAATTTACGGCCAATCCCAATTATCTGTCTTATCCATGGATCTTGTACATGACAACCAATTAAAGCGAAATGAATATAAAAACCAAGTTCACATAATTGTCCCACACATATTAAGCTTAATGAGAGCTTAGGATCCTAGAAAGTATCAATTAAGGACAATTTGGACTTTGAAATGTTCATGTATGACTAACTATCATCAAAGAGCTATCCACTATATGAATAATAGATGCTTGTGAAGTGCATAATTTTGACTTAAATAAATTGGAATTAGAGGTCATGTGATTGCGGCAAATAGAATTAAAATATCACGAATTGGGAGGACCTAGAGTGAGTAATAGAACAGAAGTGCTAGGGACAAAAGGAGCTAGAAGTGCAGACTAATAAAGAAAGGAATGAACTGTGAACCAAAGTTCCTTTAGTGATAGAGTAACAAACAAGCTATTGGAGGAATATTTAATGGTAGCAGTGGTGGTGGATGGGTGTGCATGCGGACCTCTATTGGTTTTTTGTTTCCATAGGTTGCTTAGGTTGTAATTGATGGCTACTAGATGCACAGTGACCATGCCGATGATAGTGCATACGGTGGGACTTGTGCCATGAAGAGGAAGTAGAAGTGGCAAGCACTGCATTTATAGGAGTGGAGACTAAAAAAGTATTGAGTTGTACTTTCAAAGTAGCAAGTCGAATCTCCTCAATCAATAATTTTGAGATGACTTCATCAAGATGAGCTAAAGAATCCCAATGTAGAACTGAAGCTCACACAAGTTCAAACTCATCATTTAGTGCCATGAGAAATTGCATAATACACATGCGATTGAACTAATTAGCAAACTTGTGAGCATCAAAAGTCGATTCTACTTAGGCTCGGATAGAGCTAGCTCATCCCACATAGCGTACATGAAGAATAAAAATTCGTTTACAAGATTGCCTATCTCCTAATGCATGCAATGCAAATTCTCTAATCATTAATATTGATGAGCAATATTTGATGTGGAATATCAACTGGCAAGAAGATTCCAAGCTTGCTTTGCTGTATCTAGGCGATTAAATTGAACTATGACAGATGGAATCAATGTGTTTTCAAAACCACATGAGTATCTGATAATTCTTACTATCCCAATTCTCTACACATCAACAAATATAATATCAGCCTCAACAATATCCTATATAGGCTCACGAATTTCGCTAGTGACGAAATGCCAAAACTTGCATTCTTTAAGAAAATGTAATATTTCTTGAGCCCATAAAATATGTTTTGATCCATTCAAGAGGATCGAGATGGGTAGGCAACCTCCAATTTATCCACTGCACTTAACTAGTAAAAATAAGTAGAATGGATAAAGAAATGTGAAGAAACCAGCACTACTTGGAGCCAGATATGGACAAAATATGGCCAAAAAGGACTCGGCTCGTCGTCGATATACCTCAAAAATCGATCTGTCAACTTCTAGTCAACAATCAACAATGGCATGATAAGGCGACGTCAGTTTCTTCGTGGACACAGCACCCATGCGTGGCATATGTGAGATAAGGTCAGTAGTGATGTCGGCAAAGTGGTGGGACATTGGTCACGTGAGAGGCACACGAGCACATGGATCTCACGCACACAAGAATTGGGCGGCGCATGAAGGCACGCGAAGGCGATTTCGGCGACAAGGTTTACTAGGTTGGACACGTCTAGGGACGAGGAACCTGGTTTTGGTGTTTGTTTTCAAAGTAACCAACTAAAGAAGTCGGAAACACACTTACAAGCGACAGCGTTGGTAAATCCGTAACATGGCTTGTGGTAGGGCATGTAGAAGCAACCCAAGTCCGTTGGTGAAAACATTTCAAAATTTGACTCGTCTGAGTACAGCAAGTCTCATGGTGGTGTTCATTTTTTGAAACAAGCAATGAATATTATCTGAACGGCAATCAAGGACAGCAATTTAGTGATGAATGGATACCGGTGCGGTTGTCGCAACGTTGCTGCAACACCATATAACTCAATGGGCACTTCCTCTTACAATAGTAGCCCTGATACTTTTATACTTTTGTGCTTTCATAATGAAGAGTACATATGCCTTTTAATAATTGATTTTGGATAGCTACCTAAAGTAACAAAATATTACAATATCAATTACGATCAATTAAGATCAATCAAGGAAGACAATTATAGCTATAATAATTTACTTGAACTTTTGCTCATTTTAAAATAGTAAGATCCTATACATCAATTATATATGTACGAAGAATTCTTATAATTTTGTTTGGTAGGACTTTGTCGTGACCTAACCTTGGGTGAATCACATAGGGTTTAACTAATGGATTACTAAACCTAAATTTAGCTCGGGCTCTCCTAAGCCTTTACTAATTCGCGACTTAGGTTCGAGTTCTTAACACATAAATGATTTTTCAATTAGGAGTTGCCACTAATCAGTTTGTAGTAGGTCCAATAGACACCTAAGTAAAATAATAGAAAAATGATTTTACTCCAACTAGCCATAGATTTTGAGTCCAAGGACTTGATTACACTATACTTCTCTAATACTCTTTTGGAATTGTTCTTTTCATGAAAAAATATTTATCAAGTAGTTTAAATTCATTTTATTACTCTCTAACATGTGATGTGACCATTCGGGTGTACAATCTACTAATTTAACACCCAATAAAATAATAAATAAACTGCAAGACTTATCTCATAGCAACGAAGGCATATATAATGTTAGCTCAGAATTTACATCAATAGCCCTATATATATATATATATATATATATATATATATATATATATGTATGTATGTATATATGTATATATGATTTCTAATTAGCACGCAGTTACTTAATCTTTTAGGATTTTCTCTTATTTAATGAAACCTAATTTATGTGCAATGCAATGCAATAATGTACAAAAATATATCTATACTAACATGACATGTAATGTGTAACCTAATATGCAAACTATATGTTGTTGACACCTAAATTTTGGTAACTCAGTCATTGATTTTTTTTTTTTTTCGGAAAAATGAATTCCATTTTGTAATGCAATTTATGTGATGCATGATAATGCTAATGCAATTGATAAAGAAACTTACCTAGAATTACTTACCTTCGAGGAGAGTAGAGTAACTCAAAATCAATGACTAAGTTGCCAAAATTTAGGTGTCAACAGCTGCCCCTCTTTGAAGGTGAGTTCGAAGAGGTTGCCTTAAAAAACAAGTTGAGACCTAAATTTTGGTCATGCACATGCACCGAGGGACTTTTTGTTTTGTTTTATTTCTATGTTTTCTTTTTTTAATTTTTTTTTCGGAAAAATGAATCCCATTTTGAAATGCAATTTATGTGATGCATGATAATGTTAATGCAAATGATAAAGGAACTTATATGGAATTACTTACCTTTGAGAAGGGTAAAGTAACTCAAGATAGATTAGTGTTACATGTCTAGGACCCGTACCATTCTACGGTCGCTTAAAATAGTAACATGGTTTCGCAAAGAAACTGCTTTCCTAGGACCCGCACCATTCTACGATCGCCTAGTATAACAATGTTTGGTTGTGTCTAGGACCCGTACCATTCTACGGTCGCCTAAACGAAGATTGATTTTCCAGGACCTGTACCATTCTACGGTCGCCTAAATGGAGATTGATTTTCCAGGACCCGTACCATTCTACGGTCACCTGAATAGGGAAATAGGTGTTGTCTATGACTCGTACATTTTACGGTCACCTAAACGGGATATTTACTTTCCAGGACCTGAACCATTCTATGGTCGCCTAAACTAGGATTTGCCTTCCAAGACCCGTACCATTCTACGATCACCTAAATAGGGAAATAAATGTTGTATATGACCCGTACCATTCTATGGTCGCCTGAATAGGGAGATAAAGGTTGTCTAGGACCCATACCATTCTATGGTCGCCTAGCATCGCGGCATAGATCATCTGACTAGGATCTGAACCTTTAATCAAATTGAATCTGGAGAAAAATCTTTAAGGGATAGTTCAACTGAGTCGAGTGTCAATGCCCTTGAGAATGAACACTTGTGCAATGACAAGTATTTAAGGTATGGATAGAAGTATACTTACCTAGTGACATATTTGATCCTTAAGGGCATGTCTCCCAAATTAATGAGGTGACTCTAGGCTACGGAAGCACGCCATATTACATTAGGGGACATCGGGCTATGGAAGCACGCCGGGTCAATAAAGGGATTCTAGTCTACAAAAGCATACCAGATCAATATAAAGGACACCGGGCTACGGAAGCATCCCAAGTCGATGAATGGGACTCTGGGCTACGAAAGCACACCAGGTCAACATAAAGGACACCGGGCTACGGAAGCACGCCAAGTCGATGAATGGAACTCTGGACTGCGAAAGCACGCCAGGTCAACATAGAGGACATCGGGCTATGGAAGCACGCCGAGTTGATGAATGGAACTCTGGGCTACGAAAGCACGCCAGGTCAACATAAAGGACATCGGGCTACGGAAGCACGCCGGGTTGATGAATGGGACTCTAGGCTACGAAAGTATGCCAGGTCAACATAGAGGACACCGGGCTATGGAAGCACACTGGGTCGATGAATGAGACTCTAGGCTACAAAAGCACGCCAGGTTAATATAAAGAACATCGGGCTACAAAAGCATGTCGGGTCAATGAAAAGGACAGCTTAATCGAGTCAAGTGTCTATGCACTTGAGAGAGAATACCTACACAATGACAAGTATGGGTAGGGATATACTTATCTGATGATATCTCTGATTCTTGGATATATCTTTTGGAATTTAGATATCCCGTGGAGGTCTCTCACCTCCTGGTAAGAACATTAAGGATGCACCTCAAATGTCCGTGATGGTTTCTCATCTTCTAATATCATAAGGCATTCTGAAAGAAATCTGAATGTCAGAAGTTCTTGGGTCTTTGAGAAAACCTTACCTGTCAAACATGATTAGAACAAAAGTGCATTCACCAAAGAAATAAGCATTTAAGGCTATTCTGAAACGCATACTTCAAAATTCACTAAAGTTTTTATCAATTCAATCGGGGTTCATGCATTATGACCTTTGCATCACCCAAATTTCCACTAGAGAGAATTATCGTTCAAGAAAGTTTTCACTCATGACATGGATTTCCTAAAAATATTAAATGAGAGACTTTCTGTTAGAAAAGACTTTTACTCACTCTTATTTAGAAGGCTATTTTAGGAGAATCATTCCATTTTATCATATTGACAAGGGTCCGAGTATTCTTGCAAGAGGTATGATCTTACCAATCTGAGCGGTCTTTAACAGGGACTGTAATATGGGCTTGGTCAACGGCTTAACAAAGGGACTCTTTGAGTCAAGGCTATTGAAAGAACAATCTTGTAATTGTCTCAAGGTTTACAAGTCAAGAACATTGCAAAATGAAAAAGAGATCATCCTGCTCGCACTTCTTCGAGCGATGCTTATAAACATATGAACTCTCGTGTTAATTCAAGTGCCCTAATCTGAATAGACTTTATAAGGGACGTAACATAAGCTGGGTTCATGGGTTGAGAAACGAAAGGATCATTAGGCTCAAAAATGTGTAGAGGGTGAGAGTTGATGATTATCTTGGCATTGTCGCCGGTCTTTTCTTTCACCAGGGATTATCATTGTAAATGCACCATTGATTTTAACTCTTTGAGTACTACTTCATTAGGATGCAGCCTTTAGTAACTGATAGTCACTTGTCTTGACTCTTTCTTTTTCATTGACATTACTTCTACTAAGCATATCGCTTTTTCCATGCCCCTAGTTTTCATGCATTTTTTTTCTCACTTCTTTTTCATAGGCATTGGCCTTACTTTTACCAGGTACACTATATTTTCATGCCCCTTAATTCTATTTTGATTTCAATTATTGCACATAATGCATGTGTCAAGCAATTACTCTTTGAATGACACTCGAACTTTAAAGGGTCTTCATCTGCCTTTTGCCTTGCCCTAGTGTAGGGGATGATCACCAATTGGGTTTGAAGAAATGAAATTGCAGGCTCAAGTGAGCTAAGCAATGGGTATAAGTATCTAGGATAAAGAAAGAAAACGCTCTTTGTCATCCTAAGGCACGTAATTTACCACATGAATTCAATGTAATAGCACGACTTGAAGATTGACGCAAGTGAGAGCAAGAAAATTTCTTTCCATTTTCCTCATCTCATGATGCCATTTTACCTCCCAGTTACCCCGATGTGGGGTGGTTCTTGATAGGGGTAATTTGAAAAGAATCTCCATAAGTAATAGGGTTCAAAGGGGTTAAGTAATGGCTCACCTGTAGTGTTTGGGATAAAGAAATAAACTGCCCCTCATTATTTCAATTGTCGTACCTTTTGCGAGAGAACTCTTTACCTTGTGGATACAAACTTTCCTACACTCACCTCACAAGTGTATGAGTATGGGACTGTGTATAAGATAATGTTTGCCTTTCATCATCCCGACTCGTCTCATTTAGTATACTCAATCCATTCCACATCATTCATTAGATTAGTCCATCCTGATTTTTATTTATTTTTAGTGGAATTGGTGGACAAAACATGTAAAAGTCATCATGCAAAATTCCTTTTGTGAAAGAGCCCAACAGCTTTAAGCATGAAAAATTGTCAAATTCAATTTATCACACTAAAAAGAAGTATGCATTTAAAGATTTCTCCACAATGGGATTGCCTCAGCAGTTGATGTCTTTGGATTGACCCTATCATTCAAGACTGAAAAATCCACTTTTGCCCCTACACAAGAGAACGTGCATGAATATGATACTATCATCATCAAAATAAAAGCAAATGGGATATCCATTTTTGGCTTGGGCTGAGATTTTATCTCAGTTAGGTCACTACCAAAATCTGTCATGTCCCCCAATTTGTCACATTAACTCTTTAGAAATGTGTTCTTGACAGTTGGGCCAATTGCAAACCGGTGTGCTTCTTCCATATGCTTTCTCATCAGATCGAGAAAATAATGTTCTGGAATATGAAGTAAATGAATCACAAAATTAAATAGAGCTAACCTATGTATCCTTTTGGAAATAACTTCAAAATTGACGATTTTTTTATTCTCTTTTTTTTTTTGGATTTTTTTTTTTTTTTATGATGAGGAAGCATGAAGAAGCCTAGTCCTCAGGATTTCTCCGTGAATGATTTTTTTTTTTCATGATTGGATATTGTCATTGGACTGGTTTGGTATACCCCATCATGTCTTCAAAACAAAACTTGTAATTTTATTGATATTCATCAATCAAATTACATTTATTAAATGGAAAATGCAATACTCAATCCCTTAAAGCAAAAATTTGAAAACATTTTCTGAAAAGCAATAAAAATTCTCACGCGGGGGAATGTACGAAAGCAATAAATGAGTCACTCTCGTGGGCTAGGGCCCATTTCTTTCTTCTTATGGTCCTTTGTCAACGGCGTTCATGAGGAGGTCATTGAACAGACTGGCCATTCCTTTCAGTGCATCATCGGGGTTCTCTATCTTTGGAGA
This sequence comes from Eucalyptus erythrocorys, assembly GCA_014182555.1. Classification (NCBI taxonomy): domain Eukaryota; kingdom Viridiplantae; phylum Streptophyta; class Magnoliopsida; order Myrtales; family Myrtaceae; genus Eucalyptus; species Eucalyptus erythrocorys. The sequence continues at coordinate 29,058,336 of CM024600.1, read as the reverse complement.
TATCATATCATCCATGCCACCCTATTCATCTGGAACGATATCCTGAGGGTCCATGTAGAAGTTAGGAGGAGTCGAATACTTCACATAGTAGTCGAATTTGTCACTTGGCTACCCCAGGGTGTCTATCATCTCCACTCCAGCTTGCATCATTCTTGGAGGGCCACAGAATATCTCATGAATGTTGGGAGGTGACAAGTTTTGCCTTCCTTGCCTTTACCCAGGTGGTGGGTTTTGTCTTTCCTGTCTCTGTTCTCCAAAATTTTCTTCTCCTCTTCCATGGTGCCCTCATCCAACAAAACGAGACCTCCGAGGGGCTTCAATGGGGTTTTGAATGTCTTGACCCCTTCTTCCAAGACCATATGGCATCATCTTGAAACCTCAAAAATAGAAATGAACGGTACGACGGTTTTCCTGGAAGGGGATAAAACATTGTCATGGACCGATGAAATTGCAATAAGGTATGTTGATTGCAAAGTGAGAGTTTAGATAGCTTACCTTCACCAAAAAGGGATGGCAATCACCTAGACACACACATGAAATGTGAGGCTCGATTTCTACCTAGAGGGCTTAACAAAGTGAAGTTAAGAGGATGATCTGACCATCGTAATCTTGCATAACGTGTCAAGTCCCCCTTACTCTAGCTCAATCAAATGGAATGCCCAATAATTACGCAATCTTGCGGATATGAACAAACACATTCGACACCATGAAAAACTTTCGGGAAAGAGAAGGTCAACCTCTACATAGCAGTCTTTGCTTTGGAGGAAGTATTCTTCTCAACACCATCCTAAAAATTCTATCGCAACCTAGGTCCGGCGGCAAGTTGTAGGTGCAATAGTGTAGTGCTAAAAGTAGTAAAACATGCACAACAATTTAAATGCAAACAACACTTCTAATCAAGAAAAATAAATCATTCATCCCCAACTCCAACCTACAAGACAAAGGTTAGCAAAGACCTACTCCCCTTATAACTCCCACCTGCAATAACATTTAACACCTTAGAAATGTTAGGAACGTACTTGGTGTCCTTGCTACCAAACAAAAACATTTTAAAAGAAAAAGAAAAAATTGGCCTAAGTCCACTAAGTATTTTAACACAAGTCCCCAGAAGAGTCGCAAAAAAAAAAAAAAAAAAAAAATCAATGACTGAGTTGCCAAAATTTAGGTGTCAACATATGTCATGATGTTACTTATGCTAAAGAAAATAATTTCGTGAGAGAGGTAAAAGCGATGAGCATGAAAATGGTGAAGACTAGTTTATTTAATGATTATTTGATAATAAGAAGTCTAGTTCGGCAAATAGATTTAGGAGAGATCTATTTTGGGAATTACTTTTCTAAAACGACTTAAAAAAAAAAAAAAAAAAAAAAAAAAAAGTCATGAATGGATAAGAATGGATGAATCCAATCTAACAATCATGACAACTCCATAAATAAACCAATAACCAATGCTTCCCCATGTATGTTTTCATATAATAGAAAATTTAATATGGTAATTTTATTTTCGATATGTTTATACATCGACTTAGAATTATAGCAACTAGCAATCATATCCCAGATCTTGCATTCTATTTCGAGGAGTTACCAAATACAGTGAATTGGAGATTAATTAGACTACTAATTAATCGTCTTTTAATCAGATTATTTTTTGTTTTATTTCTGAATTTCCTGTTCCTCTCAACCAAACAAGGCATGACATAAGAAGGCAAGATATCTTAGAAGGAAAGAAAATCCAAAGAAAACGTCCATCCTTGGAATGTCTTTTATGAGACATCCTCAGTTTCTCTCTATTCGGTAAATTTATCCCATCTCTCTCTCTCTACTCTATTGTTTTTGGTCCTGGATCCTTCTTTCCAATCTTTAGGGCCTCAAGCTAGCATCTCCAATAAATGTACTTGCCCTGTTTTGGATAATGTATTAATGGACAACGTACTAACAACATTTCTGAGTTTGACATTTGCTTTCATTTCCATTTTTCAGGGTGTTGATCCAACATGATATCCTTTTTTGAGAAATGCTAAACTGATGACTCCATCACTTCTAATGGAGCGACAGAGCAAGAAGACCCAATAATTTTTTAATGTCCTTTATATTTGAAAAATATTAATAATAAGTGGAGCTCAGCCTATTAGCATGAAAATCAATGGTTCTCCTTGCACCGTTATTGCATGAAAATGACGGCATTGTTACGACACAAGTGAGAACTAAATTGGATAGGTTGGTCGCCACTTATAGGAATCCACCTAAGAGATAAGAGCACAACAAGACATCCTTCTTGTTCTCAAGCCAAAGGATAAATGAATTATCACTCAAAACAAGTATGCATTCTTATTCATCATAGCATGTTTATATAAAACGAACTTGGAGGAACCTCCAAGTATGAGTAATTACTAAGACTCTTTAGGAAGACAAGACTCTAGAAACTTTAAACAACAATTACTAAAGCTTGAAATTATAAGAACTCAATGTTGTTGGGTTTAGGTATCCAAGACTTGCTTGATCCAATGAATCCGGACATCCTCCAAAACATGCAGCTATCGAAGTATTGGTATAGTTACTGAAGTATTGGTAACTATGCGATTAGTAACACTTCTATAGAACTGATATTGTCTCGGAATGCTCTAGCATCAGACACTTTTGCTGCACGTAAACTCATCCCTAAGTTTTCATTGTCTTCATCTTCATGGTGAGGAAAAAGATCCGCAACATTGAACATTGCCAAAATAGCATACTCACTGAGGAGTTCAATCTTATAGGCATTGTCTTTAATTCTTTATAGCACTTTGAAAGGACCATTAGCTCTAGTCTTCAACTTCCTGTGACAACTTGAAGAAATCTTTCCTTTCTAAGATGTTGCCAAACCAAATGTGACATCCTGAATTTTTCACTTTTGCTTTCAATTAAATTAATTGGGCATTTCATCGACGTGCCTATAGTGCTATTCTCGAAGCTAATCACTCGTGAGATAACTAGACTATTAATGGAAGCCATTAAGGATTTTAAGGCAAATAGACTTGAGGATTCGATTAGGAATCGGTTGCTTAACCGTGCTCATCTGCCGAGATCATTACGGCATAGATATAAATTAATTAGAGATCAGAGATAGGTCAATTCGACTTAGATGGTTGGTTAAACATGGGTAATCCCACTAAATTGCGAAATTCTCATCGAATGGCACTAGTTTGATTTTTCAATCATTTTGGTACCCTGTATCCATATTCGAAATCTCGAGATTTTCACGACCACCGAGAGTTGCCATTGTGTCGAAGAGGTTCATTGTGGCTTAAAGAAAATCGACCATGGGTCATTTGCACTAAAAAGTTCTTAAAGTAACCCAGTAACCTAGTTCACGCTAAAAACGTGTCGGAGTGAAATTAACTGTGGATTTGAATTCGATTCAGAAATTGAAGGTTCTGTCATGTCACAATAAATTCTATGAACGTCAACTCAGTCTCAGAATATTTTTCTGCAACTCGAGATTTTTTGGGAAAAAGTTATCCTAGGGTCGTTTTTGTCCATAAAAAGTCAAGGACCATTTTTTATCGTGAAATTGGGAAGCAAGTGGGATCAATTGGTGAGAAAAAATATCAATTGGATCGGTGAGATGTCGATTGAATTTATTAGGGCCGAGTGGTGTTGAATCAAGCAAGAATAAGTAACCAATTGAGAGGAAATCTTAGCAAATTTGTATGCCCCCTTGCTTAGCCCATTTTGGACCATTTCAAGGGTTGCAAGAAGAGCATGGGTGGCTGAATTGAGGTCATGGAAGCCAGACTTGGTTGAGATTGAGTCAAGGGAACAATTGAAAGGAAAATGTGACCAAGTGGACTCCTTGTCTCCCCATCTCTCCTTCCTCTCTCCCTCTTCAGCTGGCCGGCCAAGTTTCTCCCCTCTATCTTGCCTTATTTGAACACCACAGCAGCTGAGGAAGAGCAGTCGAGTCACCCGTCCATGCCACACACCATCGTGACCGCCGGATCGCCCGAGCAACGCCGCCGTTGCCCGCGCCAACCCGCGCGACGCCCTTCACCCTTACACTGTCTCGACTTGCTATTTCCGTTCATGCCTCAGTCCCTCAGGTCTGGCCAAGCCCAATCGGAGCTCTTGTTGATGTCGTGAGTCGCTGCCACCACCCGCCTGAGTTGCCGAAGTCTTTGTGAGTCCTCCGCCAGCCTCACCTCACCAAATCAGCCCTGGTTTCGTTTTCGACAACCAAACATAAGCAACATTAATGGGTTTTCCAGTAGCTTTGTGGCCTGTTTTGAGATCGTTCCGTACCCCGAAAGTTAGGCTCGTTTTGGAGAAAGTCGAGCCTCGTTACGTCCCCAACTATTTGAGCCGATTGGATCGCGAATCAAGTGAGTTTAACTCACTAATCCTTTATTAGTAGGTTAATGATGCTTAGTGGTTAATTAGATTAGGCTAAGATGGATTAGGTGGTTAGGTTAGAGTAGATTAGTGAATTTAATTAATTATCGATGCATGTTAGGTGGTTAGTTATTGCAATTAGAGCCTAGACAAGCTCTAGTATTTAACTAGAGTGGTTCGGTAATTTTCCGAGCCCATCTCAGCTTCCAAAAATGCATTACCAAGCCTAAGTTGATTTATTGGCATTTAATTATTTATTTTCGTAATTATTTAATTATTTATTTATTTTTTGGAAATTCGACTAGGATGATCGGTGATCGGAATTTTGTGCTAATTTCAGTGATGCTTTCTGTTTATTTAATTGAGCACTGATTTGTGAAAATTGAGTGAATTGGCGATTATGTGGGGAATTATCCCAAAATTAGATAGTGTCGGTATTCAATTGGAAGTTGATCGTGAAAGGTTGTGAGTGAATCTAGAAAACCGCCGAAGTATGGCCGTGCTTTATTGGCCCAAGATTTGCCACCGAATTGGGATCGGTCATGCCCTGTTAGGTCATGATTTGCCATCGAATTTGGGATCGGTTGTGCCCACTAGGCCGTGATTTACCACCTGTTAGAGTCGTGCCCACTAGGCTATGATTCACTACCTGTTAGAGGTCGTGCCCATCGGGCCGTGATCTACTACCTATTAAAGGTTGCACCCATTAGGCCGTGATTACCACCTAAAGATAGGTTGTGTCCTTTGGACTGGGATTTATAGTAGAGAATTTGGTAGGCTATGCTTGCTAAGCCGTGAATAAGAATTGAGATTGAATAATTGAAATGACCTAAGAGTGGTCTTGTTGACATGTAATCGACTAAGCTGATTAATTGATGATTTGGTCTGATTTGATTGGGTGTTGTGTCTGTTAGTATTTATGAATTGATCTGACTTGCAAGGAGAGATTAAGGCCAAGGTAAGTCTTCTGATTTATGTTGTGCTTAAGTAGCCCTTAAGGCGTATTGGCTTCCTAATTGGGTTTTAGTGGGTAGAACTTGCTGAGACGTCGTCTCACTTGTTGTGGGATAACATTTCAAGCCCGTAGATGGCAGCACCTCCAGCTCCTCCCAAGCATTTTGATATACTTGAGAAAATCACAGATATAGGTTATCATATTCCAATACACCCCTACCATGAAGGTTTGGAATATGTAATGGTGAAATTCACTATCTAGGTTGACATGGGTGGACCCAAAAAGGTACCTCATAAGTACTAGTCATGGTATCGTCACTATCATGATGGGCGAAAGGAGGGTCCTGTGCCGGAATCTGATGTACTTTGGTACGTTTTAGAGGTTGCACTCAAGAAGAGTACAGCAAATCATGAGGGTGGTTAGTGGTGGATGTTAAGGATTCCAAGCTTGAGGACGATTCTGACTCTCTGGTGTACTCAGCCGAGGGCACCAACTTGAGTGAGGAAGAATGAAAGATCACCGGGGAAGAGGAGGATCCAGAGGAGGATTGAAAGCCCACCCCTATCTGTAGACTTTATTTTGTGAACTTGTTGCTTGGAACCCGACTAAGTAGTTTGCCTTGTATATATATGCATTATGGTTTGCATTGTATATAAGTGTAGTTGTTTTCAAAAGTTCGAAATTTGGTTCTACTTTCCTATCCCATTGTTTTATTGTCTGAGGATTTATATCTGCTTCCGCATGTGTATATTAAATTGAATAGGTCGGCGATGCATCTTGGGACATCGCTATTATATCGACCATGCAGGGATGGGCACGAGCTCGGAGGGTCAACATGTGACACCAAATCTCCTTCCTTAAAAGCTACGGGCTTCCGATGCTTATTGGCTCTCTCTTGATACTTTGCATTACGCTTTATGATCCTTTCCCGAATTTGCTCATGAAGCTTCTTTAGATAGTGAGCATGATCCTCAGCATCTCCACTAAAATGTTGAGAGATGAGAAGTGGAGCTATGTCCAAGGGACTAATAGGATTCTTCCTATGCACAACCTCAGAGGAACTTTTTCTGGTTGTTTGTCTTGAAGACCGGTTGTAAGCATATTCAGCTTGAGCCAAAGTGGTGTCCCATTGACGCAAGTTACTTTCGAGTAAGCTCCTTAAAAGATTTCCCAAACTCCAATTAACAACTTCAGTTTGTCCATCAGTTTGGGGATGATGAGAAGAGTTAAATTGAAGAGTTGTGCCTAGCTTCTTCCAAAGTGTATGCAAAAAAATGACTAATAAATTTGAATCTTGTTCGGATGTCATTGTTTTGGGAATATTGCGAAGTTTCACGATCTCTTAGAAGTAGAGATTCGCCACATGAGTAGCATCCAAGGTTTTGCTATACGACACAAAATGCACCATTTTGTAAAATCGATCAACGACCACCATAATCAAGCGTCCACCTCTTTGTGTCCAAGGTAGACCAACCACAAAATCTAGGCTCACATCTTCCCAAGGGGCAGTTAGGACCGGTACAAGTCAGTGTTTTGCGACAAGAATTGCAAAATTTGACCCTTTGAACAATCTTTCCAAATTTGCCCAATGTCTGGATTATCTTCATAAAGCTCATTGATCATATCAAAACCTAAGACCTTCACTTGCATTGTGGATAGCAAGGAATGCATGTGTCTCAATGCATCTGCCACTCGATTAAGAGTTCCAGCTCTATGCTTGATAAGAAAAGTGAAAGCTTGAAGAAACTCGACCCACTTGGCATGCTGATTGTTGAGCTTATGTTGAGTATTTACATACTTCAAGACTTCATGGTTTGAATAGAGAACAAACTTTTGAACAATAGATAATGTTGCCAATGATCTAAAGCTCCAACTATAGCATAAAATTCTTTATCATTAGTAGAGTAATTCTTTCTGGAATTATTCAACTTCTCACTAAAAAATGCAATAGCCTTTCCCTCTTGACTAATAACCACACCAATTCCCACATTAAAAGCATCACAATCAACTTAGAACAAGTCTGCAACTTCTCACTAAAACAAGTCTGCATTCTTATTCATCATAGCATGTTTATATCAAACAAACTTGGAACAACCTTCCAATTATGAATAATTACTAAGACTCTTTGGGAAGACAAAGAACTCATAAATAAGGACTCTAGAAACTTTTTACTAAACCTTGAAAATATAAGAAATACATGTTATTGGGGAGTAAAGAACACCTAGAGTGCCATAACTTGGCACGGGGGGACACTTAAGTGCCATAACTTCAAAACGGTACACTTGAGTGCCGGTTTCGAAATTAAATAGGATACTTAAGTGCCACTCAGCGACAATCCGACCAAGCAGGCGACGTGGCGATTTTCCGGCGACGGAGGCCCAAAACGGCGTCGTTTTGCACGCCGATGTGGCGAGAAAATACAAAAATGACGTCGTTTTGTCGCGACGTGTAAAAAATAATATAAAAATTAATTTTATTAAATTAAAACTTAATTTTATTTAAAATATTCTAAAAATTAAAAAAAAAAAAAAAATTGGAAAAATTTAGGAAAAAAAAGGGGAGGCCAAAGGGGGCGGCTAAGGGCCGAGCCCTCGCCGCCCGCCTCCCCCGCCGTCGTCGGGAAGGGCCGGCGACGGAGGGGGAGGGTCGGCCGGGGTCGCCGCCCCCGGCTGACCGGCGGTGAGGGCCGCCAACCCTCACCGGATCGCGGCGAGGGCCCGCGAGCCCTCGCCCAAATCTAGGGCGAGGGTCGCGGCCCTCGCCCCGTCTCCGGCGAGGGCTGCGGGCCCTCGCCGTCGGTCGGCCGGAGGACAGCGACCCCGCCGACCTTCCCCCTCCGTCGCCCGCCCTCGCCGCCGGCGGCCGGGGGCCGGCAACCCCGGCCGACCCTCCCCCTCCGTCACCGGCCCTTCCCGACGACGGCGGGAGGCGGCGGCGAGGGCTCGCCCTCAACCGCCCCTTCGGCCTCCCCCTTTTTTTTCCAATTTTTTTATTTTTTTATTTTTTTAATTTTTAGAATATTTTAAATAAAATTAAGTTTTAATTTAATTTAATTATTTTTATATTATTTTTTACACGTTAGCGACAAAACGGCGTCGTTTTTGCATTTTCTCGCCACGTTAGCGTGCAAAACGACGCTGTTTTGGGCCTCCGTCGCCGGAAAATCGCCACGTCAGCCGTTTGGCCGGATTTTCGCCAGAGTGGCACTTAAGTGTCCCATTTTACTCCGACATTGGCACTCAAGTGTACCGTTTTGAAGTTATGGCACTTCAGTGTCCCCCCGTGTCAAGTTATGGCACTCCAGGTGTCCCAAACTCTGTTATTGGATGTAGGTATCCAAGACTTACTTGATCCAATGAATGTGGGCACCCTCAAAAACACGCGGCTATTGAAGTATCAATATGATTACTGAAGTATCAGTAACTATGCAATCGGTAACACTTTCCTAGATCTGATATTGTCTCGAAATGCTTCGGTGTCAAAACCCTAGATTAAACCTAAACCCATAAAATGCAATCATGAGAAAGGAGTTTTCCCACACTCTCAAGTCTCTTGAATGATAGACAACTCTCGATACTCTCTATGTCCGTCGCAATTTTTCACACATATTAAGCACTCTCACTGTGCAAACCAGACTAAACTTGTTTAGCTTTTATGTTTGGATCCAAAATAATTGCCGAATACGCAACCCAAGTTAGTTGATAGAATTCTTCCCATTTAGCCCTAACAGTGTCGTCGGCAACCAGTGACTTTAGTTCAAGATTTTCTGAAGCTAGTTCGTCACACCTTGGGTCAAGCAGACTTAGGGTTTCATTGATTTTGTCCAGATAAGCCACATCAAAACCGGAGGAAGCTGTAGAGTGTTCAGCTATATCTGGATGCGTGGTAGTTTCCCTGACTGGGGATAACCTTGCGGTCGGTTCGATGGCGCCATTTGCTGCAATGGTGTTGCAGCTCAAGAAATCGGTAGTTGCGCACTTGATGGAACAATCAGAACCGCAGATCACAGGCATGACGATGCTGGTCCCAAAACCTATCAGAAAGTATATTGATAAGGTTGAGGTTGTCCAATGTCAGTTGTAGAAAGGATTGATAATCAGTTTATAAGTGTGAGGGAAAATCTCGTCATTTGAATTAGATTTTGGGATAAGATAAGTTCAATACCACTCAACAAGTAATAGCGCAAACCTCAATCGCGTTAGTACCAATTCAACATTTGACTATTATGATGTTCTGTTGACTATTTAGTTGTATCAGCAGCATCCACATCTACCCCAATGCCAGGCAAGTTGCAGTCGTCATCAACAACGGCGCTAACATTGACGGTCAATAATCATGAACCTTGCGATGCTTCACTAAGGGGGCAGGCCTCTTCCCTGTTCTTCTTCTTCTTCCTCTACCTCTTATCTTTCATCATCTTGCCTTTCGACGATTCTAATTCTTGTAGATCATTTTTGCCAAGTTGCAATGGTTTGCTTTTTTTTTTTTTTTTTTTTTGGGGGTTTGATTTCCTCTATATTTTAATCGAAAGAAAATTATATCTATTACTCAAAAGATTACATGAGAAGTATATGGACTTCGTACAAAAGTAAATTGAAGTAGAACAAAGCTTGGAATACATAGAGTTCGTGTTATAAGAGTAGCTGATCATACCGGACTTCCTTTTTTTTCGAGTCTACCCTATGTTGCAATTGAGAAAGTTGTGTCGGTGAAGCCCTCGATGTTGTCCAAGGGACCCTTGGAACCTCAGATGGGTCATCACCCTTCACTTTATCCAAGATCGATTCAAGATTCTCTTTGACATGCTCTTCGGAATAGTAAGCCCACCAGCTATCAAAGTAGGAACTGTATGGGAATTCCACTTAATGGAGAATTGGCATAGTAATCCTTGAATATGACAAAACAATCTGGCACAATATTGAGGAGAATAGATGTTAAAGCCTTGAAGAGGGAGGTCCATAGGAGTTGACACGTGACTCCTTTTTTCCATCGAAACGTGCCTCGGTCGATGAAGTATCTTTTACTGTAATTGATTTTTTAGCTTATTTAAAATTGAAACTGGTCCTGTGATGATTCCGAATGGGAACCATATCAACGGAGCACAAGGGACATAAACACTTCGATGAAACTAAATGACATCAAAAGTTCCGTCGAAATTTAATCGATGACAAAGTGCAATGATAAATATGCAACGTCAAAATTAATCGCTAACAAGATAACTAAAACTATGACTATAGTACAAAAATTGAAAGATATATAAATTGCAAAATAATAAACTGATAAGGGATTTTTTTTTTTTTTTAAGTAATAAATAGTCTGCCAATATATCCTTTGAAACTCCTCATAACTTCGATTTTCAGTCTCGCAAAATAGCATCCTCACATCTCCTCAATAGTCAAGCACATGTCAACGAGACTGGCATCAAAAGAATGAAGTGAACTCTCTCAAAAGTAGCACAAGCAGAACGCACTTACCTTTCAATAAATGAGTATTTGACCCGCTATTCAATGGAAAAATCGGAAGCGCAATGGGCCACTACGCAACAAACCAGTCTCGGCTCGCTGTCCGGTGGACTCGGGCCTCTAGGAAGTAAAAGAACCGGCGGTGGCGGGGGCGGGAAGGGGCCGGAACCGGGGCCGGGGCCGGGGCTGGCAGCGGCGGCAATGGCGGGGGCGGGGGCATAGCGGCACAAACTTATTGGGTGTGCTGGCACCTGGCACCGATTTTTCGTATTATTTTTTTTTTCAAAAATCATGTACTTTTTATATGTATTTGTAATCCTTCTTTGAGTGCTTGTTTCTCTTCCCTTCAATTGACCTGGTTTCCGTGCTTACATAAAGTTTTTGACCTAGATTTCCCGAAAAAGTGTTGGAACCATAGAATTCTGCAAATTTGGTCGAAATGGATGATGGTGACAAAAGGTCGTGATATCTCCCTTGTTGAAACTCCAATCAATCCGATTCTTGAGGTGGTAGAAATCTCGGTGGCTAGATGTACGTGAATTTATCACTTTATCTAGGAGAATGATGAGTTTCTCAACCCCTTAAAATTAAACATGATGGTTTTAATTGGTGATGGGCTTAAGGCCCGTCCGCCCATGCTGGGCCCAGAAAGCCCGGCCCACGAGAATAAGGCCCGTGGATGGGGGAAGGTATAAAAGGGAGGAGAGAGAGAGAGATTAAACCTCTTGGACAGAACAACGTACGTACGTTTCCCGCGCTCTCTTTCTCTCAAAAACGCTTAAGGCGACGCTCTACTCCCTTCAAGGCAAATTGACATCATCGGATCGAATTTCTTCCTCAATCTTCGGCATTGGTGTTTAATCTGTGGCTAACAAGGTACGCCGAATCCGTGGTGTGCTTTACGATCGGTGATTCGTGATTAGGTGTTGAAATCTCCTTCCGCCGCGTTTCTCCTCTTTTTGGGATCGATTTTGTGTCGAAACGATCGTTTTGGGAATCCCGTTTCCCGAATCCAACCCCAACATTGGTATCAGAGCCCTAGTTCACGTTTTTCCCGACTTGTTTGATGTTTTTTGATTGATTTTTGGCGAAAGAAATTCGGCCGTACGGATTGGGGCAGAAATCCCGACACCCGAGCGCTATTCGGCCATTTTTTCGAGTTTTCGTAAGTCGAAATCGAATTCTGAATACACTGGGTGAAAGAGGTCGTCGAGACGAGTCCGCGACATGTCGTGCGCCGCCGGAAGACGCCGCACGCGCCCACACGCGCGGCCGGAAGCCGCCGCGTGGGCGCGACGCGCCCGGCGCCGGGCAATGGCCAGCGTGTGCGCTACACGCGCGGTCAGCGAACCGGCACGTGCGCGCCGGCGACCGGCGAACGGCACGCGCCGGTCGGCGAACTAACGCGTGCCGACGCCACTTGATGACGTCATTGTGACGTCACCCAACGGTCGGTAACCATCGGGGATGATGTCATCGGTGACGTCATCTACGTGTGACCGGCCGGCGACCCGACCCGACGGCGACGACCCGACCTGGAGCGGGAGCACGCGGCTGACGCGTCGCGCCACGCCGGCACGTGCGCGGCACGTGCCGGCCGACGTCGCGTGACGTCCTCCCGCGCACACGTGCGGCACGTGCCGGTCAGTTTGTCCGACCCGGCCCAACCGGCCCGACCGGCCGGTCCGTCCAGCCGGCCCGACCGGCGACCCGACCCGGCCCGACCGGCCGACCCGACCAGTCCGACCGGTTGACCGTTGACCGTTGACCCTCCGTTGACCGTTGACCGCAAAAAAAAAAAAAAAAAAAAAGGAATTTGTTTCTTTTTCAATTATGCCTATGTGGGTTATAAGTAATCCATTTTTATTCTGCATTTGTTGCATGAATTGTGGAAAATTATGTATTTTCCCTTATGTTTATTATGGATTATAAGTGATCCATTTTTTCAAAGTTCTGCATTTGTTGCAGGAACTATGATGTGCTATGCACGGATACCTGCATTCCCGAGAACGGACGAAGAACGTGCTAGACTGAAAAGGCTGATTACAGAGTTAGCTAATTATCGGTGGCATAACGGTGATTTAGTATCACATGTGGTCAGGTCAATCGATGATACAGAAATCATCCGGAATGGTTATCTTATGCCGGATTTTGAGAAGGTGTCGACCTTCAAGAACACTCTTCCACCCGAATGGCAAGCAAAGTGTTAGATCGGCTATGGGAGGTCAACGTGGTCCCGGATTATAGGAGGCTGGTAGAAGCTTTTGTGAGAGAGTACTATAGGATTGAGCTAATCAAAACTTCAACCCTTAGTATGAGTGCTACGTGGCGCAAAATGAATGCGCCTTGGAGACGGCATGACAGCTCTCCAAATTTTTTTCCATGGTTGGCAAATGTGCCTTCGCTTTTCTTAGATTTTTTGACTGATAGATTAGTAGGGACTTTTCCTGTTTATTTCTTAAATTAGTTTGAGATGTTTTGGGTATATATATATCTCTTTCCATGTTGATATTTTTCCTCGCATAAATATATTACTTAGTGTAATGGATATGCTGTATTATGTGAAAGCGTTATCATATTATTGAATGTCAGATATTTTATGCTTTCTGTTATTGCTAATTGATGTGGGAAGTTCATGGAAGTTTTTGTAACTTCATAGAATTTATTTTGCATAAGACAATTATATTAATGATAGTTTTAAGTCAGGATTTTTGGAGGATGATTGGAAACATAGTAACCTTTTGATTCTCAAACCTTACTTAAAATTATTCATTAATATGATGGGTCTATGCGAAGTGGATGCATAAATGATAGGCATTAATTATTCGTGCATATGTCTGATGTGTTCAGATCAATGGTTTCAGCAAGTAAGAAAGTAATTGCTGATTTGAACGGCAACAATAGTGAAATATTGAATATGAAGATTCAATATGTGCTGGAAAAGCCGAAGCACTAGAAGCTCTTGACCATGTTATGGAAGATCTTGAGGATGCCGTAAGCCACCTTGAGCTAGTGGAGGACCACCTAACGGCATTTGAGCCGAAAGCAGATATTTGTAATGCCGATTCAAGCTCGAAAGGGCTTTGAGCTCTAAGCGCAAGCGTATTGATTCGTTCGATATGTGGTCATGCAAAGGATCAAGTCCTCCTTGCAAGAAATCAAGGGTTAACCAACACAAGAGAGGAAAACGTTCTCAAGTGAAGAAAAAGTCAAGGGTAAGGTGTTACAATTGTGACAAGAAAGGTCACTATGCTCGCAACCTGTCGTGAGCCGAAAAGGTAAACGCCTCTTGTACATTTGAGAACTTTGCTTATGTGTCAAGTTCTCGTATTGTTGGCTGAATCCAATCCTTTGTGGACTCGTAGATTCAGGAGCAACAGACCATGTAGCAAAGGATAGAGGATCCTTTGTGGAATTCCGACGAATACCAACTGGAACTAAGTGGATCTATGTGGGAAACGACTCCAGAGCTGAAGTAAAAGGAATTGGCACCTGCCAACTGAACATGCGTGGTGGACGCACTTTGATCCTACATGATGTAATGTATGCTCCGAGATTCGTCGGAATCTAGTGTCTGTTTTAGTGTTGGTCAAACTACGTTTTAATATGAACTTCCATAATAGAGGTGTGGATTTGTTTTTTTGGAAACAAATTTCTATGGTCATGGCTATTTTCTCTGAATGGTTTTATTGTATTGGATGTTGACTATGTTAATGTGAATGTTTGTTATTCCCTTATCACATCTACTAATTCATATGACAATGATGTGAATGTGTGGCATGCTAGACTTGGTCATACTGGCCAACAACGTATGACGAAACTAGCCAGAGAGGGCTTGTTAGGCAATATTGAAAAAGTCGATTTGCCCATATATGTAAACATTGCCTAGTAGGGAAAACAACAAGGAAACCATTTAGAAAAAGTAAAAGAGCTGAATTTCCTCTGCATTTAATCCATTCTGACATCTGTGGTCCACTGAATGTGAGAGGAAGGCATGGGGCTGTTTATTTCATCACTTCTATAGATGATTATACTCGATTTGGATATGTCTATTTGATTTCTCATCAATCTGAAGCATTAAGTTGTTTCAAAAGGTTTATGGCCTTGGTAGAGAATCAATTAGACAAGAAAATAAAAGCATTGAGATCCGATCGAGGTCGAGAATATTTATCTGATGAGTTCAGAAAATTATGCGATGAAAAAGGAATAGAAAGACAGTTGTCTATTCCATATACTCCTCAACAAAATGGTGTTGCAGAGAGAAGAAACAGAACCCTACTGGAAATGGTTAGGTCCATGATGGCACATGCTAATTTACCTATCACTTTTTGGAGTGATGCATTATTGACAGCTGCCTATGTACTTCCAAATCAGTTACTTCCACTCCATATGAGTTATGGACAGGAGAAAGCCGGATTTGGGTTTTCTTAAGCCATGGGGTTGTGCTGTCTATACCCATGAGCCCTCTCACAAATTTGGGAAATTGGGTCCCGAGGAAAGAAGAGTATTTTCATAAGATACTCGAACACTCAAAAGGGTATGTGTTCATAGGTGAGCAGGAAAGTGGGAGTATAACTGAATTTGAATCACGGGATGTCACGTTCTTAGAAAATGAGTTTCCTAAGAAGGGCGAAATAGGTGAAGATTACTCCCTATTTGAAACCATGGATCAAGGTAATGATATTAGTGAAGTTCGTCCAAGTGGGAGTAATATGAGATGATGAATTGCATACAACTAATTCTCAATTACAACCACATGATGGTACGACATCATGATTATCTGATCCTAGTGGGAGCATAATGGGAAATGATGTGCTAAGTGTACTATCTCCTATACGGCGAACAAGTCGCAAAAGTATTCTCCGTCAACGTTTTGACATTGAAGGGGAAACTTTTATGATTGCCCCACAAGATGAGGATGAGCCAAGAAATATACATGAGGCTCTAAGTTGCCCTAGTAAAGAAAAATGGATGGATGCAATGGGAGAGGAAATGGAGTCAATGAAGTCAAACCATGTTTGGGAACTGGTTGATCTTCCAAAGGGACGCAAAGCTATTAGGAACAAGTGGGTTCTCAAGATAAAGCGTAAAGCTGATGGCTCAATAGAAAGATATAAAGCTCGCCTTGTGGCGAAGGGGTATAATCAACAGGAAGGAATGGATTATGAGGAAACATTTTCCCCCTCGTTGTGAGATTTACCTCAATTCGCATTATTCTGGCAATAGTGGCTAGTATGGATCTTGAATTACATCAAATGGATGTAAAGACTGCTTTTTCTCAATGGAGAATTAGATGAGGAAATATATATATGGAACAACCTGTTGGTTTCATTACAAAAGGCCAAGAAGGAAATGTATGTCGACTTTTGAAATCGATATATGGCCTTAAGCAGTCGTCAAAACAATGGTATATACGATTTCATAATGCTATGATGGCATATGATTTTACAATGATTGATGAGGATCATTGTGTATATATCAAAAGATCCAAAGATCAGTTTGTGATCATATCATTATATGTAGATGATATACTAATTGCCGGAAGTAATATGGAGTTAGTTAATACCATCAAAAGTTGGTTATCTTCCAATTTTGAGATGAAAGATATGGGTGAGGCTGCATACATACTTGGAGTTAAGTTTTTCAAGAGATCGTTCAAAGAGATCATTATCTCTTTCGCAAGAAACATATATAAGTAAAGTTCTTGAACGATTTCGTATGCAAGATTGTAAACCCATAGACACTCCTATTGCAAAAGGTGAAGGATTGAGCCATAGATTGTGTCCAAGGACTCCACAAGAGAAGGAACAAATGAAGCATGTTCCTTATGCTAGTGCTGTTGGGAGCTTGATGTACGCTATGTTGTGTACAAGACCCGACATATGCTTTGCAGTTGGAATGGTGAGAAGATACCAATCCAATCCAGGTCAAGCACATTGGAAAGCCGTTAAGAGAATACTAAGGTATCTAAAGGGAACCTGCCGATTATATACCGAGATATCAAGGAAAGGATCTGCGACTCGAAAGCTATTTAGACACAAGTTGAGAAGGAGATTTAGATGAAAGGAAATCTACCTCTATTTTTGTTTTTGTTTCTGAATAATGGCGCCATGTGTTGGTGCGGCAAGAAACAAACGTGTATAGCCTTGTCCACGATGGAAGCTAAGTTCGTGGCATTATCGGCGGTGGTACAAGAAGCAAGTTTGGCTTAAGAGATTTTTGGATCATTTAGGTGTTATTGAGAAAGCTACAAATCCATTATTGGTTAATTGTGATAGCCAAGCGGCTATAGCGTACACCAAAGATCCAAAGTATCATGGCAAGACCAAACATATAGATACCAAGTATAACTTTGTCAAAGATATAGTTGCACGAATGGATGTGAACTTACAAAGGTACATATTTACGCATAGAATGGTTGCAGATCCTATGACAAAGCGAACACCTAGAGATGTGTTTTTTGTGGTCATGAGAAATCTCTAGGATTTCGTAGAGTCGATGTACTTGGATATTTTGATTTCCCGAGTTATTCACATTTATGAAATTGTGTTTTTCATCATTAATGCCTATGAATCTTTATGTGATCTTTATGCATCTTAATGCTCAAGGTGCATTATATTGAGTTGAGAAAGTATGTCGGACGGATAAGAGATTAGCCCACTCATACGGGTAATCGCCTCTATTTACTTGTGTGATAAATAGAGATGAGACGGTTTTTAAGCTTATTATCTAGGTGATAATCGAGAGCTCGGGCTTAAAATATATATGTCGCCTTAACTAAGTGTTAAGATGAGGACATGATAAATATTATATCCGAAAGTAAAATAACCCACATATTTTATTTTATCTCGTCTAAGATGCTAGATGTGAGTTCGATGAATTATGTGAATGAGTAGATACGTGAACTCAAGTTAGACATTGGGTATGTCTCGAACTATCATCTGTACGGTATTGATTGTGTAGACATACGCTCCATGGGAAAGGAGTTAATACCGTAATACGTATTTCATACTACGTATGCATGAGACGACCAATAAGAGTGGCAAAAGTTTGATCTCAACTTTTATGTCGTGTGAGACTCTTGAGGAAAAGAATTCCTCAATTTTTAGTCCCCTCATGACTCTTACTTATTATCAAGATTTCTATTTAGTGTTTGCTATCTTAGGATGTTGCCAATGGTCATGAGTTTGATTCGATCTAATGGGACATTTCTAGAAAAGCAAGCTAAACTAAAATTGAGAGTTTGAAGGAAAGAGGAAGATCGAATTTGGAGAATCACATTGTAGTTTTGTATTCACTAGTTGACCAATAATGACTGTCTTGAGATAATCATAATTGTGAATACAATATATATATATATCATTGTTTGAAAGAGATCAAGAGAGATATAAATGTGATCGATCGATCTAGGTACCGCATACTAAATCTACTCGGGATGTGATGCCCATTATGAGCTGCTATATATTCCTAACGATGTATGGCAACGAGCTCTCTAAGTATGCTTTGGTCGCACGGATTATTCACCGGTATGAATGTTGAAGAGAGGAAAAGAGGATTCTGTTCGGCCCACCATGTTAAATGAGAGTCTATGATGGATTTTTCTCTAATGGGGTTGAGTAGGGCCCGTCCGCCCATGTTGGTTTTGGACCACCATGTGCTTAGTGGGAGATGATGGTTTTAATTGGTGATGGGCTTAAGGCCCGTCCGCCCATGCTTTGGGCCCAGAAAGCCCGGCCCACGGGAATAAGGCCCGTGGATGGGGGAAGGTATAAAAGGGAGGAGAGAGAGAGAGATTAAACCTCTTGGACAGAACAACGTACGTACGTTTCCCGCGCTCTCTTTCTCTCAAAACGCTTAAGGCGACGCTCTACTCCCTTCAAGGCAAATTGACATCATCGGATCGAATTTCTTCCTCAATCTTCGGCATTGGTGTTTAATCTGTGGCTAACAAGGTACGCTCGAATCCGTGGTGTGCTTTACGATCGGTGATTCGTGATTGGGTGTTGAAATCTCCTTCCGCTGCGTTTCTCCTCTTTTTGGGATCGATTTTGTGTCGAAACGATCGTTTTGGGAATCCTGTTTCCCGAATCCAACCCCAACAAAACAGTTAGAGTAAAAAAAATCATAATATCCATGATCCGACCCATATGACTTGGGCCGACTTAGACTTTTTGGAAAGTTCTTGTGCAGCGAGGCTGAACTATGCCAATAAATCGTAATTCCAATGAAGTTTATTATTTGTCAAAATTTATTCAAACTTCCGGGAAAAGAAAAAGATAAAGATAAAAGAAATTAGGTGTCTAGAATCACAACCGCAAAAAGAGACGTCCTTGCGTCCGTTCATAAAGTCCTCGAACTTATTCAGAGCGAACACTTAAGAATGAAAAAGTAATTGTAGGCGACCGTGAGCCTACAACAGTGGCTTGGTGTTGTGGTATATGTATGCTTTCATCCTATACTTGATGAGGAAGGGAAAAGTGACCAGGTTCCCATTTTTTATGCGTGTTTGCAGGGGATGTGGGAATATTAAGTATAGAGTTACTCCTCGATTAAATTAAGGAAATTTGTAGAAAATAAGGAGAGCTCTCGAAAGCCACTTTTCACAAGGCCTATTCCCCTTAACAAAAATCTTAACTTTTAGTCTAATTTCAATTTTATCCAGAACTTTTTTTATCTAAAATAACTCAATTTTAAGTTCAGTTCAAATTTACCTCAATTTTTTTTTTTTCTCTGTAAAAAACCCTGAACTTCAGATTTAATCTTAAATTAATCCCAACCTTTGTTTTGTCTTAAAAAAAAAAAAGATAATAATAACCAGGTCCCAAATTAAACCCACATTAGCCTTAATAATAACCAGGTCCCAACTTTGAATCCCAACCTCTGTCCAAAATTTGTTGCTTGTCGTCTCTAATTTTCCTAATTTTTATATAAAAGAACGGTTCGTTTTGGGGATAATTTTGCACCTCACCTTACTAATATGGATTTATTATCCACATGGAAATGCCACAACAAATCACTAATGGCAATTTTTGGATAGAGGGTTAAACAGAGGTAGATTGAGACTAGATAGAAATCTGGTGATTTCTTTCCAGACCAAAAAAAAAAAAAAAAAAAAAAAAGTACCAAGGTAGAATCAGGATATCGGACCTAAGGTTTTTTTAATAAGACAAAAAAAGTTCAGAACAAGATTGTGACAGGACTTAGAGCTGAGGGTGTCTAAATAAATCAGGCCCTTTTCACAGCCACAGAAGCTCTTTCATGAACTTTTACTAATCATAATGGCTACCATTATATTAGTCTGTCATTTACATAGTAATGTAGATAGAGGCAATGGTGGAAGAACCCACTCACACCTTAAAAAAAAATCACTAATCGGTCCAATTAGCCCAAGCCGCTTATGTCAAGTTCTTGGGCCAACCGTCCGGCCCAACTCCTTTATTGAAGCTAGCCCGCCATTAAAAACAAATAAAATAAATAGAGTTGGCAATTCTAGTTGCGTTCCTATGACATAAATTTAAAGAGTGATTTATTAAATGGATTGGCTCGAATATAACCCCTTAAATATTTCGAAAAATCCAACTCGAACATATATTGATTTTCAAATGGGTAGTCCAAACGCTGTCTTAAGTAAAGTGCTTTATTCAATGAGTCTGATTTTTGTTGATTCACCAAAGAAGAAAAATCGGCAACGAAAACCACCGCCTGCGATGGCTCAGTTGGATAAGGCTCTCCAATGAAACTAACGAAAGTGGAGGGGGTCTAATCACGTTGGCCGCACGGGATTTTAAGCGCGACGTCGGGGTGGTGGGTCCTCCGCTAGCGTCGCCCCCAGGGTTTACCCGCCGACCACCTACTGCATGTGACGGGTTTCCTAGATATCCAAAAAAAAACTGGCAACAAAAGTATGTTTTCTGAGATCTAAATGACTTTTGTGGCTTTCCTCATGAAATTATGTGATTAATGAGTTTACATCATTTTTTAAATGTAATAAAGTAACATAGAAAAATACCGATAAAATTATGGACTTTTAACCTCTTCTTTTTCTTTCTTAATTTATATAGAAAAAATTTACAATTATAGTACTACCTCACCAAAGTATAACAATCGCCAATGTCAATATTCATCATACTATTGTCATTGATTTCGGAGAATAGATTAATATTTTGCTAGACGCTTTTAATTATAATGATTGGACCAATCAATTTCAGATTTAAAAGAATTGCATTTTAAAATGATATGTTTATCAATTGAGTTGAGTAAGTTCACAAAATTACAAAATCAATGTAATTGATATAAAATCTTAATTTGCTAATTTTCAGGTCACTTATGTGTTGTGAATTCATGGACGTCGAAAATCGCTAGACTTGCGATAAATCCTAATTTCCAATTGATTATATATATATAGATAGATAGATAGATAGATAGATAGATAGATAGACATAAAGTTTTAATATAAAAAATTACTTATAAAAAAAAATCAGTTATATATAAAAATAAAAAATTACATATAATAAAAAAAGTTGTAATTTTTTTGCGCTATATATCTCTTCCTTATTTATGGGCTGGGCCAAACAGTCAACTAGGGTTTCTCACGCTCCCACCCCCACCACCACCACCCCCACATAAAAGCGCCTCATCGCCGCGGCTCCCTCTCGCCGGCTGCAGAAAGAAAGGAAGAAAGGAGAAACCCTTCCAGTCCCAAGAAAGAGAGAAGCTCTGCCGAGGCGCCGCCGCGAAGATGGTGAAGTTCCTGAAGCCCGGGAAGGCCGTGATCGTGCTCCAGGGCCGGTACGCCGGCCGGAAGGCCGTCATCATCCGGAACTTCGACGACGGCACGCGGGACCGCCCCTACGGCCACTGCCTCGTCGCCGGGATCAAGAAGTACCCGAGCAAGGTCATCAAGAAGGACTCGGCCAAGAAGACGGCCAAGAAGTCGCGGGTGAAGACGTTCGTGAAGCTCGTCAACTACCGGCACCTGATGCCCACCCGCTACACCCTCGACGTCGACCTCAAGGACGTCGTCAACCCGGACTGCCTCCAGAGCAAGGACAAGAAGGTCACCGCCGCCAAGGAGACCAAGAAGAGGCTCGAGGAGAGGTTCAAGACGGGCAAGAACAGGTGGTTCTTCACCAAGCTCAGGTTCTGATTTCCAGAAATGGGTGTCTGTGTTAGGGGCAAGATTTCGAGTTTCATCCTTTTGTCTTTTTTTACTATATATGGATTGAGCGAATTGGTGGACCTGGATTGGATTGTAGTGGTTTATTCTGGAGCTTGACCCTCTCTTTCAATTTTGGATATGCTGTTACTATTAGTGTTCTTGGCTTTTGGATCTGCTTCGGATTTGACAGAGTATTTCCTGCGTTTGAGTGTTTGGAAAAGAGTGCAGTAGATGCTTGCGTTGCTGGTGCATTCTGCAGTTGGATTGTGTGCCCTTGAATTGATGTTGTCGCGGCTTGTTAGGTGGGCTACTTCGAAGCTTCTGGCATTTGCTATACTGGTTTATCGGATTGCTTTTGCACTCTTAGCTGTTTCATTCAGCCGCATCGGATTAGGGTTCGCACCTTTGTTGGTTGTGTTTGAAAGCAGTAGTTAAAGAAAGGAGGCGTTGAATAGTGAATAGGGGAGAGTTGTTTGTTTCTTGGCCTCGACTCTGCATTCATATATAACTAGTTGGCTTTTAGGAATTGCATAGTCTGAAGTGTTCGATTCTAGAGAAAAGTCGGCTTTCACCTTATCTAATTCTGAATCTTGGTTTGTGCCTGCGATGGAGGAAGTTCAAGGCAACTTTAGATGAAACTAATGAAGTCGTTGGTAGTTTATTGGTTGCGGCAAAACTATCTTTGTGCATCGGTCCTTAATTATTGTCAGGTCGAAATATTCTCCATTGCTACTATTATCGTTCTAATTAGGATATTGTTCATCGTCATTACAATTTTGTCTTGGGCTTTAGTCTTTGGTTGTTGCAGTTTGAGATCTCTTTTCTCTGCTGGTTTGAAACTTGAGAACAGATTCAGGCTGCAAATGACTAGTCCCATTGCATGATTGTTTTTGCATCCCTTCATGTGTGCTGTCATGCTATATCAAGACATTACATAGCGATGTCTCAAACATATACGTCTCTGGGGGATTTCCTCTTTGGTCTTCCCCCACCACAACACCCCTTCTCTTTTTCCTTGTGTCTGCTGTTGCACTCTTGCAATAAAAATGACAATAATCCAAGCTTAAGTGGAGTCAATTCGGCATTTGATTGGTAAGTATGAACTCTGCTACAGGCTCGTTATCAGTTTGCTTTATTCCGAGTAGTAACCCTTTATCTGTAAGGACAAGTTCACTAGGAAGATAGGTTTTAGTCTCTGGTATCCTCGAAGCGCTGGGGGCATTTGTCATTGGATCAAGTTGCTGTGACAAGTTTTGAGGGATCCTTTCTTGCTCCCTCATAATTCTAGCTTAACTACATCTTTCTTAAATTCTCCTTCCGTTTACTTTGGCATTGTGAAATAGAGAAAAGGTCGAATGTCCTTTACCAGTATCAGTTGGCCATCAGCATTTCAATCCTCAATGTTCAGAACTTTGAATGTCTATCAGTCGAGAACGAAGACACATCTTAAATCGGTAAGAAACGGTCTAATAGAGTTTCTGGTAAGTAGAGTGACCAACTTGTCTTCCTTAGAGGTGTAGTCGTAGTCACTCTTTAACTTCTCTTTGTACCAACAATTCCAGTTCAACAATTGCGCAATGCGGACTTTAATGAATAGACATCTACGAATCTAAATTTGTGGCAGGCTGAGCATGACTGACAAATCTTTGAACTAGATGGTTTCCTCATTTAGCAATGCGGCATGTAACGAGATGAAGTTCATGGCATGTTTGAATCATTTCGTCGGTTTCGAATTCCAAGCAAATCTATAGATAGATTAACCAGTGATTCCCGTTCGTCGAGTTCTTCAGTAGGCTCATGATTCTCATCCAAAAGATTTTGATAAGCTCCCCTTTACGACTTTACTTTTTGCACAGGTGCAACCCTTCGTGATTATTTGACCACAATTACGTTGGAATTAATTTGAAAGCAAACCAAATGAAATTATAGGACGTAAACAAATCATATCTGGACACCCACAATCCGATAGATTGTCATCTGTATCTGGGAAGGCATGATGTACAAGGCACAAACACAAAACGAAATAGAAATGTCTCCGGACACATGTTTCATGTGTCTAGAAGCATTCTACTCGCTTCAACTGGAATGCTTAACGGGTTCTATATGGTCTTAAAATATAATTTTCACCAAACCAATGTACCGTCAAAATTGGCTCGGCTTGGTTAATCAACGTTATATTCAAAAGGTCTTCCACGGTCAAACACAATATACTTGGGATTTTGTTGGGTTCAGTCCCATTTAACAGTTAACGCTCATTTACTCGATTCCAATTGCTGCCAGATAACACAACTGATCAAGGGCTCCTCTTTAGGACCTTCATACAATCTCCAGTCTCCACTGCGTTCTCTCTTGCAAAGCAATTGTTTCCTTCTTTCCTTCTTTTTGTTTGGCCCTAGCTCTTCTTACCCAATAAAACCCTAACAATATCTCGGATCTATATCCAAACCCCCCTTTTGAGATTCAATTCAAGCATTATTTAACTTTTCTCTCATCGTCATCATTGTTGAAGCTCATCTAGCAATTTCCTTTGCTTGTCGTCGATCTTCCAATGCTGTCAGCCTCAGAAACAGTCCTCATTGCCTCACGAGTCACAAAAGGAAGGCCCCTTCGCCACTTACAGCTAAATTAATAGAATTTAGGGGGTGTGGGAAGCAACCAAAAAAAAAAAAAAAAAAAAACAGAGAGAAAGAAGAAACAAAAATGCATGTATTTCTGATATGAACCTTTGCAGTTACATCAGATTATATAATTATCAAAGTTTTGTATTAAAAGGAAAAACCAAGCCTCATTCGAAACAATTTTTCCTCCAAATCCTTTAAGCTCCAATCTATGCTATAAGGGGAATACCATATGAAGGGCAAAAAGGTAATTAAAAGACTGGCTTACTTTAAGGATCTAGATTCTAGTCTTAGGACTCAAAGGATACATATATACGAGCCTAGGCTTACTCTAAGGATCTAGATTCTAGTCTTAGGACTCAAGGACCCATAATATATGAGCCTATAGAACATTTATACCATTCAAGTAAGGTGAGTCGCTAGATGGCATGATGGTTCATGCTACTGAGGCAAATGCAGGTGAACGACCGAGGCGAAGTGACATGTAACGTTTGGAAAGTTCAGGACGTAAACTGAAACCTTTAAAAGGAAAGGGTTAAAGCGAGATGAGAGTTAGAAGAAGGTTAAAAGGTCATTCATGATTGGGCCGAGAGATCAAAACAAAACTTTCAATCTAATCCAAGTCACGGTGCAGTGAAAGCATTCCATTCAAATATTGCTTCCTCACTGTCCTGTACTTCTCCAGCAGCAACCTGTACCTAGGAACTACATCCTCCAACGACACTTGCTCACAGAACTCAGATTTCACCAATAAAAATGCTGCTTCTAGTGTTTCCTTTCCCTCAGGATGTGAACCATATAAGTGCTTTGCATCTACGTCAAATACATAATACTCGTACCTTACGTTGCCTTCTTCTTCTTTGTGGTTGAAACTCTCAAGCCATCTTATTCTCCTAAACGGATCTTCCTCCTTCTGAATCGACCTCTCCAAACTCTGCAGTGTCTCCATGAACTTAGGTGAATCATTAATCTTATCAATTAGATATCTGAAAATGGCAACCTGGCTTTGATAAAGCCAGTGGTTGGTGTCCCTTGAAAAACATATTGAATTAACTAAGCAACCTTTGCGAAACATTGGATCAACATCACCATGTAACATGATCATAAAGTGCAAAAGCCTCATGCAAGCTGTGTACGAAGTCCCAGTCATCAAATCAGAAGATACATGTTGCTTCAAGTCCTGAAACCACCAATGCAAGGCAATGTGAATAAATCCCTCCCACCTGCGTCAAAGTGAAGCTGTTAATTGGATGTCAAAAATCTTCACCTAAAAGTATATTTTGAAGACCCCATTTACCATTCACCAACAAAAGACAAGGATTTCACGTCAACTTAAACACATTAGTTTGTCCATTGGATTATTCATTATGTGATATGGACTGACAAAGACTTCAAGACCTGACCTGTAACATAATTGAATGAACGACAACAGGCTAGGCCAACAAGGTGATATGCAGAAACTGTTTTTCAGGTCAGGAGAAGAGTTTATCAGTGCAGACTGCTAGAGGTCACCCTGAAGTCCTTTCATTACAAATTGATTTTCTCTTTTGATCCCTAAAGCAGACAGATAGGACATGTTAAGAGCATAGTAATCATTTGCAATGTGTATTCGGACTTCTATCATCAAGTTAAGTGTCCCTCTCCTCATAAATCTCGAGTTATTGGAAAAGGAAGTTATGATCTATGCTGCAGATGCTTAGCGTAATAGCCACTTTAAAAATTAACAACCTATTAGAAAATGATTGGGCTCATTAGTTAATTGACAGAATGTTATAAGTAATAATATCTCGAGGCAAAACATAGATTCTCTTCTCAACAAACAACTGAACAAGCAGTCCAATTTGCTAAATTAAGCGCTAACATGGCCGCACACATTGCATGTCCAGAAGGACAACTTCACTGAAATTCAACACTTCATTGATGGCAAACACAGATTTGATACCAAAGATAATCATGCAACAGAAGGAACAACAAGCTTGGAGAACACAGGCAAATGAATAATATCAAATTTACAAGATTGCATCAAGAAAATATCCTCATCTCTGCAAATATAAACACTGCATTCAATATTCACTCAATTTTACCAGATAACTTTTATCAACAGTCGTAATGCTTAACACAGCCTAGTATATCTTCCTGGAAAAAAAATTTGTTCTTTAAGTTATCAACCCAATGTTACATGGAAAGTCCTAAAAAGAAAATTGCTTACCATCGATAATGCATCTACACAATGTTATATCACCATTATTTCAAAGATGCAAAAATCTTTGCAAAACAGGTTTCTCCATAACTCAAAAAAGAGCCATATTATTGGCGATTCATGGATAAGCTACCCATCAAACTAGACAAAGGCATAAGCAGGCTAAGACAAACAAATTAGCAACATATGGTACTTGCTCCATTGTAAATTTCAAAATCATGAAAGTTTTGGTTAAAATTTCAGAATGGCTTATGAAAAGAGTAATGCACACTTTACATAATAACGATAAATGTAAGAGAAAAAGGATAAAAGGACTTCTCATCTAATCAAACAAAAAACCATGTGAACAAGAACTTACTCAAATGGAGCTTCAACCTCAATGGCAAGTGTTAGGTGTAAGGAAAGACCATCAGAATCTTTTTGTACATCATTAGTAGTATGAGCCTCGTGAACATAACCTCTGGGAATGTACAATATATCTCCTTCCTTTAGCAGAATTTGCATGCATGCATTTGGTACAGTATCAACATTTGAACCTTGGGAGCCATCAAGAGGTTCATATAAACGAGGTAAAAGCTTATTCCTTGGAGAGGAAATTGTCCACTGTTTTGTTCCCATAAGTTGACACACAAGAACACAATGATCATCGTAGTGCCGTGCCAACCCCTGAGAATTGCGTGGTGTCAAGTAAAGATTGGCACCTACAGACGGTTGACCAAAAAAAGATGCTAAGCCTTCAGTGATAGCAGCGATGGACTTAAAGCGGAACTCCATACCACGCATGGCCACTGTATAACCATCTTTGTAGGCTTCATCACATCTGAATATATCATCAAAGCCAAGCACATGAGGAGACTGGGTGCAAGAACTCAAGCTCTCGAGGAAAAGATGTTTCTCAGTAGTGGAAAGCCGCTCTGCTTTTAGTACCCTTATATCCTGCTGGTAGATTATGGGCATACCCAAGCTATCTCTCTCGTTTTTTAGGAAATTGAAGATGTCCAGTTCATCAGAAGCAATAGGTGGGCAGGAGACCGCACAATGGAGGACAGAAGAGAGAAGATGGTGAGCAACATCTTTAGGATTAATGCAATTCAAAAAAGAGTTAAATATATTCTCCTCATCCACAGCCCTTGAGGTCCTGCTTATAAGAAAAGGCGATACTTCCCAATAGCCCACTATAAAATCTTCAAAACTTGACTGTGTTAACCCAAAAATGCTTCTTCTGATTTGATCGATTGGCAGAAAAGTGCTACATTGGAATCTGATAGAAAGTCTGAAAATGCACTCTGCCAGATCGTTCACCCTCATATTGCTCAACAAGTCTTTTTGCTGGCTGCACACCATAGAGTTGTACGTTCGAGGATGCAGTTTAGTCCACAGCTCTTTCAAAAGGAAGAAGAAACTTTCAGAGGGCTCAGATGGAACTCTTTCCAATTGCTTGATATTGCAGGAGTTAACAAGTACAATAACAGCATCAAGAAGTGAAACAGGAAGTTCATGCTCCTTTGCAGCTGTAATGTGACTCCTATTGAATCCATAGTCCACTGGGGATAATGCAACAGAATCCACAAAACAATTGGCCACCTGAAGATAGCAAACCCTAGAGGACATGATGAGTCAAGCTGATGATAGACAAGGACATTGGCAATTAAATGTGTATTGAGTTAGAATAAGCCTACATTAGCTATTAAATTCAAACAAGAAACTAAACCATGCCATGTAAGAAGAACAGTCTCAGCCATATTTGACTAAACAGCTAAAGTAACGACAGTACCAATACTTCTCCCCAGCTTTGCCATATTATATCTACAAGTTCTTGAGTCAACCACAAGAGTTTTTTCATATATTCAAGTGATAGGTTGTAAGAACAGCAAGCAAGATGGGAGATTGTAATTTGATGGATGGATATATCACATAAGTGTGTCCCCCACAAAGCCCATGCATGGACCATTTAAACCAGTTCATAATTAATTGATTCAAAATAAAATGAGGAGCTTTTTCAATCCATGTAGAACATACATTATTATAACTGCACATAACATGCTCACATATACAAACAATAAGCCACTTGCAGGCAAATGTGCATAGTTAGCTACAGCTTGATGAAAGAGTGTCATAAGTCTGAAACCTCAAGCTAACAAGGAAGGAAGAAGACACGTACATGGAGAAGTGAATGTAAGTATACATCAAAGAACTTGTCAACAATAGACTATGTTTAAAAAATGGGCTTGCCTTTCTCATCCTACATTCCCTCTCAATCAAAGGAAACATGCCAATATAGCAACATGCATATAAAACATCAATAGACTTCATGCATCGTGTAATTATCCATACGTCATAACTTCCCATGAAATTTACTTAAAAAGCCATTTCAAAGAAGCATCCGATGAGTCTGACAAAAGGCCCTAGGTCATTAATGACAAATGTTTTATTTGCTTTACATCATAAAGAAGAGACAGTTAGCAGTAGTCGACATCTGAAGCTTGATAAGAGGATGGATAATAGTGTACCAATGCATCTCAACCACTGAAAGCTTGCCCCAATGAATCATTTTAATCAAGGATAAAGAGATCTTGCTCTTTTATCTCATGCATAAGCAGACTACACAATATGTAGAATAAAGCAACAAGGAAATTGTCCAGTGTCCAGTTCCATTAATTCTATCACATCAGTTATAACAATCATATTCCGTCAGTGCATCTTAGAATACACAGAAATGTAACATAGTAGCGTTTGTTGAGTTAGTAAGTCTTCCTAAATTTGATGCACCGAGGCCTCCATTATGATTAAGCTCTATGGATTGCATTTTCTTTGTTTCGCAGCTGTCAAGTCATGAATGAGCAACTACCATAACCAAGACATGCAATGATAGCCAAAAACATTGAAAGGACGCTGTATGAGCTAGCAGCATTGGTTGCCATAATAAAGTTTATCTAACGTCTGGTTGAAAAGAATCCAAAAGCCCTAAATCAATATAAGCATCTCGTGAGACATTCATCCTCTAAATGAAGCACGAAAAACTCATTTTCGAATGGAAAAAACCCATAAAAGCCAGGCAAATCCACATTTCCTCCACAAACAAATGATCAGTTGCAAAGCCTAATGGTACAATCATGCTCCATAACAAACATACGACTAAAAATGAAGAACAGAGGAGAGAAAAAAAAGAGGAAAAACTCACATGAGAGTCTCCAAAGCAGAATGCTCAAGAAGCCTCTGCCGCCCGACCAAACTAGTCGACAAATCCGAAACGGCACGGCACGCACTCAATTTGACTCTCCTATTCGAACTCCTCAAACCCGATACCAGGCTTTCCAAAATTTCTGCATCCGAGGCGATTCGTTGGTTCATATCGAACGAATACAGCGAAGCCATTCCTAGAACCTTAGCAGAAAGACAGGCGGTATCCGGATTGCTGTCAAGCACATTCAATCAAACGTCAAGCATATATATATCCATGTCAAGTTACGCTTACAGATAACCTCGCAGAGTGATAATGTGTGCTTGAGAGAGAGAGAGAGAGAGAGAGAGAGCTCACTTGGATTTGAGCAGTACAGGAAGCACGGAGAAGAGGGCAGCGAGGGGTATCTTCCCAAAGCTGGGAACTGGGTCGTCCGATTTCGAGAGAAAAGAGAGAACTTTCCGCAAGCATCGCTTGACCAACGACGAGGAAGGAAGAGGGTCGGAGCGGCCTCGGCCTCCCGCGTTGATCTTGGAGACGGAAGCTAGAAGCAGACACAGAAAGGTGTCTGCATCGGCCGATCCGAGCGGAGCGGAGCGAGATAATTCGGAGTCCCTTCTCCTTCTCCTTCTCCTCTTTCTCTTTCTTTGCTGGGTCTCCTCCATATTTTCTCTGCACGCCGATGGGAAGCTCCTCCTAGCTCAGGGACTTACGTTCGCCTGCACAATCTCATCAGTCCTCCGAGGATTTAACGTGATGACAATTTTGCAAGCGGAGAGAATAATATAAATGGCCACTAAACTTTAATTTATTATGTAATATGTTTTGAACTTTTGATTTGTGTGATATAATCCTTATATATTAGCTTAATATGCAATACTATTGCTTAACATTTAATTGATTTAGGGATTGCATTGAAAAAATTAAAAGCTTAGGATCAATTGCAATTAAATCGGAGTTAAGTGATTATATTAGAGAAATTAAAAATTTATGGACGACATTGCATATTGAATTAAAATTTATTGGTTATTCGTGTTATTTTCCTTTTTTTTAATAAAAGGGTTATCTCAAATGAAAACTTAAGGTGATCTACGAGATCCAATGTAATGACCCGGGGGCAATTTTATGTTGTTCTCTCTCTCCATTCTTGGCCAACTTAATCTTTCATTTTTATTATTTTCCAGACGAACTTTTATCATCTTCCTCCTCTCCCTTTATTAGGGGTAAGTATGGTCCGAAATGAGCCGGTCCACCCCCTAATCCTAATACCAACAAGTTAGTGCTGGTCCTCAATTTTTGAGATCGAGAACCGACCCTATTGAACTTGGAATCAAGGAGTAGACCGATTTAATGAGTTTGGTCCAGTTCCAAGGTCAACCTGGGACCAACCAATAATTTTTTATTTCATTTTTTGTACTTCTTAAAAAAGTGATTGAGGACCGGAATGACCAAATGGGTTTGATCCAGTTTCAAGGTCAACTAGGACTAATCAACAATTTTTTATTTCATTTTTCGTACTCTTTGAAAGGACAACCGAGGACCATACTGACCTAATGAGTTCGATGACAAACAAGGTCAGCTAAGAAAAGCAAGTGGTGAGAGTCAAGTGGGGTAAGCGTCAAACAGAATAAATATCGAATGTCGAGCAAGGAGCAACAAGCTAAGCGAGCATTGAGTAGCGAGCAGCACAAGTGACATAAAGCGAGTAAGATAAGTATTGAGTGGCGAGTAGAAAAGTTGTTTCTTTCGAATTTTGGCAAATTGAAGACTAAGAAGACAAATAAGACAAAAAAGAACGAATACTAGAAGAGAATGTCATAAGGAGTTGTTTATATCTTTTTAGACGCTGTGAAAACTCTTTATAAAAACATTTTCCTCTTTTGTAAATTATAACTATCAACGCTGTAAAAAATATTAAAAATCTAAGTTATTAAAGAACAATATAAAATTACTTGAATTCTTCATTAAAGAGTTAGTTAATATTGTTGACGCTGTTTATTTTAAGGTTTTCTCTATATAAACAAAATTATAAATAAGATATTATACATAGGGTTGGTCCGGATATGACCAACCTGGAACTCTCAGAATCGAGGATCGACCCGCACAGAACTAGTCTAAGAATTCTAGGACTAAGGACCAACTCAGTCTCCCTAGGAACTGAACTAGGACTAGTAGGGTTGGGTGGTCTAGGGTTGACCCTGGATTGATGCTCACCCTTACCCTCTCTGTCGGGATATTGACTTTTCCATGTTTCTTTTAGCGCCATACACACACAAAAGAGCTTCTTCTCATTCCCTCCCCATTTTCCTCTCCTTGACGGACACCCCTTCTCTTTCTTCTTACCGGAGCCGACACAAACTAGCAAGCTCTCTCTACAAGATTTTAAATTTTCATCAACTTCTTTATTTTGCTTAGTTGGGATACTATAAGGTTGTTGCGACCTAATTTTTCCGGGTGCACCACTTAAATTTTAGGTTAATGGACTGCTAAGCCTAGACTTAACTCGGGCCCTCCCAAGCCCATACTAACTCGCGACTTTAGGTTCAAGTTTTTAAAACATGCAAATAGATTTCAATTAGGAGTCGCCA
The DNA here is from genome assembly GCA_014182555.1 of Eucalyptus erythrocorys. Taxonomy (NCBI): domain Eukaryota; kingdom Viridiplantae; phylum Streptophyta; class Magnoliopsida; order Myrtales; family Myrtaceae; genus Eucalyptus; species Eucalyptus erythrocorys. The sequence goes on along the minus strand of CM024600.1, from coordinate 29,025,807 downwards.
CTAATAAATTTTCGGTAGGTCGATTAGACACCTAAGTAAAATAATGGGAGGATTATTTTACTTCTACGAACCAGAGACTAAGAGTACAGGGACTTGGTTACATTAGACTTCTCTACTGCCCTTTCGGTATCATTTTTTTTACTTTTTTTAAAAAATATTTTCTACAGGCAACTTGGATTTATTTTAACCTAACTCACTATCATGCAAATATGATAACCACATGGGTGCTCATCCACTATTAAACATTCAATAAAAATAAGGGATAAATGCAGCGGAAGTCCTAAAACTTGTCGCAAATGTGCATTTCAGTCCTAAAACTTGCAAAATGTTTATTTCAGTCCTAAAACTTGTCGAAACGTTACAAGTGAGTCGTAAAGCCAACGCCGTTAACTTTTTCCGTTAAAAATGCTGACGTGGCATTTTATATTATTTTTTATTTTCCAGGTGGATTTTTAATTATTTTTAATCATTTTTAAACAATTTTTTAAAACAATTTTTAAAAATAAAATTTTTATTTTATCTTTTTAAGTTTTTGGTGAAAATTAGATAAAATGAATAAATCTATTTTTTTAAAAAATGATTAAAAATAATTAAAAAAATCCACCTGGAAAATAAAAAAATAATTTAAAATGCCACGTCGCATTTTTAACGGAAAAAGTTAACGGCGTCGCTTTAGGACTCATTTGTAACGTTTTGACAAGTTTTAGACTGAAATGAACATTTTGCAAATTTTAGGACTGAAATGCACATTCGCGACAAGTTTTAGGACTTTTGCTGCACTTATCCCTAAAAATAAATGAACAAATGAATAAATTGCATCACACAAAACAAGCAATTTTTTTTTTTTTTTGGGTTTTCTTGAAATTAGGATTTTATCATATAACATGCATTTTAACTAAATGACTTAATTTTCTAATATGAAAATTCTAATTAAATGACCCTAGAATACAAATTAATTAACATGCACCTAATGTTGGTAATGAACAAATTCTAATTAAATGACCCTAGTGTGTAAATTTATTAACATGCACCTAATATTATTAATAAATAAATTTTAACTAAATGACCCTATTATGCAAATTAATTAACATGCATCTAATATTTTTGGATTTTTTATTTGAAATTCAGCATTAATAAAAACCCTAATTAAACTATCTAAAATGAATAATTTTCTAATTTATTTTAGGGATTAATTCGACTTAAACCCTATCCTATCTTAGAAAAATATATTTTTTATTATTTCTTTTTAATTTTTTTAAAAAAGTTATAAAAATTGCCAACTTTATCTAAGACCCTTTAAAAAAAAAAAAAGATTATGTAGGTCCAACCCTAACCTATTTCAAAAGATTTCTAAAAATATAATCCTAAAAATGTAATTCTAAAAATTTCTAATTTACTAACTTATATGTCTAATTTACTAAATCTATATATCTAATTCACTCAACCTTGTATGCTCATGCAAGATTTTAAATTATTTATTTATTTATTTATTTTCTGATTTTTTATTATTTTTTAAGATAATTAATTATTAAATAAATATTTATTCTGAACTATCAACAAAATAAAGGATTAAAATAATCAAAAAAATAACCTATTATCTCACAGGTCAAATTAACGATTATCCTAACGCTAATTATCACGACAAATCAAAATAATTAAAAATTTGGTTCGAAGTCTTACGGACCAAATTAAATAATTATTGTGATTTAACAATTGAAATTCCACCAAAAAGCCCAAAAATTAATATAATTAAAAAAATGATCTGATATCTCTTGGATCAAATTAATAATTACAATAATTCTGGACAAAATTCATGTGGATAATGTGTGACATCCCAAAATTTCATCGACCGTCATTAGCTTAATTAGATTATTAGAAACTTAGATTTATTTAGAATGGGCCGGAAAGTGAACCCAATGGACTTTGTAGAATATGTGGGCTTGAAGGTTAGTGGGCCACACATTTATTTTAGAACCGAACTTATGGATTTGGACCGAGAAAACTGGGCTTGGAATTGGTTGGAGATGGGCCAAGGTTCGGGATTGTAAGATTTATAAGTTTAGTGGGCCGGATAATTTTAGATTGAGCCCGTTGGGCCAGGAATAGATAATTAGGCCCAATGTGATTATATTTTTTGTTAAGACTTATCAATTATAGTTAAGTGATTTAATTAGTGGATTACTTATAATTTTAGTATTCTTTTGTGATTGATTTCTTTATAAACTAACTTTGATTAGTCAATGTGTTATGATTTTATATAATTCAGATTAAGTAGAAACAAAAGACCATTAGATGAAAATATCTGAAGCTAATGAACTAACTAACGATACTGATTAACTGTTAATGAACATCGATCGACAGATGGCGGAAAATTCTCATGCACGAGGCCACGACACCAATTCTCTCTCTCTCTCTCTCTCTCTCTCTCTCTCTCTCTCTCTCTCTCTCTCTCGTGTGTTTGCATTTGGTTACCCACGGTTTTCTTCAAAACCGAAGCTAGGGACCTCATCATTACAAATCTAATCATTACTCTCTAACCTAGGACTAGCATATAGATCTCATTCTCTCATATAAAAACTGGAAATTTTCTCTCTCTCCTCAAAAACCGAAAACCACCTTCATTTTCTTCTTCATCTTTTTCTCTCGGCCGAAGCAAGAGCAGGAGGAACCAGCTGAATTTCTTCTTCTTGCATGCTGATTTTGAGTGTTGATTTTTAAGAATCTTAGTGTTGTTGAGTAGCTGAAGCAAGGTAAGGAATAATCTAGCTCTAAATTAAAACCTATCCATTGTTTTATCAATGAAGCTTGTGAATCTGACCAAACAATGATGGATATAGCTTGTAATTGTTGTTTTGTGGTTGATTTGAGCTTGGTGAGTGCTAGATTGAAGGTAGAAGTGATTGCATGTCATTCTTGAGTCTTGCATGTTCGGAATTTTGGTGTATGTGTACTGTTTTGTTGAGCGAAGTGTCGAGATGGAGGCCGAATGTGTTGTTTTGACTGGAAATGTGACATACGGTTCACGGGTGCAACAACGCCTTAAGTCGAGCTGTGGATTTGATCAATTGTTGGAGAAAGACATGTTGAAGTTGTTGTGATGAAGTATTGAAGCATTGTATAAAGAAATTTGTGGATGATTAAGTGGTCTAGTTGAGCTAGAAGTGTGAAGAGCATGTAATTCTATTCTGTTCTAGGTGAAACCGAATAGATAGTGTTCTGTTTGTGTTTAATTTCATTCATGTATGTTAATAGATTTGAGAAAGAAGCCTTTCTATACGATAGAACATCTATAAGGTTGAATATACAAGAAGTTATGGCCATATGGATATATAAACATAGAAATAGAAGTGAATTTAGTAAGACTAGTAAACTGTTTTTGGTGAGAATCGGATGACCTTTACTGATTACATGAATTTTCTGTAATTACCTAGTTAGAATTGAAGTTTGAATCCTTAATGAAAATTGTATAACACATATTAAGGAATACCGTGTCAAAATTTGAGATTAAATGGATAAGAATTGGTTAGTGAAATGATTTTTCTTTGTAGATAGAAAATCTGGACTCGGTACAGGACATGAGTAAGAATTATGTTAACTGTTACTCTTAATACAGTGAGAACTAGACTTAAGTTCCTTCATTAAAAATGTTAAGATATGTCTTAAATACAACATACTAAAATTTGGTAGCATTTCGATAAGATTTGATAAGTATTTCATGTTTAAAACCGAAACTGTCCATTTTGCTAGTAAACTGTTTGTACCCGAGAATACATATTAGGTATAGCAACTTATAAATTGGACTTGTATGCTGACCATAGAGTCTAATAAACTTCATATTAGATGTTAGTTGTGTATGAGTGAGTCTCATATGTCAATAGAGGTTTAAGTGCATATAGGATCATGCGTGTGCAATGAGTGCGGTGCATAGTGCTTAATTATGGGATAAATATTTGTCCGGCATGGTATGGGACATGTTCGTGATGGATTTTATCTTATAATTTGGACATGCACGTGTGCTAGGTCATGGGAATTAGATAGATACTTTAGAGTCTTTTCTTTTGCATACGATATATGCATTAATCAAAGGTGTGGTGTGAAACGTGTGCTTAATATGGTGAACGGACCCAACGGTACCGAGTTACCGGTGATGCCCCCGGAAGTTTGGGATGCCCTTGTGTGTGATCAAGGATGCCTCGGTTTGGTGATGCCGGGATGCCTCGGAGTGAGATGCCCTTGTGTGTGATCAAGGATGCCTCGGTTGTGTGATACCAGAGATGCCTCGGAGTGAGATGCCCCTGTGTGTGATCAGGGAGGACCTCGGTTTGGGTGATACCGGGATGCCTCGGAGTGAGATGCCCACAATTAGAGGTATTGTGGAAGTCCGGATAACGTACTTTCCGGAAGTGACTCGATCAGGCCGGTAGTGTCCCGGTTGTGACTGATTCGAGGGTGGATTTTTATGCACACTAAAATCTAATTATTTGGCGAGTGAGTTCATCTATTATGATTGCATTATAGATTGAATTTGTGAAGGGTAAGTGTAGAGATGGATGCATGTCAGGTGATTTCTTATATGATGCATTAGTATTGTTCATACTTGCATTATGTTCTCTTAGTGTCCTAATTGTTTGATGATTTGCCTGTAACTTTGATGGCTATGGATTGTTTTAGAGTAGAGCTTTATTATTCTTTACTGGGCAAGGATGTTTGCTCATACCTTACATTTTCAGATTGAAAGCATGGATGTACCACCAGTTGCACGATATGGGGTGATAGCATGCCTTGACGTTTCTTTTCACGACGTATACGATCCTGACATAGACATGACATTTTCCAAGTATGAAGCTATATTATGGATGGACGACGGTAGAGCTAGCTTAATCCCTATGAAGTTTGTGGCGTGGTTCCTTAACCACGATGGCGAGATGTTCGGTCCGTTACCTTTCGGTGCAGGTGGACCTGGAGACGGGATGGATGGCGTCTAGACGCCAGAGTTCGTGTGAAGGCTGGACGTTAGACTTTTGTTTTTTGTAAGACGTGGGCTGGTATGGGAAGTTCGTGGAGTAGACACCCTTACCTCTATCCCTGACTTTGATGCGCCTTACTTTTGTTTTGTACATGATGTAAATATATAGGCGAGGAACATGGAAAGGAAAAGTTCAGGTTGATAGATTTTGTAAAGCCCCGATGATGGTAAATGAAAGGAAGTCGTTTATGATCTAGTTTAATTGCATGTATGTGAATGGCTAATAATATGAATTGTTAAAAAGATTTGCAGGATAACCTTATGTTATAAATTAGGATTTTAAATAATCCATATTATACATGCTAACCTTCAATGGTAAATGCTATGTGATAATGTAAGAAGTGTACAAGATTAATTAAATATCAATTATAATTGTAATTCCGCTTGCACTTAGTACGTGACGCCCTAGGACGTCACATAATGCCTACAAAAATTATAGATATTAACCACCCGCCGTTGCAGTGTAGAGGGTAGAGCTTGTGTTCTCCGCCGCGGAGAACCAGGTTCGAAGCCCCTGCGAAGCAGAGAGGCTGAAGCGCTGCGTGGTGCCTTGCCCGGGGTGCGTGGGTGGTGGTTTCCTGCGTGCCTCCCCAGGGTTTACTCTTCGGCTGCCGGCCGTGCGGGGGTTCCCTGGGTCACCAAAAAAAAATTATAGATATTAACATCCATTATTACAAATTAAATACCTAAACTAAAAATGCTTATCAAATAAAATAAACAGAAAAATAACATGAAAAATAAAAAGAGTTAAGAATTAATATAAACTACCAAAAAAAGTAAAAAGTAAAAGTAAAAAAAATAAAAACTACCTAGGGGGCTACAACGGGGACGGGAAGGCGGCGCGGGCGGAGGATGGCCGGCGGTCGGCGTCGGGGCTCTAGCGAGGGCTGGGCGGCGACGGGGAGGAGGGTCGCGGGTCAAGGAGGTCGGAGCAGCTCGTCGTGGGATCGGCGCGGCGGTGGTTTCATCGGGCTAGTGGATCGGCTCGGCGGCGGCGAGCACAACGAGGAAACTTCGGCGCGGGTGCTCGCGATTAGGGCTTCTGGTGGAGCGGCGAGCTCGGATCTGGATCTGGATCGGGTCGGTGACACTCGGGCGGAGGACTTTGGCTCCGGCATCATTGACACGGCGAACAAGGATCTTTGGTCGTTGGGGGGATTACTGCGGCTTTGAGTCGAAGCTGTGGATTGGCGAGATCGGGATGGCAACGAGGCGGAGCACGGCGGAGCGATGACGGGGTGACACAAAGGAGGCCGCTTGGGGGCTCGGAGGTGCTTGGGTTGTGAGCAGAGGTGAGCTCAGCTCCTCTGATCTACCGGTGTCAAGTGGAGGTTCGCTGGTTGTGGGCGAACAAGGCTTCGGCGCGACGGTGGGCGAGCGTCGGAGATAGTAGCGCGGGTGTCGAGGGGCGGCGCGAGCTTTGGGCGCCGGGATTCGCAGACGGAGGCCGACGGTGATGGGCAGCAGTGGCGCCGGTGGCTCTTCGGGGAAGATGAACAAATCACCGAGATGGGTTTCCTTCTTTTTCTTTTTTCCTTTTTTAATTCGAGAAAAACCCTAAAAAAACGAAATCTTCACCAGAATTTTTCTTTTACTCTCCAAAATTTCAAAAATTTCCTGCCTTTTGCCCATCGTACGCGAATCTTTTTATACACCAAAAAAATGTATCTCCGTGGTATATTTCATTGCCAATTTTGCTCGTGCAAAATACCATTAAATATACCATTTCACCCCGCGCAATATTTTTTGCATATTCGATCAAAAAAATTCCCCTTTTACGCAAAAATGCATCTCCTAGTGTATATTACCTAAATATGAGAGAAATCTTAATGGAATATAACAAAAATAAAATTTACCTAAACTATATGCCATGTGATTATTACTATTATTTTTTATTTTTATTTAGCAAAAACTAATCCCAAAAATTTAGGTGTCAACAGCTGCCCCTCTTTGAAGGTGAGCTCACAGAGGTTGCATTCAAAGACAAATTAAGACCTAAATTTTGGTCATGCATGTACAAAGAATGATTTTTTGTTCGAATATAAATTCCATTTTTTAATGCAATTTATATGATGCTAATAAATGAACCTACTTGGAATAACTTACCTTCGAGGATGATAGAGTAATTCGAGGTAGTGGGTGTTACAAGTTCAGGACCCGTACCATTCTACAGTCACCTAGAATAGTAACATGACTTCGCAAAGAGACTGCTTTCCAAGGACCTGTACCATTTTGCAAGTCGCCCAGTATGGCAGAAAAGTTTTGTAACAAAAACTGCTTTCCCAGGACCCATACCATTCTACAGTCGCCTTGACGAAAATGATTTTCCAAGACCTGTACCATTCTACCGTCACCTATTAGAGCAATAAATGTTGTCTAGGACCCAAACCATTCTACGGTCGCCTAGACTGAGGTTTTGCTTGGCTAGGACCCAAATCATTCTTCGGTCGCCCAGCCTTGCAACAAAAATCATCTGACCAGGACCCGAACCATTCTTCGGTCGCCTTAATCAGATTGAATCTGGAGAAAAATCTTTGGGAGAAAACTCATTTGAGTGTCAGTATACTTAAAAGGGAATACCTGTGCAATGACAAATATTCAAGGTATGGATAGAGATATATTTGCTCGGTAACATCTCTGATTTTTGGGGATACGTCTCCTACAAAACATGGTCGTAGGAGAGGCAACATGCACTTGTAATCATAAACATGCATTAATTTAATGGGGGTTCATGATGATTTTCATTAATCTTGCATCATCTAATTTCCATTCTGAACACATGAGTGTCATGAATGTGTCAAATGAGAGATCCTTTGGTTTGAAAGGATTTTTTCTCTCATCTTCATTAAAATGGGTATTTCATCATGACGTTTGATGTAGGATTTTGTCAATCACTCTATCTCACCATCGTCATGCCAAACAAGGGTCTGAGCAATCTCGCAAGTGGTACGATCTCACCAGTCTGAGAGGTCTTTAAGAGGGACCGTGATGTGGGCTTGGTCAACGGCTTAACAAAGAGGACTCTTTGAGTTGAGGTTATTTTGAAAAATGAGTGATACTCTGCAATTATCTTGGGGTTTACAAGCCAAGAAACACAAGAAATGAGGCAGAAATTATCTTACTCGCACTTCTTCGAACGATGCTTTCGAACATGTAAACCTTTACGTTAATTTAAGTGCCATAATCTGAAGAGACTTTGCAAGGGACGTAACGTAGGCTTGGTTCATGGGTTGATAAATGAAAGGATCCTTAGGCTCAAAAAGTATTTAGAGGGTAACAGTTGGTGATTATCTTGACATTTCCCACAAATTTTCTTTTTCAATTTCGAAGATTTTCTTTGCACTCATTGATTGCAACAGCATTTGAGTTTTTTTTTTTTTTTAGTACCGCCTCATTCACGGTATGACTCACAATATCAAGTATTTTATTTTTTCCTTTGGGCATCGGCCTTACTTTTACTAGCCACACTGCTTTTTTCATGCCCCATTTTTGCACTTTTTTCTTTGAACAAAATCTCCATTTTTGTTCATGCCACTTGAATGTTTTTGTCTTGCCCTAGTATGGGGGACGATCACCAATTGGGTTCAATATGAAATGAATTCATAAGCTCAATTGGGCTATGCAATGGATAAAAGTGTAAGATAGAGAAGTGATTGCTCTTCATCATCCTAAGACACTTCAATTATCGTACAAGTTACATTGCGAAAGCAAAGTATAAGTAAGAAAATTCCTTGACAGGGGTAATTTAAAAAGCTCTTCATGTGTGTGGGCTCAAAGGGCTAAACAATAGATATACTTGTAGTGTTTTGGATAGAGGAAGAAACTGCCTCTCGTCACTTTGAATAACGTACCCTTTCCGAGACCGCCCTTTTCCTTGTGGGCATGGAATTTTTTCACACAACTTACTAGGGATTAGTGTATGAAATAGTGTGTGGAATAAGGCTTGCCTTTCATCGTTTCAAGGTATCCCATTTGACACATTCAATTTATCTCACATAATTCATCAAGGAAAATGAATAATTGAATTTGCAAGTCATTGTGGCAATTTATTCATCATAAAAGTGCTTGTAGTTCAAAACATGACACAGCAAATTCTATCATAAATAATACTTCTTGACAGCATCAGAATTAACTAGAGTGGAAAACTAACGACCATTCATTTTTGCCAGAATCAAAGCCCCTCTAGGAAGTACCTTTTTCACCACATATGGACTACTGTAATTCAGGGCAAACTTCCCCCCAAGATCTGGAAAAATTGGCAATAGCTTCCTTAGAACAAGATCATTTACCTCAAAATGTCTCGGTCGTACTTTCCGGTTGAAAGATCTGGCCACTCTCTACTGATAAGTTTGGCCATGGCAGAGAGCCTTCAGTCTCTTCTCGTCAATCAAGTTCAATTGTTCACGTCTTTGTTGCGTCCATTCAACCTCAGACAACTCTGCTTGGGATAAAATTCTTAGGGACGGAATCTCCACCTCCACGGGTAAAACCGCCTCCATGCCATACACCAGAGCAAAAGGGTTGCCCCGGTAGAAGTGCGGATCGATGTCCGGTATGCCATTAGTGCGAAGGGTAATCTCTCATGCCAATCTCGATAATTCTCGGCTGTCTTGACCACAATCTTCTTAATGTTCTTATTGGCAGCCTTCACAGCCCCATTCATTTGTGGGCAGTAAGGGGACGAATTCTGCTAAACAACTCATCAACAATTTTGTTGTTCAAATTTGTCCCATTATCGGTGATGATTGATTCAGGGACGCCATAGCGAGCAATTATGTCACGTTTGATGAATTTCGCACCATTGCGTGCAATGACACTTGTGAAGGATGTAGCTTCGATCTATTTGGAGAAATAGTCTATCGCCACCAAAATGAATCGATGCCCATTTGAAGCCTTTGGATTTATTGGACCAATCACATCAATACCCCACATCGAGAAAGGCCATGGCTCATAAAACTGATGCAGCTCATTTGGAGGAACGTTTATCTTATAACCATGGATTTGACAACGGTGACAACTTCGTACATGCTTGATGCAATCACTTTCCAGTGTGAGCCAGTAATAGCCTAATCTCATAACCTTCTTAGCCAACATGTGCTCGTTCATATGAGAGTCACATACTCCTTCGTGCACTTCTTGCATGATTTGAGTGCCCTCGGCTACATCCACACACCGCAATAACCGAATCATGAGACCTCTTATACAAATTTTCACCACTAACGAAGAATTTTGAGGCCATCTTCGTGATGTATTTTCTTTCAGTCGGAGTGCTTCCTTCGGGAAATTCCTGCTTTTTAATGTAGTTCATGATATCGTAATACCATGGTTTTCCATCAAGCTCTTCAGTTATGATCATACAATAAGCTGGCTTCGGCAAAAATTCTATTTTCAATGGCTCAACTTCTAATCCGTCAGTGACTTGCAACATAGATGACAAAGTCGCGAGTGCATTCGCAAATTGATTGTGAGATCTTGGCAAGTATTCGAACGAAATTTCTTCAAACTTTTTTACCAGATCCTCTAAATACTCATGGTATGGGAGCAACTTGGCGTTCTTAGTTTTCCATTCTTCTACAGTCTGCAGTATGATCAGTGCTGAATCTCCGAACACTTTCAATTTGGCTACAGGCATTTCAATTGCAGCTTGAAGCCCGATGGTGCAAGCTTCATATTCAGCCACATTGTTAGTGCATGGGAATACCAATTTTGCAGCTATCAAATGGTGTTGTCCGTTTGGGGATATCAAGATTGCCCCAGTACCAGAACTTGACAAGTTCACAACTCCATCAAAGAACATTGTCCATGAGTCTTCATCTACACTCAAAACACGGTCATCTGGGAAACTGTCATCGTTATTTGAGACACCTAAATTCTCAGCCAATATATCAGCGATCACTCGACCTTTAACTGACTTTTGTGGCATAAACTGCACATCAAATTCTAAGATTAAAATTTGCCACTTAGCCAACTTACCCACCAAAGCTGGCCAATCAAGCAAGTATTTGATAGGATTATTCTCAGTTACGAGGAACGTCTGGAAATGCAATGTGTCCTGCCGCAATCTATGCAACACCCACACTAATGCAACACAAGTCTTATCAGCATCAGAATATTTCAAATCTGACACAGTGAACTTTTTACTCAAGTAATAAATGGCTCGTTCTTTTTTATCAACGGGACTTTCCTGAGCCAACATTGCACCCAACGATTCACTATGAATAGTGAGGTAGAGAATCAAGGGATGGCCTGGTGATGGTAGGACAAGAACCGGTGGGTTCATCAGATACTGCTTCAGCTTATCGAATGCTTCTCGATACTCACCATCCCAATTGACTTGTGCATTCTTCTTTAGGAGCTTAAAGAATGGCTTGGCAGTTTCAGAAAGTTGGGAAATGAATCGAGCAATGTAATTCAATCTCCTCAAAAGGCTTCGGACTTCTTTGACCGTTGATGGAGGCTGTAACTCACATATGGCCTTAACTTTAGATGGGTCGATCTCAATCCCTTTACTGCTTACAATGAATCCGAGTAATTTACCGAATGTTGCTCCAAACACGCTTTTAGTGGGATTTAGTCGAAGCTTGAATTCACGAAGACGATCGAACAACTTCTTCAAAGTTTCGACATGGCTTCTTCCGGGTCAGGTCTTCGCAATCATATCATCAACATAAACTTCAATCTCCTTATGCATCATATCGTGAAATAGTGTTACCATGGCTCGCATATCTTCCTCCTTCATCCTTATCTGATTATATTTGGAGAAACCATCCATAAACGAGAATAACTCAAATCCGGTGATGCTATCCACAAGGACGTCTATGTGAGGTAGCGGGAAATCATCTTTCGGGCTGGCCTTATTCAAATCCTGATAGTCGACACAAACTCGAACTCGACAATCTTTCTTCATCACTGGCACAATGTTAGCCACCCATTCAGGGTATTGTGAGACTTCAATAAATCCCACTTTCAAAAGCTTCATCACCTCTTCTTCAATCTTCTTTGAGAGCTCAGGTTTAGTCCTCTGCAACCTCTGCTTTTTAGGTGGCATGTCCGGATTAGTAGGTAAGCCACGCTCGACGATTATCGGGTCTAAACTAGGCATGTCAGCATAGGTCTATGCAAAGACATCCTGATATTCTTTTAGTAGCTGGATTAGGCACTCGACCTCGTCTTTAGGGAGATTTGCCCCAATTTTGACCTCCTTGGCTTCTTCAGTATCACTTAAATTGATAGTGACGGTTTGTTCAGATGTAAGAGTCTTGGTTTTTTCATGCTGTTCCCAGCTACGCTGCACCTCAATGGAGTCTTCAATCGAGTCTCCAGGATCTTCATGATCAGCATTTGCGGCATTGGATTGGTCCATTTCCACACCGTTGCATGCTATAAGATTATCCCTGAAACATGAAGTAGATAAATCAGAAAAACAAACAAAGTAATCTGTATATTTTGAAAGACTTTTGAAAGATTTTTGAAAAGCATTTGCAAAAGCATTTTTTTAAACATTTGACACGAGAAAGCATGATGAAGCCAAGGCCTCAGAGTTCTCCTTGGATTTTCCTTTTGTTTTATCGGCTGGATATCATCACCGGGCTGGTTTGGTGTACCTCATCATGCCCTTGAAATAAAACTTGTAATTTTATTGATATTCATCAATCAATTACATTTATTGAATGGAAAATGCGAATTCAAATCCTAAAAAGAAAGTGAAAAAGAAGAAATTGAAAACAATTGCTAGATAGCGACAATAATTCCTAGAAAGCAATAAAAATTCTCACGCAGGGGAATGTGGGAAAGAAATAAATGAGTTACTCTTGTGGACTAGGGCCCATTTCTTTTGGAGGTCCTTCGTCAATGGCTCCTATGAAGATGTCATCAAACAAGCTTGTAACTCATTCTAACACATCATCACGGTTCTCTATCTTCAGGGGTGTCAGATCACCCATGCCACCCCATCTATCTGGGACTATCTTGTGGGGATCAATATAGAAGCTGGGAGGGGCCGAATACTTCACTAGGTAGTCGAACTTGCCACTTAGCTGCCCTAGGGTGTCTATCAATTCCGCCTTATCCTGCATCATTATCGGAGGACCAGGGAATGTCTTATGAATGCTTGGGGGCAATGGGTTTTGCCTTTCTTGTCTTCGATTAGGTGCCTGGTTTTGCCCTTTCTGTCTTCGTCCTCCAGGATTTTGTCCACCTCCTCCATGGTACCCTAATCTAGTAGAACGAGACCTCTGAGTGGCTTCAATGGGGTCTCGAATGCCTTGATCATTTCTTCCAAGACCATTACCAGGAACAAAATCATTCCTAACCATTACTCTCCCCACCATGAGGGCAGCATTTGAAACTTCAGGAGTGGGGGATGTTGAGTAACGAGAAGCATGTATAGTGGATACCAACTCAAATGAGTGGTAACTTGCCTCGAACTCAGAATCTGGCTCTACATAGGGGATGGCCATCTCATGATAAATCCGGTAGTCTTCTTTACCATACACGGTGATTAGCTTCCTTTCGATCACAAATTTCATAGCTTGATGTAAACTTGAAGGCATCACTCCTGCAGTATGTATCCAGGGACGACCTAGCAGGAAATTGAATGCGGTAGGGATGTCTAGTACTTGAAAGGGAATGTTGAAGACGACCGGCCCTATTTGTATATCAAGGTGGATTTGCCCAATCACCTCCTTCTTTGTGCCATCGAAAGCTTACACAGAAGTCGTAGCACCATATATCCTGGATGGGTCTATTTTGAGGCGGTGAAGAGTAGCCAATAGGCATATGTTTAGGGCAGATCCATTATTAATGAGCACTTGAGACACACAGGAAGTCTTGTGCTTGACAGATATGTAAAGTGCTTTCTTATGCCCTCTACCCTCAAGAGGGAACTCCTCATCAGATAAAGCAATCAAGTCCTTGAGAAGGACTGATCCCACAAATTCTTCTAGCTTGTCCGCCTTAACTGTCTTCGACACCTGGATTTCACTCAGCACATTCATCAGCGACTTTTGATGTACGGGGGATGTCAGCAAGAGCTCAAGCAAAGAGATCTGGGTGGGCATCTTCCTCAACTGGTCGACCACGTTATACTCACTTGCCTTAATCATGGCAAAAAATTTCTTAGCCTCTTCATCAGTGATAGGCTTTGTAGATTAAGCACTTGCTTGAGCATAAGTCCGACCAGACCTTGTAACAACGCCAACATCCAAGTCATAGAACCAAGGGATGGCCTTATTGCTGACATACTCATACGGCTGGGGCATCTCAATCACTATTTCATCATCGAATGCATCTCCTAATGAGGGCATGTCCGCGAGTGAAGGATCAACTTCTTCCTTATCAGCAATGAGTGCGGCTTGTTCCTCCTCCCAATCGATGATGATGTGGGAAATAGTGGAAACTATGCAATTTTGGTCAGCATATACTATACTACCGTCATCCACCATTTTTGCAACTCTCTCCCTCATTAGTGATAGGGGGATATCCTCATGATCCGGATAATACCCTGCTCACTAGGCCGTTGTAAGCATCCGCCATATGTACCTTCGAGTTCTTAACGCAACCGACTTCAGGTTCCAGAATAGCATTCACTATACCCCCATGCTTTGATAGTGGATTTTTCCGGATGTTCGGCCGAGCAGTTTGAAACGAAAAGGCCTTCGTGTCCAGGAGGTTTTGGATCTTGTGTTTGAGGGTGAAATATTCATCAGTCGAATGCCCCAGTTCCCCACTATGGTAGTCACACTTCTTTGTCGGGTCATAGCCGCGCATGCTTTTGCGGTTAGGCGGTTCAGTAGAAAGCAAACCTTTCTTATGGAGACTTGTCAACACTTAGGATGGAGATCCAAAGAGGGGCATGAATTGCCTTCTTGCTTGGGCAAATGACTGACGACCAACAGTTTGTTGTTGCCTTGCATTCATCTAGTAACGATTGGAACTTTCTTGGCTATAAGCCACATTCACATCCACAGCAGCTTTTTTCTCCTCCTTGGCAGAGAATATCTTACTTGATGGCTCAGTGAACCATCATTCCCTTATTCCCATCTTGATTTGCTCTCCCACAGGAATCGGCTGATTAAAACTCTCGATATACGTGCTTGCCATCCAGTTATGGAACTCAAACGGGAGGGTCTTTACAAACAACTTCATTAACTCCTTGTCAGTAGGCTCAGGAGTAATTTGAGCAGCCAGATTTTGCCATCTCACAGCATATTCCTTGAACGACTTGCTTCTCTTTTTCTCCATCCTCTCAAGATCTTCTCGGGAAGGAGCGATGTCCATGTTGAACCTGTATTGCTTGAGGAAGGCATCAGCCATCTCATTCCAGGTCTCAAGAAGGTTCACATTCTTCATCACATACCAATTTAGTGCAGATCCAATCAAACTCGCGAGAAATGATTGGATCATGAGAGGCTCATTCTTGACATATTAGACCATGCGTACGTGGTACATCTGCAAATGAGATTTTGGACAGGTAGTACCATCGTATTTCTCAAATTTCGGCATTTTAAACTTCTTCGGCATCTTGACCTTCTTGTAGACTGACAAGTCGAAGGGGAGTAAGCTCTGTGACTCTTGCAGTTATTTCACTTTTTCTTCAAGTTTCGCGAAGCGTTCATCCGGCTCCGTCTTAGGGATGTTGACCAGCTTACCCTTTTCTATAGTGATCGGGAATGGGTCGTCTTACAAACCAGGCATGCCGTCATCACTCAAATAGGTCTTATCTGCTCGCTTGGGGGCAACAATTTGGGGGAGAACGGGTGTAGGAGCCAAATTGACTTGGAGGAATTCGATTTGAGTTGCTATAAGTTGCATAGAGGCAGATAACTGACGGAGTTGATCTTCCATGTTGGACAAACGATTACACATTTCATTTTGGTCGGCCATTTTAGCTTTTGATCGCGTAACAATAGGTGAACGTGGTGGGTCCATTGTTACCTAAGGGTAAAAGATATGATGTAAGAACCAATTATAAAGATAGGAAAATAGCCCATGACAATGGTCTAATCACCTTATTTTATTCAAAATTTTATTTGAAATTTGAACCAGACTTCATAACTAAGAGTTGAAATTCAAGTCCCTAACACTAAATTAAAATTGAAATCAAGATCCCTAAACATTGAACTAAGAAACAAAAACTAAAACATCTCATTTTATATGCTTTCGGGATCCCATCGCCTTGCGAAGCTTCTTATTTTCAGCTTCAACCATTTCCAATTTCCACTTAAGATGTTCAATTTGTGCTCATTGGGTGGGTTTCTCGGTCACATCAGGGACTACTGGACGCAAGGCAAGAGGAATTCGGTGTTGTTGGATGTAGAACGCTGATGCGTGGTGAATTTCCTCTTCGCCTTTCAATCTCTTGGGCACCAAAATCTTTTCTAGGTGGCATTCATTCTATGCGACAATGATCATCTGGATCTCGTTGAAGTAGTCATAGTCCGTACGGAGGAAACAGACTTGGAACAACTCTATCTTGATAGGTGGAGGAATTTCCTGAAGAGCTTTGTACTAACTGGCCACCCTATGTGGATAATAGGAAGTAGCATCACAAAGGCCTAGCAACGGGATTGGCCCATCATCCTTGTGAGAGAAACGAGCCTCCTCCGCACAGAACCATTTATTATGCCATAAGAATGTCTTAGGATTAGGATTTTTCAAGAGATTAATCCAATGGGCGTACTATTCATCTAGGGAAAAACGTTCCAAAACCTGAAATTTTTGAATGGGATGTCTAAAATCATCAATTTTAAATTGTTTCATAAGATGCCAAAACCCTCTTATGTGTGAGAAAAACCATATTTGCAAAAGTTCAGAGATGGCATGCATGGTCCTTTCTTCATTTTGTTTAAAACGGGTTAATGACAAGAAAGTTTTAGCTAAAACCTTATTGACATAATTTAACCCATCGCAAACACGATTAACCACTCATGAAATTGCAGGATTAATGGCATTTTTTCGATAAAGAAAAACGATTAGTCCAAAAAACGCTAATATGAAAATCCTAACTTTTGAAATTATTGGTTGTTTAGCAAAACACTATTCTAAGAAAGAAAATGGGCATGCATAGTAATTGGCTTTAACAACCTTCTTTACTGCTTCGGCCTCGATTTTTAAAAAATGTGATAGTTTAGAAATAGAATCTATACCGAAAGGTGGCCTAACAAGTTCCTTTTCCAGAGGCATTCTGATGGCAACACTATACTCTTCTAGTGTTGGAGTTAGCTCGAACACACCAAATATAAATGTGGAAGTCTGTGGACACTAGAAGTGAGGCAACGCTTGTATAACATTGGAGTGGATGTTGATCTCTAACAATAGGAGAAGCCGGACGATCTTGGCTTTCACATATCTCTGACCTCCTTGATCCAACTAATCTAGCCACATTTTAAGCTCTTTTTTAGGAGTGGAAATGATTTGTATGTCTGTTTTCCCCCATCGCATATAAAACGAGACTGATGACAAAACCTATTGTCATGGACTGACAAAATTGCAATAAAGTAAGTAAATTGCGAAGTGAGAGTTAGACAACTTACTTTCTCTGGATATGGATGACAATCACATAGACACACGCATGAAATGTGAGGCTGAATTTCTACCTAGATGGCTTAGCAAAGTGGAGCTAGGAGGATGATCTGACCGCAGCAGTCTCGCGTAACGTGTTAGGTCCCCCTAACTTCGGCTCAATCAAATGGAATGCTCAATAATCCAGTAATCTCGCGGATATGGACAAACACATTCGACACCATGAAAAACTTTCGGGGAAGAGAAGGTCAACCTCCATATAGCGGTCTCGCTTTAGAGGAAGTATTCTTCTCAACACCATCCTAGGAATCATATTGCAACCCAGGTTCGGCCTCAGGTTGTATGTGCAATAGTGTAGTGCTAAAAGCAATAAAACATGCACAACATTTTAAATGCAAACAACATTTTTATAGTTTAATTCAAGCATTCATCCATAACTCCGACCTGCAATACAAGGGTTAATAAAAACTACTCCCCTTATACCTCCCATTTGCAAAAATATTTAACACCTTAGAATTAGAGACTTACCTAGTATCCATGCTGCCAAACAAAAACTTTTTCAAAAGAAGAGAAAAAAATGGCCTAAGTCCACTAAGAGTTTTAACTCAAGTTCCTAGTGGAGTTGCCAAGCTGTCGTGACCTAATTTTTCTGGGTATACTACCTAGATTTTAAGTTAATGGACTGCTAAGCCTAGACTTAGCTCGAGCCCTCTCAGGCCCATACCAACTCGCGACTTTAGATTCATGTTTTTAAAACATGTAAATAAATTTCAATTAGGAGTCGCCACTAATCAATTTTTGGTAGATCGATTAGACATCTAAGTAAAATAATGGGAGGATTATTTTACTCACACGAACCAGAGATTAAAGGTACGAAGACTTGGTTACATTAGACCTCTCTAATGCCCTTTCAATACCATTTCTTTTTATTTTTTTTAAAAAATATTTTCTGTAGGCAACTTGGATTTATTTTAACCTAACTTACTATCATGCAAATATGGTGACCACACGGGTGTTCATCCACTATTAAACATTCAATAAAAATAAATGAACAAATGAATAAATTGCATCACACAAAACAAACAATTTTTTTTTTTTTGGGTTTTCTTGAAATTAGGATTTTATCATATAACATGCATTTTAACTAAACGATTTAATTTTCTAATATGCAAATTCTAATTAAATGACCCTAGAGTGCAAATTAATTAACATACACCTAATGTTGCTAATGAACAAATTCTAATTAAATGACCCTAGTATGTAAATTAATTAACATGCACCTAATATTATTAATAAACAAAATTTAACTAAATGACCCTATTATGCAAATTAATTAACATGCATATAATATTTTTGGATTTTTTATTTGAAATTTGGCATTAATAAAAACCCTAATTAAACTATCTAAAATGAATAATTTTCTAATTTATTTTAGGGATTAATTCGACTTAAACCCTATCCTATCTTAGAAAACTGTATGCTTTATTATTTCTTTTTTATTTTTTAATAAAAATTATAAAAAATTGCCAACTTTATCTAAGACCCTTTTAAAAAATAAAAAATAAAAAGATTATCTAGGTCCAATCCTAACCTATTTCAAAAGATTTCTAAAAAATATAATCCTAAAAATGTAATTCTAAAAAATTTCTAATTCACTAACCTATATGTCTAATTTACTAAATCTATATATCTAATTCACTAATCCTACATGCCTAATTTAAATCTATATATCTAGTTCACTTAACCTGTATGCTCATGCAAGATTTTAAATTATTTATTTATTTTTTATTTTCTGATTTATTTTTTAAGATAATTAATTATTAAATAAATATTAAATCTAAAATATCATCAAAATAAAGGATTAAAATAATCGAAAAAATAACCTATTGTCTCACAGGTCAAATTAACGATTATCCTAACCCTCATTATCACAACAAATCAAAATAATTAAAAATCTGGTCCCAAATCTTTCGGACCAAATTAAATAATTATTGTGATTTAACAATTGAAATTCCACCAAAAAGCCCAAAAATTAATATAATTAAAAAAATGATCCAACGTCTCTCGGATCAAATTAATAATTACAATAATTCTGGACAAAATCCCTACGGATAATGCCTACAAAAATTATAGATATTAACATCCAATATTACAAATTAAATACCTAAACTAAAAATGCTTATCAAATAAAATAAACATAAAAATAACATGAAAAATAAAAAGAGTTAAGAATTAATCTAAACTACCAAAAAAGCAAAAAGTAAAAGTAAAAAAAATAAAAACTACCTAGGGGGCTACGACGGGGACGGGAAGTCGGCGCCGGGCGGAGGATGGCCGGTGGTCGGCGTCGGGGCTCCGGCGAGGGCTGGGCAACGACCGGGAGGAGCGTCACGGGTCAGGGAGGTTGGAGCAGCTCGTCGTGGGATTGGCGTGGCGGTGGTTTCGTCGGGCTAGTGGATTGGCTTAGCAGCAGCGAGCACGACGAGGAAACTTCGGCGCGGGTGCTCGCGATTAGGGCTTCTGGTGGAGCGGCGAGCTCGGATCTAGATCTGGATCTGGATCTGGATCGAGTCAGTGACGCTCGGGCGGAGGCTTTAGCTCCAGGCGTCGTCGACACGAAGAACGGGGACGCCGGGTCGCTGGGGGGATTGCTGTGGCTTCGAGTCGAAGATGTGGATCGGCGAGATCGGGATGGCGGCGAGGCGGAGCACGGCGGAGCGACAACGAGGTGACGCGAAGGAGGTCGCTCGAGGGCTCGGAGGTGCTGGGTCGCGAGCGGAGGTGAGCTTAGCTCCTTTGATCTGCTGGCGTCGGGTGGATGTTCACTGGTGGTGGGTGAACAAGGCTTCGGCGCGACGGTGGGCGAGCGTCGGAGACGGTAGTGCGGGCGTCGAGGGGCGGCGCGAGCTTCGGGCGCCGAGATTCGCAGACGGAGGCTGGCGGCGATGGGCAACAGCGGCGCCGGCGGCTCTCTAGGGAAGATGAACAGTCGCCGGATGGGTTTCCCTCTTTTTCTTTTTTCTTTTTAATTCAAGAAAAACCCTAAAAAAACAAAATCTTCACCATAATTTTTCTTTTCCTCTCCAAAATTTCGAAAATTTCCCCCCTTTTTGCCCACCATACGCGACTCCTTTTTTACACCAAAAAAAAATGTATCTCCATGGTATATTTCATTGCCAATTTTACTCGTGCAAAATACCATTGAATATATCATTTCACCCTGCGCAATATTTTTTGCATATTCGATTAAAAATTCTCCTTTTACGTAAAAATGCATCTCTCAATGTATATTACCTAAATATGAGAGAAATCTTAATGGAATATAACAAAAATAAAATTTACCTAAACTATATGCAATGTGATTATTATTATTATTATTATTATTATTATTATTATTATTATTATTATTATTATTATTATTATTATTATTATTATTATTATTTATTTAGTAAAAACTATCCCCAAAAATTTAGGTGTCAACAAAGGTAGGATTGAACATGGTTCCAAAGTAGAACATGAATCAAAGAATAGGGCCCGTTGAAACTTGTTTAATTCCAAATTTCAAGATATATAGAGTAGGTTCCAAATTCCAAAAATTTGATAATCTATTTAGACAGGTAGGTTTCAAGTTTTAGGTATATGAAACCTAAAACCTGGAACAAGTTTTTTTATGTTTTTTTTTTTTTTTTTTTTGTCTTTGTATGCGCGCAATTCTACGATATTTCATGACGTCAGATGATGAGTGTATAATTCAGAATTGCTAATTTGAGCCTCCATTTTATGATTAAGACTTTTACTTTATTAATATTTTATATATTTTGTGTGTCTAAATATAAATTGTGATTTATATATGGTCATTAAATATGATAATTTATTACAATCATTTAATTAATAATCAACTGGAGCTTGAATAGAAAATGGAATTGACTTAGGTAGTTTCCATATTCCAATAAATAAGAAACATCTTCCAATAGATAGGTATCTTGAAACATGTAGGGAACTTGAAATCATTCATCATTACCATAGAGAGAACCAAACGAGAATGAGAATTTTCTCTCAAAAAATTACCGTTATTAGACGGAAATGCCTTTGACTATGTGATCAAGCTCGCCAACCAATGAAAATTTGGGCAGCCAACGAGCTCAGCCTATTAAGAACCACTTCCCCCTTATATCTCTTCAATTCCTTTGATCCAAATACACTCTTTTAAGTCCCACCTCCTATCTTTTTTGTGGCAGCAAGCCAGCATCTTGTCCATAGCAACACTAGTATAAGGGTGTGTATGATATGATTTTTCCAGATAAATTATAGACTGAATAATATAAAAAATTGTCATAATCAATGTTGGAAAAATCCTCATAAAATATGAAATAATTCCGAAAATATTTGTATAAAGACTCAAATAATTTAGGGTAAAAGTCACGAAAAACTTCAGACTATGTTTATCTTGATATATTTACTCCAATTCTTTTTGTGATACAAAGAACTTTAAACTTGTACATATATGACATATTTACTCCAAACTTCTTATAATATAAAAAACCTTAAACTTATACTTATGTGACACATTTATTCTAAACTTGCTAACTATGATATATTTACTCCAAATTTTTTTGCGACGTTAAAAACCCTAAACTTGTATTCATGTGACACATTTACCTAAAGATTTGGTGTCAGAGAAATTTTTTTGGGGTTTTTGGTGTCGAAAGAAAAAATTGGGGCAAATGCGTCACATGGATATAAGTATGAGGTTTTTGGTGTCAAAAAAAGAAGTTTAAGATAAATGTGGCGCAATTGGTAATATTTAAGATTTTTTGTGGTTTTTTCCAATAACTTATTCAGGCATTAGGGTGAGATATTTTGCTTAGCCCCCCCTTGGATATGATACATGAATTAAAAATAAAATGGAAAAAGTGCAGAACGGATTTGTCTATTAAATTGAGCAAATCTGCGCGCCTCCTAAATTTGGTCGTGTGATATGTGCGTGTTATATCTCTCCGTGTTAAGACTGTCGCAGCTTAGACCATAGCTATTGGGGGAGTCGTTGTCGATTAGTTTTTTCTTTTTCTTTCTTTTTACCTTTTCCACATAGGCCATGTTAATTAGGTTTTATTGAACAGCAATTAGGTTTTCTTACATTCATTTGACCTTTCGCAGTTATTATCATTCAATTTCCATGCATTTATTTATTTATTTATTTATCCCATTATAACTCTCAATTCCCTCTCAAATTTAAGGCATGAGAATTGAAACACACTTGAAACTAATTATCCCTACCCTAATTCCCTCAAAGTTAAAATTTGAACCCCACAAACCCCATGTCCATGAGGGAAGAGTGGCCATTGAAGCAAACCCTAATAGTTAATTTCCATGCACTTGGAGTCATGTAAATTCATCATTCCATTCCAACCCGATTTGCGCATTTTGTGGCCTGAGCGTGGAACTACTGAGCAATCTCAATCAATCTCCGATCGTTTGTGGTTCATGGTTCAAATAGGGTTTTCGTCGACAATAGTAAACTAGTATTGATGCAAATAGTTTTCTTTTGTATACTCTTGGACCAATATCCTACAAAAATTTATTCTTTTTGGTATATTTGTCCGCAATCCCCACCATGTACATAATATGGTTAAATAATATTACCTCAATGTTACCTCGAAAAATTACTAAAAAAGTTATAAATTTGTTACACATGTATCAATTTAATGTTAAACCTCTCAAATCGGTTAATTTAGTTCTAAATATTTTAACAATTTGCCAATCACATTCTCCTATCCAATTTTAGCTGGAAATCATTGACGTGATTGACAGTCATCTTACATGACATCATCGGCACTAACATGAATGATTTTTGTAATTTTTAAAATTTGGCTAATTTAGTTTGTCGCGACCAATTTTTCGGGTGTGAACCACCTAGGGTTTGGCTAATGGATTGTTAAGCCTAGACTTAACTCGGGCTCTCCCGAGCCCATACTAATTCGCGACTTAGGTTTGAATTCTTAACATGCAAATGATTTTTATTAAGGAGTCGCCACTAATCAGTTTTTGGTGGGTCGATTAGAAACCCAAGTAAAGTAATGGGAGATTTACTTTACTCCTACGAACCAGAGATTATGGATACGGGGACTTGGTTACACTAGATTTCTCTAATGCCCTTTCGGTACCATTCTTTTATTTTGAAAAATGTTTAGCAGGCAGCTTGAATCGATTTTAATTTATCTCCCTAACATGTGAGGTGATCATGCGGGTGCGCAATCCACCAATTTAACACCCAATAAAACAATGAATAAGGTTAAGGGACTTACTTTATAGCAACGAAAGCATCTGCATAGTTAGATTAAATTCCACATCAACAATCCTAGATATGGTTTCTAATTAACACGCAAATTTCTCTTTTTTTTGTTTTCACTTTATTTAATGGAATTTAATCCAAATGCAATACATGCTGATAACCTAATATGACCTGGCAAAATGATCTAAATTATATGACATGAAATGCAATAATAGCAACTTAATGACCTAATATGCAAATATTAATTAAATGGTCCTAGAATGCAAATTAATTAACATGCACCTATTTTGGATTTTTTTATCTGCAATTTTGAATTAATAAAATTCCTAATTAAACTACCTAAAACGAATAATTTTCTAATTCATGTTTTGGATTAATTTAAATTAACCCTATTTTGACTTAGAAAATCATTTCTTTATTTTTTGTTTTTAAAAAAAAGGTGCCAAGTTTCCTAAGAATGAAATTATCTAAATCTAATCCTAACCTTTTTAAAAAAAGAGATTTCTAAAAAATGATCCTAAAAATGTGATTATAAAAAAAAAACTAATTTGCTAGCCTAACTGTCCTATTTACTAAATCTGTATTCCTAATTCTACATGTTCATGCAAGATTTTTGATTTTTGATTTTTGATTTTATGATTTTTTTTTTTTTTTTCTAAAAATTGCAATTTATCCTAAAAATGTGGAATTAATTTATCCTAAGATATTTGAATGAAATTCCTAACTAAATTAAAATTCTATCTAATTTAAACTAGGGATTAGGTCATCCTAATTTAAACTAAGACATTGTTTTAATTTAGTAATTTCTAGCCTAAGATGCAATCTATCTAAAAAATGATCTAAGCTTAAAATTAAACATGCAATTCTATTCTAAAATGCCTAATGATTTTTATTTGTTTTTTTTTTTTGCTTTTTTAATTAAAATTTAACATGCAATTCAACTAACATCCTAAGTGAATTTTGCTTTTTTTTTTTTTTTTTTTTTTTTTTTTTTTTTTTTTCATGACTTAATTAAAATTCCTAATCTAAATATGCAAGACAATGAAAGCTAACCTAATTTAAGATTTTTTGATTTTTTTTCTACAATTTCTAATAATTAAACATGCAATCTAAACTAATTGATTTTTTTTTTTTTTTTGAAATTCATGATACCTAAATTAGGTAGCCTAAACATGCAAATTACCTTAAACAAGCAACATCACAACTTGCACATATTTCAATATAAATAAAGCAATCAAGACCATCCAAAATTATCCAGAAAATATCACACATCATTCAAACTCAGGGACAATATTTCGCTGCTAAAATCGATAAATTGATCTTAAGCCTTAAAGATCAAAATATCAATTTTATTCCCACATAATTAATTACCCTGTCTAAAGCCTTATAGACGAAATAAAAAATCGGCGCGGTTGCGAATTAGGGGGTAAATTGGATTTTCCAATCAAGGCTTAATGTTATTAACAAAAATAGAATAACAATAAAACAATAACAATAAAATAACAATAAAACAATGAAAATAAAGTAAATAAATAAATAAAAAATCTACCTAATTGATTTTTGCTTTTTTTTTTTCTTTTTTTTTTTCTTTTTTTTTCAAAAAAGAAAAAAAGAAAAAGAAAAAAGGGGGCGCGATTAGGGTTTCGGCGGGGGATGGCGCGACGGCGGCGGTTGGCGGTGGGGCGGCGACGCGGCGGCGGGGGCGTCACGGAGGCGGCTCGGGGACGGCGCGACGGTGGCGGCGTGGGCGACGAGGCGGCGGCGGGGGAGTTGCGGAGGCAGCTCGGGCGCGTGGGCGCGAGCTCGAGGGCGTCGCGGGGGCGTGAGGAGCGGCTTCCGGGGCTCCCGGGCTTCGTGGGTGGAGTGGGACTTCGGGCGGCGGACCCGGAGCGGCGGAGGGGCGTCGCGAGCTGCAGAGGCGTCGGGGAAGGCCTCGGGCGCCCGGATCTCGGACTGAGGAGGGCGCCGTGGGCGGGGCTGCGGGGAGCGGCGGGGGCTATGGCGTCGGGCGATGGCTCGGAATCGGGCGTCGCGGCGGCTCGGGAGGCGTCGGGGTGCTAGATGGCGTCGGGGCGTCGTGAGCGAGGATCTGCGAGACGGAGGCGGCGTCGCGGCTCGGGGTGACGGCGGGCGGAGGCTCGGAGGGCGCGAGCGGGAATCCCACCCTCGGGAAGATGAAGAGACCCGAGGAGAGAGGGGGATTCCGACCCCTTTTTTTTTTTTTTTCTCTTTTTTTTTTCTCTCCCTCGCTCACTCTTTTCGACAACTCTCTCTCTCTCTCTCTCTCTCTCTCTCTCTCTTTTCTTTTCTCTTGCTTTGACTTTTTTTTTTTTTTTTTTTTTTTCGAAAAAACCACCCCCGCTCACGAAAAATTATGGCCCTTTTTATAGTGATTTTTAGACGGCCACTTTTCTAGCAACTTTCGGATTTCCATTTTCTGTTGCATTAAATCAAGCATGCAAATCGTAGCGTGATTTCGCAATCAAGTCGATTTTGCTTGATTTGTTCCATTTTATTGAAATCCTTGCCAATATTCACTTGATTTTTTTTTTTTATTGTTTCTGCATTTAACAACAATCCGAATGCTCATTAGAATTTCAAACTTCCATGCATGAACAATCAAATCAATTTCCCCATTTTTTCCATTTTTTCATTTATTTGTTCAAAATGCAAATTTTTTTTTTTAAATTAGGTGTCAACAGCTGCCCCTCTTTGGTGGTGAGCTCATAGAGATTGCCTTCAAAGACAAATTGAGACCTAATTTTGGATCATGCACATGCACTAAATGACTCTTTTTGGTTGGAAAATGAATTCCATTTCTTAAATGCAATAATAAATGAGCCTATTTTGAAATGCACTAAATGGCTTTTTTTTTTCTTTTTTTCATTTTTGTTTTTGTTTGTTTTTTTTTTTTTTTTGAAAATAAATCCTATTTTGAAATGAAATCTATATGATGCATGAAAATACTAATGTAAATAATAAAGGAACTTACCTGGAATAACTTACCTTCAAGAGGGTAGAGTAACTCAAGATAACTGGTGTTACATGTCCAGGACCCGTACCATTCTACGGTCGCCTAGAATAGTAACATGACTTTACAAAAAGACTGCTTTCCCAGGACCCGTACCATTCTACGGTCGCCTAGTGGGGCATTGTTTGGTTGTGTCTAGGACCCGTACCATTCTACGGTCGCCTAAACGAAAAAAGGTTTTCCAGACCCGTACCATTCTATGGTCGCCCGAGTGGTGTCTAGGACCCGTACCATTTTACGGTCGCCTAAACGAAAAAAGGGTTTTCCAGGACTGTTTCTACGGTCGCCCGAGTGGTGTCTAGACCCGTACCATTCTACGGTCGCCGAGTGGTGTCTAGGACCCGTACCATTCTACGGTCGCCTAAACGAAAAGGCTTTTCCAGGACCCGTACCATTCTATGATCGCCCGAGTTTTGTCTAGGACCCGTACCATTCTACGGTCGCCTAAACCGAGGTTTTGCTTGACTAGGACCCGTACCATTCTACGGTCGCCCCGCCTTGCAACAGATTACCTACCAGGACCCGAACCATTCTTCGGTCGCCTTAATCGATTAAATCTGGAGAAAAATCTTTGGGGGCAACTCCATCGAGTGCTGGTGCTTGAAAAGGAATACCCGCACAATGACAAGTATTTTAAGGTCTGGATAGAGATGTACTTACCTGATGACATGTTCGTTCCTTAAGGGATATGTCTCCTGCAAAACACAGTTATAGGGGAGGCAACGTGCATTCATAGACATGAGGTTCATGTGTGATGATTTCTATCAATCTTGTATTACCAAATCCCATTTGGAAATATTTCAAAAGAATATTCCAATTTGAAGTCATGAGTGTCATGGACATGTCAAATGAGGGATCTTTCGGTCTGAAAGGACTTTCCACTCATTCTCACGAAAAGGCTGATTTGTCCCGACCTTTGATGCAGGAATTTGACAATCACTCTGTCTTTCTATCATCATGCCGAACAGGGGTCCCAGTAATCTTGCAAGTGATACGACTTTACCAATCTGAGAGGTCTTTAACATGGACCGTAATTTGGGCTTGGTCAATGGCTTAACAAAGGGGACTCTTTGAGTCAAGGCTTAATGAAGAATGATATTGCTGAAATCATCTTTGGGTTTACAAGTCAAGAGACATGCGAAATGAAGTAGAAATTGCCTTACTCACACTTCTTCGAGCGATGCTTTCGAACATATGAACCTTTACGTTAATTCAAGTGCCCTAATCTGAAGAGACTTTGTAAGGGACGTAACGTAAGCTTGGTTTATGGGTTGAGAAATGAAAGGATCATTGAACTCAAAAAGTGTTTAAGGGGTCAAAGTTGGTGATCATCTTGACATTTCACCGCCTTTACTTCTCAACTGTTGAGAATTCTTTTTCCTCTCTTCTTGTATCAAAAACTCCATTGAGTGTAACATCTCAGCTTTTGAGCTTTTAGTACCGCCTTGTTGGGGATACAATTTCAACTCACGTTTGAATTTTTTTGGCATTGGCCTTGCTTTTACTAGGCACATTGCTTTTTCATGCCCCATTCTTGCATTTTTTGGACTCACATAGTCTCCACCTCTGGTCACTCAATTTTTTGCCTTGCCCCAGTGCGGGGGATGATCACCAACTGGGTTTGGTATGAACTGAATTCATAGGCACAAGTGGGCTATGCAATGGTTAAAAGTGTGTAGGATAAAGAAATGACTGCTCTTTATCATCTTAAGGCACTTTAATTATCGTACAAGTTACACTGCGAAAGCAATACTCGAAGATTGATGCAAGTGTGAGTAAGAGAATCCCTACCATTCATTTCAAACTTGGTCCCAAAGTGTGGGATGATCCTTGACAAGGGTAATTTCGAAACACCCTCATGTGTGTGGGCTCAAAGGGCTAAACAATGGGTATACCTGCAAAGTGTTTAGGATAAGAGAAAAATTGCCTCTCGTCACTTCGCTTGTCGTACCCTTTGCGAGATTACCCTTTACCTTGTGGACATGAAAATTTTTCCACACAACTCACCGGGGATCGGTGTATTAGACAAGTGTATGAAATAAGGCTCGCCTTTCGTCATTCCAAAGCATCCCATTTGACACATTCAATTTATCTCATACAATTCATCAGGGAAAGCATGCAAGATTTGCAAAACATTTGAACAATTCAACTTATTGAGGCAATTTATTGATCATAAAAGTGCTTGCAATTCAAAACATGACACAGCAAATTCAATCATGGTAATACTTCCTAATAGCATGCGAATTAACTAGAGTGGAAAAACTCACGACAATCCTTTTCTGCCGAGATTGAAACACCTCCAGAAAATTCACCACATATGGTCCACTGTGATTTGGAGTAAACTTGCCCCCTAGGATTTAGAATTGGATTGAACCACATCTTTACATGCTATAAGATTATCCCTGAAACAGGAAGTAGATAAATCAGAAAAACAAACAAAGTAATCTGTATTTTTTGAAAGATTTTTTGAAAGACTTTTTGAAAGACTTTTGAAAAGGATTTTTATAAACATTTTGACATGAGGAAGCATGATGAAGTCCTAGGCCTCGAATTCTCCTTGGACTTTTCTTTTTTTTTTTTTTTTTTTTTTTATCGGCTGGATATCATCACCGGGCTGGTTTGGTGTACCTCATCATGCCCTCAAAATAAAACTTGTAATTTTATTGATATTCATCAATCAATTACATTTATTGAATGGAAAATGCAAATCCAAGTCCTAAAAAGAAATCAAAGACAATCGCTAGATAGCGATAATTATTCCTGGAAAGCAATAAAAATTCCCACGCAGGGGAATGTGAGAAAGCGATAAATGAGTTACTCTTGTGGGCCAGGGCCCATTTCATCGGGAGATCCTTTGTCGATGGCTCCTATGACGACGTCATCAAACAAAATGGTAACTCCTTCCAGCATATCATCAGGGTCCTCAATCTTTGGGGGTGTCAGATCATCCATACCACCCCATCCATCTGGGACAATGCTCCGGGGATCAATGTAGAAGCTTGGAGGGGCCGAATACTTCACCAGATAGTCAAATTTTCCACTTGGTTGCCCCAGGGTGTCTATCACTTCCGCCTCATCTTGCATTATTATCGAAGGACTAGGGAATGTCTCATAAATGCTTGGGGGCAATGGGTTTTGCCTCTCTTGCCTTTGGTTAGGTACCGTGCTTTGGTCCTTCCTGTCTTCATCCTCCGTGATTTTGTCCCCCTCTTCTAGCAAAGATGGGACCTCTCAAGGGCTTCATTGAGACTTTGAATACCCTGACCATTCCTTCCAAGGCCACTATCAGGAACAAAATCATTCCCATCCATGACCCCTTCCATCATAAAGGCAGCATTTGAAACTTTAGGAGTGGGTGGTGGTGAGTCTCGAGATGCATCGTCTGGTTCCAGGATAGCATTAACCATACCCTCATGTTCCAAGTAGCGATTCTTCTCGGACATTCGGCCGAGCGGTTTGGAATGAAAAGGCCTTCGTGTCCGGGAGGTTTTGGATCTTGTGCTTGAGGGTGAAACACTCATCGCTTGAATGCCCCAATTCCCCACTATGGTAATCACACTTCTTTGTTGGATCATAACTACGAAGGGTTTCGCGGTTAGGGCGCTTTGGTTCACTAGTAAGCAAACCTTTCTTTCTTAAGATTGCCAACACCGGGATGGAGATCCAGGGAGAGGAGCGAACTTCCTTTGATCATTTGCAAATGGTTGACGACCAGTGGTTTGTTGTTGCCTTGCATTGATCTGGATAGCTAGGCCACGGTTGGTACTTTCTTGGCCATAAGCCATATTCACGTCTTCGACAGCTTCTTTCTCCTTCTTAGCAGAGAATCTTTTACTTGACGATTCAGCAAACCATCCTTCCCTTATTCCCATTTCAATTTGTTCTCCCACTGGAATCAGTTGGTTGAAACTCTCGACATAAGTGCTTGCCATCCGATTACGGAACTCAAATGGGAGGGTCTTTATGAAGAGCTTCATCAACTCCTTGTCGGTAGGCTCAGGAGTGATTTGAGCAGCCAAATTCCGCCATCTCACGGCATATTCCTTGAACGACTTGCTCCTCTTTTTCTCCATCCTCTCAAGATCTTCTCGGGAAGGTGCAATGTCCATGTTGAACTTGTACTGCTTGAGGAATGCATCAACCACTTCATTCCAAGTATCAAGAAGATTGATATTTTTCATCACATACCAGTTCAATGCAGGTCCGGTCAAACTGGCATGAAATGATTGGATCATGAGGGGCTCATTTTTGACATGCTAGGCCATGCGTACATGATACATCTGCAAATGAGACTTTGGGCAAGATGTACCATCGTACTTCTCAAATTCCGACATCCTGAACTTCTTCGGCATCTTGACCTTCTCGTAGACCGACAAGTCAAAGGGAGTGAGTTTTGTGACTCCCGCAATTGCTTCACCTTTTCTTCAAGTTTTGCGAAGCGTTCATCCGGCTCTGTCTTGGGGAGGTCAACGAACTTTCCCTTTTCCACATTGATTGGGATTGAGTCTTCTTCTGAATCGGTATGCCATTATTACTTGATCGGGGCTTGTCTGCTATCTTCGGAATAACAGCCTGAGGAAGAACGGGTGGAGGAGTCGGATTGACTTGGAATGATCTGAACCGAGTCATCATAACCTCCATGGAGGCAGCTAACTGACGGAGCTGATCTTCTATATTGGACATACGATCATGCATCTCATTTTGTTCCGCCATTTTGGCCTTTGATCGCGTGATAATGGGTGAGCGAGGAGGGTCCGTTGTCACCTAATTGATTTAACATGAGTGAACATACATAAGCACTTTGATATGAAATGTGCCGGCCCATGACGAAAATCTAACCACTTTTATTAATGAAATGGAAAATGACATTTGAAAAGTTCTCGACAAATAAAGTAAATGACTCAACTTCCTAGACATTAAACTAAAGTATAAAGACTAAATTGACTCAAGCCACTTTATTTAGCCTGATCCATAAACAAATGGGAAGCCAACGCTCGACGTAATTGCCTCTTCTCTTTGGCATCTTTCTTGGCTTGCTTCTCAAGTTGCTCAATCTTCCTCTTGTGACGATTAAGCTCCGCTTGCCGAGTGGGCTTCTCAGTCACATCCGGCACCTTCGGGAGATACTCGATTGGAATTTTGTGTCGACGGATGTATCGAGTGGTGGCATGGTAAACCTTTTCCTTCCCTTCAAGCTCATCCTCGTGCAAGTTCAACTTTTGTTCGCGACATGTGAGCCGGCTTGTTCGATGCAAAGGAGCCACCTCTTGTGATCACCATCCTTGGTAGTGAATTGAATTTGAAACAAACCAAGCTTGAGAGGGGGTGGCGGGTCCCGCACAACTCGATATTGACGGGCCACTCGGAGTGGATAGTAAGAAGTGGCACCTAGGTGATCCCCAACAATGGAATTGGCTCATCATCGCCGTGAGTGAGGCGTGCCTCGAGACTTGGAACCATTTAGCATGCCATAGGAAACTCTTGGTATTGGAATTTTTTAACAATTTGATCCATTTTGAGTAAGAAAGATTTGGAGTTCGATCCCGATACTTTTGAATACCTCAATGGGATGATGAGAATCAAGAAACATTAATAATATGCATGTGAATGTCGATCTTTCTCATGTGAGAAAAGAACCAGATTTGTAATAGTTCAATTGGTGCATGAAAAGTTTTATCCTCATCTTCCTTGAATCGGGTAAGTGACAAAAATGTTTCAGCTAAAATGGTATTGACAAAACCAACCCCAGCACACACTTGTTTGACAACCCATATAATAGCAGGATTAATAGCTCCTTTGCGGAGAGGAAAAATAATAAACCCGAAAAAGGCTAAGATGAAGATTTTGCTTTTCAAAAGAGTGTCTGCATCAGCAAAACTTTGATCTAGGAAGGAAAAAGGACATGCAAGACAATTATCTTTCAGCACTCTTTTAATTCGATCCTCATCCATCCTAAGAAAATCGACAAAATTGATGCAGGTTTTATTCCAAGAGGTGGGTTTATTAGATCCAATTCCAAAGGTTTTCCTATGGCGATGCCGTATTCCTCCAAGGTCGGGGTGAGCTCATGCTTACCGAATATAAATGTTGATGTTTGGGGACACCAGAAATGAGCGAGTGCTTGCATGACGCCACTTTGAACATCAATGTCGAGAAGAGGAGTAAGGCGACCCAGTTTTCCTTTAACATAGCTTTGGCCACCATGGCCCAGACGATCCCACCATGATTTAAGTTCAACCTTTGGTGCAGGCACGAATCAAATGTCGGATTTTCCCATTGTTTATAAATCGGGATTCGACCAACCTAATGTCATGGACCGACAACGAAAAGACGAAATACAATAAGTAAATTGCAAGAGTAAGGGGTAGAAAACTTACTTCACATGGAGATTTAAAGCAACCACATAGACAAGCACATGAAACGTGAAGTTCGATTTCTAACTAGGAAGGCTAAACAAGGTGGAGCTAAAAGGGTGGAATGACTTAGTTGCAGCCTCGCATACTAAGTCAAGCCCTTCTAACTCCGGCTTAGTCAAGAATGATACCCCAATGCGACGCAGCCTCGCGGGCAGAGGTAAACATTCTTGACACCAAGAAAGAAACTTTCGGGATTGAGTTGGGCAACCTCTACTACGCGGCCTCGCGGTCGAAGTCGTATCCAACTCAATACCATCCTAAATATCCTAGTGCGGCCCAGGTCCGGCGGCAGGTTGTGTGTGCAAAAGTGTAGTGTTAAATGCAAGGCATGCACAACAGTTTATATCAAGCAACACTTCATACATAAAAATAAACCATTCATTCCTACACCTCCCTGCAAAACAAAGGTCGGCAAACACTTCCCCTTATACCTCCCAATCTGCAAAAACATTTAACACCTTAAATGTTAGGGACGTACCTGTGATCCTCGCTGCCAAGCAAAAACATTTTTCAAAAGAAAAGAAAAATTGGCCTAAGTCCACTAAGAGTTTTAACTCAAGTCCCCAGCGGAGTCACCAAACTGTCGCGACCAATTTTTCGGGTGTGAACCACCTAGGGTTTGGCTAATGGATTGTTAAGCCTAGACTTAACTCGGGCTCTCCCAAGCCCATACCAATTCGCGACTTAGGTTTGAATTCTTAACATGCAAATGATTTTTATTAAGGAGTCGCCACTAATCAGTTTTTGGTGGGTCGATTAGAAACCCAAGTAAAGTAATGGGAGATGTACTTTACTCCTACGAACCAGAGATTATGGGTACGGGGACTTGGTTACACTAGATTTCTCTAATGCCCTTTCGGTACCATTCTTTTATTTTGAAAAATGTTTAGCGAGGTAGCTTGAATCGATTTTAATTTATCTCCCTAACATGTGAGGTGATCATGCGGGTGCGCAATCCACCAATTTAACACCCAATAAAACAATGAATAAGGTTAAGGGACTTACCTTGTAGCAACGAAAGCATCTGCATCGTTAGATTAAATTCCACATCAACAATCCTAGATATGGTCTCTAATTAACACACAAATTTCTCTTTTTTTGTTTTCACTTTATTTAATGGAATTTAATCCAAATGCAATACATGCTGATAACCTAATATGACATGGCAAAATGATCTAAATTATATGACATGAAATGCAATAATAGCAACTTAATGACCTAATATGCAAATCTTAATTAAATGGTCCTAGAATGCAAATTAATTAACATGCACCTATTTTGGATTTTTTTATCTGCAATTTTGAATTAATAAAATTCCTAATTAAACTACCTAAAACGAATAATTTTCTAATTCATGTTTTGGATTAATTTAAATTAACCCTATTTTGACTTAGAAAACCATTTCTTTATTTTTTTTTTTAAAAAAAAGGTGCCAAGTTTCCTAAGAATGAAATTATCTAAATCTAATCCTAACCTTTTTAAAAAAGAGATTTCTAAAAAATGATCCTAAAAATGTGATTATAAAAAAAAAAAACTAATTTGCTAGCCTAACTGTCTTATTTACTAAATCTGTATTCCTAATTCTACATGTTCATGCAAGATTTTTGATTTTTTTCTTTTTGATTTTATGATTTTTTTTTTTTTCTAAAAATTGCAATTTATCCTAAAAATGTGGAATTAATTTATCCTAAGATATTTGAATGAAATTCCTAACTAAATTAAAATTCTATCTAATTTAAACTAGGGATTAGGTCATCCTAATTTAAACTAAGACATTGTTTTAATTTAGTAATTTCTAGCCTAAGATGCAATCTATCTAAAAAATGATCTAAGCTTAAAATTAAACATGCAATTCTATTCTAAAATGCCTAATGATTTTTATTTGTTTTTTTTTGCTTTTTTAATTAAAATTTAACATGCAATTCAACTAACATCCTAAGTGAATTTTGTTTTTTTTTTTTTTTTATGTTTTCTTATTTTTCATGACTTAATTAAAATTCCTAATCTAAATATGCAAGACAATGAAAGCTAACCTAATTTAAGATTTTTTGATTTTTTACTTTTTTTGTGTTTTGGACAATTTCTAATAATTAAACATGCAATCTAAACTAATTGATTTTTTTTATTTTTGATTTTTGATTTTTTTATTTTTTTTGAAACTCATGATACCTAAATTAGGTAGCCTAAACATGCAAATTACCCTAAACAAGCAACATCACAACTTGCACATATTTCAATATAAATAAAGCAATCAAGACCATCCAAAATTATCCTGAAAATATCACACATCATTCAAACTCATGGACAATATTTCGCTAGTAAAATCGATAAATTGATCTTAAGCCTTAAAGATCAAAATATCAATTTTATTCCCACATAATTAATTACCCCGTCTAAAGCCTTATAGACGAAATAAAAAATCGGCACGGTTGCGAATTAGGGGGTAAATTGGATTTTCCAATCAAGGCTTAATGTTATTAACAAAAATAGAATAACAATAAAACAATAACAATAAAATAACAATAAAACAATGAAAATAAAGTAAATAAATAAATAAAAAAATCTACCTAATTGATTTTTGCTTTTTTTCCTTTTCTGTTTTTTTTCTTTTCTTTTTTTCGAAAAAAGAAAAAAAAAAAAGAAAAAGGGGGGCACGATTAGGGTTTCGGCGGGGGATGGCGCGACGGCGGTGGTTGGCGGTGGGGCGGCGACGCGGCGGCGGGCGTCGCGGAGGCGGCTCGGGGGCGGCGCGGCGGCGGGCCGGCGTGGGCGACGAGGCGGCGGCGGGGGCGTTGCGGAGGCGCTCGGGCGGCGTGGGCGCGAGCTCGAGGCGTCGCGGCGGCGTGAGGAGCGGCTTCGGGGCTCGGGCTTCGCGGGCGGAGCGGGACTTCGGGCGGCGGACTGGAGCAGCGGAGGGCGTCACGAGCTGCGAGGGCGTCGGGGAAGGCCTCGGGGCCCGGATCAAAGACTGAGGAGGGCGCCGTGGGCGGGGCTGCGGGAGGGAGGCGGGGGCTATGGCGTCGGGCGACGGCTCGGAATCGGGCGTCGCGGCGGCTCGGGGGCGTCGGGGTCTTGGATCCGGCGTCGGGGCGTCGCGAGCCGTGGATCTGCGGATGGAGGCGGCGTTGCGGCTCGGTGGCGACGGCGATGGGGCTCGGAGGGCGCGAGCGACTCCCCCTCGGGAAGACGAAGAGACCCGAGGGAGAGGGGGGGGCTCACCCCTTTTTTTTTTTTTTTTTCTTTCTTTTTTCCTCTCTCCCTCGCTCACTCTTTTCGACAACTCTCTCTCTCTCTCTCTCTCTCTCTCTCTCTCTCTTCTTTTTCTTGCTTTGACTTTTTCTTTCTTTTTTTTTTTCGAAAAAAACCACCCCCGCTCACGAAAAATTATGGCCCTTTTTATAGTGATTTTTAGACGGCCACTTTTCTAGCAACTTTCGGATTTCCATTTTCTATTGCATTAAATCAAGCATGCAAATCGTAGCGTGATTTCGCAATCAAGTCGATTTTGCTTGATTTGTTCCATTTTATTGAAATCCTTGCCAATATTCACCTGATTTTTTTATTGTTTCTGCATTTAACAACAATCCGAATGCTCATCAGAATTTCAAACTTCCATGCATGAACAATCAAATCAATTTCCCCATTTTTTTCCATTTTTTCATTTATTTGTTCAAAATGCAATTTTTTTTTTTTTTTAAATTAGGTGTCAACATAGTTCTAAATATTTTAATAATTTGCCAGTCACATTCTTCCATCCAATTTTGGTTGGAAATCATTGGCATGATTGACAATCATCTTACATGACATCATCGGCACTAACATGAATGATTTTTGTAATTTTTAAATTTGTTTATTTATTTATCTTCTTTACCTTTTTTTTTTTCTTTAAGAATGGCGAGGGTCGTCCAACCACTAGGCCGCTAGTGAGGCCCTCACCGACTACTAATAAATGTAGCTTGACTTCTAGAAGAACTTTTTTGTTCTTTCGTAATGGTCTCAGCAAAAGAAATAGTTAACTTAAGTTAATAGATGTCAATAGTTAACTTAAGTTTATAGATGTCTCGATAGTATTTTATGGGAATGCTTAATAAGAGAATATTTTATTCTCCCAATATTGATTATACATATCATAAGAAAAATAAGAGCATTAAAAATTATAGTTCGTTTATCTGTTACCTAATAATTGAATAAACTTGTTAAACAAAATAAAAGAAAATATCGCTATAATTTTCCTATAAAAAATTTCCGAGAATTATTATGAGCATTTTTAGGGGACTAGTCCCGCATTCGAGGTGGATCATCATCGTTGGCTAAGAAAGGAAAAGAAGTGGTCCCGTCAGATCTGCAATGCAAAACCAGTTTTCTACTGCAACTTAGGCATTGTTTGGTAAATTTTGTTTATGTTCCCTAGAACAACTATTTATGTTCTTTTGTTACAGGGAATGAAAAAAGAATAGAAACATTTTTGGTAAAACTTTTGTTTCTGGGAATAGATTTGGAATAGAAATAAGAAGTAGAAAAAAGTAGTTCTTTTTCCTGGGAACAATTTCTAGATTTATTTTTTTCTCTCTCTCTCCTCTCTTCTTCTCTTTTCTTCTTCTCTTTCTTTTCTTCTTTTTCTCCTTCCTTTTGGTTGGTCGCTGGCCTTGGCCATGGCTGTCATTGACGACCATCCAAATGAGGGTCGGCGACCTCACTGAAACGTCGCCAAACCCCAGAGACGCCAAGCGACGATGAGGCTCGTCGACCCAAGCCTTGCCATGGTTGAGCGAGGCTTGGCTTCACCTCACGTTGCCATGGTGAGGCTAGGCCTTATCAGGCCAAAGCGAGGCCGACCTTGCGTTGCTTGGGCAAGGCCGAGGCTCGCCGTGGCCAAGCTGGGCAAGCTCGCCGAGCCTCGCCAAGCCGGTCACCGACCACTGCCCTAACATTAAAAAAATAATTAAAAAAATAAAAGAATTAAAAAATTAAAAGAAAAAAATCTAAGAATCCTACATAACATATTTCTATCCCAGAAATAAAAATTTTGAAAAGTTATCAAATGTGTTCTTTTATTCAGAAATTGTTCTCGAGAATAGAATTAGAAAAAACCATTTCTAATAAAAAAATTGTTTCCTAGAATAAAATTATCACCAAACGCGCCCTTAATAACACTAAAAACTTATGGCTGCAAAGGTAATAAAATTTACAATGATTGAGAAAATTACGATGAGCAGAGAAAATTATGATGAACAAGGAAAATTACTGACACATAGGTTGAAAAAAAATTACATAGGGTAATGAACAATTAGATATTTTATTAATAATAACTTAGATAGATTCCTGTTTTTGTGGAATATTATGAACCATGGGACTTGGAAAAAGTACTACCGTGAATAAGAACTCATGCCCTCTAAATAAAAGTTGCGACAGAATATTTTATAGATAACTTACTGTTAGCAAGGATAATTATGTGCACTATAAAAAATTTTCAATTCATTAGGTAAGGCGAATCATTATCATCATCATCATCATCATCATCATTATAGAATATTACAAAACCATAAGATCCATACAACATATGATGACCAAAGGGACGCGTACATCAATTTTGAAAATATATACTGGTAATGATATTTTCTCTCATGCATCCTATAACAATAGAGTTCAAAGGCATGATCGATAGACCCTTTATTTTCAATACCACATTGGTGTGACGATGTTTCGTTCAAATTTCAAATTGGCGAGGAACTAACATACAGTGATGTGACATGCTCTTTAAGCTTGGTCTTGGAGTGGGTGTAATAATCTCCATTGGTGTATAACACATCGATCAC
Source organism: Eucalyptus erythrocorys (assembly GCA_014182555.1). Lineage (NCBI taxonomy): Eukaryota > Viridiplantae > Streptophyta > Magnoliopsida > Myrtales > Myrtaceae > Eucalyptus > Eucalyptus erythrocorys. Next base: position 28,986,704 of record CM024600.1, on the reverse strand, counting down.
CCACGAGAGATTGAGAAATAGGGTGAGAACCAGTGTTGGGCCTGCAGTTAGACCAAGAAACTCTTCATTTATATCCTTCCATGCATCAACAACTCGTTTATGGAGTTCCTCCCCGGTTTCCTATTTCGAGACACATTTTCTTTCATGATCAACTTTACGGTAAATATTATGTGCCCCCTCTTTTGCTCAGATTGTTTGTCTAACAACATTGGCGTAATTAGGTTAACATCGTTTTTAATTGAGTGGTGGTCGATCTAATTTTATTAGAGTATTGGAAGATAATTATGTTTTTATTATACCTAGTGAGAAGAAATGTCATCCATGAACCAACATATGATTTGTAAAGCCCTCAGAATCTTGCAGTCACCAAGCAACCATTCAAAGCATCTCTCGTGTCCACATTGCCCATTCCTACAAGTGCTGTGATCGATAACTCTCCATAGCTTGTCGTTAATAAAGCAAGGGGCATGTATTCCTTTAGTGTTGGTGAGTAGCCAGTATGGAACCATTTGGCTTCGTGAAAGTACCCTTTCCCTTGCTTCATCTGAGAAATTAAACATAAACAAGAACGTTAGGTTTCTGAGGAAAAAAAAATTGTGTTGGATGCATATAAAATGTGGTGACAATGCTTATGGCTTCTTTTGCATAGGCGAGGCGAGGCGATACGATCTTTCTTTGTGGCCAATTCATTCCCAATTTATCATAGAGATTGAGAAGCTTCTTATAATGAGTGTGCATAGACTCTAGGTAGTCCATCCATGGCATCAGTATCCCACCTAAATTTGAGTCCTTGAAAATGGCACGCTTTACTCTACACATGCTTTGATCAAATTCAAAAGTTTGAGAAAAAGAATACGGATTACGTACTTCTCAATTGCTCTGGCGTAGGGTACAAGTTCTTCTAATATGCCATAGATGTCAGGAATATCATCAAAAATGGAAATCAAGGCGGCCACTCTAGTTAGTATATTTCTGGCCATTGCAAACTTCAATTGGAAGTATGCTCCGGCCATCCATAAGAACAACTTCACAATCCTATCTCTAGCAAATAGGAACTTCCTCGCAACATCTATATCCTTCCACCACTTATATTTAAATGAATACGACGTTAAGTATGTTAGCTCGATCAATTCGCATAGTTTAAACTCATCTTTTTGGACTTTCAAAATCACTATTTAGAAGGATAAATTGAAACTGGATGAGTAACTCTTTGAAAAACACAATAAAAAAAGCGGTAATTTGGGCATTGTCAAAACATAATCTAGAAGCTAATTTTAGATTATACTATCATGTGAAGTTGGTTAACCTTATTATGTCATCCTCGTTCCGACCCGATTTTTCAAAACGGAATTATTCCAACAAATGATCATCAGGCGAGAGTGTCTTGAGAATTGATAGGCCACGAGGACATTAGGAAAGGTCATTTAGGGGCGGAAAACTCAGTTTTTCTGTGGTAAGGGCATATGAGTGCAGAAAAGTGGAAAGGGGTCATGGACAAGGACCGATTGGGCCCGGGCCCAAGGGCCACACGCCCAAGGGGTGGGCGGCCAAGGGAGGCCCATGGGCCCCTCAAAGCCCATCAAGCCATTTTTGACACAATATTGACATTAAATGCACAAAAGGACATTTATATGAATAGTACGAGATCTTAGTGAAAGGACCAAAGTGTCATTCCAATGGACTAAAGACAAAAGGACAAAAATGGAAGAAGGGCAAGGAAGGGGCGGTGCTTGAATTGGGCAGCAAAGAGGAGTGGAAAAGGCTGCCTAGTCTAATCTAAACCTAACCTAACCACTTGAGTGCAAATTCTCCCATTTAATGCTAGATCTTGCTTCTAAATTGGGCAACCTTGATAGACAAGAGACAAGGGAAGTGATGGGGCTTTAATGGAAACTTGACCTCACTCTCTCCTCCCTTCCTCTCCCTCATGTCGGCCACTCCCTTTCCCTCACTCCCCCTTCATTTTTCACTTGAATACTCTCAAACTCACTCTCTCTCTCTCTCTTCCACTGACACCAATGAAGCCACCACCTCCATTCTCATCTTCATTTCAAGCTCATTTCTTCATTTTTCACTTGTTTTCTTCATCGGCGACCATTTGTTAAACCCCTGACGCCAAACCATCCTCTTACTCTGCCGAACCGCCATCCAAACCGACCAAACGGCCTCCTCAAGGGTTGTTCGGTGCTGTGCAACCCTCACCGAAGCTCTCTCTCACTTATTTCTTCTCCTATCTAGTCCCTCGTGAGGCCCGGAGGCCATGCTGATGTTGTATTGCCGTCGGACCACCGTAGTACAATTATCGAACTGCCATTCAGCTGCTATCTAGCTCATCCATGCGTAGTGGACGTGAGGCCAGCTACTGTCCAGCCTTGTAGTCCTCGCCCCCAACGTGTTTCAAGACTCAAGTCATCCATGAGTGGCTGTCCAGATCCAGCAAGGGTTGGCGGCCCTTGGCCCAGCCAGGCAAGGGCCGCCGACCCTCACCCAAGATCCGGCGATGGCTCATAAGCCCTCACCGCAGGTCGGCCAAGGGCTGGCTGTCGCGACCTACCTTCGGTGGGAGGGAATAGGTTTAGGGGTATTGCCTAAATGACGGACCTAAGGCCCATGATGAGGCACGGGCTCTCCCAAGCCCATACCTCACTTGACATTGGAGCATTCTTAAGAATTTCACAAAAGGACTCGCCACTAGCCTATTGGGGTCGGCTAGAAACCAAGTGAGACACAGGAGTATGGCACACTTCCTACACAACCCTTTGGGTACCTAATCTTGTTTATTTTAGAAAAAAAAAAAGATTTTTATCAAGTAGTTTGGATTGATTTTATACATATCCCCTAACATGTGAGGTGCTCATGCGAGTGTGCAATTATTAAAGTAAAAATCATAGCTACCAAGATCCTAATTGCAGTAAAATTGAGCACGTGCAATTAAACATAATTAAATATGCAAATTAAACGCGCGATATAATCAATATAGAGTAAATAAAGGCCTAATTACACTAAGAATGCAATACATAACAATTCCTAACCAAACCCTACATTTTTTGGATTGTTTTTTAAATTTTTTTAATAAATATTTTTTATTATTTTTAATTTTTAATTTTTTTAAATTTTTTTAATTCACAAAAAAATGGGCGAACCGGGTCGAGTCCAATCTAACCCAACCTGAGTTCAGCCCGATCGGCATGGGTCGGGTTCGGTCTAACGGAACCCCGTGTAGTTGGGGAAGGGCCAATCAGCTGCCGGGTCTGACCCAGCTTGCTGAGTCCCAATAGGACTGGGCCTAAACGATGGGCCTGGTCTAACTCAAAAATAAGCCCACCTAAAAAAAAAAAAAAAAAAAATAAACTAAGCCTAGCCCAACACAAAAGGAAAATCTAATATTAAACCGGCCTAAAGGCCTTGCTTTGGCCTAGACGTGGCCCACGCCCAACCCGGCTTGTTCGAAACCCTACCCAGTTCACGACCCACACCTGAACCGGCTTCTAACCTTCTTCTCTAGGGCTTCTTGGCGGCGATGGCGCAGCGAGGCACGACAACATTATGTCGGATGTCAGTCACAACGGCGCGGTAAGGCAAGGCTTACTAGTGACACTCACGGGTTCTATAGGTGGAGGCATTACAGAGGGGTGGCTAAGGTGCAGTGGCTAGCGCAGGTTGCTAGTGTTGAGCAAAGACGGTGGCAGCAGCGGCTGCGTCGAGAATGAGCAAGGGCAGGCTGCTATGTGGCGGAGCAGACGCAATGGCGACCAGTACAAAGGATGGCAGGTGGGGGCTCAGCTGTTGCAAGTCACAGGCAGAGCAGAGGTAGTGACCGGCAGAGGGATCGGGCTGTTGGCGCAGTGGTGCTCGCGACGGCGGGTGCAGCCGGTCACGCGGCGAGAGGGCGTCGGCAGTGGCGGCGACGGGCGCTGCAAGTCGACATTCGAAGGGTAGTGGCTTGAATAGTGTTGAGCCCAAGAGTTGCAACGGTTCGGACGACATCAGGCAACGTTGACGACACCTCCTCTAGTTTCCCACCCTCTCTCCACTCGATCCTATTCTCTTCTCTCTTTTTTTCTTCTGCTATGCCCTTTTATTATTATTATTATTATTATTATTATTATTATTATTATTATTATTATTATTAGAAGAAGAAGGGTACTTACTTACCTACAGCATGGTGACTCGGTAACCCTATAAAAGATGTGAAAGAATATGTTAGTGCAAAAATCTTTAGGAATAGAAATGTTAGAAACAATACATTATTACCCTTCATTCACTTTCATCCTCCGGGTGCTAACATCTCGTGGATTCACCTTCGTGGATATTTGGTAACTCGACAATACCCTTCCCTTGCATTCGCCTTTAAACGTTTGATATTTTCCTAATTCCTTGGTAGAAGGCGCCGCTTCTACAGTCAAGGTGCAACTTTTTTTTCCATTTATCACCCTATAAGAAGGGGAGATAAAACGAGTTATCTCCATTCTTAGTTAGGTTCAATTGAGGAACGATACATCCTTCTTGATGAATTTGACAATGTTGTTCCAGTACACTTCATTGGTGGGTGAAGGAGAGATTTTTTTTCTAAATCAAATGTTGCTCTCCCACTCTTTATTTGACAAACCTTTGTTTTGTCCGAGTTTGTCCTATACCAAAGAAAAGGATATGTCATTCCTTTATGCTAATGAGAATCAAGTTTAGGAATGAAATACACCATTTTTCCAAGGTCAGGTGATCAACATCCCAAGGTATCTCTTATGGATGAAGGGATAATATTGTCCCCCCTATTTCATTTGAATCTTTCTTTGTTTAAGATGAACAGGACTTGATAATGCTCCATCGTGCTTGTTGGAACGTTACAAAACTTGGTACTCTTGATGTCTCCTTGACAATGAAAAGAAAATCATATCAGAAATGGTATTAAAAATGGATAATTGGAATTGATACAGTTTACTCTTCCTTCGAATTCGCCCTTTTGGATACTTGGCAACTCCCTTCATTTGTCTCATCATGCAAAGTAAATGAGATCGATGGGCTATTTTGGCACCTAAGGCATTTGCAAATAACAAAACTTCCCATAATGGAATTCAACTTCGTTCCGCCTCTATGGAAAATTGGCGCTGACGAAGCCTCGACGCATGCTTGCTCCTCAAGTTCCATGAGCCTACACTTTTATCTTTTACAAGGGCCGATGCCGATCTCAAATAAACTCCTCATTCTACCCAAGAAAGTGACCACGAGAAGAGAGGGACTTAAGCAAAACTCTCTCGAAATTCATTTTCAAAACATTTTGAAGGTAGACGTAAATGTTCGTTTGAAACACCTCTTTTTTTTTTTTTTTTTTTTCAAGGATGATTTTCACAAAATTGAATTTCCATCATTAAAAAATGTGATTCGCATGATTTACAAAAGCACCAATTGGATTTGCAGTCAAAACTCAAAATGGAAAGCATGATTCTTAACAAAAATAAAAACAATGATAAAATACAACAGATTCTTGTATAGATAAGAGTAAACATCAACTCTAAAATTCACTTCTCTATGTGGTCAAGCAGGAGAATGTCAAGGAGCATCATGCATAACTTGCAAAAAGATGACAATGTCAGTATGCGAATGAGAAAATGATCTCCCGATGAGGTCGCTTCTTACAACAAAATTGAGGCGACGGAACATGCCCCGTAGTCCTTATTATGGGATTTTAGTATTTCGCCAAGATTTTATAATAAGAGAAGACATCATTAAAAAAAAAAAAAAAAAAAATTGCGGCCATCAGTTGAATGTCTACTCTTATTCAAAAAGTTTCATATATAAAAGTGCCGTTGACATTTTTAAAGATTGATTTATGATTTTACTCATGCAAAAATGAATTGACTTTTGTTTTGAGAAATCTATACACTAAATATTATCTAAATTTCAATCCCAAAATGTGAGAAAGAAAAAAAGTTTGATCGAAAATATGATCTCAATTTTTGTGCCCTAAAATATAATCTTGATTTGAAAGAATTTCTAAAGAAAAAGTAGTTTTGAGCCCATAATTGAAAATTTAGACAAAGTTATGTTTAGTAAGGCCAAATCAAAGTGTTTAGAACTTGCATTCAATGTTCACTTATCAAAAGTGATTGCCAATTTTTCCAATTATAAGCCTACAACATTGAGGGCATTCGATTGATTTCCACGAATTTCAAGATGAAAATTCCGTGTACAAATACAAGCGGTCCTTATCTACTTACGTATAAAATATAGAAGTTGTGGTCAATAAGGTAGGGATTATCAAAACACCAAACCATCCAAATGGATGTCCGAGCTATGATATATACCATCAGCGATACGGAAATAGATCGAATAATCTCTTTCTTTATCCAAAAAAATAAAAAAATAAAAAGAAGAATGATACTTACAGGGGGGACGACTTTTCTCTCTCTTTTTTTATTACATAGACATGCACATGAGATGTGGTTCGATTTCTACTCTATACAGCTCAAAATAAAAGCCATGAGATTACTGGACCAAACTGACATGATTGTGGTTAGGTCGGGGTTCCTATGACTCCGGCTTCATCAAAGAGTCGACTCATGTCGCGTGATTGCTAACCGGAGTGGTAACTCTTGACTCCAAGAAGGAAATTTTGAGGTTAAGATGGGCGATTCATACTACATGGTTGTAGTCAAAGTGGTATCCACCTCAACACCATCCTAGGTGATCCTATGTAGCCTAGATCCAACGGCAGGTAGTGTGTACCATGGTGTAGTGCAATGCAAGAAACACATGCATTACAATTTATAGACAAGCAACACTTTATAAATTCATAACATAAACATTCATTCACAACTCCACACTTGCAAGACAAGGGGTTAACAATCACTCCTCCCCTTATAACTCCCAATTGCAAGAACATTTAACATCCATGTTTGGGACACACCCGGTATCCTTGTTGCCAAACGAAACTTATTTTTGAACAAGATAAATTTAGGCCTAAATCCTCTAAGGTTTCAACCAAGTCCCTAGTGGAGTCGCCAAGCAGTCATGACCTACCCCTCGGAGGGAGGGAACACGTTTAGGGGTATTGCTTAAAGGACGGACCTAAGGCCCATGATTAGACGCAGGCTCTCCCAAGCCCATACCTCGCATGACATTAGGGTATTCTTAAAAATTTCGCAAAAAGGAGTCGCCACTATCCTATTGCGGTCGGCTAGAAACCAAGTGAGGTATGGGAGTGTACCTCACTTCCTACGCAACCAGAAAATCTAGGGTCGGGGACTTAGTTACACTAATTGACTAATTATTGCCCTTTCGATACCTAATCTTGTTCATTTTAAGAGAAATGATTTATGTCAAGCAGTTTGGATTGATTTTACACTTATTCACTAACATGTGAGGTGATCAGGATGCACAATCATTAAAGTAACAATCATAGCTACCAAGATCCTAATTGCTATAAAATTGAGTACGTGCAAGTAAACATAATTAAATATGCAAATTAAATACGTGATATAATCAATATACGAGCAAATAAAGACCTAATTACATTAAGAATGCAAGACATAGCAACTCCTAACCAAACCATACATTTTTTTAATTTTCAAAATTTTTTTATTTTTTTTTATTTTTTTTTTAAAAAATTTGGGCAAACCAAGTCGGGTCCAGTCTAACTCGACCTAGGTTCAGCCCAGTCGGTGCGGTTCAGGTCTAGTCTTCAACCGAACCTAAGTTCAGCCTGGTCGGTGGCAATAGGCCCAAGTGGGCCTGAAGTTCCCTTTCTTCTTGATACTTTAGTTAGGGCCCAAAGAAAATCAAAAGGACCCACCTATTTCCTAAGCTCGTGTGAGACCAGCTCACTTGAGACCAACCCAATTGACCTGAATCTACAGGAATCGGCTCGAAGAATGACCCAAGCCCGACCTACTTCGAACCCTACCCGGTTTAGAGGCTTTGCTCAACCCGGATCTGACTCAATTCGCGCCTCTTCTCTCCCTTGCTCCTTCACAATGTTGACGAGGGACGGTCGGGACATCATCGGGGGGACAGGCGGCGACGCGGCGAGTGGCGGTGAAGATGTCAAGGTCTGCAAGGATGGGCGACAACGATGCGGTGCTGGAGTGATCAATGGCAACGTAGGCGGGTGGCGGCGGTAACACGATGGGCAGTGGCAGGAACGGTGACAGTGAGCCTTCTCCCTCTAGATCTGGCCTACTCGTGCGGATCCTCTATTGGCCATCTGCTTGCGTGCTTTAACTTCCGCTTTGAATTGGGCTTGGCAGCAGCGGCCGGTGGTGCGGAGGTGCGGCGAGGGGACTTGGAGCGGCGGCAGCATAGCATAATGTTGACAGGTGTTACAAGTCGCGTAATGAGAGGGTTCGACGACTAACTCAAGCTGCTGGCATCAGGTTGCAGCGGCGGCAAGGTGGACGAGGTCGCAAGCAACAAGCGGGTCGCGAACGGGCAAGCGGCGGCATGGGCTGCAGCGGCTTTGCGATTCCGGTGGAGAGGCAAGCGAGAGCAGAGACAGTGGCTGCGGCTACGTTACGGCTTCTGGGCAGTAACGGCAACGTGGACAAGGTCACAAGTAGCAGTGGCTCGGGGTCAGCGTTTCGGTGCAGCAGAGCGGGCAGTGGCGAAGGCGGTCTAGCTGGGATTGAGGGAACGAGCGTAGGGGCTTGACCACCGACGGTAGAGAGGCTCCTAAGGAAGAAAACTTTGTTCCTTTCTTATTTTTTTTGTTTGTTTTTCTTCTCTCTCCCCTATGCTCTACTGCTATTATGCTTTTTTTTTTTTCTTCTTCAGGTCTAGGCATGAAGATGGCATGAGGGAGAAGACAAGCCGACACAGGCCGGGCCGAAGGGGAAAAAGGTCGAGCCGGGCAGGGAGAAAAAGAAGAGAAGTGAACTAGGCCAAGGTGATGTGAATTGTTGCGGAAAGATCGTTCTACAAAGGCCCAGATGGTGCGAATTGCGAAACCTCGACCTCCAATCAAACCTGTGATTGGCAACCTCGGTATGAACGTGACCTGTTAACGAACGTGTGTCAGCCAACCAACGTTATAGACACCACGAGCGAAAGAATTCACTATCTCGCTCGATAAGTTGAATCGACCGTCACAAGAAACCTTGATAAGGTCAAGTCCTCAAAAGAACAGTATAAGAGAATTCTCTCAATTTTTCTCAAAGTAAAATATATCTGTCTCCAAAGAAAGTCGGCCAATCCTTAATATAGGCTTTCTAGTTGCCACACAAACCCTAAAACCGACCCTAGAAATCTAATATGTTATATTCTAGAATATATCTAAATAAAAGATAATGTATTTGACTTGGTCAAATATTTGATGACCAGATAATCAAATTATGCCAAGATTTCCAAGATTCAAGATTTGATCCAACGTCATCTCTATGCCGAAGGTTACGCCAAGATTTCCAAGATTCTTCAAGATTTGATCCAAGGTCATCTCCATGCCAAAGATCATGAACCATGACGCCAACAACTTGCCTGAATTGCTTGGCCCGTGCTCGAGTAATTGAACCGGTAGGAATAGACAATGGGTCCCTAGCACCTCCTCCTCGATATGGCTCAATGTCCACATCATTCCCTCCCCCGTGCAAAAGATTTGCCCTCAAATCATCACTGGCATTGAAAAGAGTCAAGTCAAAAACATTAAATGTAGCACTAACGTTATACTTACTTGGAAGATCAAGCTTGTAAGCGTTATTGTTAACTCTTTCTAACACCATGAATGGTCCATCCCTTCGCGGTAATAACTTAGAATGTCGTTGCTCAGGAAATCGCTCTTTGCGCATATAAACCCAAACCCAATCGCCAGGTTCAAACACCACTTCCTTGTGCCCTCTATTGGCTTGCCTTGCATATTGCTCAGTCTTGCGCTCAATATTTGTGCGCCTCTTCTCTTGCAATGCCTTGACAAATTCGGCTTTTTTTGCCCCATCTAAATCCACACGCTCATTAACAGGTAAAGGGGTTAAATGTAAAGGAGTTAACGGATTAAAACCATAGACAACCTCAAATGGTGTAAATTTAGTAGCAGAATGCATGCTCCTATTATATGCAAACTCAACATGTGGCAGACAATCTTCCCAAGATTTTATATTCTTTTTAATAATAGCACGCAACAATACTCCTAAAGTTCGATTAACTACCTCGGTTTGACTATCAACTTGTGGATGACAAGTAGTAGAAAATAACAACCGTGTTCCTAGTTTTTTCCACAATGTTTTCCAAAAGTAGCTAAGAAATTTAGAATCTCGATCTGAAACAATCGATCTAGGCATGCCATGCAAACGTACAACTTCCCTAAAGAACAAATCGGCAACATGAGATGCATCATCAGTTTTATGACAAGGAATAAAATGAGCCATCTTTGAAAACCGATCAAAAACCACATAAATAGAATCTCTACCATACTTAAACCTAGGCAATCCTAACACAAAATCCATAGAAATATCAGTCCAAGGATGTGTCAGAATAGGTAATGGCGTATACGAGCCATGTGGTTTAGTTGTAGACTTAGATTGCTTACAAGCAATGCATCTCTCACAGACGCGTGTGACATCTCTCTTCATATGTGGCCAATAAAAATGTTCATGCAGCACTTCATAAGTCTTATTAATGCCAAAATGTCCCATTAAACCACCACTATGCACTTCTCGCACCAACAATTCACGCAAAGTAACACTTAGGCAAACATAGTTTGTTTTCACGAAAAAGATAACCTTCATGCCTATAGAATTTATCAAATACAGCGTGTTCACATGCTTCATATACTCTCCCAAAGTCATCATCTTCAGTATATAAGCCCTTGATATGCTCAAAACCTAAACACTTTGCTTCTAAAGTAGTTAGAATCGCGTACCTTCGAGAAAGTGCATCGGCTACCACATTCTCTTTACCTTTCTTGTACTTGATCACATATGGAAAAAACTCAATGAACTCCATCCATTTGGCATGTCTTTTATTCTACTTTTGCTGCCCTTTCAAGTACTTCAAGGTCTCGTGATCGGTGTGGATCACAAACTCCTTTCGCCATAGATAATGTTACCAAGTCTCCAAAGCTCACACTAAATCATACATCTCCTTATCGTAGGTAGGATAATTCAATGTTGCTCCACTCAATTTCTCGCTAAAATAAGCTATGGGATGCCCTCCTTGCATCAACACGGCTCCAATTCCTGTACCAGAAGCGTCGCACTCTATCTCAAAAGTAGCACTGAAATTTGGCAAAGATAACAAAGGAGCATTAGTCAACTTATCTTTTAGCAGATTAAATGCTTTCTCTTGCTCTTCTCCCCATGTGAAACTCACGTGCTTCTTGATAACCTCGGTCAAAGGTGCGGCGATAGTGCTGAAATTTCTCATAAATCGCCAATAAAAACTAGCCAATCCATGAAAGCTACACACCTCTCCTATGGTCTTAGGTGTTGGCCATTCACGGATTGCTTTGACATTTTCTTCATCAACCTATATACCATCAACACTAACAACAAATCCTAGAAATACTAATTTGTTGGTAACAAAAGAGCACTTCTTTCGATTAGCGTATAATTGCTCGGCCCTTAAAACCTGTAAGACAGCTCGCACATGCTCAATATGGTCATCAAGGCTTCGGCTATATATCAAAATGTCATCGAAATAGACAACCACAAATCGACCAATAAAAGCACGCAAAACATGATTCATAAGTCGCATAAATGTGCTTGGTGCATTAGTTAACCTAAATGGCATGACTAACCACTCATATAATCCATACTTGGTCTTAAATGCAGTTTTCCATTCATCACCTTCTTTCATCCTAATTTGATGATATCCACTTTTCAAGTCGATTTTAGTGAAAATGCAAGAACCATGCAACTCATCCAACATGTCATCTAACCTAGGAATAGGATGTCGATACTTTACCGTAATATTATTGATTGCTTGGCAATCAACACACATTCGCCAAGTTCCATCATTCTTTGGCACCAACAAAACAGGGACGACGCACGGGCTAAGACTCTCTCTCACATACCCTCGCTCCAATAGTTCACTAACTTGCCATTGAAGTTCCTTTGTCTCCTCAGGATTGCTTCAATATGCAGGTCGGTTAGGTAATGGCGCACCTGGAATCAAGTCCATTTGATGTTCTATGCCTCGAATTGGTGGTATCTCTCCAGGAAGTTCATCAGGAAAGACATCTTCAAATTCCTACAATAAAGTCACAATAGGACTAGGCAAACTTGGGTCAAGATCGTTAGTAGAAAACAAAACCTCCTTGTACAAAAGTACAAGCATTGGTCGATCTAGAACTAAAGCTCTCCTCACCTCACTCGAATTCGCATAAAAATTTTTGTCTATTTTCTTTCCTCTCTTCTTTTCCCTCGGTTTTTACCACAATCCTTCTCTCGGCCTCTCCTTTTCCTTGCGTCTCAGACACATCACGCAAGCCCTCAGATTTCTCACCTTTTCTCTCTTTCTCAGCTTCTTGTTGTAACTTTAACTGATCTTGATACACCTCACTAGGTGTCATTGGTACCAAGGTGTAAGTCTTTTGATTCATCACCAATGAATAACGATTACTATACTCATCATGATGTACCCTTCGATCATATTGCCATGGTCTTCCAAGTAAGATATGACCCGCTTGCATAGGTACAACATCACACTCTACCTCGTCCTTATATCATCCTATCTCAAATGGAATTTGAACTTGCTTTGACACTTTCAGCTCACCACTATCATTTACCATTGAAGTCTATAAGGCCTAGGGTGCTTTGTCGTCTTCAAACCCAACTTATCCACTATAATACAACTTGCCACATTTGCACAACTACCTCCATCAATTATCAAACTACAGATCTTACCATTCACCACACATCTGATGTTCCTCCTCCTTTACTTGCACACTAAGTGAACGCCTAACCACCAATAAGTCTCCTTTTATAGCTATTTCTCCATCACTACAATCCTCCAATGGTGGCATCTCATCATCCTCTTCTTCCCTTTCACTTTCGAACTCAATAACACCATGTCCAGTCATAATCATCACCCTTCTATTAGGGCATTGATTCGCCATATGACCTCTGCCCAAACACTTAAAACATTTAATTTCACGAGTTCTAGTGTTAGGGTTTTCAGTTTTACCTGAAACCGGATTTGTCCCAACTTTACCGTCCCTCTCCTTCTCCTTTGAGGTTTCAATTTTGGTGTTATTTCCTCTCCAATTTGGCTTCTCATCTCTCTTCCAATTGGATCTCCAATTTTGATTTGAACCTCCTCCACTCTTGTGATTTCGATCCAACTTCAATTGCCGCTCAACTTTGATGGCTTTGTCCACCAATTCCTCTAATTCGACATAGTGTTGCAGCTCCACCACCCTTGCTATATCTCGGCTCAAACCACTCAAAAATCTTGACATTGTGGTCTCACGATCCTCCACCACATTAGCACGAATCATGGCAATCTCCATCTCCTTGTGATACTCTTCCACACTCTTATTGCCTTGTGTGAGATTTTGTAACTTTTGAAACAAATCTCAATGGTAATGACTTGGTACAAAATGCCTCCTCATCACCGCTTTCATCTCATCCCACGCCTCTATCGATCTTTCACCATTGCGCCTCTTACTAGTCACAAGTTGATCCCACCAAATTATAGCATAATCAGTAAATTCAACAGCTGCAATTTTTACCTTTTTGAGCTCGGAGTATTGTTGGCAATCAAATACCATCTCCATGCGTTTCTCCCACTCTAGATACGGATCGGGATCATTCTTCCCTTGGAAAGAAGGAATCTTCATCTTGATACTGCCAAGTTCATTATCTTCTCGGTGTCTAAACTCGCGGCCTCCATTCTGCCTTCCAAATTGAGCATCTCGATCATCCTCCATGTCGGCCTCATCATCATCATCATAATGCCGTTGCCTTCTAGGTTGTGTTCTAGAGGTGTCTCGCTGATGCTGCGGCCTTCCTCGGGGTAGCTCTCGGTCACCATCAACCCCCATGCCATTCCTCATCATTCGGCCACTAAGTTCCTCCACTACGGCCCTCAGTTGCTGGATGCTTTCCACGAGCACTTCATCCCTTCGTATGGGGTCAACCTCCCTTTGATTCACGCTTTCTTCGCATGACATATTTTTAGACCTGCAAGTAAACGTTAGTCACAAAAATCCTCACCAATCGCTCCCTCACGTGTTTCTCTCAAGGTGTTTGTCACTCTCCTCGTGTTTAACTCAAGTCTAGGCTTTTTCCACCCTCAATTAAAATCACACACTCTTGCCTTTTCCCTTTCGTATTCTCTTTTGACAAGTTCATTATTAGACTCAAACCTATCTCTCAACCCCCTCACGACAATCAATCAAACTAATCAAACAAGATTAGATCACTACTAATTTTGTTTCAATAAGTAACAATTTCAAACCAACAAGTACAACTTTGGAAATTCCAATTGAAATGCAAATCGCTACTGATTTTGTTTCAATTCGATCCACTAATAAATGAGTCGCCTTCTTGATTTTTTTTTGTTCGGCTATTCTTTTTTTTGCCAAATCTGTTTTTTTTTTTTTCTTGCGCACTTTTTTTTTGTGCATTTTCTTTCTCTCTCTCTCTCTTTTTTTATAAACTTTCTCTGTTTTTTTTTTTTTTTTGATGAACTCAGATACAATTTAAGATGCTAGGAAAATTTTTTTTTAAATTAACAGCAAACAACTACGTATTGAAGCACAAAAGTAATCGGATCCCTAAATTGGCTAGAATCGAAACCCTAACCCAATAAATCTCAAATTGTGGAATATAAACAGAAAATTAGAGATAAATAGACCTTGTAGAAGCAAGCTCTGATACCAAATGATGTGAACCGTTGCTGAAAGATCGTTCTACGAAGGCCCAAATGGTGCGAATTGCGAAACCTCGACCTCCAATCAAACTTGTGATTGACAACCTCGGTATGAATGTGACTTGTTGACGAACGCGTGTCAACCAACCAACGTTATAGATGCCACGAGCGAAAGAATTCACTATCTCGCTCGATAAGTCGAATCGATCGTCACAAGGAACCTTGATAAGGTCAAGTCCTCAAAGGACAGTAAAAGAGAATTCTCTCAATTTTTCTCAAAGTAAAAAATATCTGTCTCCAAAGAAAGTCGGCCAATCCTTAATATAGGCCTTCTAGTTGCCACACAAACCCTAAAACCGACCCTAGAAATCTAAGATGTTATATTCTAGAATATATCTAAATAAAAGATAATGTATTTGACTTGGTCAAATATTTGATGACTAGATAATCAAAATACGCCAAGATTTCCAAGATTCAAGATTTGATCCAACGTCATCTCCATGCCAAAGATTATGCCAAGATTTTTCAAGATTTGATCCAAGGTCATCTCCACGCCAAAGATCACAAACCATGATGCCAACAGCTTGCCTAAATTGCTTGGCCCACGCTCGAGTAATTGAACCAATAGGAATAGACAATGAGTCCCTAGCACCTCCTCCTCGATATGGCTTGATGTCCACATCACAAGGTCCAATTTGGCCCAACCCAACCTCTCTCAATTTTTTTTTTTTTTTGTAATTAATAATAATATTTTTATATATTTTTAAAAATTATGTATTTGAGGAAAAGAAAAGTTAGTTGTCAACATCGGCGATCCGGGCAAGGGTTGCGGCCTTTGCTCGAGCCCTCGCCACCGGTCGCCAAGAACCGGCGACCACAGCCGACCCTCTCCACACCCCCATCGCCGGCCCTTCCGGCGGCGGCGGGAGGCGGTGGCGGTGAGGGCTCGCCCTCGGCCCGCCTCCCTTCGACACCCCCTTTTTCTAAAGATTTTTAAATTTTTTAAATAAATTTAGTTTTAAATTTAATTTAATTAATTTTTATATTAATTATTTACCACATCGAGACAAAACGATGTCATTTTTGCATTTTTAAGCCACGTCGGTATACAAAACTACGCTGTTTTACACTTATTTCGCCGAAAAATCGCCACGTCAGCAATTTGGCCGGATTTTGGTCGGATTGGCACTTAAGTGAACCATTTTTCTCCGATTTTGGCACTTAAGTATCACTTTCATAACTTTTGGCATTTAAGTATCTCTCCGTGCCAAGTTTTGGCACTTGGGCTGTACTTTGCTCGAAAATAAAGCCTGAGGTAAATGTGTCACAATTGGTGATATTTGGGATTTTTTGTGACTTTTTCTTATATATCCAGGCATTCGATGAGATAGTATGTTTAGCCTACCATGGATATGATACATAAATTAAATAGAGAACGGATTTGTCTATTAAATTGACCACGTCCGTGCGCCTCTTAAATTTGGTCGTGTGATATCTGTGTTAATACTGTCACAGCTTAGAACATAGCTATTGTCGCAGCCTTATGTTGTCGACAAGGTTTTTTTTTTCCCAGCAGAGGCCATGTTAATTAGGTTTTATCGAACAGCAATTAGGTTTTCTTATATTCATTTGGCCTTTTATAGTTATTATCATTGAATTTCAGCGCACTTTTTGTGGTCTGACCGTCTGCTTTTTGTGGTCTGACCGTGGAACCACAGAGTAATCTCAATCAATCTCCGATCGTTTGTGGTTCAGATAGGAGTCTTCGTCATAAAAAAGTCATAAATTATAAGCATTTTTAGGGGATTAATTCCGCATTCGAGGTGGATCATCGTCGGCTAAGAAAGGAAAAAACGTGATCCCGTCAGATGCACTATGCAATACCGGTTTTCTGCTGCAACCGAATGACATTAAAGGAGACTTATGGATGCAAAGTTGATGAAATCTACAATGATTAAGAAAATTACGATGATTAAGGAAAATTGCTGACACACATGTTGTGAAAAATTTACAAAGTGTAATGACCAATTAGATTTTTTACTAACAATAACATAAAATAAATTTACTGTTAATTTAGGTAGATTGCTATTTGTGTAATATTACAACCATGGGACTCGGAAAAAGTACTACCATCAATAAGAACTTATGTCCTTTAAATAAAAGTTGCAAATTAATATTTTATAGATAACTTACTATGAGTGAGGATAATCACTCGCACTATAGAAAGGGTACAATCCATTAGGTAAGGTGAATTATTTTATTTTTATGAAGTATTACAAATCATAAGATTCATAGAACTTATGAAGGCAAAAGGGAAATCATGGATACGCACATCACTTAGGAAAGTATATACTGTAAGAGTTTTCCTGATTTGTGGATTAAATTATTTTGACATTGTTATTGTAATTTACCGTTTAACATTTACCGTTTTACGGGGTTTGGTCTTAGGTGAGATAGAAGGTTTCTTAATTAGTCTAATATGGGACGCTAGTGTGGGCCGAGTTGAGCCCTCGCCCGTAATGAGGGGGGCTAGCTGGAAACTCTATAAATAGTGCTCAAGTCTCTCCTCTAGCCCTAATCTCACATATTCTCACCTAAGGGACGTTGCTCTAACGTCAATCGTGAGAGGCCGCTTCATTGAGCCAGTGATTTGGAGGGTAATAGAGGAGAAGGATTTGCGCAAGGAACATTGTGTTTCCTGAGCTTCCGCTCAAGAATAATGGATCCTAAATCAAGTGCGTCAATCCTTTTATTTACAATTGCTTGTTCATGTACTGGTTATGGAGAGCTTGGGTTGTGTATAATCTGCACCCAACATATACTAGTAATGATAATTTTCCTCATGCATTCTAGAATAATAGAGAGTTCAAAGGCATGATTGATAGACACTTTATTTTCAATAGCACATTGGTGTGACATATTTTGTTCAAATTTCAAATCGGCAAGGGACTAACAAATAGCAATGTGATATGCTCTTTGAGCTCAGTCTTGGAGTGGGTGTAATGATCTCCATTGCTATATAACAGATCCATCACCCGCGAGAGATTGAGAATTGCGGTGAGAACTGGCATTGGGGCTGTGGTCGGACGAAGAAACTCTTCATTAATGTCTTTCCATGCATCAACAACTCGTTTCTGGAGTTCCTGCTCAGCTTCCTGCTCCGAGACATGATTTTCTTTCATCAACAACTCCACCGAAGATGCTAGGTGTCCCCTCTTTTGCTCAAACTATATTTCAACAACATTGGCGTGATCAGGTCAACATCGTTTTCCAATCAAGTGGTGATCAATCTAATTTTATTAGAGTATTGGAGGATAATTATTTTTTTATTATACCTTGTGAGAACTAATGTCATCCATGAACCTACATATGATTTGTGAAGCCCTCAAAATCTTGCAGTCACCAAGCAACCATTCAAAAGCATCTCTTGTAACCACATCTCCCATTCCTACAAGTGATGTGATCGATAACGTTTCATATCCTGTTGTTAATAATGCAAGGGGGATGTATTCCTCCAGTGTTGGTGTGTAGCCGGTATGAAACCATTTGGCTTCGTGAGAGTACCATTTTGCTTGCTTCTTCATCTGAAAAATTGAACATGAACAAGAACGTTGGGTTCCTAAGAAAAATGAAATTTGTGTTGGATGCATGTAAAATGTGCCAACGACGCTTACAGCTTCTTTTGCATAGGCGAGGCGATATAATCTTCCTTTTGTGGCTAGATCATTCCCAATTTCATCATAGAGATTGAGAAGCTCCTTATAATGAGCTTGCATGTACTCTGGTAGTCCATCCATGGCATCAACATCCCACCTGAATTCGAGTCCTTAAAATTGACTCACTTACTCTACACATACTAGATCAAATTCAGAAGTTTGAGAAAAAGAATGCGGATTACGTACTTCTCAATTGCTTCGGTGTAGGGTACAAGTTCCTCCAATGTGCCATAGGCATCATAAATATCGTCGGGAATGGAAATCAGTGCAGTCACTCTAGTAAGTATATTTCTGGCCACTGCAAACTCCGGCTGGAAATACACTCCCACCATCCAAAAGAACGTCTCTGCAATCCTATCTCTAGCAAATGGGAATTTCCTTGCAACATCTATATTCTTCCACCACCTATATTTATATGAATATGAGCATTATTGGAAGTACATTAACCCGATGAATTCACATAGTTTAAACTCATCTATTCAAATTGTAAAGGACTTTCAAAAGCACTATTTAGAAGGATAAATTGAAACCACATAAGTAAACCTTTGGAAAACACAACCAGAAAAAGCGGATGTTTGGGCATTGTTAAAACATAATCTAGATGCCAATTTTAGATAATACTATCATGTGAAGTTAGTTGACCTTGTAATCCCGCCGAGTTCCTTCTGGTGTTGCTCTTGCAGTAAGTTGAAATCTAGTTTAGCCAAGGTGAGCAATACCTCGTCATGTGAAGGCTCTTCTTGGTAGAATACAATATAATGCCTTGCCTCAAGTCTCGGCAAACCTTTGCGAAGTGGCTGCTTTAGGGCATGACTCACTTGTTTCGCAAGATTAGTGCTTACTTTCCTTTCGTCAATTGATTCAAGGTGAGTTATAGCAAAAGGAAGTGCTTCTTCCAAAATAGCATCGCCATGGCACCTTAAATGACAAGCTTCATATAGACTTAGCAATCCCCGCACATCTGTGATGAGCGATTTCTTGAAGTTGCCTTCACTGTCCTTAAAATTGTTAAAAACCTCTGTGCGACCAACCAACATGGGAAAAAATAGGTAATCAATTAGAAATTAGGAAGGTGATACACCTAGTTAGTGTCCTGGATTTTCTTTCACTTGTTCTCCTAAAATTTGAATGAGCAATAATAATTTTCCAAAGAAAGAATTTTATGGGTAACTTATTGGATCGGCTCACTTAGGTTAAGACTTACCCGATGAAATATTGAAACCTTGTTGTCACAGCAATCGAAAGATAAGCGCAACCATGTGAAGGTCATCTCCATTAAAATCTCCGTGGTCAAGTTGTGAGTAACTTTTGTGGATTCGTTCTAGTTGCGCATCTATTTCTTGTTCAAAATGGTAGGCAATTCCCAAGCGTTGAATTTGATCAATCAAGTGAAGCATTTGTGAAGGCTTATCCACGGCATTAGTCACCATCTTCCTCACCTCTCCTTTCAATTCCTCAACTTGTTCCTCCACTCCTCCAAGGAATTTGAACCTCTGCACATAAATAATACGCCATTGTAAATAGAAGCGAGCATGAGACATTACGTACATTTGAAAAGACTCAAAGGAAAGTAAAGTTACTGTGAAAAATAATAATCATGTTATCTTGGTTACAAACCTATGAAAGGATATGAAAACAAGGCAAATTGGGCATGCTCCTCAATACGACGAGCATATACTTCTAGAAAAGTGAATTAATGATAAAGACCAAATCATTTCATTTTGAAACTTCCGAAGAGATAAAATCTAACATTATTGTCTAACATTGAATAATCGATGACCAAATCAATTCATTTAGGGGGAGTTATACAATTGATCTTTCTGAAGGAGGGACTGTTGCATACATCGGCTGGATATAATATAGTTTAAACATGTTAAACATGACCGTGTTTGGCATAATCAAACTCTTGAGTTAGGAAGAAATTAAAGGCGACACACAGCGAGGGAACTCCCTAATGCGGCAGACCTAATTCAAATGATTTGGCAGCCAAAACGGTATTGATCAACTTCATTCGTCAAGTGAATAAACTTCACTTCACTAGAAGAAGAAAAACCATTGTATAGCTCTTTCTTTTCTTCGTTGCTACCTTTTTCTTTCCAAGGGATGGGTTGGAAGCATATAAGAACCTATTTTTATTTTTATTTTCCGAGGACGCCTGAGAACAACTCCTAGATCGATTAAGGATCACACGTAGGAAACTGATAGCATAAGATAAGGTAATAGACTGATAGAGAAATTCGTAAACCTAGGTGGGATAGTCGAATCAATAAAGAGGATGGAGATCAAGGCAAAAGCCGAATGCCCGAGAAAGCAAAGACAGATTAAAAGTCAAATCCAGCATGAATGTTTATTACTTCTTTTGAATGGACAATTGAATTACGGTGGAAATAATCAAGCCAACCATATAGTCATGCTGCTAAGACTTTGTCCTAAACCAAAGAAAAAAGAACACTGTATCCGCATTCTCTTTCTCCGGCATGAAAAGGCTAAGAGGAAAAAAGTCCACGAGGAAGAAAACTTTCTTCTCACTCAACCCCGGACGAAATGCTAAGAGAAAAATTTTAAATTTTGGCTGCATTTGTATCATCAGAAATTTAATAATAAAGGAAAATAATTTCCATGAAATGATTAGTTTTCACTTTTTAAGCAAGTTAGGGAAAGTGATTTCTTTCTAGTCAAAGGAAAAGTTATTTTCACTCAATCTAAATTTGTCGTTTTCAATTCATGAAAAATATTTTTTCATAGATCAATCATTTTTCTATCCTCCAAATACCGAAAAGTTGGAAAACATTCTCCCGAAAGCAGCTCTTTTTTTTTTTTTTTTTTTTTTTTTTGGAACAAACGGACCCTTAGATCTTTGACGCTATCAATTATCGCAAGCACAAAGACTTTCATTAAGTCTACAAAACGCAATTGCAAGAAAACAGAGGTAGTAGACATAAAGAAGGATTACCAACCGTTGAGTAGGAGGGGGAAGCGTATTTGATGAAGTGATCGCCCCATACGCTCTCATGAAATTCGGCCAACGGGCGTTCGACCCCGCCGCTTCTCCCTTTACTCGGAGAAGAAGATGGAATTGCCGAAACCTGAACCGTCATGCTCCCCACTAGTTTCGTACTTCGTATGTGGATGTCGAACGAATACGCGAATTGAAGACTGAGGAGCGGATTTCGCTGCGTTGCAGAACATCAACACTTGGATGGGTATTTATAGGCAACATGTTCATAGCCACCTTGTCACTTTTGGACTTATTTTTAAGAGCAAAGCAATCACATTTTAATGAATATTAACGCGAGTGAAGATTATTTCGTGGAGAAAAGAAGATATTATCCTTATTATATAATCGGTCCTATCCACCCTGTCTTTGTACAACATCCGATATTAGTAAATTTAGATGTAGTAGAAATGATTTTTTTTTTTTTCTATCAGAAGGACTCACGAAAACTTATTTCTTATGAACTGATGAATTTTGTGTCCCTATGACTAGATCTAGGGACCTCTTTCGGGGAATTTTTGTACTTCCATTAATGCCGGGTGATAATTAGCTCTTTTTAATAGGCTGCTTCTATTCATAAAACGTAGGAAGCATATCATTTTGACGTAAGTTGCCTACTCGGTGGTCTATTGGCCCTGCGAGGATCTTGGATTTAGTTGTCTGAGTCACAACAAGATCTTGGGTTCTCTTTCGGGGATTTGTATTTTTTCATATATACCGGGCAATATTATCTCTTTGTGACAGGTTGAGTCTGTCCATAAAAAGTACGGAGCATATAAATTTGACATAAATCGCCTATTTATTTGGTGGTCGAATGGCTCTCTAAGATATTGGATTTAGTTACTGAGTCGTGACATTCCTATTTTGTCCCCCTACATATGAAGTCGGTATTGAGATGACGGAAAACTAATCAATTTATGAAAAAATAGTTTTCATGGATGGAAACCAACAAACCTAAATTAGGTGAAGACAACTTCCGCTTTTGACAAGAATGATATCATTTTTCATAAACCATTAAACAAATGATTTAAACAAATGAAAACTAACTATTTTCTTTGAAAATTTTTTTTATGGAAAATATTTTCCTTTATCATGAAGATTTTAGTGAAATAAACACATCCAAAATTTAAAATTTATTTTATCAAAATAGCAAGAAGCAGGACAATAAATATTATTTGGACTTGTTTTCATTTTGTATATTATCATGCCAGCACTAGTGAACAATCTTTCAACGGTTCGATTAAAGGGCTCTCCTACCTTGTATGTGAAGATTTCACCTGTATAAAGTTCACCAACATCAATTTTGTCAATAATATCCATGGACAATCCCTTAATGAAAAATCACTTCCAAAATCAAGGAGTCCAGCGCTCCTATATCTTGTGGTAACTTCAACGTCCTACCAACTACAAAGTGAAATTCTTTTGGTAACAAACAACTGAAATTTAATACACATTAGTCTTACCTAGAGTTCCTAAAGCTAATGACATAATTTACAGTAAGCTATGATGATAAACTATGATATTCGGCTTTGGCCCTTTTTTTCATGGAAAAAGAAAAGGGGAGATCTTGGCACCTACCACAGAGTTCCTAAAACAGTACTAATTTACATAAATTTATCTGTACCTTGGTAAGAAAGGAGAGTCCCCAGGAGGAACGGTGTCATCCTTCCAAGTATTCTTCCTTCTTTTTCTTTTTTATTCTTTCTCAATTTTCTTTTGTCCACTTTTTCCCTTTAGTCTATTTTTTGTATATGCAAATATTGGTATTGATACAGCTCACAGTTACTTTCACAATCATAACTCATAAGCTCACATATACTATGAGTAAAAAGTATGTCATATCTAATTCCGATTAGAAAGATTGTTAATACGTAATATTACAAGTTTAGCTTAGTCAATTCAACACACTGAAAAATTACAATAATTATTACCTCTCACTTCCATCGTATTTGCAGTTATAATTACTCGGTGGTGCTACTCAAATTCAGTTTGTAAAGAAATAAACGAGGCAGTCCACATATCTTTCGCCTTGGTTGGCTCTAATGTAAAAGTAGGCACATATGAGTGTCTAAACCAAACTGTAAAATCAAATCGAAACTAAAACCAATCTGAACTTAACCAAGTTTTCATACATTTTCGGTTTGGTTTAGGTTTCGATTTGGATAATGAAAAGAAAAAAAAAAAAAACCATGTATCTACACCGGTAATTGCGCTTGAAATCCATGAAATGCTTAGGGACTATTTGATAAAATCTGTTTCGGTTCCCCAGAACAAGAACAGAACTGTTCTTTTGTTCTGGGGAATGAAAAATAATAGAAACGTGTTTAGTAAAACTTTTATTCTAGGGAACAAAAAAATCTGGGAATAGATTTAGAATAGAAACAAAAAGTAGATAAAAGTAACTTCTTGTTCTCGTGAACAATTTCTAAAATCAATTTTTCTCTCTTCTTTTTTCTTCTCCTTTCTTCTTCTCTTTTTCTTCTTCTTCTTCCTTTTGGCCGGTCGCCGGTCTTGGCCATGGCCAGCACTAGCGACCAACCAAACGAGGGCTAACAACCTTGCCATAGCATCGCCGAACCCTAGAGACGCCAAGCCACAGCAAGGCTCATTGGCCCGAGCCTCACCGTGGCTAGGCAAGGTCGACCTTGCCCAACTAAGGTGAGGCCCAGCCTTGCACGGCCACGGCGAGGCTCGGCCTCCCCAAGCCAAGGCGAGGCCAACCTCACGCCGCCTGGGCGAGGACGAGCCTCACCATGGATGCGCGAGGCTCGCCTAGTCACCAGCGAGGCTCGGCCTCACCCAGACCTAGCAAGGCCGAGGCTTGTTGAGCCTTGCACTAGCTTGGCGAGGCTCGGTGAGCTCGCCAGATGTCGCCTAGCCGATTGTTGGCCACGACAATGGCTGGCGACAAACCAAAGAGAAAAGAAAATGGAAAAAGGAAAAATAAGGAAAAAATAATGAAAGAATTCAAGAATTAAAAAATTAAAAGAAATAAAAAAAATCTAAGAATTTTACCAAACGTATTTCTATCCTGGGAATAAAAATTTTGAGAAGTTAGCAAACGCGTTTTTTTTGCTTAAAAATTGTTCCTTAGAACAAAAATAGAAAAAATCATTTCTCAGCAAAAATTGTTCCCCAAAATAGAAGCGTTACTAAATGCGCCCTTAGGGTTAAATGAGGTTTTAACCGGGCTTTAATTACATACTAAAAAAATTCCAAACGAAAAGCTAGGTGTAGTGGCGGTGATTTTACTTTGTTTTTTAATAGTGGCGGTGGTTTTACTTTGTTTTGTACTCTTTTCTTTTTCCTTTGTTTGTACTAGTTGAATTTTTCATGGTAAAGCAATAACAAAGTTCGACTTTTATATAGTATGGAACAATTTAAACCTTCAAAAATCCAATTCTTAACCCTTGAAGTTGCTTCGAATTTTTGTTTACATCTTTTTAAGATCTTCTAAGATGATCCTTTTTTCATTTTTTTTCTATGACCTTCCGGTGTCCGGGGTATCCCCGACTAAATCCGGAATCAAGCACTACCAGCAGGGAGGGTGGCTCTCCCAGCACCATTTGCTCCATACACAAAGCTCAAACTCAAGACCTTGTCTACGGGAATCCAGGCTCCTTACCACCTCGGCCAACAAACGTTGGTATCCTCCTCCGTTGTAAGAATTTGGGAGGGTCGCTCAAAAAGTATTTTACTTTTCGATGCAATCGATCCATGTGAATTGCTTATTTTTTTCCTTCCAAGTTTTATGAATTATTGGAAAGAAGCTGAATTTGTCAAATTGAAACAATGAATGATTTTAATAAATGATGGATTGATGTTTTTAATGTAAATTCATTCTAGGCTTTGTTATTATTTATTTATTAGGGAATTTGACTTAAATTAATTTGATTGAAATAATCATAAAAATGATAATTTATTATCCATATAAAAATACACATTTAATATACAACATGTCTTAACGTATTGGAATTTTTTACTTTTTGAAAAATGATGTGTGGGCGTGTCTTATAGTGTCATGTCGTGTCACGTGTCGTGTTTCAACATCAATGCTACTTAGTTGATAACAACAATCGACATTTAATACGAACATTAGTTATACGGTCACACCTACTAGAGTTCCTAAAAATTAATGACATAATTTACAGCCGGTTTCGTACCACGCGTGAAAGCAGAGTTGTCAGTAACAACTGACATTTAATACGCATGGGTTGAAAAGTCCTCTTTTGGAGTTCCTAAAATAGACTAGCAAACTGATCTTAACATGATGAGAAAATTCACAAATCGTCACTATATTTTTATTCAATGTGCAATTTGGTCCCTAAACTTTTAATTTGCTCAATTTGGTCCTTGAACTATTGATAAATGTCCGATCTAGTCCCTGAACTTTCGATCGGCTCAATTTCATCCCTAAATTATTGATGAAATGTCCGATCTAATCCTTTTTACTATTTTTCCTCTTCTTTTTTTTCTCTTCCCTCCGCCGACTTCGGCAGAGGGAAGTTGGCGTCCGGCGAGGATCGCCCTCGCCGGCGTCGAGCAAGGGCCATTCTCGCCGAACGCAAGCGAGGGAGCCCCTCGCCGGACGCAGACAAGGGCGGTTTCCCTCACCAAATCTGCGAGGGGCTCCCTCGCAAACGCCGGCGAGGGAGCCCCTGGCCGGCGTCCCTTGCGATTTGGCGAGGGACTCCTCGCAAGCGCCGGCGAGGGGTTCCCTCGCGATCGACGAATTAAAAGTTCATGGACCAAATTGCACATTGAGTAAAAATATAGGGATCATTTGTGAGATTTTCTCTAACATGATTAAAGAAATCTATCTGTACCATCGTAAGGAAGGAGGGTTCTTAGGAGGGATTGGCATACTTCCAAGAACTCTCCCTCCACTCGGTTCTCTTCTTCTCTTAACAATTCTCCCTTCCCACTATTCCTTTTCTTATTCTTTCTCAACTTTTCATTTGTCCATTTCATCCCTTTTATCCATTTTGCGTACGGTAACATTCTATTTTTGAGAATAATTTTTATTTTAAAATAATTTTTTTATTTCTTTTTCCTATATGAGTTTCTGAGTAAAAACGCATTTGACACAATCTTAAAATTTATATTCTCATAATAGCAAAATAATAAAAAAGCGTTTAATGTGATTCTCAAATTTTTTTGTAATGTGGAATTTTTTTTAGTTTTTAATAATTTTCTACAATTTTTCCTTTTTTTTCTTATTTTCTGCTGTCCCTTCCTTCTTCTTTCTTCTTTGATTGGTCGTCAAGCGTTGGTGATGGCCGGTGAGGCTTGACCTCACCAAACTCCATGAGGTTGGCCTTGCCATGGCCAAGCAAAGCTAATCTGCCTAGGTGAGGCTCAACCTCGCCAAATCTAGACAACATCAAGCTTATTGGCCCTCATCCCTAGCTGGTTGATAGCTATTGCCAATGTCCGGCAATAGGCAAGGAAAAAAAAAAAAAAAAAATGACATTGTTTTGGAAATTGTTTCTGGAAATAAAAAAGTATGTTTTTTTACTACTTATTTTTGTTTCAAATCTAATCCTATCACGATCTGTTCCATGAAATAAATAAAAAAATTAGTTGACGTTATCAAACGAATTTCTATTTTTTTTCTCATTTTTATACTCTTTTTCTATTTTGGGAACTAAAGAACACAAAAATAGATAAATAGAATAGTAATCAAATAAGCTTTTAATTTATTTTCTAAAACCAAGGAGTCCAGAGCAAATCCAATGTCATGTTTAGGATGACTTCATCCTCCTACCAACTAAAAGCGACATTCTTTTGGTAACAACCAACGATCAATACAAGCATTAGTTATATAGTCTTACCTAGAGACTAGAGTTCCTAAAAATTAATGACATAATTTACAACTAGTTCCTTACCACACGTGAAAGGAGAGTTCTTGGTAATGCACATGAGTTAAAAAGTCCTCTCCTGGAGTTCCCAGAAACTCTGCCTCCACTCGGCTGTCTTCTCCTCTCGACAATTCTCTCTTCCCTCTTTTCCTTTTTTATTATTTTTATATTTTTTAATTATTTCTCAATTTTCTTTTGTCCACTTTGTCCATTTAGTCTATTTCTTTTTGTGAATTTGAAAATACTGGTATTGATTCAACTTACAGATATTTTCAAATTCATAACTCATAAGCTCACATATACTAAAATATGAGTAAAAAAATCTGGCATATCTAATTTCAATTAAAAAGATTTTTAACACATAAATTTACAAGTTTAACATAGTCGATTCAACAAACTGATAAATTACATACAATTATGGTCATGCTCTAGCACCCACGATATTAGTAGTTATCATTAATCGGGGATGCTACTCAATTCAGTTCGTAAAGAAATAAATGAGATAGTCCAAATATATTTCGTATTGGTTCAATCTGAAGTGAAAGTAGACAAACATGGGATTATAGATAAAGAATTATTTTTACAAATCACCATAAATACATAGCAAAATCATGAGATAATTTTTAAAAATTTTCTTCATCGATAATAAAAGAAAGGCCAGATGGTTTTGAGACGATCAAATTTAACAAGTCCCTCGACCTTAAATTTGATGCACGGTGGTTAGAGAGTACAAAAGTTTGAGAGCCGCCTTTCCTTTATTTAATCGAATATACATCAACCGAATTTCAAGTGGAATTTCAAGTGGAGATTAGAGTACCTACTAAG
Organism: Eucalyptus erythrocorys; assembly: GCA_014182555.1. Taxonomy (NCBI): domain Eukaryota; kingdom Viridiplantae; phylum Streptophyta; class Magnoliopsida; order Myrtales; family Myrtaceae; genus Eucalyptus; species Eucalyptus erythrocorys. The sequence goes on along the minus strand of CM024600.1, from coordinate 28,958,511 downwards.
ATTAGATGATCCTAAGATGATCCAAATTTTTTTTACATCATTTTCATTGATATGCTCATCGCAATCACCCTATTGGAGATAATGAGTCTCTTGAACTTGCAAAATAAAAATTATGAACAAGAGGGTTAGATTTAAATTGATTGAGAATTGTAAACTATGTTAAAACTATTGAAATTCCAAGAAGGTTTCATGAAAGATAATGTTTTAAAGTTCCTTCAAGCCATGTCATGGTACGGGAAAATTGTTGAAAATAGTAGTCGTAATTGATAAATATTAGTAATTACATACACCTGAAAACCTCGGAGAAGCGACAGGGATTTTACTTTGCTTTTGACTTTTTCGTTTTTCCCTTTTTAGTTTGATTTTTTTTTTGGGTAAAATAATATTTAAAGTTTGACTTTCATGCAATGTGGAGCACTTTCCACCCTTAAGAAATCCAGTGATTAACATGTAAAGTTATCCGGCGTTTTATTTTAGAACCTTCTGGAGTGAATTTTTTTTTTTTTTTTAATTTTAAAAATTCTGGAGGGAAGGTAAAAGAAGTATTTAGATTTATTTTAAAACCCATGCTATAATTAACGTAACACAGACAAACTAAGCTATAAGGTGGTAAGCCTATGTATATGATAAGGTCCAGACTGAGATTCAAGGTTGGATAAACTGAAAGCAAACGCTTCATCAAGAAACTCTTTTCCATCGACGACCTTCAATTTTTGACCAGCTTCCAAAAGGAATTTGTACTTTTTGTGACATTGATGGCTTTTGTGTTTCACGAAAGCTTCCATTGTGACCAAATAAAGACCGCTGAGCATGGTAGTCTAGCGATAATAGGGTCATATTATATTTTATGATGTCATAGTTTGAACAATGTCTCCCAATAGTTAGTCTGTCTAGAAAGTCCTATACTAATTGTACAATAGCCAGTTCAGTCGTAAACCTTTTAATTTTATCAATTTAGTTTTAAATTTATGAGTTAATGACACCAAAAAAATCCTAAAATAATATACAAGTGACATATTTATCTTAAACTAATTTTTTGACCGCCAGAAATCCCAAACAGGAAGCCCAGTGTTAAATTCATCCTCCATTAATTTCTGTTAAATTCTACAATTAAATTACTCAATTAGATAATACGTGACAATTAATGAGTGTACATGTATGAGGTTTTATGCTCCATTTGTAATAGGTGTACTAGTTTGTGTTTTTTTCTATATTAATCCAATTTAACAGAAATTAATCGAAGATAAATTTGTAACAAACGCAGCAATCTAGAATTTTTTGTGGTTAAAAAATTAGTTTGGGATAATTACTTAGAACCAGGGAAGACGAAGTCAATTTTCTGCAAGTATGCATCCCACAGTGGGTTTTCCTATGAAGAAATGATATAAGATGGTGATGGCATGGCCAAAATCTGGTGACATCAAAAAATGAATCTGGTCCTGTTCGAATACTGATTTCCACCAGTTTTTGAGGCTTCCAGTAAACCTGGTGACGAAGTTGTAAAGGACATCATTCATATCATGGTTGGTAAGGGATTGAGTGTTCAACCAAGTATGAAATTCTTCAAATTTTTCTGGCCATTTGTGATAAGGGATATCATCAATGGTAAAGAATTGTTTCGATGCCATGGACACATGTTGTCCGGTACTATGTTGGACAACTTCTGGATCAGAATAATTTGATTCCATTTCAATATCTGGGGCTGGAGGATCAGCCATATATATGGATGAAGTGATTGGTGCTTCAAGAGGGGAATGAATAGCAGGAATTGAAAAGGACGAGAAGGATGCAAGAGATACCGAATCTGATTCGAAATCAAAGATGTCAGGGAAAGTTTGTTCTGCTGGAAAGAGAGTCTGGTCTTTTTGAATAGCAGAATCAACATAATTAGATTGTTCCTGAGTACCCAAATCCTTTAGAAAGGATTCTAGAGGGTTTGAAAGCATCATTTGATCTGGCCTTTCTCTGATGACCACAGAAGAAGTTGGCCTGGTAGAGGTTGGCCTAGTTGGCCCTTCTGGCTTTTCTTTTTCTTTTCCTTTCTCCTTTTGTTTTCGAGTGAGCTCTTTAAGACGATCTCTCATGCTCGCCATATCTGGTTCCTTCCTGTAAGGATCTTCTGGAATGGCAGCAAATATAGACGTCTGAGGAGAGGGAGGCACATAACCGGTTCTCACAGTAGGTGCTAGCGGATCGAAAGGTCGAAACCTTCATTCTTCAAGGATTTGAATCTGCCTTTTGAGCTTCTCTATTTCAGGCTACGGGCTTTCAAAAGAATGATACCCGAGGCGTTGTCCCGATTCCAAGGCCTCAAGTCTTTTGTGGAATTCGAAAAGCAATTTTTGGTAGACTCATCGTGTCTTTGAAGATCTTGTTGGACATTCCCGATCTTGTAATCAATGACTTTAAAAGCATTGTTTTGTGCCATTAAAGTCTCGATTGCCAATTTAGGACAGCTTCAAAGAAAGTAGTAGTCTTTTTTGGTCTTCCATGCTCATCTACCTCGTTAGGGGTAGATATTTTGGGAGTATGGTGAAACCTTTTTTGTGGATCAGTATACTCTTCTGGAGCAGGGAATGTAAGTCTGGATTGTTCACGGACAAGAGGAGGGAAATCCGTATCTTGGAACATGGCAATGGAAGAGACAGGTTTGCTTTTCCGGTGGAACTTCAAATGGGTAAGAGTTTTCTTAGCCCATTTCAGAATTGGCTTATAAAACGGGAGAGAGCTTGTTTCTTTTGAGGTGGAGAAGGTGGGGGTGATGGTGGTGGAGAGTTTGTTGGTGCAACAGTATATTTTGGTGGTGGAGGAGGTGCGTAGGAAACTACGTACTGGTATTTGTCACACTCACCAAGAGTATCAACAGATGGATCTCCATTTAAGTACTGTTGAAACAGGGGATCTCTTCTTTTCTTTCGCCGAGGTGGAGGTTTTTCGAATGGATCAACCTCATCAGGAGATTTCGTGCAAGAGGAGCACTGGCAAAAAGGATCCCAAAAACAATGACCATATGGGTCTTTATAGTAATGGACTAACTGTCCATCACTTTCGAAATGTCGGACAAACTTTTTTGGGTCTGGTTCGGAAATAGTTTCAGGAACACATGGTTCGATCATAAAAAGAGTTTGAAAGATAGATGGACTACCTTCTTCTTTTTCTTTGCCGAACTTGATGGAAACAATTCCATCTTTCTTTCGGATAAATTCAGAATCCGAAGACTGGATGGGCTTACTGTTCTGGTGCAGCTTTTCATAGTTTGTGATCCATGTATCTAGAGAAGAATGGCTAACTTCTCCTTCGGGATCCGTCTGGGAACATGAATACAAGAAGCTTGATCATTTTGCATGGAGATGAACAAAGCATCTTCATTTCCATTGTTGAAGTTTAGATCAAGAGCATGGTTCTGCACTCGATAAACCATCTGGTAGTGGAGCGTTGCAGCAACAGAGTCAGCAGTCTGGGGGGCTCCAGTGAGCTGGACCTGTACTTTCATAAAAGAAAGTAACTGTGGATCTGAAAGAGCAATATTAAAGTTTGGATATAAAGTGACAAACACTGTGCCAGCATTCAAAGTGGTTTGAACTGTGCCAATACAAGCATGTTGGTACTCTAGAAAGCGAGTATCCAATAATGCTATCCTAGCAACAACAGGTAAGCCTTTGCGACCATGAAAGGTAAGAGCAAGACGAACAGCACCATAATGAATGTGAGTGTAACCCTGCTGGGTCCACTGTCTGGGAAACTCTGGAGGAATCTGAAGAGTAACAAAGTACTCCTTTTCAATAGCAGGAATAGGGTGCTGGTCAAACTTGGAAGACTGAACATACTCTTTTACTTGCTTTGGGGTTTGATGGATGAGTTGACGAATGGAGCGGATGGGTGAAAAGGATGAACTAGGTTTAGCAAAAGCGGAATATGGGTTCATGAGAGGGAGTTGGGTTTCAGAGATTCTGGTTTCATCACTAAGAGAGACTTCATAAAGATAATCTATCTTAGAGGCATTAGAGACACGGAATTCGGGAGGAGTGGATGATGAAGGAGCAAGAGAAACAGGAGCTTCAAGAATTTCTGGTTCTGTAGACATAATGGAACGAGGATCTCCTCTGCACTGGATTCACCTACCAAGCGCATGGAACGAATACTGTTACAAATAAATCCATGGCTTTGATACCATTGAGGGGACCTAGACTTAGAAGCAGGGAAGACGAAGTCAATTTTCTGCAAGTATGCATCCCACAGTGGGCGAACACTCCAGTTCAAGCCCTTCAGGGACAGCCTTTTAGCAGAAAACCACTCAGTCCTTTAGTTCAGAGCCTAGAGACACTCAGAGATGCCAAGATGGAAACATTTCTAACATACTCGAGCTGCATTTCTTGGAGGATCCTACCAGGCGAGAGAAGAAGAGAGGAGTTTAGAAGGCCATGAGAGAGATTTTTCACAAAAACACTCACTTCATTCAAGGGACTCTGCCCAACACAATACAGACTCCTTGCCTTATATAGGCAAATGGGAGACACAAACAGACAAAGACCAATTAACGGGTCTAGGAACAGAACAAAGGCTCCGGAACGAGATTTCCGGGAGGGAATTATTCGCACACTATGAACAATACCTGTACTGTGAACAGTAAACTGCTACAGTACTTTCCCTAGCCTAGTGAACAGTAACTTTGCTACAGTGACTTTGTACGGACAATGGCATTTTCAGCGGTCTCGTCCGTCACGGGCATTGTAGCTGTTGTGGGAGTCATCTGAGCTGTAATTTGATGCAAAGAGGTGTTCTTCATACTTTTGTTCAAGAGCTTCAAGATCTGCGGGTGAGAGAATTTGTCTTGACGAGGATGCTTCATGTGCCCAATGTGAGGCTTCTTCTTGTGCCCAATCAGTGTTATCGTCAGGATCAGGGATGCTTGGCTGAGGCCAGTTGGCTGGATCCTTGTAAAAGGATACATTCATGTTTTGAGATAAGGATGAGGATCCTGGAGCATAGGGGTCTTGGGACAAAGGATCTCCCCATCTAGCATAGGGGTCTTGAGTGGATTGGACAATGTCATCTACATCTGTCATTTCATGCTCCTGGGATGACGCTGCTTGTCTGAAATCATCGAGTGCTTCCTTGGCTTCTGGTGCGAGTTCATAATGATCCCAAGAAGCGGGGGCATTATAATTCCAGACTTCATGCGGAACAGTTTTGTTTTCTTGACATAGGATTCTTTGAAGTTCTCGGTACTGATGTTCAAAATATCTGACAGAGCCTGGATACGATCTGTGAATTCGGGCTTCTCTGCTGTCCAGATATGGTTTATAGGATGTGGTTCCTATTTCCTGTGGTTCATTAATTATGCTACCATTGTTTCTGAAAAAATGCCATGGTCGCTTAAAAAACAAAATGGTATGGACTTCAGGATTTGGTGTTGTGGTTCTTAATTCTTTCTCTAAAAGATGTTTCCAATGAGTTGGAGGATAAAACTAGTTGAGAAAGTCTAAAAGATTTTTATCACTTTCTCTTTCAACATTACCTTTTCCGAGCATGAAAATCCTTGTGAGGTTGGCAATGAATCTTCTGGTTGGAATCTCCATAGCTATTAGGTACTTGTTGGTTAAGTACCATAATAACTTTTGAGTTGATCGGGAAAATCATCTTCCTTCCGGGTAAGAGGATAAATGAATGGATAATCTGCATTCAACCCAAAAGGATAGAGAATGGAACATCCATTGAATCGGAATAGTTCAGTATGGCATTGCCACATGAGACTATCGATGTTTTCACTGAGACGATCATGCTGGATTTCTTCAATGATTTCCTGGGGATATTTCTAGTCAAGGGCATCTTTGATCTTCTCGATCTTGTATTTTTGTCCATAATTGAGCATATGGAAGGCAGGTCTCTTGATGTACATGTTGATTTCTGCGGGTGCTTTCAGCCTTGACAAGAAGTCAGCAAGCACATTCTTCTTTCCAGGAATGTGTTTAGTCTCGAAAGAGTATTTTGAAAACCATTCAGCCCATTGAAGCAACTGGAAATTCGGGATTTGTTTCTGCTTGAACTTGGTCATCTGTGGAAAAGATGCCATATCTAGTTCTACTAGAAAATGGTGACCAATGAGATGGAACTCAAATTTTTTGATCCCGTTTTTGACTGCTAAGATCTCTTTGAAAGTGGAATGGTAATGCATTTCAGCTTGAGAAAATTTTCCACTTTTATAAGCACAGAGGTGCCTCTTACCATCAATTTCTTGAACAGACTCGCTGCCCATTCGTCACCGGCGTCGCCCGAAGGATTCTTTTTCCCGTTGATGGTATTTGTAGTGGTGGGAGATTTTGCATAATCTCCTTAAGCTCAAGAATCGCTTTGGTTTGGGTCTTTCCCCAAGATGGGGGATTTTTCTTCAACATTGACTGGAGTGGGATCGCGGTTTGCGATGTTTGGAACAAAATCCCGAGATAATTAATTATCCCAAGAAATTGCTGAACTTCCTTTGTGGTCGGGTTTTCTTCGGAAACTTCAATAATTCTGTGCAATGTGTGGCCCTGGGTAGTACGTACCTTTATTGAGGTGCATACCAAGAAATTCATTTTCTGTCTGGGCAATATTCATTTTTCTTTGAGAAAGCATGGTGCCATGCTTCTTCACAATTTCTGCAAACTGTTCAAGGAGTTGGCGGTGCCGCTCATCGTGGGTCAGAGCGAATATCATCAATGTAGACTGCAGCACTTAACAGTATTGGCTGGAAAATTCGGCACATGGCCTTTTGGAAGAGGGATGGGGCAACTTTCAAACCAAAAGGAAGGATTTTCCACTGGAAGTGCTGGTTTGGGATACAGAACCCTGTTTTGGGTCTGTCATCAGGATGAATGCCCAATTGCCAAAATCCGGCTTTGAGGTCGAATTTGGAATAGATATGAGCCTTGGTTAGGCCAGCAAAAAGAGAATCTCTTGAAGGTAAAGGGAACTTATCATCTTGGAGAAAAAGGTTGAGAGGTTGATAGTTGATCACCAATCTCATTTTTCACCTGGTTTGCTCAAAGACGCTTATTGACATAAAAGGCTTCACAAGCCCATTGAGAATTGGAGAGTTCAATAAGTCCTTGCTGGAGAAGTTTTGAGCATTCCCTTTGTGCCATAGTTAAATGTTCCGGGTTCATTCCCGAGTGACTCGCCTTGGTTGGATTTATATCTTCATTCTTTTTAAACGGAAGGCGAACAAAGAACTCTGGATTTTCCCATAAGGGATGAGAACATTTTTGAGCGAACTCAGCATGAGATTCTGAGCATGATTGAAGCAACTTTTGCATGATTGGATCTAATAGACTCATGTGAATGGAAAAGAGTCTTTGAATATTGACGAACTCAGAGAATTGATCTTTATACTTAAGACCTTTTCCAGGAATAATTCGAAGTTGAGCGATTTGAGTCATAATATCCCACCCAATTATCAGATCTTAATTGGGGAGATTGGATCCAAAGATTTTGGTTGTGATAGAACACTAGGGAAAGAATTGGACAGTTATAGGAGTGGTTCTGACATTTGTGGAGAAAGTATCTCCAGACGCAGAATTGAAGTATCGGACATGAGAAGTCCAATATTCTTCAGGCAGAATTTTGGTGTCCAAGATGGAACAACTTGCTCCTGTGTCAATAAGAGCAATGACATTGATTGGTTTTGCAAATTTGGAAGTGAAGATTTTTACAGGAAAATGGGGACACTGGGTTTGGCTTGAGAATATGTCAGGAGGTTGTTCTGAGGATGCAAGAGATATATGAAAAATCTCTTCAGATTTTGTGTCATATTCAGTTTCACTGGAAGTTTGATAGAAAGGGATGATACAAAAAGTATGTTCTGATGGCTCTTCATCAGCGGAGAATAGGGATTCAATATCATCATTTTCAAGAGAAATTCCAGTTTCATTTTCAATATGATGAATTAAACGATTCTGACCTTTTTTCGCCTGGGGACAATTTTTGGCAAAATGTCCTTTCTGGTTGCAGATGAAGCATCTGTTTGATTTCTTGTGGCCTGCGCGATCTTTCCTTTTACGTAGATATCGCCATTTCTTCTTCCTTCGGAAGTGTTTGGAATCATGTTTGTGCTTTTTGACGATGTACTTCTTGAAGTGTTTGTTCTTTCGGCAATACTTTCCACAATTGCCATCGCAATCATTTTTGGAACACTTGATCTTCAGCTTTTGGCGGGAACAGGCTGCTTCGAGGCTTTTGTCTTCTATAATGTAAGAGCGGACCATCTGTCTCTTTAAACAAAGCTCTTCAAGACACAGATGAATTTCTTGCTGTATTTCTCCCAAAGGAATGTCTTGTACCCTTTTTTGCTTTCCAAAAAAGGATCTTTCAACCATCCGGGTCAATTCTTTGGGAATAGAAGTCAGGAAGACATGCTTCAAATTTGAATCAGCTCCAAGCTGATAAAAGAGTTTAAACATCTCCCTGTAGTGTTTATCAAGATGCTTCTTCTGGAGAGAACATCATTTTCTTTCAAAGAATTCTCTTCTTTTTAGTTCGACAACTGATTAGCCCGATTAAAAGATTTATGACTGAATTAATACAATTGCAATAAGTTTAAGATTGTTTTGGTACTTTCTTGATCATTTTTAACAAATTAAACGTGTAAAAAAGCGTCACGCCCTAGACCTTCCCTCATCATAGGAATGCGACATTCGCCACGTTGGAATTAAGTTGCAACGTCTTAGAAGTCGTCGTCATCCCATTTTATCTTTCCATTAAGCACATGTGGAAGCGTGTAACTTAATCACCCAATCAACATCGTCAAAAAGAGATACGCATAAATTATACATCTTATATGCTTCATTTATATAAACCGGAAAGATTCATTTACAAACCCATTCCTTTAGGGCCATTCCAATTATTGCCCCACACAAAAAGAGATACAGGGGAGGGGTTTACAAGTTTCAAGGTGAGCCTATCTTTTCTAGCGAGACATTAACCAAAAGTGGCTCTCCTATGAGGACCGGCTACCTAAGCATCACCTACTGGATTGTCTAATGGGCCAATGTCCCCGCTCAATCTAGGCAGACCACAGAACCCACGGAGGGGTCAGAAGAGATCCTCATCAAACCATGCAGACCAAGCTCAGTAGCTATGGGGGACGAGATCTCAATGGCCTTCATCCACCCAAGCAGTGGTAGTCATCCTTTGGAAGGGAACATCCTCTTTGAACACATTCATGACTATCACCTCCATACTCCTGAGCACACTGAATTGCATGAAATGAGCTAGCGCCAGATCCGTACCTATTGGCCTGAAAAAGGTTAAATAACAACAAATAAGTTGAAAACTCAATAAGTAAATAACCTAAACATCACATAGGCAAATGCCCCGCATTAAAACCTTACGAACACTTGACCTAATATGTCAATAGCAGATCAAGAACAAAGCCTATGTTTTGCCTTAACTATGAACATGAAGTAATTCATCCACTACCTAGACAACCGTCCTATCAAAATCTATGAAGTATCTCATACTCACAAAACTTCTAAACATATCAATTAATAACTTTAACATCATACATGAGTCTCTCGAGTCTTAAATAAAGGCATAAAAATCCAGAAGTGCTACAAATAGTGCAATTAATAGTCAATGATATTCCCACATGTCAAATATTAGCATCCAAAATATTTCCATGGCCTTCGAGACTCAATTAACAACTTTCAAAACATCCATGTATCTCTCACATCATAGATAACAACAATTCTAGTATGCAAATGCCTTCCAAATTACTAAGAATGATAATTAAATTGTATACATATCTCACACATTTCATATAAGGTTATATCAAACATGCACGAGCCATAAAATAACTTTCAAAGTATGCACAAAACATTCAAATGCTTCACACATATTTAGTGCCTTGAGAATCACATAATAACCCATAATATTATGCTATCTTTAGTCGAATTACTAATCACACATAGCCGTAACCCTATGGCTCTTCTAGAAATATCCGGGGTATCATTTCGCCCTATCAAGTATGGCATCTGAACCCCTTTGCATCCTTTTGGGCATCGTTCCATAATCATACACACAAACGTCATTTGGAATCCTTCGGCCATCACCCTCTGATGTCTCTCGAAGGCGGCATCATCCTCCGAAATCTTCAGTGATAAAATCCCTCGAGTGACCTTACAAATTAAACACACAACCGGTTTTATCTTCCACTTTAGTCCAAAGTATGAGTGCCCCCAGGGGCATGCCAGGCGATGTGTAATTCATGACCTATTGGAAATGCATCAATAAAGTATGCTGAGCGCAAAACGAGAATCGATGCTTGACATTCAAGCATCAGCCTAAGTCAAACTCGGATCAGACAATACAACTTAATATCGCTGAACAAAGAGAGTGACCTGGCCCGGCGTACTTACACGCATGTCCAAGAACCAACGCCATTCTAGCTTTGGAGGCTTGGTGTGGTTTCAAGCATCAACCATGACTTATGGATGTCTATATGCAAAGACGGCATCCATATTGCAATAACAATCATTTACAATCAAATATAGTAGTAACACATATTGAGAATTCAACCGACAATAATCATAACACATAATAATCTACATCACATAACACTTATACAATCAACCATAACAATCAAACATTAAGACTAAGCCCAGGTATTGATAATGAACAGTCCACAAGCAATAATTACAGCAATCTTTCTAGCGCAAGCAATCAAGTCTAAACAGACCATTCTACCAATCAAGCCAATCCGAACAATCTCAATGATCACATACTCACTCCTCGTTTATTCCCGAACCTTATAGTAAAAGCATATCATGAACAAATTATACAGAATTAGTCACATGAGCTCTTCTACTTAGGATAGCTCTAATAACACTAAAACCGAACCTAAGCCAAGTTACATAACGCAAAAGCCTAGCCGTCGTTCGAGAAATTTACTTCCAAGCAAACGAGATGCGAGACATGGATGGCGGGTGGACAACAGCTCAAGGCTCATAACCTGGCAATAGCGTGAGGATAGCGAACAACGAGACGGCGAGTAGACGGCAATAGCAGCGACAGCACGGCAGCGGCTACGATGCAGCAACAGTGGGTGAACGAGCGGATGGGCCGAGAGAGGGAGAGAAAGAGAGGGAGATGTGAGGGAGAGGAAGGAGAGGGAGGGGTTGCCAAATGAGGGGGAGAGAAATGAGAGAAATGAGAGAAATGAAGAGAACTTAAGGAAGAAGGAGAAGACAATAATAGAGAGGAGAGAAAATTTGTCACTCAAGCATTTAATGCAAGGTTGCATTATTGTCCTAAGCTCATGATGCCCTCTTGGCTTGAAGATCAAGAAGCAATCTCAACCCTTTATCTTGTCCAAGCTTGTCATTCAGGAATACTTAGCGAATAATGCGCCGAATTCAAGAGCAACTAGCCCAGTTGCACAAGCTAAACTTGCTCTTCCTCTTTATTCACTCCAAAGTGGCGCCTACGCCCTCGAATAATGGCCACTTGATTTTTGTCTCACTCAATTTAATCTCAAGAAGTAAACTGGTCTCACCTTAAGGGCTACCAAGGTCTATATCCTTATATTAGCACAATTCTCTAATTAATGTGCTAATAGGCTCACTAATATTATTTCAATTGGATGGAAATGTCTTGATAACATTCATAATCAATACGTGTAATCAAACCAGGGTTTGCGGCTAAGTTTTGATCGAAAATAGCCTTAACGCAAACCTACACGAATTGGGTGGCATTGACAAATCTCACACAACTAGACTCGAACTAAGTTCAACACTTGTCTAAAGTCTTGCACATGATTTTTATTTGAGCTTGGTTGATCCATGAATAACTCTCGATTGTCATGTAATCAAGTGAGATCAATCAACCTATTCTGAACTCACGATCACTCGGGATCGGATTAGGATCATTCATGAATGATAGATTGACCATGCGGTGCCACCCGCCACTAGTATATAGTCTAGCTCAATCAATTTATACCCGTCCATTAGTTGACTTGCGACGGTACATACATGGTCAAACATTTCGGTCTATCACAACCCTAATCCTGAGTCGCCTTCCTCTAATCAGCTAGTTAGCTCGTGAATAATCCCTACGATTGAGTCACGGCCTATTCTCGTTACTGGCATATCAATCCTTTATTCATTTCTCATGGTCTAGATAGGGGTCTGGATTGAGGATGTCACAAAAAGTCCTAAAAGTCAATTCGTACTCCGACAAACACACATTAGAATATAGAGCATGTGACTTGGTACTTAACGACAACCATCAAAGGGAGATACATGATCAAGAAAAGAACATAGCTGCACAACATCACTCAACGGAACCCTCTCTTTCCAGCTTGTGCCTTTTTCTATAATTCACTTATGTTCTTTTTTTTTCTAATTTATTTTCCTTTTTTCGTTTCTTTCTATATATTTTACAAATTTTGTTGATTTGGTAATGACATATATAATCACATCCAAAAACACAAGTCCCATGATGAAGTTGGATTGCCATGTCAGATACCAACCTTACCAAATCAAACTGAAGAAATAAATTGGTCCCATTGAAAAACATAAGGACCAAATTATAAGTGAAGAAAAGTACATGGACAAATTATGGCGTCCCTTTAATTTTGAACCATTGATTTGTCATATAATCTTTTGAGTCTCTTCAATCTTTTAAAAGAGCAGGGAAAATCTTTGAACAAAATTTTAGGTGACAACACTGTTGCTTCGAATTCACAAATTATGGTATCTCCATTGTAAACAGAAGAAGAAAGATTATACTCTGCAACCATTTTCGTAATGTCAAGTGTAGAAACCTAGACAATCCGGCTTCAATTCGAAACACAAATAGTCCAATTCATTATTGGTTCAATCACAAGATATTGTACAGAACAAAGAAAAGTGCCACAAAAAGCAGAGACCCTAGATCAAACCCATCATGCCCGCCATCATAGCTGGAGCTATTGCTGTGATGGAGTTTTGAGCTCCCAACGTATGTTGGGACGTAGAGAGAGGGAAAGAAAGTGGTGAGGAAGTGGAAGAGGAACAGCAAGGACAGGCAAAGGAGAACCATCACAAAAGACATTGCACCACCTCCATCATCCCCATTGGATTGAAACATTGGCAGCACAAGCTCCACAAGCCACATAAAAGTTGGCTAGAGGATGACCAGTCCTCATGCCCCCAACCATCAGTGATGGCACCAATGGGGATGGCCCTCCTCCTCCTACTGCGCCTCTGCCCATCTCTCTCTCTCTCTCTCTCTCTCTCTCTCTCTCTCTTCTCTCTCGTGTGGTGTGGTGTGTCTTTATATATGCCACTGTAGGCGAAAACAATGATGAAGATATGTGGAAAGATGTGACCAAGAAGAAGGGTTAGATGCAAATGGAGATGATTTCTAGGCAATTTGATCTACATTCTTTCAATTGGAAGTATGTGGCTAGTTCACCAATGTAGCAAAAGCTCTTCCCTTTTGTCTTGTTGATAACCCACCAATGCATTAAAAATTCTTGTGGTAACAAAAAGGAGGGTAACTCTTATTCTTTGGAGGTTTTCATTCATTGACTACTTAGTCAACACAGTATATCTATTATGGATCTGTGATCACTTTGAGAGCTTGGGAGAACATTCAGGCAAAAATTATGTTTTCCTCTTCTCGAGAGATTGGTTAAGTCTTTATATATGCCAGTTATTGCATGATCAATGCTTCTAACTTGAAATTTTACTACATTTGATATCTAATGAAAGGCATCTCCATAATTTTTTAATAAAAGGGGAGTAGCATGTAATCAATTGTTTTTCTTTATCTGCATGCTCTTAGCTTCCTGTAAATATATTTTTCATGGGTGATAAGATCCATAGTCATAGAACTTCAATCTACTCTTTTCATGTGTTCTATGGTACTAAATAGAGATAAGAACCATCATGTTACGATGCTATCAAATCTTCGAACATAAAAAGAGAACGAATCTAATCCTTGCTTTATCTGCATCAAACTCCAATTCCTACAAATATGAAATGATTTTTTACTGATCTACCACCTAAGAGGTGATAGAATAAGCTGTTTGTCAATTCTGAGTAGAGGCCATCTAATATGAAGAATGAAATACTTGAAGCACTGTACATGTAGGTATCCATGTCTCTCGCTGTAAACAATAGGAAGGAGACATCTTTCCAGACCTCTGTCCTGCGACGGAGGAACTGATTCGTGAAACTTACTATGTGGACAAGGATGGCTTATCATGTCTAACCTGGAAATTCACAGAACAGAACGAACCCCCAGATTAAATTCGCCATAGACAGCAAACCAACTCAAGACAATACGTTGCCATATCAGAATCAGCTTACTATGTTAATCAGAAGATGTAGTTGTCCGGCTGTGTAATTTTCTCATATCACGATCCGGACATGATTGCATGGTTTGAATTCCCAATCCCATCGACATTTTATTTACATGAATTGCTTCCCAAGGTGACTATAAAAGAGGCACTGTATAACTCGACAAACATCGGACATGACTTAGATTCCAACGATGTCACAAGTTTCATTTGTCAAGATTCCAATGACGTCACAAGTTTCATTTGTCAAGACTTGATTCAGAGTAAGCTTATTACAGAAGAAAATTCAAGAGGATCATCATTTATAAGCGCATAGACGAATATACATGCGCCACCAACTTCAAGAACTGAAGAATTCTCAAGTATATCGTGGCTGCCGACAAGTAAAATCAAATACTTATAACAGATCAACTTCTCTAGATGCATGTTAATCACATTTTCATCTTTCTTTTCTTCATCATTATCATGCAAACTGTGTAGGTCTCGCTCACCACCCCATTTCATTGGGCGTATGAATGCTAAATGGATCTAAAGGCATCCCCGTCAACCAAAAAAATTGGCTTGCAATTGATAGTTTACCACCCGATGCAGAAAAAATTTAAACCAACATAGAAAGTATGTAGCGCAAAAAGTCCTAACTCTTAGGAATGTTCTTCCCCACAATCTTCGCAGGCGCTATCCGCAAAAGATTTCCTGGCTTTCCAGGAAGGGCGCCTTTGATCATGACTACATTCAGATCTTTATCAATTTTAACAATCTTAAGCTTCCTAATTTTTCTCTTTGTTCCTCCCATCCTACCAGGCATCTTCTTCCCCTTATATACACGACCTGGCGTTGTTCCCGCACCAATCGAACCCAACTGCCTGTGGCTCTTGGACCCGTGTGTCATTAGACCTCTTTTGAAGTGATGCCGCTTGATCCCACCTGTCAGGAAAAACATAAACACTCAAGGTCAGCCTGTCTGATATATTTAATAGAAAAGAGTAAATATGAAGCATTTCCATGTTTCCTTGACCTGAATAATAAGGAGCCCATATCAAGAATTTTACCCCCAGAACAGGGAAAAAGAAGCATCCCCTCAATCGATTGACTCCATATTAGCAAGAATCAGGAAATTAAGGATTAAAGCAAGGCAACATACTAATTCTACAGCTACAGATGTCACTCACAGAAGTTCTCATGATCTGAAGCCTAAAAGAAGTCAAGACTGATGATACCAATTAGAAAACTAGAGAAAACCTTATGTCTGAGGAACAAATCAGAAGTCTATCCCCTTATTTAGGTGCTCTCCCCACATGCAAAAGGTAAAAGCCCATTGATGTCAAAAGCTCACACCCTAGCTCGAGGGATCTTATTCATCATGAGTCTGATGTGTCATTACAGAATGAGGATCCACTTTCCTTTTGATAGCTGGACAAGAACACCCATGCCAAACGCCGAAAATTGCTTAATCTGCTTGTAAGACATACAATCATCAACAGACCTGTGGAGTACAGATATCGACAACTGTAATCTACTTCCATTGCACCTGAACAAACTTGCGATGGTACAAACAAGCCCCAAGCTTCCATACTCCAGCAAACAGCCCACGTGCTTTTGCACAAAAGACTAGATCCACATCGATGAAAAACACAGAGCATCCAATTCATTTCCACTTGAATCACATTAACTGACAACAAAACACAGGGACCACCACACAGAAAACACCAATCAAAATGAACTTAAGGCCTTATGCAACTTTAAGGAGTTGCAAATCCACTGCCATAAATCCTCTCTATGAGATATTATTTGAACTAAAAGCACCATCAATCAAAATTTTGTCTTCTAGAGATAGACATGTCTCAACCAGTGAGTCTAACTTGAGTAAGAAAAAATATGCTTAGTTAGGTGAAAAGGGTGAATTCTGGGGCTTTGAGTCATCTACATTCTGTATTGGCTCAACCAGCTCACGCATTTCAGTTCATGTACACAGGTCGAATGCATGGATACATGCACGTTACTTAAGTGCAGTGCATGCTCCTATTCACCCATGTGGAGAAAGTGAGACAGAGACAGACAGAGAGATTTTGACTCTCTTTTTTTTCCCCCCATTTATCTATGAAACTAAATATCAAAGCAAACATTTCAATCAAAGAACCGATGAGTTAATGATGTGCCATTGTAATTCTACAGGTGAGACATGAGTGCTGCAATTTGAATCTGGCATCCATCTGACAAACAATGTAAACTTAGATATGCTCTTTCAAGTATACTATCACATCACTGAGCATATACCTAAGAAAATTACTGGTCAAAATTAAATCATATTTATCACCCACATGTTAGTATCTATCAAGTTATGATTCCTTCCTGCACCTCTTCCACAAGACGAAAGACTGATGCAAAATCAATGTGAAACAGTAGTCTTTTCTTTTACTAGAATCAGTAACGACTTCTCCTATAAAGGGATTTGTTGGGAGAAGTTATAACAAACTTCCGTGCTGTCTAAATTGGCAGCAGAAAAAGGCATAGTGCTTTTATCTTAACCTTTCTGGCTCTAAGTATAGATAGATCCAATGCACTGTCATCAATAATAGCCA
Source organism: Eucalyptus erythrocorys (assembly GCA_014182555.1). Taxonomy (NCBI): domain Eukaryota; kingdom Viridiplantae; phylum Streptophyta; class Magnoliopsida; order Myrtales; family Myrtaceae; genus Eucalyptus; species Eucalyptus erythrocorys. Next base: position 28,941,612 of record CM024600.1, on the reverse strand, counting down.
TCAGGAAAGGCTTCATGGAAATTTGGTAGATTGAAAGAAGTCCTCATTCAAAAAACAACCAACAGATATTAAATTAAGGGAACTAAAACACCACATAAACTATATACTCCCAAATAGTATCTTTGTCAAAGCTAATTCAAGAAAACAGTAATGGATCCAAAGGGGGCTGGGGATGGCCGCTGCCGCTGCTGCCCCCGTTAACAACTTGATGCATACTATGTTTACCTTGTAAATTCTTTTCAAGTAAATCTTATGCATATTAGCTTTCATCTAGCCTCCCATAAACTTATCTTCCCAAATGGCCCCCCAACCTTTCTTTTCTTCACCTCTTTCCTACCTAATTATTGCATCCCCCGCCACAACAAAAGATGAGATGACTCCCAAAGTCCAGATTTTACGTGGCACTCTTTAAATATTCAGCATTATGTGGTCTTTCAAACTGGTATCTTCTACAGTACTGCAAGAACAACCACATTATGCTACTGGAAGATGGTCCAATCGCTAATAAGTGGACAAAAGGGAACAGACACAACAGTAACAACCTAGAACTACTTTGAAACCTCACCAGATGATTATTCACCCTCAAGTCAGACAACAGCAGGTAGACGATCTAAAGCCCCTCCCTTGTGTCACTAACTGAAGCAAAAGCAGTGAAGCTGAAGCCAAAAACTTAGGAGAAATGGACCAGACTTCATAATTAGATCAAAGGCTCACATTCGATGTTATTAAAAGTTGCAATGCCTAAAAGAGCACCCTGCCCTGTTCCTCACAAGCATCCAAAAAGCCCAGGCATCTTCCTGCCTATCAGTTTAGAATAGCTTTTTGCACTTTCACAACCAAATAGATGAGTAAAATGTCTTGCTCAATTCCCCATTAAGCTAACACTTAAAAGGTGAAGGTGATGACTCCATTAGTAATTAACTGAGGAGGTTCATTTTCAAGAGGTTAATGAACAAGAGACATCATTTGACATGTAGAGTAGGGTGGGTGGGAGGAATTGTCAAATCTGTGTTAGTCTTCTTGAAATCAATTTAGCCAAGATTGCGATTTTTCGGCAACTTTTTCTGTAACTTTTCAGAAAGATGATGATGACTGCCAGTGCCTAAACCGTCAGTAACATATTCAAGAGCTCAACCAACAACAGCACATTGTTCCACAGTGTAATCTTTGTGAGCGAATTGCATCTGAATTCCTCTTCATGATTACATTTCCTAAAGTAATTTTAAGTTCATAAGACCTTATTGAATACAAATCAGCTGTATCGCTGATTCTTGAACAAGATAAGCACTCATTAGAGACCGAAGAAAAAATACCCAGAAGAAAAAAACACTCATGAGAAACCAACAGCTTCAGTCGCCCACAATCACACTGACGCCCTTTCATGAAGCCGCAATCACATATCTAGAAGACGCATTGCCACCTCACATTCAATTCAAACAGACAACACTTCAAAATTCTTGGAGAGAGATGAGAGAGAGGAACAAACCTTGAAACCCCTTGCCAATGGTGGTCCCAGAGACGTCCACGAGCTCGCCCTCCTTGAAGATCTCGTCCACCACGAGCCGCTGGTTGGGCTCGAACCCGTCCACGGCCTGAAGCCGGAACTCCTGCAGGTGCCTCATCGGGATGGCCCCGGCCTTCTGGAGGTGGCCCAGCTCGGGCTTGGTGAGCTTCCGGTCCCTGACCCGGCGGTACCCGACCTGGACGGCGTCGTACCCGTCGGTGGCCTGGGTCTTCACCTGGGTCACGATGTTCCCCTCCCGGAAGCCCACCACGGTGACCGGGACCACCGTGCCGTCGGGCTCGAAGTAGCTCATCATGCCCAGCTTGGTGCCCATCACGCCGATGCCGGCCTCCATGCTCATGGCGACGACGGGCCGGCGCCGGGGGGCGGCGGGGATCCGGAAGGAGAGGCGAGGGGCGGCGGTGGTCCGGAGGGGGAGGAAGGAGGAAGAGAGCCTGCTGCTGGGGAGAGAGGGAGAGGGGTGAGGGTGGCAATGGCCGATGGAGAGCGTCGAGGGCATGGCCATCTTCGCGCAGATGGAGAGAGTTGCAGGAGCGGGTTTTATCCTTCTTGCTTCGCTTTATCCGTTTTCGCGGTGGACGAGCAGGGAAGAAGGGAGGAGACGCTATCCAGCGGCGAAATTTCGATTTTGTCCTTGAAAGTGGCCTCATTTCCTCTTGGACCGTCCAATAAAAGATTGTTCTCGCAAAGAACTTCAAAATTGATGCATCCATAATGAATCTATTATACGTCAATTTTCATTAAATTTTGTTATTAAATTATTGATTTATATCAATTCGGGATTTCACCATCCATTTTTCATAAAAATATGAGTTTGTGATTTTTTATGAAATTAATATAATTTAACGAAAAACGGAGGGTAAATTTATCACAAATACACCAATTTAGTAATAGAAAATTAGTTTGAAATAAATCTATTATTGATATACCGATTTGGTATATTTGGTGGTCAAAAAATTAATTAAGGTAGATTTGTCATAAATGTACTAATTATAAGATTTTCATAGTATTAACTCTTAAATAAATAAGCAAACAAAAGGAGTAAATATGGGATCACAATCTTTCACCCTTAAAACTTTTTTTCTCGATATTGTTTACAAAACTCCCTTTTTTATTCAATCTAGTCCTTAGTAACTTATCTAAATTGTCCCAATGTCATCCTTCAATTAGATAATCCGCTGGCATTAACTGATGTGGAAGACGGTGTCATTGCAATCGGACACTTGTCAACCATGATCTTGATCGGAAGGGGTAAGAGATCCTCTAGAAAATTGACGGCGCATGCTTCGGAAGTCAATAGAAGAATTTTCCATTTCTTGGCCATCAATGCCAACATATAATTTTATGTGCGGCTGCAATAGGAAATTCCAGCAAGCTGAGATAAAGATTTAACCTGTGATCTATCATGCCCTGTCTAGGTGCCGATCCTACTTCGATTGGTTAGATTACTAGCAAATAAAGCTTGTATCCCATCATTTAACCAACGTGAATCTTCGTTCCATCTTCAGCAAACCATAAAAAATCTTGAACCTAGCTAGATGCTTGTTGAAGTAATTGTCACTCGAATCCTCCGCCCAACGAGCAAGCACACTTAATGCCTGTTAATGAGAGCATATATCTTTCCATTAAGCTGTGTTGTAAAGATACGGTTCCATTGTGTATTACGGAATCATCCAAGATTTGACATTTTCAAATTTTGCCTGTAACTCACTATAGGCTTGAGAAACAAAGTAAAAATTTGTACGAATCTTATATGTAGCAACAAGAAGGAGAAAAAAGGATTGAATAGAGGAAATTCCAAACGTCTGGAGACCTTATATGGGTCAATGTCAATGATGACTCATTATTTCAATTAATCACTTCTTCGGGCAAAAGAAGATTATGTAAACACTTAATCTAGGTGCATTCGTTTTGCAAAAAATGAGTAATTTAAAAAAATTTTCAAAAAATGGTTGCTTATATTGTTTAGAAAAATTAGTCAATGCAACATGTTTTCATCATTGATAACAATTTATACCTAGTTATTTTTGTAGGTGATGAAAAAATTTTCATTTATTTTATTTTATAAGTGATATGAAAATGTTTTTCCAATCTTTCATTTTTTCACGAAAAGAATGCACCCCAAAATTTATCTTCTCATCACCTTTGGTATCGGTTGCTTTAATCTTCATAACGAATATGTTTCATTGTCACTTTAAGACCCTCTTATATGAAAAATAATTAAGCAAACATGTAGAATCTTATCAACACGTGAATTACTAGTTCGGCGCAAGCTGGCTCGTGCCTTGGCACCTAGATGTCGAGCTTTAGTCCAAGAGATGGTGCAATAGGGTTGAGTTAAAAATTCATCTCTCAATTATCAAACAGGAGGTGTAATTGGTGCTAAAAATCTTCTTCCACATATGTATGACGCGGCCATGTACACGTTCCTAAAATAACACAACAACTTAGCTACACATAGTATGACTATATATATATATATATATATATATATATATATATATATATATATAAAGCTACATATTTGAAAGGAAATAACGAGCAACTCTAAAACAACGAAAAAGGTCTCATTTAATACACATGGATTTGACTCGATTCGATAGATAAAGTCAATAATCACATCTCAAGCGACATTGTAATACACATGGGGTAATGATAAAACCACATGTTCAAAGAAAAAATTACAACAGCCAACCAAAGGAGGGTGAACGAATAGGATACATTAAGCTCGTCCCATGAAACGCGTAAAATTAACTCATATTAACAATTTTCAACATGTTAATTTAAACATGTTGAATTGTGTTTATATGGGTAGGGCATGTCAATTTGCGTAGAGTACGATATTATCGTGTCATAAATGAGTTTAACTGTATCGATCAATGTTTAAATAGCTTAAACGACTCTACTGTGTATGACACAATTTTTCTTGTGTCATCCCATTTATGCTAAATGGGAACTTATTTAATTACGTGCAATAATCATGCAAATGAGTTGTGTTGAGAATTGATGGCCCTAACTTTTAGGTAATGTGGCAAATTACAATTGACTTTATGCAGGCAAGCTATATTTGTAACTAAATCCGTCACATCAATTAATCTAATATAATAAATAATTTAATCAACGTGAATTTCATTCCCTCTTCAGCAATCTATATAAGATCTTGAATTCTACTCAGATGCATCTCGAAGTACTCAGCATTCACCATTTGAATCCTCACCCAGCAAGCAAATATAGTTAATGCCTCTTAATTAAAGCACATATCGTCCTATTAAGTTGTGTTGCAAAAACACGATATAGGCTCTACTCATTTTCGTAATAATTATGTTTCATTGTCGTTTTTAAGATGCTTTCCTCTCAACTTTTTAAATGGACAACAATTGAGAATATAGTATGTAAAGACCATCCCCCAGCAAACCCTTTACTAAGGATGCAAATAGTAGAGATACTCCTATATAAAAATTAATTTGTGTAGTAATCATGCAATATTCGTGCAAATGATTTGGGTCGACAATTCCTAGCCCTAACTTCTAAGTAATGTAGCAAATTACAAGTGAGACTTTTTGTAGATGATTTATATTCAAATCTAATAAGACTTCATAGAAGTGCTGGCAAGCAGCCTCGACCTCTGTGCGCTCCTTCACGGCGCCGGCCTCGGGGCCGAACTCCCAAATCTGCCTCCCCCACATAGTTGTTGGTACTGGATAAGCAGGGACCGTCTTCTCCTTCTCCTATCTTCAGCCTCCACATTCTGATCTCCTCTTGTTCTCTCTTCCTTTATACCGTGACTCTCTGTATTTTGGGTAGTCGTGAACCGTCCTTCCTGATGATTATGCAAACATAAAAAGGAAAGATACGAGTTTGCTGCAAAATCAAATCTCCTCAGTGAACCTGCTCATTATACATTCATGAACGCCGTTCGTTTTCTGAGACTAATACTAATATCATCACTTGCATGCATAAAGATGTCAAAACTCATCAAGTCGTGATCTTAGTCCAGCATAGAGAAAAAATGAACCAGTTACCCGGAGAATCATCTACTTCTTCTGTTTCTGAGAGATTTGAGAGAGCTAATGATAAAAGAATGGAGCTCTCTGTCCAAAACTAAAGCGAAGTTGTGTTTTCTGGGGAAGAGAGGGGACCTCTATTTATACCCACGTCTTGGGTGGCTAGCGTCTTCCTCTCTCTCTCTCATTTAATTCTGGTTTTACCGAACAAAAGCAAAGCAACGCTAGGTCTGCCCAACAAAAATGTTTGATATAACTATCAGTGCAAAGAGCCATATTTTCTCATCTCATCCCTGATTGAGTGTGTACGATGAAAGAGATCCTTCGATACGTGTACGATCAGGTTCTCGATATTTGTCTATTTTAAATAATCCTAGTGAATATTTTGAGAATGTAGCTGCAGTTCTAAGTGGTATATAGAAGAAGAAATATGTGCTCTATCTTAATTTTGTAGGAGGGCAAAAATTTTTCTCCGGCCATGCTTTTGATGGACAAGTGGCAAGTTATAGATATGTGGCAAGTTATAGATATCACACGCATACGAATTTAACTACATGAAAACGTGGGCGACGCTTGTATACAGGTGTGTACAAGTTCCAAAAATGGCACCACAGCTTAGCTGCATAGTGGAGAGAAAACAACCAGCTACTCTAAGACAAGGAAACAAAGATCTCTTGCACACAAGTATATTCGATGAACAAAATTCTGAAACATGTAAAATACTTAGGTACAGGGTAACTCATATTCACATGTTTCAAGATGTTAATTTAAACGTGCTGATTTGTATATAAATGGATTAGGTAGGTCAACACATTAGACACGATATTATTGTGTAATAAATGGGTTTAAACATGTCAATTCATGTCTAAATGACTTGAGCAAGTCAACTGCGTAATATGCGATTTTTCTCGTGTCATCCCATTTATGAAACTAACCTATTTATACTAAAAAGATACCTATTTAATTACGTGCAGTTTTTCGTGCAATATTCATGCAAATGATTTGGGTCAAGGCCCTAACTTCTAAGTAATGTAGCAAATTAATAGTGAGACATATGCACTCGAGTTGTATTCCAATCTGATGAGAGTCTATCACATCAATTAATATATCGAGAATTCTCTATATATTCAGCATTATTCCTCAAAATTTAGTAAATTAGCTATATTCAAACTCTTTTCGCATCATTAATATGCCAATTTGATCAAATTAGCATTATTCTTTAGTTAACATCTGGCTATCATGTTGTTTTGTACTTTCATTTAGTTACTGTACCAAATGTACTTCAACCACTTTTTATTTCGAAGGTGGAGTGTGTCATGACCAAAAATAAATTGATTAAGTCGATTTCCTAACTTCAAATTAAGGATACTCACATCTTATTTAATATATAAACCCATCTAATAAAAATTCTATTAAAAAGGGGCTACTAGGCAAGAGCTTAAATGCAGTTGCTTTAAACGGCATGTGATCTCAACGGTGGTAATCTTAATTGAGCAAGTAATCATGTTATTAAAATAGACATTGACATTTAGCTGCAAATCCAAAGTTTAATCACACCTTAATATGCACTGTTCTCTATAGTAGCAGTACGAAATTAACATATTAAATTGGCTTGCATATATATATATATATATATATATATATATATTATCCATTGAAAATGCCATAACCTAATTGTTAGTCCAATGAGGAGATGTGGCAACATATACTCATGAAGCCCATTGGAAAAAAATAAGAATATTGATCAATTAATATTTTCAGCTTAGTAAAAAATAAAAAGATTGATTTTAGTATCTATAATATATATATATATATATATATATATATATCAAATTAAGTAAGTGTTATTGATTATCAATAAACAAATATTTGAACATATCCAAATCTACGGCTATTATTAATCGTCTGGATTTCTAATTAGAATATGATAAGAAAATGAAATTCAATTGAATATGTCCATATTCTATTTTGTTCATTATTTGGTAGAAATTACACATCAATATAAATGAACCTAAAAATGGATATAGTAAGAGTCCACTACTAATGAAAGTACAAATGCACAAATGGAGACAACCTCTTGTGATTAATCCATGAGTTTTATATGATCTAAATCTTCAACAACAAAGGAGCTCCTTACAACATCTCAAAGCCACAAGATTGACTATAACCAGAAATGTAAATAGGCAACGACAAAGACGATATCGATTAGTTGGCGAATGCCAAAACTAGTAAGAAAAAGAAAGCACGATCGTTTACTTTCACAATTCCCAAAAAAATTGTGTTTTGGGAAGCTTTGACCTGAACTAGAGGGCTACAATGAAATAATAAAAATATGTAATAACTATACCAATGTACCTAAAATATGTAATAAATACAATTATTCATATGTATAGAATATAGAATATTAGAATAGAAAGAAATTGAAATATGTAAGAATGATTAAAAACAAAAAATTGTTGTTATTTATGTTTTTTTTAATTTCTTTCTTATTTAAAATGTATATGTTGTTCATATTTAATTATTGTTGTAATTTTATTAATTTAAGAAGTTCATTTATTAAGAAAATGGCTTTTAGACCATGGAAATTAAAAAAAAAATTCATATCTAAATTTATCTCACCCTTACATGAGATATTTTTATTTAGGCTATATCCATCTTATATCCGGTTTTATCCCCTTTTTTTCTTATAAACAAAACAAAAAAAAAACAAACATAGGATATGATATATTTTCAACGTAGCTAGGATAGTAAGGTCAATAGAGATTGACGCACCCTTCTCCTTCCTAAGTCCTGAGTTTCCTCGTAACAAGATCGATGGAGGTGTCCTAAATGGCAACAAAAACATGGAAGAGACCAACAATCAAATATTTGCCCGGTATATGCACGAGATTTGCAAATGGGAAGTGATACTTTAGGCTCTGATCATCTAGAAAGGGATACCGTGAACTATTTTTTATGCACAACAAATCACATCCAACTATTTAAAGAATGGATGACGGTATGGCTGATCTATAAATTTTTATTTAATGTTCAATGTGGTCCTTAAATTTTTAATTTTTTTTTTTTTTTTTGGTTCAGTCTAGCTCTTGAACTTTCGAAAATCCAATCAATGGAGTCCTTTCATTAGAAATTCCAACATCGTTAGCTGATACGACCCTAATTTCTATTAACCTAATGTTAAATTTATCATGTTGGAGTCCAAGTAGCTTCCATTTGTGTGCATATATATGTATCTATGGCCCAAAAAGAGAGGTTAAAAATTGCTTATTCTTCCATTTGGGAAAACGGCCCAAAGAGGTTAAAAATTGTAATTCTTCCATTTGGGAAAACAACGTGACAATTCACATCATTATTTTAGCCAAGTAGAACCTAGCTTGGCAATCGGCATCATAGTAATTCACATCACTTGTCGATATCTTTAACCAAATGACTACATTGAATGAAAATTTTGGAAGTTGAGGAATTACATTAAATTAAAAGAAAAATTCAGCAATGAATTATAAACAATTGTCAGAATTTTCCTATAAGGCTTCGATTTGGGAAAACAATGTGACAATTCACATTATTATTTTAGCCAAGTAGAACCTAGCTTGGCAACCAGCATCATAGTAATTCATATCACCTGTCGATATCCTTAACCGGATGACTACATTGAATGCAAATTTTGGAAGTTGAGGAATTACATTAAATTTAAAAAAAAAAAAAATCAGCAATGAATTATAAACAATTGTCAGAATTTTCCTCTAAGGCTTCGACTCCCATCTAGCATCCTTACAAATACCCTCCGCGTTTGGGAACAACTTTGCAAAGTCCTTTAGATCTCTAAAGCCCCTTGGGCAAATGCAAGTGTGTTTGGCAATTATTTTTGGGAGCCCATTTGGGAAATGCTAGCATTTGTAAGGCCCTTAGCTCAAGGCTCCCTCTTCCCTACTTTGGCTTCTGGCATTCTCGGCATGCAATAGTACCTCAATTAATAATTTTTTTGAATTTCCAATCTTACCCTCACTCATTAACCATAATTCCACATTTACCCCTTTTTAACATAAAAACCCTGATCTGTTGCCTCTTCCTTCCCTTGCCACAGCGCCTCTCTTCCCTCGCCTCTCTTCACTCGACTGCTCATCTAACGAAACACAGCTCTCTTGCCTCTCTTATTCGCTGCACGAATGTTGATCAGCCAGTGACATTGCTCACTCGGTCACCTCCTGTCACCTGATTGATGGTTGTCGCCGATTGCCTAGTCGACGGTTGCATCATCGCCTAGATCTATTGTTGTGAGGCTCGTCGAGGTCGCGGGACCCCGGCATCACCACGCCTGGGGTCTAACGACCTCGGAACCCTCGCCTGGGCTCCGAGGGTGATGAGATGATCGGTTGGCCAAACCCCCCCCCCCCTCTCTGGTGCGTTGTCGATCAGGTTAGAGTCACAGATTACAACAAGAGTTCCCTATCTCTCTGATCGCTCACAGGTTGGACTCTCTCACCACCCAGCACTCCAAGTTTTCCCATTTTCCTTTTCGATTAGGCTCGTGTGCTTTCAAATTCTTGAAAAAGTTGAGGGAAATTCTGGACTGAGCTTGCTTATTAGAGCCTATTCAAGTCGGAGCATTCGCGAGATCCGTATAGGAAAAGTATGGTGGAATGGTTTGGCTCGAAGATGGGGGTGGCTTCTTGTGAATCGCTTACCACAGCTTGGGTGCATCGATTTGAATCGATTAGTTCAATTTCCCTTTATGAGCTTATTATTTATTTTATGTTGTCTATATAAATAGGTTTTTATCTTGATCTTTCCTCGAAGTTAAACGGGATCTGCGCTATCATTTCTATTGAGCTATTGTTACTTTTCCACTATTTCTTACTGGTTTTGAAGGGAAGAGAAGATGACAATATAGAAACAATAAAGAAAATGTTTGAGGTGTTCTCAAAGTCTAGCCTTCCAGTTATTGAGTATTACAATTCTAATGGAAAAGTCAGAATGGTGAGGAAATCTATAAATATGTTGAAATCTTGTACATGTATTTGTCTGATGTTATTTCATTTAATTGCTTATCTATATTGGCTTTTATTCAGATTGATGCTGGAAAGCTTGTTGAAGAGGTCTTTGAGGTCGTTAAAGTATTACAATTTTTGCGTGTTGCGTTCCTGTGCAACTTTTTCTAACATCAATGTGTGCATTTTTTTTACGTCGTAATTGACTCGCTCCCAAATCCTCAAAGCCCTCACATTTTCCTCATCGAAATCAATGTTTCATGGATCTCCACCCATTCCCAATCTTCATATTGCTTTTGTAGTTGAGCATGCATCAGCCTTTGGGGTTATTATTAATATGCAGGACGTCCTCATGGAGGATCACGAGTGAGAACTCGTTGAGAAAAGTGCTGAAAGGACAGATAGTTCCTCTGTTATTTCAAATGTTACATGTTCTCTTGTGCGGCTCTCTTTCCATTGCTGACCATGGTTTGATTTTTAAATAGGATTTCTAGAGTATTTGGGGTGGAGGTCTTGGCCTGTTTACGCTGGTGCTTGAAGTACTAGTGTGGTTCACACATCTCTTGGGATAAAACTAGTGGTCTGCAGGTGCATTCAATACCAAAATTTGGTCCCCTTCCTTGCATTCATGATGCCGATGTTGTTGTTCAGAGACCCATTCCTTGGCGTTACAATCAAAAATGCTATTACATCAAGCTGTAAAATATCACCGAGAATATTAACCTATACCTTTTAGGCAGTCATCCTACAACAAATTTATGAGCCTCTAATGCAATATGGAGTGATTATCTTTGAGCTTTAGCACAATTATTGAGATTGAATTAAGATGTCATCTAAAGAACATGACGCTAAAATGAAAATGACAACGACGTTGTGAACAAGCTAATAATATCCAGAGTTCTCTTTATATTATGTCTATTTCAGTTCATTTTAAATCTGATGAATCCAATTTGACAAATGTTTTTACTTGGTATTTTCTACATTTAATGAAGAACAACCCGAGATATTTATACATGTTAAAAATTAATGAACAATAATAACAAAAGGAAGAATAAATATACTTAAAATGCATTCACTAGTGCAAGCCCATGTAACTAACTTTTTTTTTTTTTTTTTTTGGTCGGTCCTACTTTATTCCTACTTTAACACTCACTCTCAGACTTTTACCCTACTTCCTACAGGGAGTGGGAGTCGAAATCCACTTTTAAAACTTACTCGTCCCCATCCCAACCCTCTGAGAAGGTGGGGATTTGAACCCCTCACCTTTAAAAGGGTGGTCACTGGGGCAAACTCCAGTGGTTTGTAACTAGCTTAAAGTATGAAAAAACTCTCTAGATGGGGTCTTTACTTACCTAAATTTAAGTCAATAACTTATTTCAAATGGATTTTGTTCATTGTACTGTGGTGAAACGTTTAACTAAAAATTAAAAGCAACGGTTAAACACTCATCAAATAATTTTGGGGTTCATAAAAAATTTTGGCAGTTAAAAGATGGCCGAATGGATAAAGAAGGAGAGAGATATTAGCATGAAAATTTACGGTTATATGAATCTATCTATATGTAAATCTTCCCAGCATGTAATTAGGGATGCTACATGAGATTAGAATTTGAAAATAATCAAGACAAGTATAGACCTTCATGGCTATACGTGGTTCTGTGAATATATTTACATGCAATATCTTCGCAGTACATAATTAGATATACTCCACAAGATTAGAATTTAAAAATAATAAAGATAGATGCAAGGTAGTGCCACGATATATATTTCTCAAATTTAAATACAAATAACTCTCGTGCCATATTAATATAAACTCTTTTTTAAACGTTGATTTAGATATTCCAAATTATATCTTCTTCTAACATTTTGAAGCTCTTCCTCAAATCTTTTGTATATGCATAAGCTATGTTTAAGTTTAGGGGGACGAGAGAAAGGTCAAAAGCGACAACGGTTCGGAGGGAAAGAGGACGAGGGAACCGTGTTCGATTTCGGTGCGGTTCGCGTCCCGAACGTCTTTACCCCTTCGGCCGAGGATGGGCAGACATCTTTTGTAAGGCGACTTTGCACGCCTCTCTGTTCGGTAAAGATCGATTTACAAAATTAATTTATTAACATACGCAACGGAATTTTAGAGAGCGTGTGACTTTACTCGTGATCCCGCTTCCAATGCCCATTTGGCCCATTTGGCAGATGATCCGAGGCATTACCTAGCCTTCGTGCCCATGGCCGGCGGTTAATGTAAAAGGCTAAAATCGACTTGATTAGGGTACTATGAAAAAATCAGCTTCGAGATTAATCTGACCATTGAATTTTATTATTTTATGACAAAAATACCAAACCGTTTGATTTTGCTTTAACTTTACGCATGACTAGAAGAGCGAGACCCCCACCCCTACTCAATCATCTTAGCCAAATAGATGATGACATTGTGAAAATAGACGATGAGATTGATGAAAATAATTCTACAGAGGAATAACTTTATAAAACTAATAATATGCGGAATTTTATAACCAAATTAAAGTAAATGGGTGATGAGACTTTTTTTTTCTCCTTATAAACGGTGAGGTCACACTCGGATCAGTTTTCATAAATCTTGACTGGTCACATCCTCAGTAATCTTGAGGGTCCATTCATCCACCAAGACCAATAAGAAAATGATGATAAGGCTGTATTTTTAGATTCGGTACTAGTCTAACTGGATCTAATGTAATTTGGAAAGATTCTTTTGCTTGAAGGGATTAGAGAAAGATGGGAGAAGGAAATTGCTCGGATGGCTCTTCAAGATATCAACTCACCACTAGTTCAAGTCTCTGCACAGTATGTTGCTGGAAAGTGGAAAGAATTGAGCATATGGTGAACATGAACAACAATATGGAAGTTGAAGTCTTGAAACTGAAAAAGTGAGAGACAGACATTAAATGTGATCGTACTGAGTAACACTATTGTACAGTGATGACCATCGCTAAAACATGTTGACTTCTACTTGGTTGCTGCTTTTTTTTTTATGAGGGATTGCTCCTAAGACATATGGGTTGATGCATGTCAATTGTAGTAAAGATTGTGGCTTTTATTTTTCAAACTAATATGTTGATGTATGTTAAACACTTATGTTGTTGCACATCGATTAATGCATAAATGTGATTTTTCAAGCATCCATTTCCTATGATGACATGAGAATGTTGGTGGTTGCTATCACTTGGAATCCTCCAAGAATGTGCATGAAATATTTAAGGATAATTTTTTTTTTTCTCGAAATAGATGTGGCCATGCTTATTATAATGAAATTACTTTCTTTTTAATTGAGAAAGATCTACCTTGATGTATTTTTGGTTTGTAATTTGTTAATGTCTTTAATACATTATTCTTAACACGCAAATATAAAAGTTACAATCATTATTTTTTCTTCAATTTAAAAAAATGAAAATAAAAAAACTAAAATTGGTCATAGTAAAGGACTTTTCATATATATATATATATATATATATATATATATATATATTTACCAAACAATATTTCCTCAAAGTTACTTTCCAAAGCATTTTTCAATTACAATTTATCAAATGGTCTTTATATTTTACCAAACCTCTTTAGGCTAAAGGTCTTTACATTATCTCAAAGGCTTTTCCCAAAAACTGAACCAAACATACCCTAAGAGATGCACGGCTTTTTAATATCATAACGTCCTTATCATGAAAGCAAGCGAATGGGGCAAGACTAGATCTGTAAATCCGACTCCAAAACCCATAGAAGTCCTCCTCATGATCACCAAAGCTTTTTTGTGTAGTAAGCGGGCGACGGTGGAGCCCTATAAACAAAAAAAAAAAAAAAAAAAAAAAAGGAGCTGAATTGTGCATTTATTTCGCAAAAAGAAATAATTTTTAAAAAAAAATTCCTAAAATTGATCATTAATATTGCTTATGAAATTAAAAAAATGAAAAAGTATTTGTATCATTCAAGAATAATTTAAACATAAATTGTTGTCGATAATGAATATATTGTCCATTAATGTATTATTTTAAGAGATACAAACAATCAATTTTATGAAAATGTTTTATAAATCATTCATTTTTCTAAAATAAACAAATAGAGCCGAAAATGTTCTCTATGATATGAACAAGAAAGCACATTGAAAAGGCTTTGCTCTAGACCAGTGTTGCCAAAACATTAGAGCAATCATGGTTTCTCCCCCTGAAAAGTGCGTTGCCAAAACATTAGGATAGTCGTGCTTTCTCGTCCAGAAAAGTGCGTTGTCAAAAAGTGCTTTGCTCTTGACCCGTGTTGCCAAAATTTTAGAACAGAACGATTTCTTGGTTTCTCCCCCTGGAAAGTGCTCTGCTCTGGACTCATGTTGCCAAAATAGTCAACAAAGTGGGCACCATTCCTGGATAAAAGTGACTCACAGTCGTCCTCTTTTCTTGGTTTCTCTCTCTCTCTCTCTCTCTCTCTCTCTCTCTCTCTCTCTCTCGTGAAATGCATTCGTCAGCGCTTCCCCGAGTTCCCACCACCACCGCCACCGCCACCGCCACCGCCACCGTCTTCAACCTCCTAACCCTAACCCTAACGCTCTTGCTCCTCCCCCTCCCTTCCCTCTCCCTCTCCCTCTCCCTCTGCCGCACCTCCTGCGGGGCCATTCCCATCTCCTACCCCTTCGCCGTCGACGACGGCTACGGCTCCCCGAGCTTCCGTCGCATGCTCTCCTGCAACGACTCCGACCTCTTCTTCGCCACCCCCTCCGGCGCCTACAAGGTCTAGTCCATCGTCGCCAAGCGCAAGGTCGTCGTCTTCGACCCCGCCATGTCCACCTGCTCCATCCTCCAACCCCACCACGACTTCGTCCTCACCGACGTGCAGGCCGCCCTCATCCCCCCCTCCGATGACACCATCTTCGCCGTCCTCAACTGCTCCGTTGACTCCCCCGTCGACAACCACTTCAAGTACCTCTGCTCCCACGACATTGGCAGCCACACCTGTGACGAGATGTACAGCGCGTGCGCCTCGTTCCGGATCTTCCGGCTGGCGGCCCCGCAGGTGGCCAACTAGTTGTTGCCGTCACCGTCGCTGTCGCCGCTGACGTCAACATCGCCGCCGTGCTACTTCACGAGGTACGCGACGGTGAAGTTTATGACCATGAACATGCTGGAATGCGTGCACTACACCACGGTGATCGACTCTGGGGGGCTGGAGAAGTCCGGGCTGTTGGACTGGACGTACGGGATCGAGCTAACGTACACCGTGCCGGAGAGCATCGGGTGCAACCGGTGTAAGCGGTCAGGCGGCGCGTGTGGGTTCGACGTCGAGTCGGAGGCCATGCTCTGCCTCTGCTCCCCCACCCTCAACGCTACTGTGTATCAATTAGGCCAAGTTAGTCGGCTGGCGTCCAGTTAGCAAAATCGGGCTAAAATTGATCGGAAATGACTGAATCGGCACTAAGCGAAAATGTTTAGGATTAAGTTGGCACCAAAAAAAGATTTATGACTAAATTGGCACACATACGAAAGGTTTAGGACTTTTTTTTAATACTTTTCCCAGATGGAAAGTCTTTTCAATGTGCTTTCTTGTTTGTATCATAGAGAACATTTTTGGCTCTTTTTGTTTATTTTAGAAAAATGAATGATTTATAAAATATTTTCATAAAATTGATTGCTTGTATCACTTGAAATAATAAGTTAATAGACAATATATTTATTATCGACAATAATTTATGTCTAAATTATTCGTGAATGGTACAAATACTTTTCGTTCTTTTAATTTTATAAGCGATATCGGTGATTAATTTTAGGAAAATTATTTTTAAATTATTTTTCTGCAAAATAAATGCACAGTTCAGCTCCTATCTTTTTTGTTTATAGGGCTCCACCGTCGCCTGCTTACTCTACAAAAAAAGCTTCAGTGATCATGAGGAGGACTTCTATGGGTTTTGGAGTCGGATTTACAGATCTAGTCTAACCCCATTCGCTTGCTTTCATGATAAGGACGTTATGATATTGAAAAGCTGCGCATCTCTTGGAGAGGGTATTTGTGAGAATGCTAGATGGGAGTTGAAGCCTTAGAGGAAAATTCGACAGTTGTTTATAATTCATTTCCCCCGCTTTTTTAATTCCCCTTTTTTTTTTTTTTATTCAATGTAATTCCATCTAGCATTATAAACAATTGTCAGAATTTTCCTCTAAAGCTTCGACTCCCATCTAGCATTCTCACAAATACCCT
The DNA here is from genome assembly GCA_014182555.1 of Eucalyptus erythrocorys. Taxonomy (NCBI): domain Eukaryota; kingdom Viridiplantae; phylum Streptophyta; class Magnoliopsida; order Myrtales; family Myrtaceae; genus Eucalyptus; species Eucalyptus erythrocorys. The sequence goes on along the minus strand of CM024600.1, from coordinate 28,924,889 downwards.
CTCCAAGAGATGCGCGGCTTTTCAATATCATAATGTCCTCTATCATGAAAGCAAGCGAATGGGGCCAGACTAGATTTGTAAATCCGACTCCAAAACCCACAGAAGTCCTCCTCATGATCACTGAAGCTTTTTTTTGTAGAGTAAGCGGGCGATGGTGGAGCCCTATAAACAAAAAAAGATAGGAGCTGAATTGTGCGTTTATTTCGCATAAAAATAATTTAAAAATATTTTCCTAAAATTGATCGCGATATCGCTTATAAAATTAAAAGAACGAAAAGTATTTGTATCATTCACGAATAATTTAGACATAAATTATTATCGATAATGAATATATTGTTTATTAATTTATTATTTCAAGTGATACAAGTAATCAATTTTATGAAAATATTTTATAAATCATTCATTTTTCTAAAATAAACAAACAGAGCCAAAAATGTTCTCTATGATACAAACAAGAAAGCACATTGAACAGACTTTCCATCTGGGAAAAGTGTTAAAAAAAAGTCCTAAACCTTTTATATGTGTGTCAATTTAGTCTTAAACCTTTTCACTTAGTACCGATTCAGTCATTTCCGGTCAATTTTAGCCCGATTTTGCTAACTGGACGCTAGCCGGCTGAGGTGACCTAATTGGTACACAATAGCGTTGAGGGTGGGGGAGCAGAGGCAGAGCATGGCCTCTGAAAAGACGTCTTTCGTTTTTTGGACTTATGACACTCCACAATAGCGTTGAGGGTGGGGGAGCAGAGGCAGAGCATGGCCTCCGACTCGGTGTCGAACCCGCACACGCCGCCTGACCGCTTACACTGGTTGCACCCAGTGCTCTCTGGCACGGTGTACGTTAGCTCGATCCCGTACGTCCAGTCCAACAGCCCGGACTTCTCCAGCCCCCCAGAGTCGATCACCGTGGTGTAGTGCATGCAGTCCAACATGTTCATGGTCATAAACTTCGCGTACCTCGTGAAGCAGCACGGCGGCGATGTTGACGTCAGCGGCGACAGCGACGGTGACGGCAACAACTGGTTGGCCACCTGCGGGGCCGCCGGCCGGAAGATCCGGAACGAGGCGCACGCGCCGTACATCTCGTCACAGGTGTGGCCGCCGATGTCGTGGGAGCAAAGGTACTTGAAGTGGTTGTCGACGGGGGAGTCAACGGAGCAGTTGAGGACGGCGAAGATGGTGTCATCGGAGGGGGGGATGAGGGCGGCCTGCACGTCGGTGAGGACGAAGTCGTGGTGGGTCTGGAGGATGGAGCAGGTGGACATGGCGGGGTCGAAGACGACGACCTTGCGCTTGGCGTAGTCGATGGACTAGACCTTGTAGGCGCCGGAGGGGGTGGCGAAGAAGAGGTCGGAGTCGTTGCAGGAGAGCATGCGGCGGAAGCTCGGGGAGCTGCAGCCGTCGTCGACGGGGAAGGGGTAGGAGACGGGAATGGCCCCGCAGGAGGTGCGGCAGAGGGAGAGGGAGAGGGAAGGGAGGGGGAGGAGCGAGAGCGTTAGGGTTAGGGTTAGGAGGTTGGAGACGGTGGCGGCGGTGGGAACTCGGGGAAGCGCTGACGAATGCATTTCGAGAGAGAGAGAGAGAGAGAAACCAAGAAAAGAGGACGACTGTGATTCACTTTTATCCAGGAATGGTGCCCACTTTGTTGACTATTTTGGCAACATGGGTCCAGAGCAGAGCACTTTGCAGGGGGAGAAACCAAGAAATCGTCCTATTCTAAAATTTTGGCAACACGGGTCAAGAGCAAAGCACTTTTTGGCAACGCATCTTCGGCTCTGTTTGTTTATTTTAGAAAAATAAATAATTTATAAATATTTTTATGATACGATCAAGAAAGCACATTGAAAAGGCTTTGCTCTAGACCAGTGTTGCCAAAACATCAGAATAATAAGTTAATGGACAATATATTCATTATCCCTTGAAATAATAAGTTAATGGACAATATATTCATTATCGACAATAATTTATGTCTAAATTATTTGTGAATGATACAAATACTTTTTAATTTTTTAAATTTTATAAGCAATATTAATGATCAATTTTAGGAATTTTTTTTAAATTATTTTTTCTGCGAAATAATTGTACAATTCAGCTCCTATTTTTTTTTGTTTACGGGGCTCCACCGTCGCCCGCTTACTCCACAAAAAAGCTGCGGTGATCATGAGGAGGACTTCTATGGGTTTTGGAGTCGGATTTACAGATCTAGTCTTGCCCCATTCGGTTGCTTTCATGATAAGGATGTCATGATATTGAAAAGCTGTGCATCTTTTAGGGTGCGTTTGGTTCTACTTTTGAGGAAAGCATTTGAGATAATGTAAAGACCTTTAGCCTAAAGTGGTTTGGTAAAATGCAAAGACTATTTGATAAACTGTAATTAAAAAATGCCTTGGAAAATAACTTTGGAAAAATGTCGTTTGATAAACGTATATATGAGAAGTCCTTTATTATGACCAATTTTAGTTTTTTTATTTTCATTTTTTTAAAATTGAAGAAAAAACAATGATTGTAACTTTTATATTTGCATGTGAAGAATAACGTATTAAAGACATTAACAAATTTACAAACCAAAAAATACATCGAGGTAGATTTTTTTCAATTAAAAAGGAAGTAATTTCGTTATAATAAGCATGGTCATATATATTTCGAGAAAAAAAAAATATATCATCCTTAAATATTTCATGCACATTCCTAGGATGATTCCAAGTGATAGCAACAACCGACATTCTCATGTCGTCGTTAAGTGTTTAACATTACGTCAACATATTAGTCACCTTTGCGACGACAACACGTGGTGGGGCATCGAATTCCACGAGCTCGATTAGAAAATTTTCCGCGCATCTGGACGATCTGGCCTGGCCTCCTTCCTCCGATCTTTCCGGCGTCAGGATTCCAACCCTGCGAAACGCCATTGGCAGCCCGCCACCAAGAAGACGACAGGTCAAGTCAGCCGGCGGTCCCCCCACCACCACCACCACTCTCTCTCTCTCTCTCTCTCTCGCCAGCCATATCAATCCTCCGAACCTCCAGCCATGCCTCCCTCCGCCTCCTCCTCCGCCGCTGCTTCGCCAGTGGATAGCCGCCTCTTCCGACCATGCCGGCCGCCGCCCTCCTCCGCTCCCTCCCGCCGCTCCTCCTCCTCCTCCTCCTCCCGACGACCTCCTCCGCCTTCGCCCCCGCTTCCGAAATGGCCGCCGCGGTCGCCTCCACTCCCTTGCTCGCCTTGCTCGAGCGCCTCCAGGAGGCCGCCCTCGCCGCCTTCGGCCCCCGCGACTTCGACCCCAAGCTCTACGTCGACCTCTCCCTCAGATCCGACCTCGCCTCCGTCGAGCGGGCCTTCGCCGCCCTCCCCCGCTCCCCCAACGGCTCCGTCCTCGCCGGGGACCTAAACAAGTTCATCGCCGCGCACTTCGGCGGCGCGGGGAGCGACCTGGTGCTCGCGCGGCCGCCGGACTTCGTGCCCGAGCCCGCGGGGTTCCTGCCCCGGGTGAAGAGCCCCACGGTGCGGGCGTGGGCGCTCAAGGTGCACGCGCTGTGGAGCAACCTGAGCCGGCGCGTGGACGACTCGGTGCGGGAGCGGCCGGACTGGCACACCTTGCTGCCGCTGCCGGGGCCGGTCGTTATTCCCGGTTCCCGGTTCAGGGAGGTGTATTACTGGGACTCTTACTGGGTCATCAGGTCAGTTCTTTTCCATTTCTTGCTTATAGATTTTCGCGTTTCAGTTTGATTGATGAACTTGCCTTAGTAATGGGTACACTATGGCGAGGAGTAGATCAGTAATTAGTAGTGACAGTTGCCGAATTTCGCAATATGTAGCCAGACTTGTGATCTTTTGTTCATCTCTCTGTACTCTGTTTTGAACATTGGTTGGAAAGGTTATATAATAATGCACGAGGAAGGTTGTGCGATTGTCGAAAAATTGATTTTTGTGGGAGTAATGTGAGAAGTCCATGTGCAGGGGCTTGTTAGCTTCTAAGATGTACGTGACAGCAAAGACGATTGTCAACAATCTCATCTACCTCCTAGACACATATGGCCATGTCCTAAATGGTGCGAGGGTCTACTACACGAACCGGAGGCAAGTGCTTCTCCACAGACCTGTAAATATGAATTTATGCTCTTCATTTGTGAAATGAGGTCTTTGTTTTGTCTGGTAGTTGTTTTGATGTGGTTTTTTGTCGACATACGTGCCTCTGGATGGAACTCATTTAGACTTCTGTGGATTTCTTGTTAAAAGATGCCACCAATTCTACTGAAGTTGTTTAAGGCTGGATTCTGTCTAATTGGTGTTCTACTGAGATTCGTAACCCAAGTTGTCCAATCTTTTTTGTGTCTTTTTTCTTGATCTTGTTTTCTATGATCAGAATTTGTGATCGACTAATCTCATAAGGTGTGTCATGCTAATGGTTTGAAAATTGACTTACATTCCGGCCAACTTTCTTCAGCGAACCTCCCCTTCTAAGTGCAATGATTCGTGCCATCTATGAAATGACACATGACAAGGAATTTGTCGTGAAGTCTCTCCCTGCTCTTCTGAAAGAGCATGAATTTTGGACATCAGGTATCATAAAATCCTTCACTTCGATGTTTTGATCAATATGCTTTGTCCCTATCACCATCACTGTGCTTGTTCTACAGGTCTTCATCAGATCACCATCCAGGACCGTGACTGTAGTCATAATTTGAGTCGTTATTACGCAATGTGGGATAAACCCAGGCCCGAATCTTCAACGATCGTAAGTCCTTTCCAACTCGGCTTTCATAGTGTATGGTCTTTATCTGAAGCTAACGTAAACTTTATGAGTCCCCGTTCACTTCCCATTTGACAGGACAAGGAGTCTGCTTCAAATATATCAAGTACTTCTGAAAAGCAGAAGTTCTATCGGGAAGTAGCTTCGACAGCTGAATCTGGATGGGACTTTAGTACCAGATGGATGAGGTAGTTTTGCGTTAGCAATCTATCAGTCTAATCCTTTCTGTTTGTTTTATTGAATAGTTCTGATTTATATAGTGGACCCAAACTTTCAGTTGTTATTCCAAGAACGGTACTTGTCTAATTGTTTGCTGAGCTTTAGTCTTTTTTTAAATTCGTGGACCCAATTTTGAATGGTTTGTGCCAAGTGTTAGATTTCCCCGCAGCGAGTATGTTCTTGCTTCTATTTGCGAAGTTGCCGTGAGACTGTTACGTCCTCATGCCATAGTCCAGCTTCTGAAATTTTTTTCACCGTGTTTTGCTCCTAAGCTTCTGCTTTCACACACACGATATCCTTTTGCTTTGGATATGGAAGAGTTCTGTTTTTACAATGTTGTTCTTTTGTGCAAAGAGCAATTGTCCTGATGTTTGCATGTGAGATGTTTTGGTCGTCTGCTATTGAGAGGGTATTAACAGAGGAGCACGGAATCACTATTTGTGCCCTTTAGTTTGGTCATTTATTGTATAAATAGAAAATAACGAAGAGCTTCGCATAATCAAATTTGACATTCTAGCGTAATTCCTTTCCACTACTTTTTATAGCTAACAAAATGCATAAACTCCAATTGTCTTTATTAGGAATCCTGGGGATAGCACGACACTGGCAACAACATCAATTTTACCGGTTGATTTGAACATATACATACTAGGGGTATGGCAATTTGACTCTTTAGTTGCACTTGAAGTCCCTTATAAATCGACCGTCAACTTCTGTGTTGGTTCAGATGGAACTTGACATATCCTTCTTTGGAAAAATTGCTGGGAACGATAACATTGCCAAACACTTCTTAGAAGCTGCAAAGGCTAGAGAAAAGGCTGTCAGCACCGTTTTCTGGAATGAAAGGATGGGACAGTGGCTTGACTATTGGATTGGCAATAGCAGTTCATGCATGGTATTATGCACGCAATAAATTATCTGTATATTCCTTGGGGCGATAGTATTGCGATATTTAACCTATTTCTAACAGGAAGGTCAACATCGGGATGCTGCAAACCAGAACAAGAATGTGTTTGCTTCAAATTTCCTACCTCTGTGGATCGATGTGTTCAATTCAGGTTTGTTGTGTGCTATAAACATCCTACTGTAGTCATTCTCGTAAAAGTAGTAGAAGTGTGGCTTTTCAAGCCCTTCTCAATTTTATATCAAAGGTAGTCACTGAATTTCATCTTCAATTTGCATCTTATGAGAACTGGTCACAAATGTTTGATTTGGGGAGAGAGTTATTAGTTGTTGATATCGTGTCATGTTGTACTGGTTGAATAGTAATGACTAGCTGTTGCTATGAACGAGATGCAGATAAGAATTTAGTAGAGAAAGTCGCCAAGAGTTTACGGAGTTCAGGTCTGCTCCGTGATGCAGGGATTGCAACTTCTTTGACAAACTCAAGCGAACAATGGTTAGTAGCCAATTTGGCATTTTGAACTCTACTTGGTCAGTTTTCCGATACATAGAGAGGGACAAAGATGTCATTTGAAGGTACTTTTTTATATTCACCGGTCGGACTTGTATATGTGCAGGGATTTTCCAAACGGCTGGGCCCCTCTACAGCATATGATAGCTGAAGGCCTGGCTAGATCCGGATCTAGCGAGGCAAGGTCTTTGGCGGAAGACATTGTCGTCAGGTGGATAAGGACTAACTACGTTGCCTACAAGAAAACTGGTGCAATGCACGAAAAGTATGATGTGCAAAAATGCGGGGAATTTGGGGGCGGCGGTGAATATATACCTCAGGTACGGCTATGTCTCTTCATTAGGCCTAATGATGAAGTAATTTAAAGAGAAGGGTCGATGCTTGTCTGTTATTTTTTGGGATTATTAGCAGGGGCCATAGTTTATGCAGCTGCTCGAAAATGGGCAATATGTGCTTTAATCTGATCACAACTTTGCTTTCGTGTTGTGCGACAGACTGGTTTCGGCTGGTCTAATGGCGTTGTATTGGCTTTCTTGGACGAGTTTGGATGGCCTGAAGATCGGCAGATAGATTGCTAGTGAGATTAAGGATGCGTTTGGTTGAACCTCTGGGGAAAACCTTTGGGAGCGTTTGTTTCACGGAAAACTCAATGATAAAGGAAAATGCTTTCCCCAGAAAGTATGTCCAGATTATTACGGTTGTTCATGGCTCAAGGCCAACTCGAAAGTCAATAGTTATTTGGTGTAATTGGGCATCATCTCACCTCATCAAGCATGGCATCATCCTATGCAAACGCATCAAGATGTGTTAATACCTAATTTTTAATCGACACGTTAAGAAAGTTGAAAAATCAAGATTTGAGAATCTGATCGTGACAAAGCCAATTTCTTGGCCAAAAATGTGGTCTTTCATTTCATTCTTTTGCATTGTTGTTTTAAAGCAATTTCTAAGTCATTTTTAAGAAGAATCTGAAAAGTCAAATGGTTGACTTTCTAATCAACCTTTTAATCGGAAGTCAATCCCAAGTCAGATTGACTTTTTACCCAAAAAGATGCCATTCGGCTTTAATTTTACTTTTGTCAAATCAATTTCTAAAAAATTCAAAGATTTGACCAAAAAAATCAACTTTTTGGGAAAAGACAACTAAAGGGTTGACTTTTGGTCAAGCCTTTGATAAAAAAATCGAAAAAAATAAAAATTCACAAATACATTTCTTTAAGTATCAATTTGACTTTTGTGTCGAAAATTTCACAAAATTCGATTAAGATAGTGTTTTTCGAATTTTTCGATTTTAGGTTCTAAATCGAGCAAAAATCAAATTACTTTGATTATAGTCATAATTAGGTGTAGGTCCTTTTTCGACATTTGGTTTATGGACTATTTTAAATCTACTCATGCATTCAATTTTGTGAATTGCTGGGTCAAAATACAAATTGCCGTTTTGAATCCTAATTAGGGGACCAAAATCGATTCTTCATGACTTGCGAACGGACGATCATTCTTCACTTATTTTTTTAAGGTAAGTCCAAATCCGAAACCAATTCTGAGAAATTTACATCAGCACTTCTCGATTTGAGGAGTTTACATTTTCAAGCATAAGAAAGTTAAATAATAGAGCTTTAATTGACAAAATTTCAGTTGACCCATTTAAGACTATGGTTTAATTTCATAAATCCAGGTCCAATTTTAATATTAAGGCTAAATTCATTTTCAACCAAAGCTTTTTTTCTTTTTTTTTTTTGATCGAAACTACCCATATATTAAACTAGAAAGATTTACATCCAGATGCTAAAACGTCACAAAGGATTATATCTTGTAATACAAACGGAGGGTAGAGATTCAAGTTGAGGACCCGGTCTTGACTCTGATGGGCCCTAGCGGCCCAATCAGCAGCAAGGTTGGCGTCCCTGCTGCAATGCCGAAGACTGAAATTAGGGCATTTGGAGAGCTCTTGCCGAAGCGCCGCAACTAGGGTTCTCTTTGTCCATGGCGTCGGTTTCTGCTTCATCACAATCTCTACAAGCATCCAACAATCCGATTCAAGCTCCACATGTTCTAAACGCATACCTTGATGGACGAGATGCCGTATCGACAGAAGAAGGGCGTAGAGCTCCGATTGAAAGGCCGACTGTGCTGGGACTGTCTGCGTGAATACATCAGTAAGTAGGCCTTTATAGTTCCTTAATATGCAAGCGATTGATCCTTCCTTACTCGCTGGTTTATATGCTCCATCAACGTTGCATTTGATAATCCCTTTTGCAAGAGGTTTCCATCGCCGATCTGGGCTCCCAAGTGAAGATGATGGCCTTTTCACCTCAGGATTAGCAAGCGACCATATCTGGCTCGTAATAGAAGCCACTTCAACTGCTCGTGCCGGATCTGGGGCCTGATGCCGGAATATAGCCACATTCCTTTGAAGCCAGATTTCTCACATCAAACAGGCAATCTTCTCTAGCGACGGATGAGCATGAGGATCAGAGGCCCTCTCAGTAATCCAAGCATCCAGTCTTCTGACGATTGTAGGTAAGATCTGAACTTGAACTAAAGGATGCCTCCAAATTTCCTCTGTCCAGGAACAGTAGAAGAATAGATGTTCGTGGGTTTCGAGTACTGCAAAGGGGGGTAGAGATGATATGTCTGTGAAATAGGTTGTCTTTAGTTGCTAGAGCATTTTTACAGGCCAGCCACAGAAAGTTTCGAATTTTTGGAGCAATGCGCATATGCCATATGCTTATCCAAAGTTTAATAGTGTTCTGATGGGAAGACGAAGGGCCAGAGGGGGGTTTGGGTGTTGTTGAAGACAAATAGTGATAGCAGCTTTTTACTGAAAAAACACCCGAAGCAGTGGGGGTCCATACTAATTGGTCAGTTAGGATTGCAGGGTTAATCAGCATTACCAAAATCTCATCGCTTACCTGAGAATCAAATAGACTAGTTATAAGATTGGCATTCCAAGCTCCATGGGAGGAGTCCAAGAGATCAGTAACAAGCTCCGGTTCCCCTACTGCAGCAGTTCCTCCAATTTTCCCAGAGATGAGCCAAGTATCTTCTTTGATTTTAATTTTTGTACTGTCTCCTACTAACCATCTCAGTTTTGGTATGATAGTGTCTCTCCCAAGTAGCAGACTTTGCCAGCCCCATGAGGGCCGATATCCTTTCTGAGCAGCCTGAAAGGTCGATGATCTGAAATAGAGGCCCTTAAACAGCTTACTCCAAATAGCATCTGGCTGAGTTAGGAGACGCCAGGCTTGCTTTCTGAGCATGGCTTTGTTGAAGTTGAGTAAGTCCCTGAAGCCCATACCGCCTGAGTCTTTTGACAGCTTGAGTTCACTCCAGTTCTGCCAGTGTATTCCTGATTTACTCATATTTGAGCTCCACCAGAACGCTGAAATCTTCCTTTCAATAATTTTGCAGAGAGACAGGGGGAGTTTGAAGATAGACATGGCATGCTGAGGTAAGGCCTGAACCACTGCCTTCACTAAGATCTCTTTCCCACTCTTTGATAACAGTTTTTCCTTCCACCCATCTAATTTTGCATTAATTTTGGCCAGAATCCAGGAGAACATCTCTCGTTTAGATCGACCCCAGTCCGAAGGGATGCTCAGGTACTTCCCATACTTACTCATTACAGGTATTCGGAGTTCGCTGGCTAGGTTTGTTTGTAAAGTCTGAGGACAATTTTTGCTAAAGAACAAACCTGACTTGTTCCTGTTTATTAGCTGACCTATAGCCACACAGTATTGATTAAGTATACTGGCAATATTTTGACATTCAGACAAGGTGGCTTTAAGGAAAAAAACTGCATCATCTGCAAAGAACAGATGAGATAGCCTAGGACGAGTTCTATGAAATTGAATCCCTTTAAGATGCCCCATTGCTATTGCTTGCGTGATGACTTGTGATAGACTATTGGCTAATAGAATGAAAATGTAAGGGGATATGGGGTCACCTTGTCTTAGACCTCGTGAGGGTTGAAAATAAGGCAGTTGTTCCCCGTTGAAGTGCACACTAAGAGAGGCAGATGTTATACACGTCATGATCAAAGAAACCCATTTGCGGTGGAAGCCCAATTTCTGCAAATAGTCATGTAGAAAATCCCACTCTACCCTATCATAGGCCTTCTGCATGTCTATTTTGAGAAGTAAATTGAAACGTTTCTTGCAAGACCGTACTTTGAATTGATGTAAAACTTCTTGCACCACCATTATATTATCCTGTATTTGTCTTCTGCTAACGAATGCTGCCTGTTCTTGGGATATCAGGTGGGGAAGCCAAGGTTTGATGCGTTAGCCAAGACTTTGGAGATAATCTTGTAGGCGAAAGTACAAAGACTGATAGGCCTATACTGGTCGAGACTGACAGGATGTTGTGTTTTTGGCACCAGAGTAATAATTGTCCTATTTAATCGTAGAGGCATACTTCCTGAGGTCAAGAAGTTTTAGACTGTTCTAACCACTTCTATCTTGATAATTGGCCAGTGATGTTGAAAGAAAAGTCCATTGACGCTGTCAGGTCCCGGGGCCTTGGAAGCACCCAATTGGAAGGTGGCCTAGTGAACCTCATCTTCCGTGACCGCTCTGAGTAAGTCCGTATTCATTTCATCTGTGACCATTGGAGCAATTTGCTGAAGGAAAGGAGCAAAATCCCGAAAGCCAACCGACTGATAAAGCTGAATAAAATAATCCTGTGTCATCGCCTTCAGTTGCTCAGGCTCCCTAATCCAGGTTTGATTAGCATCCTGAAGCATACTAATTCTATTGCGTTGGCGCCTTTGTACAATAGATGCATGGAAGAATTTAGAGTTAACATCACCCCATTTCATCTAGGAAATACGCGATCTCATGGCCCAGTATTGCTCTTCCTGTCTCCACAGGTTCTGAATTTGTAGACGAATGGACTGAGCTTTTTCCTTGTCTTCCAAATGAAATGATTTTCTGTTTATGATATGTTGTAATTGTTGCTGCAACTGAAGGATGAGCAGACAGCTATTTTGGAATCTGGATTTGCTCCATCGAGCTAATTGATAGGATATCTTCTGAAGTTTGGAGTCCAAAGAGGTAGGACTATGCTGCTAGGAATGCTGTATGACCTCTTGACATTCTGGATCTTCACTCCAGTATGCTTCATAATAAAATGTCTTGGCTCGTTTTGTAGGTGGAGACGAAGTCGACAGTATGAGAGGACAATGATCCGAACCGATGGACGGGAGAGCAAACACCTATGCAGAAGGGTATAGCAGCCGCCACTCCAGAGAACAAAAGGCACGATCAAATTTTTCCTTCACCAATTCATCTCCCTGTCGATTATTAGACCACGTAAATCCGCACCCTTTGCTTTCTAGTTCTATGAGAGCATAGTCACTGATTAGATTACGAAAATATGTCATGCGCACAGAGTTGGCTAATCGTTTTCCCACTTTTTCCCAGGGGTACAAGAATTCATTGAAATCCCCTATACATAACCAAGGTAAGGAGTTGGCTGCAGAGATCATGTGGATTTCTTCCCAGAACTCCTGTCAAGGCTGGTACGCAGGCGGGGCATGCAGGCAGGTTAAATGCATTGACGAGGCAGTAGCAGGGTCCAAGACTCGAAGATCCAGGTAAGTGTCCTCCATATGTATTACAGTGATATCAAGAGAGTTTGTCCAAAACAACGCAAGTCCTCCAGCTAAACCAACTGGATCCCTTAAAACAGAGAAAGGGAAATGAAACCTGCGCTGAAAACTTCTCACAACTGACTGTACATTCTTGGTTTCCATTAAAAACACTAAGTCGGGCTTTTCTGAGGCTACTAGAGCCTTGAGGGATTGAATTGTCAGGGGATTGCCCAACCCCTGACAATTCCAGCTTAGTAGTTTCATTGTTGACGCGGCAACTGTTGAGAGCCAGCCGCCAGAGCCCTAAGCGGTGTTTCTTCTGCCACAACAACAGGTGCATCCATAAGTTGGGAATCATCCCATTCTGTCAAATGACCAGAGCGAGTGTCATAAGGTGAGTACCTCTTGGTTTTCTTGCTGGATCCCATTACATTTGTGACTCTAGGGATCTTTGGTTTCTTGGCTATCGGACCATCAGCAGGAGGAGCCTGAATTCCCTTCAGTTTTGCCTTTACAGGAACTAGGTCTGTGGTTCGCATAATTGGCTCAGCTGGTGCTTGGCGAGATAAGGAGCTGGAAGGATTCCCTGGTGGCGAACTAGAAGCTTCAGAGACTGGTGCTATCGGAGGAAGAGCAGGTACAGGCACCATCCTTGCTGGGGGGGTCTCAGGTATAGCCTCGTCCATCTGCTCGACTTGAACAGGGGGGTTGTAGAAGGCTTCCCATTATGGACTATACTGTCTAACTTCTACCCGGAGCCATGGACCGTACGCCATTTGATCTAGCCTTTCAATTTTGTCTTCATCAAAAGGATATTCTTTGCAGGCAGCTGTGTAGTGGCCCAGTTTACCACAGTAGTAGCAGTAGTGGGAGAGTCGCTCGTAGTGAAAATCCAGCCACAAGGTTTTCCCTTCTATCTGAATGAGTTTACATGATCTTAATGGTTGATGCATATCAATTTCGATTCTAACCCTCCCTGACATATCAGGTTTCACTTCGATCACCCGACCCATCTAATGAACCGCCCTTCACAACAGCCGGTCAGTATTCCATTCCAAAGGTAATCCTATTACATGGACCCAGAACTCGCATATTGAGAAGTTGTAACAATATAAAGGCGTATTAGGTTGCCAAGGCTTTAGGTGAAACAGATGGCCAGAGAACAGCCATGGACTACCCCCTAATACTCGCTGTTTTTCGCTTTCAGATCTGAATTTTACTATATACAGCCCACCATCACCAGATGATATCTCTACCTGATCCAGACGCCAAGCTCTTTTCATTGCAATTTGAAACCCAGGAAGATTAGCCGAAGGATTAGTGAAAATATTACCTACCAGGATAAGGCGGCAGTCCTTGATCTTGTTTGAAGCAGGTACGTTATCCCAAATCTCCAGTTCTTGTTCCGCACATAGACGCCCAAGACGATGACAGAGCGCAGCAATTCGCAGAGAACTGTCACTCCCATCCGAGGCCATGCTTAGCCATTAAGTAACCAATTGACTATAGTTGACAAAACCCAGTGTTGATACTTACACCCAGGTGTTGCATGTCGCAGATCTGCTTCTTGCAAGGCAGAGCAACCGAGGCAAACCCTACTAAAAGGGTTGGAGCACAGATTCGATGGAAAAACTTGCCGATGAGGTAGAGATGGGACATGCATGAAGGTCAAAGTGAAGACAGAGATACAATGAACAGTGATTTAGAGCGAACGAGCTGGTTACGACAGAGATTATAAGGGAGAATTGTGATGAAATCCATCGGAGCAAACGGTGGTGGAAAGGGGGCGTGGTTGATAAGGAAGACTTCTAGAAATTTGCTTTGGACTAACTCGAACAGAACGCGAGGAAAATCTCTAGCATATCGAGAGGAAAATCTCTAGCATAGCGAGAGAGAGCTGGCTTAATTTTTCAACCAAAGCTTGGACACTTCAATTCAAGGCTAATTTGAATACATTAATAATCTTACACGTGGGTGATTAATAAAATGGGGGCAATTGTAATGATAATTGAACTCAATTTCAATCAATTTGCAATTTTACCTAATCAATTATAAAATCGCTCATTTTAGCCCTTTCAACTGAATCCTAGGCATCCATGGTTTTGGTTCGTTGTCTTTCGTAATGATTGTTCAATGAAGTTAATAAAAGACCCCTAGATCACATCTATAAAGTTTAATTAGTTTAATTGAATCGCAAGTGGGTAATTTCTCCTCGAATCGGATAAATGTTCTTTTTGCCAAATTGCATATATGTTGAACCCACATGGATCACGAGCGAGTGAATTAGTCAGAATTGGACCAAACCGATCAAGAACCAATTAGGAACTGGTCAAATTGGCGGGAATAGGTCTAATCGGCCGTTGGCAGGGCTAACGGGTTCTGGACCTCTGGTGACTGGTTTCGGAATCCTCTTCATGTCAATTTTGCTTTTGCACCCTCAATTTCTCAAGATTTTGCAAATTGATCCTCGAGTTTCGCAAATTTACGTTTTGACCCCTAGTTAGACATTTTGATGCAATTCTCGATTTTGGCTTAGGTTTTTGCAAATCAAACTCACTAAAATGTTTCTTTCCATGTTGCACAACAAGAATAGCATGTTTTCAAAATACTCATTTATAGCCAATTGCTTTACACAACATTCAAAAGATTCTATCTTTTTGCTTATCTGCATGTCGTCAAAATTCAAATTTCGAACTCTTTTAAGGAAAATGCACACTAAATGTGAATTAAAAATCGAGAAGTTCTGATACAGAAAGGTCATTGCGGGATGCTACCTTACGTAACCAAATCCCTAGATCTCAATTTCTAGTTACTGCAGTTAGACTAGTTACCTTGCACATGTTGGCTAGTTTTTTTTTTTTTTTTTTTGGGTCAGTACTGGCTAGTTATTTTATTTTACCTAAAAGTGCTTAGGCATGCTAGATGTTCAATTGACCCAAGTTAAACAAATTGATTGATGACAATTCCTCTCTACTTTCCATTCACGCATTTGGCAGGGTAGCAAACTTGAACCTCGGACCTAGGAATCAAGCATGCTTTATATTGGTGAATCCAGTTCGCAAGATTTAAGATGCTAAAGTGTCAACCAGCAAATCACTATTAATAATAATTGTGCTATATTTGTGTTTGATCTGCCAAACACGACATTGACCTGTATAACTCGTTTTAATCAATGGGTTAGTGTTGTCGTCACTTGTGTGTGACCTATTTAGACACAATTAGTTAAAAGATTATTACTTTTATGTTATTCTCTATTAAGATTTTAAACTAATAATGTTTCATTAATTAAAAACTTATCGATTAATTTGAATTAATTATATTTTTCTTAATGGATTATTGCAATTTATAGATAGATTCTATGACAAAATTAGGGAATTTCGAGTCATCTTCGTGTTGGTGAATTGATTTTATGTGAGTTGATTCTGTGTTATGGAGGTCATGTGATTATGTCGACTTATGGACCCTTCATGTAATCGTGCTACAAAGATCATGTCATGTTAACCAATTAACTTTCAGTTCGTGTTCATGTCAAGTAAGTACATACAACTAATTAATCATGTCATGTTCAAGTGATCTATATTGTAGTACACGTTTAACATGAAGAGTGGACATGAATTGCACCCCTATTAATTATCAAGCTCTATTATTTGCACATTAATATAAATAAGATTCCATTTGTCCACAAGCCTTGGTTATCCATTAAATGCCTATTTAAACTTTCCACAGCTTGAGATTGCTAACTTCTCTCATCATTGTAATTGTTATTATATATATATATATATTTAAAAATTTCTAATTGGTTGTGCAACGGAAAATAGTTCTCGGTTATTATGAATCAATACTTGTAGAGTTCTATTTATTGGCCACACGTGTTAGATGAAGTTTTTGCATATCAAAGGACTACTCGTTAGCAAAATCAACGTAAAAAATGGGTAATTACATTTGGGGCGATACAGGATGAGAGAATCTCAATTCATGTATAACAACATAGTTTATGATCTGAACCCAAATGATCGAGGTCAGAATATAACTTGACCTGACCTAATATTGACTAGTCTAGCATGATGCACTGCACAACATAATGAATAGTTTTCTACTTAGAATCCAATTATTTCGGAAAAAAATGAATGATTTGGAAAACATATTTTTCTCTACTAAAATTATTTCATCGTCCAAGAAATGTTTAAAGATGAATTATCGTCAATAATAATAACATTTTCTATTATCTAATTATTTCAAGCGATACAATCAATTATTATTAGAAAAGTATTTTCTAAAATTATTGTGTCACGTTTACTTGGGACGGTATAGAAGTAAACGTTCTGCAAACAAATACATAACATATTACACGGTATAACAAATTAATTTTAAACTTAAACTCAGCATATTATTGGGTCCAGGATCTCAAAACAAAACAGTACATCAAACAATACAACAACAAAGTTCATCCATAGATGAACCTCTTCGATGACTGCAGTTCCAAACAAAACATATTTTTCTCTACTAAAATTATTTCATCGTCCAAGAAATGTTTAAAGATGAATTATCGTCAATAATAATAACATTTTCTATTATCTAATTATTTCAAGCGATACAATCAATTATTATTAGAAAAGTATTTTCTAAAATTATTGTGTCATGTTTACTTGGGACAGTATAGAAGTAAACGTTCTGCAAACAAATACATAACATATTACACGGGATAACGAATTAATTTTAAACTTAAACTCAGCATATTATTGGGTCCAGGATCTCAAAACAAAACAGTACATCAAACAATACAACAACAAAGTTCATCCATAGATGAACCTCTCCGATGACTGCAGTTCCAAACAAAACATATTTTCTCTACTAAAATTATTTCATCGTCCAAGAAATGTTTAAAGATGAATTATCGTCAATAATAATAACATTTTCTATTATCTAATTATTTCAAGCGATACAATCAATTATTATTAGAAAAGTATTTTCTAAAATTATTGTGTCACGTTTTACTTGGGACAGTATAGAAGTAAACGTTCTGCAAACAAATACATAACATATTACACGGTATAACGAATTAATTTTAAACTTAAACTCAGCATATTATTGGGTCCAGGATCTCAAAACAAAACAGTACATCAAACAATACAACAACAAAGATCATCCATAGATGAACCTCTCCAATGACTGCAGTTCCAAACAAAAAACTAGTTACAGGAAATTCATATTTGATACAAGTTACCGCCGTTCCTGTTCGTCGTTGATGATTTGTAACAGCTCATAACTAGCGCGATGATCTCTAGAGGAAGAAAAGGGCAAAGAAATACAAACACCATGTCAGTTGTCGTGAATCAGAAATACTATGAGGTAGCGTGAGGATCATCAAGATAAATGAAGGGCAAAAAGATTTCAAACTGTGGTTATTTTTTGGGTCCATGTGAGGATGTTTCTGATCTACAACCTGTGGATGACTATGAGCTTTACCTATATCATGCGTAAAGAACATGAAATAACTGTTCATATTACCTTCAATCGTCATAAGTTGCTCGTTATTTTCCCTCATCGGGTCATTGAACCTCGTTCCATTTTCCTTGTTTGGATTACCGGCGGAAGACCTCCGTTGGTGGTTCTTGTACAAATCCTCTTCACGCATCTGCGAGGCCCCCAGATAAAGAAGTTAGAGATGGCCCTAATGAGGCGATCTATACTTCAGCGAGTTGAAATTTTGTGCAGGTCGAAGGAGGGTTGTTTCCGTACAATGTGGTTCTGGTACAAGCTTGTGACTTGATTTTGCAGCGACTCACTCAAAAGCTTCTTCAGCTCTTTTACCAGAGACTGCACGTCATGACCAATGCGTAATCAGTACATCGAACTTACATTGTTTAATTAGATAAAGCCCCAAGTCTACTACCTCAAAGATAAAGTCGGTCGATACATCATGCTCAATAAGAGTTTGAAGTTTCCCACGGATCATGAAAAGCCTGTAATGGAATAACAAAAGGAGAACACAGTTATAAAAGTGACCATTGAATCTGATGCATCTAACAGACCTAATTCTGATTTGAGGTGCGATTTTTTCAATGATCAGTTGCCAATGTTGTTGCCAAAAATCGTTCATTCTGGAGGAGAAACCACGATTGTTCTAATGTTTTGGCAACACTGGTCTAGAGCAAAGCCTTTTCAATGTGCTTTCTTGTTCGTATCATAAAAATATTTTATGAAAATAGGAGCTGAATTGTGCATTTATTTCGCAGAAAAAATAATTTAAAAAAAATTCCTAAATTTTTTTTTTTTTTTGGTAAGAGTAAGTAAAAAAAAATTCCTAAAATTGATCATTAATATTGCTTATAAAATTTAAAAATTAAAAAGTATTTGTATCATTCACGAATAATTTAGACATAAATTATTGTCAATAATGAATATATTGTCCATTAACTTATTATTTCAAGGGATAATGAATATATTGTCCATTAACTTATTGTTCTAATGTTTTGGCAACATCGGTCTAGAGCAAAGCCCTTTCAATGTGCTTTCTTGTTCGTGTCATAAAAATATTTTATGAAAATATTTTATAAATAATTCATTTTTCTAAAATAAACAAACAGAGCCGAAGATGCGTTGCCAAAAAGTGCTTTGCTCTTGACCCGTGATGGAAAATTTTAGAACAGAACGATTTCTTGGTTTCTCCCCCTGAAAAGTGCTCTGCTCTGGACCCATGTTGCCAAAATAGTCAACAAAGTGGGCACCATTCCTATATAAGCTACTCCCGGTCCTCCTCTTTTATTGGTTTCTCTCTCTCTCTCTCAATCGAAATGCATTCGTCAGCACTTCCCCGAGTTCCCACCACCACCACCACCGTCTTCAACCTCCTAACCCTAACCCTAACGCTCTCGCTCCTCCCCCTCCCTTCCCTCTCCCTCTCCCTCTGCCGCACCTCCTGCGTGGCCATTCCCGTCTCCTCCCCTTCACCGTCGATGAAGGCTGTGGCTCCCCAAGCTTCCGCCGCATGCTCTCCTGCAACGACTCCGACCTCTTCTTCACCACCCCCTCCGATGCCTACAAGGTCCAGACCATCGACTACCCCAAGCGCAAGGTCGTCATCTTCGACCCCACCATGTCCACCTGCTCCATCCTCCAGCCCCACCACGACTTCGCCCTCACCGACATGCAGGCCGCTCTCATCCCACCCTCCCACGACACCATCTTCGCCGTCCTCAACTACTCCGTCAACTCCCCCGTCGTCAACCACTTCAAGTACCTCTGCTCCCACGACATCGGCAGCCACACCTGTGACGAGATGTACGACGCGTGCGCCTCGTTCCGGATCTTCTGGCCGGCGGCCCTGCCGGTGGCCAACCAGTTGTTGCCGTCACCGTCACTGTCGCCGCTGACGTCGACGTCGCCACCATGTTGCTTCACGAGGTACGCAACGGTGAAGTTTATGACCATGAACATGCTGGACTGTGAAGAAGTTTAAGAGTAGAAGTATTGAGGAAGAAGAACTAGTAGAACTTGATGAACAAATGCTTCTACTTTTGTATTTCATTATCTCGAATGAATTACAATGGGAAGATTTTCCCTTTTATATCTCCATAACCTCTCGCTAGAATCTGTTTTACAGAAGTTGAGTAGTTGAAGAAGACTCAACTGACTAACTAAAAAAGAAACAACTAACTAAACAGCAACTAACTATTTACTGAAAAAGGAAGAAGAAATTCTAGAGAATATAAGTAGAAAATAGAGTACAAAGCGGAGTGTTTTAACAAAAGACTAATTCTCAGCTTTACAATCTTCATGAATCACTTCTGTAGTGTACTCCACAATACCATTCTTTACTTCAATGGCTGAGCTACTTATCATTTATTGAATTGTAGCTATGCAGAATTTCTAGATTGCTTTTTATCCCCTGTATTGTTGTTGTATTGTGCTGACGAGTCTCTTGTCTTGCTGTCATGCTGAGTTGCTGAGTTGTTGTTACTGCAGTTGCTTATTGTAGTCTTGACATCCCCCCGCAAATTGAGCAGGGGTGAGTATCCAATGCCCAATTTGAGACGAAGAGGAGTGTGTTATTCGAGATAAAGACTTTAGTAAGAATATCAGCAACTTGATTTTTGCTGGAAACATATTTAATAGATAATGATCCAGAAGCAACCTTTTCTCGAACAAAGTGAAAATCAACCTCTATATGTTTTGTTCGAGCATGAAGTATAGGATTAGCTGTGAGGGATATTGCTGATTGATTATCACAGAATAGTAAAGTTGATGAATGTAGAGGAATACCAATATCTCTTAGAACAAAAGTAACCCAAGTAAGGTCTGCTGTTGCTGAAGCAAGTGATCTGTACTCTACTTCAGTGGAAGAACAAGAAACAGTTATTTGTTTCTTGGCAGCCCATGATATGAGATTAGAGCCGAGATAGGTACAATAACCTGTGGTAGATCGTCTGGTTTGTAAACAACCAGCCCAATCTGCATCAGAAAAGCCATATAGATTGAGAGAACTTTGAGAGTGAAGATAGAGACCAAGGTGAACTGTTCCTTTTACATAACGAAGTACTCTCTTTAATTTGAGGAAGTCACCTACAATAGGTTGTTGCATTTTCTGACATAGGGTGTTTGTTGCAAATGAAATATTAGGGCGAGTGATAGTAAGATACTGTAAGCCACCTACTAGGCTTCTATACTCTGTGGAACTTGGAAGAAGTTCATCAGCTGTTTTTAGTGAAACTGGTTTAAGAGACAGTGGTGTTGCAATAGGTTTGCAGTCAGACATATGTGCACGAGAGAGTAAATCAATAGCATATTTAGTCTGACATAAAAATAGCTCAGTGGATGTTCGTATAGCTTCAATTCCAAGGAAGTAATGAAGCTGGCCAAGGTCTTTCATATGGAATTGGAGGCTTAGAGAGTGAATGAGTGATTGCAACAATTTGTCTGAACTACCAGTGAGAATTATGTCATCGACATATAGCAATAGTAACACTGTCTCTTGAGCTTAATGAAGTATGAACAAAGAAGGATCTGTTGTACTGCAGAAAAAACCAGTTTCAAGTAAAAAATTGTTGAATTTCTCATACTAGGCTCGTGGAGCTTAGCGCAGTCCATAGAGTGATTTCTGAAGAAGACATATATGCTGAGAGTATTATGGATGTACAAAGCCAGGAGGTTGTTCCATGAATACTGTTTCATTCAGGGTGCCATGTAAACAGGCATTTTTGACATCGAGTTGGTGTTTAGACCAATGTTTTATCATAGCCATAGACAGTATAATTCAAACAGTGGCATGCTTAATAACAAGGCTAAAAGTTTCTGTGAAGTCTAGTCCTTCTTCTTGATGAAATCCTTTGGCTACCAGCCGAGCCTTTAATCTATCAAGACTACCATCTGATTTACGTTTTGTCTTGAACACCCATTTACAGGCAATAACATTCATATCATTAGTTCGAGGAACTAATAGCCAAGTTTGATTTTGGTGTAAGGCATCCATTTCTTCTTGCATTGCCTGCTTTCATCCTGGGTCTGCTAGAGCAGATTTTATTGACTTTGGTTCTAGAGGAACAAAGTATTCAGCAAGATTTGCATATCGAGGATTGACTTTAACAATCCCAGATTTAGATCTAGTTTGCATAGGATGTGTAGGTAGTGTACCTTGTGAGGCTGTTTGAATATTAGGAACAACTTGTATCATATATGGTTCAACTGTTGTTTTTGATATAGATCCAGGTGTTTCATCTTGATGAGGAATGTTTTGGGAAGTAGAAACAGTTTGCTCAATAGGTGTAGAGGCTGCTGGTTCTGTGATAGACACAGCTTGGTCAATAGGCAAGTCAGTTGTAGAAGCTAAGACTGCTGTTTCTGTAACACTAATATAATTTTGCACATTGCCTATATGGTAAGGCATTGATGTGTTTCTATACTTTGTACTGTCATATGCGAAGAATTTTTCTTCTTCAATCCACAGCTTATACAAATGTGTATAAGTTGGATATGTTGTTGCCAATTTCTAAGAAAAGGGAAAGAATGACTCATCAAATACCACATGTCGACTGATGTACACATGACCAGTGGTAGGAACAAGGCATCTGTATCCTTTATGCTGAGTACTGTACCCTAAAAAAACACAGGTGAGGGACCTTGGATCAAGCTTGTGTTGAGCATAAGGTCGGAGACAAGGGTAGCAAGCACATCCAAACACCCTGAGATGATCATATCTTGGCTTATGCTGATACAACTTGCTAAAGGGAGACTACATCTTTAGCTTTGGAGTTGGAAGAATATTGACAATATAATCGGCTGTTACAAATGCATCGACCCAGAATTTTAATGGGAGTTTTGCATGGTATAGCATTGCCAGACCAAGTACAGCTACATGTTGATGTTTTCTCTCAAATATACCATTCTGTTCAGGTGTGTAGGGGCAGGAGATATTCTGTTGAATGCCACAATTCTGTAGATGTGTTCTAAACTTATGGCTGACAAACTCTCCTCCCCCATCACATTGGAAGATCTTGATCTTATAATTGAATTGGTTTTCTACCAATTTTTGAAACATCAGAAAGATATCATAAAAATCTGACTTTAGCTTCAATGGATAGAGCCAACTGAATCTAGAGAAGTTGTCAATGAAGATGACATAATATTTGAACTTCTGAAAAGAGTTCACTGGAGAAGATCCCCAGATATCACGATGAATTTGTTCTAAGGGTTCAGTAGCTGTGGAGTTCGATACAGGAAAGGGCAATGCAATACTTTTAGCTAGTTGACAGCTTCTACATACAAATTGTGATTCTTTATTACACTGAATTAGCTTCTGATTCTTCATCTGCTTCAGAACATTCTGACTTGTATGAGCTAATCGTTGATGCCAAATGTCCTCTCCTGCAATCCTTTGCCTCTGAGTGAAAAAGGCCTCAGCAGTATAGGGATTCACTCTATAGAGTCCTTGTACTTTCCTTCCTAGCATCTTGATTGTGTTGGAGATGCTGTCCTTTATGTATACCCCAGTTTTATCAAAGATAAAGGAATAGGGATAATCATCTGTTAGTTTAGATACTAAAAGAAGGTTTTTCTTAATTTCTGGAACAACTAACACATCATTTAATGGTAAGACATTAGTTGCAGTGTTCAGTAATGTATTACCAATGTACTTAACAGGTAAGCACGAGCCATTGCCAATCATTACTGTATCATTACCAGCATTCTTAGAAAAGTTTTGAAGAATACCAGCATTGGTAGATGTGAGCTGTTGCTCCGATGTCTGGATACCATTCATTTCCATTTGCTTCCTCAATGTGAAATGCAGATAAGGCTATTGGTATTTCTTCAACTTGGTACGAATTATCAAATCTGTACCAACAATGTAATGCATCACGACCAAGTCTTTTGCAGATTTGGCACTCCAATCGAGTGTTTTCATTTGTTCTTTATATCTGTATATTTTTGTGAGGAGTTGAACTAGATGAAGGATAGGTCTTGGTATCTGAATACCTCTGTGCAGAACTATTATATGGTCTGAACCCCTGACCAGAATTAAAAGCAGATGGGGCATTGAACTACTTAAGTTGTTGATTGCCTTGTTCATAATTTGCACTGTTGTTTCTGTAACTCATACTTCTTCCAGGATAACCAAAGTTTCTATACCTGTTATTGAATGTCCTTCCTCTTCCATAATTTCTTCCCCCACGACTATTTGCTCTTGAACTTCCAGGTCTATTGTGTTGTTGTTCAAAGTCTCTGTTAGACTCATCTGTGTGTATGACTTCAGTTTTCCTCTAGCCATAGTAGGCTAGATTTGGATTATACTTATTCGAAGAGTAATTCTGTAGCCTGGTTTCATACCTCTCTAAATGTGAAATCACTTCATCATATTCTGGTTGTGGCTTTAAACAATAGATTGTTGTTTTAAAGCTCTCATATTCAGACCCCAGACCTTCCAAAACACCAAAAAGTTTCGTTATTTCATCCACTGGTTTCCCAATTGCATTCAATTGATCACATATTGATTTATATTCTCTGAGGTAAGTTGATAAATTTTGATCACGCTTCTGACAAGACTGCAGTTTTCCTCTTAACTCGAATTCCTTAGCCACCGATTTCTATGTGAATCGGTTAAGCAAGGTCTGCCAAACTTCATGAGCAATATTTAAACCAATTATCAAACTAAGTATATTCTCTGATAAAGCACCACTTATCCAAGAAGATACAAGCTGATCAGTCTTAACCCAATCATTATATTCAGGGTTAATGATTTCAATAGTCTAACCTTCCTCTCCTTCGACCTGCAAAGTTTTAGCAAGTTGTGCTATTTCTCCATTAACAAAGCCAAAGAGATCTTGACTTCTCAAGAACCTGAGGAATTGAGCTTGCCAAAGGAGAAAATTATCCTCTGCTAGTTTGATATTAACAAAATTCGAAATGTTGACATGTATAGGAAATGGATACTTCGGATTTCTTGCATCCATTCTTCAACTTCAAGCCCTTAGTAAAGCTTCTATTGTATACACAATTTCTACTTGTTTTTGCAGTATATTGCTATAGATGTATCTCTTGATGAGAAATCTAGTTCAAGAAGAGATATGCTAACTCATAGATCCTGTTACGAAGATAGATGCACCACAGATCAATAAGCCTTTGGATATGACTTCAGTCTTTGCTGCAGATTCAGCAGCTTACTGCAACATTGCCATGATTCCTTCAGGATACAGAGGCTCTGATACCATGAAGAAGTTTAAGAGTAGAAGTATTGAGGAAGAAGAACTAGTAGACTTGATGAACAAATGCTTCTACTTCTGTATTTCATTATCTTGAATGAATTACAATGGGAAGATTTTCCCTTTTATATCTCCATAACCTCTCGCTAGAATCTGTTTTTCGAAGTTGAGTAGTTGAAGAAGACTCAACCGACTAACTAAAAAAGAAACAACTAACTAAACAGCAACTAACCTGTTTTACGAAAAGGAAGAAGAAATTCTAGAGAATACAAGCGAAAAGCAGTACAAAGCGAGTGTTTTAACAAAAGACTAATTCTCGGCTTTACAATCTTCATGAATCACTTCGTAGTGTACTCCACAATACCATTCTTTACTTCAATGGCTGAGCTACTTATCATTTATTGAATTGTAGCTATGCAGAATTTCTAGATTGCTTTTTATCCCTTGTATTGTTGTTGTATTGTGCTGACGAGTCTCCTGTCTTGCTGTCATGCTGAGTTGCTAAGTTGTTGTTACTGCAGTTGCTTATTGTAGTCTTGACAGACTGCACGCACTACACCATGGTGATCGACTTCAAGGAGGTTGGAGAAGTCCGGGCCGCTGGACTGGACGTACAGGATCGAGCTAATGTACACCGTGCCGAAGAGCACCAGGTGTGACTGGTGCAAGCGATGGGGCGGCGCATGCGGGTTCGACGCCAAGTCGGAGGCCATGCTCTGCCTCTGCTCCCCCACCCTCAACACTATTGTGAAGTGTTGTAAGTCCAAAAAACGAAAGATGTCTTTTCAAAGGCCATGCTCTGCCTCTGCTCCCCCACCCTCAACGCTACTGTGTACCGATTAGGCCACGTCAGCCGGCCGGCGTCCAATTAGCAAAATCGGGCTAAAATTGATCGGAAATGACTGAATCGGCACTAAGTGAAAATGTTTAGGACTAAATTGACACCAAAAAAAGATTTAGGACTAAATTGGCACACATACAAAAGGTTTAGGACTTTTTTTTTAACACTTTTCCCAGATGGAAAGTCTTTTCAATGTGCTTTCTTGTTTGTATCATAGAGAACATTTTTGGCTCCGTTTGTTTATTTTAGAAAAATGAATGATTTATAAAATATTTTCATAAAATTGATTGCTTGTATCACTTGAAATAATAAGTTAATAGACAATATATTCATTATCGACAACAATTTATGTCTAAATTATTCGTGAATGATACAAATACTTTTTCGTTCTTTTAATTTTATAAGCGATATCAGTGATCAATTTTAGGAAATTATTTTTTAAATTATTTTTTGTGCGAAATAAATGCACAATTCAGCTCCTATCTTTTTTGTTTATAGGGCTCCACCGTCGCCCGCTTACTCTACAAAAAAAGCTTCAGTGATCATGAGGAGGACTTCTATGGGTTTTGGAGTCGGATTTACAGATCTAGTCTGGCCCATTCGCTTGCTTTCATGATAAGGACGTTATGATATTGAAAAGCTGCGCATCTCTTGGAGAGGGTATTTGTGAGAATGCTAGATGGGAGTCGAAGCCTTAGAGGAAAATTCTGACGATTGTTTATAATTCATTTCCCCCCCTTTTTTTTAATTCAATGTAATTCCATCTAGCATTATAAACAATTGTCAGAATTTTCCTCTAAGGCTTCGACTCCCATCTAGCATTCTCACAAATACCCTCTCCAAGAGATGCGCAGCTTTTCAATATCATAACATCCTTATCATGAAAGCAAGCGAATGGGGCCAAACTAGATCTGTAAATCCGACTCCAAAACCCATAGAAGTCCTCGTGATCACTGAAGATTTTTTTTTTTAGAGTAAGCGGGCGACGGTGGAGCCCTATAAACAAAAAAGATAGGAGCTGAATTGTGCATTTATTTCGCACAAAAAATAATTTAAAAAATATTTTCCTAAAATTGATCACTGATATCGCTTATAAAATTAAAAGAACGAAAAAGTATTTGTGTCATTCACGAATAATTTAGACATAAATTGTTGTCGATAATGAATATATTGTCTATTAACTTATTATTTCAAGTGATACAAGCAATCAATTTTATGAAAATATTTTATAAATCATTCATTTTTCTAAAATAAACAAACAGAGCCAAAAATGTTCTCTATGATACAAACAAGAAAGCACATTGAAAAGACTTTCCATATAGGAAAAGTGTTTAAAAAAAAGTCTTAAACCTTTTGTATGTGTGCCAATTTAGTCCTAAATATTTTTTTGGTGCCAATTTAGCCCTAAACATTTTCACTTAGTGCCAATTCAGTCATTTACGGTCAATTTTAGCCCGATTTTGCTAACTGGATGCCGGCCGACTGACTTGTTCTAATCGATACTGACGTGAACAACTTTTAATAAGATTTTAATATTTTTGAATTTTTTCTTTTTTCCTTCCCCTCTTCCAGCCGATTGTCGGACCTCGGCAACCAGCCCGAGTCGGTGGCCACACGAGGTCGACCTCACCGAACCTTGCCAGCCACCTCACCAGTGGCCGTGAGGGTAGCCTCACACTAGGCGGCAAGGCTTGCCCTCACTGGTGCCACCCAGGCCACAATTCGGCGAGGCTCGACCTCACCTGCTTGACGCTAGGTCGCCCCCATGGCCTAGGTGGTGCTAGTGAGGCTCGTTGTCGCTGGATCCGGCGAGGCCGCCCTCGCGACCACTAGTGAGGTGGCTGGCGAGATCCAGCGACTAGTTGGAGGAGGAAAAGGAAAAATAAAAAATAAAAAGAAAAAAATCCAAAAATATTAAATATTATTAAAAATTGTCAATGTCGGCACCGATCAGGCTACGGGCCCGTTTGGTTCGGCTTTAGGGAAATGCCCTTGAGAGAATGCAAATACCTTTGAGGTAAAGGGGTTTTCCGAAATGCTACAACGTTTGGTAAATTTAGCATTGCAAAATAACTTTAGCAAAAACACCGTTTGGCAAAACTTGCATTTGCAATTAGCTTTTGCCATTTTTATTTTTTTTTTTTTAATCTGAAAATAAAATCCGCCGGCCGGCCAACCGCCGGCCGGCTGCAAGCCAAGCGAACCGCCGGACGGCCAATCCCCCGCCGGCGCCTGCCGGACGACCAATCTGCCGCCGGCCGCGGATCCCAGCCGTCGGGAGGCTAGATCTCGGCCGCCGGACCGCCAGATCTGGTCGTCGGGAGACCAGATCGGCCATCGGACCGCCGAGATCTGGGCGGGCGAGGCCTCGGGCGGCGTCGCACAGGGTCCGCGCGACCTCGGGCGACGCCGCTTGGGGTCCGCACGAACCGAGCGACGCCGCTGGTTCCGCGAGACCTCGGGCGGCGTTGCCGAGGTCACGCGGACCCGAGCGGCGTCGCTGGTTCCGCGCGAACCGGGCGGCGTCGCTGGGTCCGGCGACCTCGGCGACGCCGCCCGAGGGTTGGGTCGCGCGTCGCGCCACCCCCGAGCGGTGGTCACCGGCGACGCGCGACCCTCGGGGCGGCGGCGGAGGTGGTGGCTGCCGAGAAGCCCGGTGGCCGGAAGAAGAAGAAGAAGACGACCGGCAAGAGCGATGAACGAGCGTGGCATGAGAGAACGACGGGAAGAGGGAGATGAACAGTAGACTTGCATTTCCCAAATGCAAATGCTCAATGCTCCTCCCCACCTGCTTTGAGCATTCAGCCTTCCACAAGCATTTGGAATGCTGGCATTTGGCCAAGTATTGCCCAAATGCTGAACCAAACAGCTTCACTTTTTCCCAAGGGGCTTTCGGGGTTGAAAGCCCCTTGGGAATGCTGAACCAAACATGCCCGACATCAACCAGCCGGCATTCAGTCAGCAAAATCCGGCCAAAATTGACCAGAAAGAACTGAATTGGCACTAAGTAGAAAGGTTTAGAACTAAATTGGCATATATACAAAAGATTTAAAACTTTTTTAACACTTTTCCCCTTTCCATCTCAAAGCACTGCCGTAGGTAATCAAAGGCGAGAATGCTCGACAACATCCAGCCCCAATAGCAACCTACAAGCAACAGCAAACAAGCCGCCATCGACTCCAAATTGCCCGAGATCTCAAAAGCGAAACTCAATATATTGGAATACTTCATGCGAGCGGTCTCATGAAGAGATAAAGCAATGGCTCGATCCACAAAACCCGTTCCAAAAACCCGTGAAAATCTTCTTTATGATCAGCGAACCTCTCTTTTTCGCGAAAGTAGATACTGTGGGTGTTATGATAGAAACTGAAAGGCAGGAGCTGGTGCCACACCTATCTTCTCCTTGTTTTCACCGCAGACCAATGAACTGAAGGTACCCATTTGCCAAGGAAGTAGATGGGATCTCAAGGGCAATGACGAATAAAGATAACCGAAAGACTAATCATCCCTGTAAAAGATCACTTTCCATCATACTTTTTCGACTATTTAGTACTATGAAGTTCTCGACTTCCAAATTACCGAAGATTTGGAAAACAAAACTCAATATGCTGTAGTCCTCTGCGCAAGCGTTATCTACAAACCTCGTTGCAAAACCGGGAAAAAAAACCTCCCCATGCTCAGTGAAGCTCTCTTTTCAGTGAAATTAGCTACCATGTGACTTATCAGAGAGACAGGAGCTGAATGGAGTTCGCTCGTATGGTCGCCTCACAATATGCATAAGATGGGACCAGTGCAATCCCGCAATGAGAATATCTATAAGAGCATAATATGAAGCAGTATTTGGTACTGTACTTTTCACGGTGATTTCAATTGAGTTTGCGTGATACCTACACGAGTTTTGCATGGTGCCTGTGCAGGATGTGCACATTCGACATACCCATTTCTTTAAAGAATTTGTGCCAACAAATATATACATTGATCTTATTGTTAACATTTATGAGAGCATGTTGCTGTATCAAGGGCAAGAACTTTGCAATGAACGAGATTCTCAATTTACCGTTAGCTTTCTATTGGGTTAATTGAAGAAAATGGAAAGTTACATTGAGTTGTCATGAACAAAATTCAAATGTCATTCTCAAAGCGAATAATTTTGTGTAGCTCGTCTTTCAAGATTAAATACGGGAGGTGGCTCTGCACAGTGACGATGGCCTGAACAACGACTTCGGCAAGCACGGGGGTGGCATCGGGGAAATTGTCGACCAAGTAGTGAGGCAGTGACAAGCTTGACAACTCAGTGACAGTGAACGAGGATGATAAAAGTTGGAGAGAGAGAGGGAGAAAGAGGGAAGAGAGAAATGGTTAAGGTTGTATAATGTTGCATTGCAGTGACTACGATCAAGATTTGGTGTTTTCTAGCCGAATAGTGCATGGAACTAGCCCCACCCAACACCAAAAGCTATGAAGCTGCTATAAGAAAAATGAACTGTACTTTTCGGTCAAACCCGAAATAGTACATGAAATTCTGAGAATTATAAGGACAAAAATCCACGTCATTTCAGGCAAGCTATCACAGATTTCAGGCATCTAATCAGCTAAACAAAAAATTAAGAAACTAAAATGAGACTCGTTCCAATAAGAGCAAACCCATGCGTGATGTTGAAGACGATCTTGCCAAACGACTCAGGGCGCGAATGATAACCATTCTGGCCAAAAATTGATTTTTGAAAGAGAAATAGATTTTTCTATTTCTATTTTTAGATGAGTTTCTAAGAAAAAAAACCATTTGATAACGATATAAAATTTCTACTCCAAAAATAGAAATTCGTTTGATAACGACACAAAATTTCTTCATTTCAGAAGGCGATAGACCGGCGGATGGCGGTGGACCGGCAACCAACGGCGTCGAATGACCGACGGCGGCAAATGACGGTGGCAACGACGGCAAACGGCGACGATGGCCGGACCAAGCAAATGGTGGCGGCGGCCGGCGATCGGCAACCGGCGAATGGCGACGACGGCAACTGGCGGTGGCAACCGGCAAAGACTAGCGGACAGCAGACGGCAGCCGACACACGATGGATGGCCTGCGACCGGCGGACAGCGATAGGGACTCGATTGCCGTTGCCAGCGACAGATAGAGGACCAATTGACAAACGATGAGAATAATTTTTATTTCTCAGAGAACGAAATAGAGAAGTAGAAAGTTTTTACTTCTAATTTCTATTCCAAACCTATTTCTGAAACAAAATTTTATTTCGAAATAGAAAAATGAAATAATTTTATTAAAGAGATTTTTATTCTAAAAACAAGTCTAGAATAGAAAAATTATTTCTGAAATAGAAATCAGAGGTTGTCATGCACCCCCTCAAACTCCAAAAGGAGCCAATACAAATTATTGCAAGACTAGTGAGTTTGGCAACCATCTTTAAAAGGCTGAGGATGACAGACCAGAGAATCGAACTTGAACAAGCCGGTTTGAGCCAATTTTCAGGTGGGCCAAGATCAATACTCACCCTTAAGCAAGACCAAGTGGTAAAAATTTCATTTCTTAGGACTTTTGGTTTATGGTCAAGCGTTATTGGCAATCTTGAATGTGTACTCCCTCACGTTGACCTGGTCGATGTCCATTCATGATTTTTACTCGTAAAGCGCTCAGCCCAAAACCACTGGGGAAACAATTAACTCTCTTAAAGCACACCTGATCAAAAGTACTTTTTCTTTTTCTTTTTATTATTATATATCTATGTTATGCTTGATATGTATGATATTCCCAGAAATAAGAAATTTCTGAAAGCAAAATAAGAAAAGAGTTTCCATACAACCATAGGAAGCAATTCAAGTCGATAGAATTTCCTTAACTCTCCGAGAACTCATTAAAATGATTATTGAATTATCCCTATAGGATTCAATATTTATAGGTATGCGCCATAAGCTTACATTGCACATGTTGACGTGCCATAATGGATAGAACGCCTCTATTGGGCATTTTATTACAACCTACATTCCTATAAAATCTTGCAATTAAATAAGCTTTAAAAAATTCAAACTAATGATCACAATATGAAAATATACATCAACCACATGTATCTTGTTCAAAAACATTTCTCATATTTGAAGATTACCATGATGACTACCATGTCAAATTGCAAATCGGTTGGATCAATGTGTAGCCCTGACAATATACATTATGCACATATTAAAGCCATTACAAGCACGAATTTACAATTGATCAAATGATAATCAAGAAAGTACAACTAAAAATAATGAAAATGGGATCTATCCAATAGATTCTGCAAATCCATGTATTGAAAAGTACATAAAGAAAAGAAAATTGTGTGGAAATATTTGTTGAAAAGTAATACCAGCACAAAGGAAATGAGTATATAATGAGGAGAAATAACGAGGTGGGGTTGGTGAAAAGAAATCCGCACGCACTCTCTAGACTCTCCACTCTCTTCATGGTGCAAGATGAGGAACTTCCCCTTACAGTACATTGTAAATAGATAGATGATGGAAGCTTCATCAAGCATTTTAGCTGAAAATACAAGGCAACTAGAAAAGGAATAAGAGATATCGTCAAGCATATGGTGTGATGACTTGATACCGCCCGAATAACGTCAATTGCAGGCTTATACCTGTTGAATCTCTCATGGGCAGTTTCTCTACAAAATTACACAACTATTTTATGGAAAGACGAAAGACGAGTTATCACCAACCATGCAACAGCCAACATGATAAAGCAAGAGGCCGGAGGTGGGATATTCCAAGGATCCAGTCAGGGCTCGTAGCAACCACCTTCTAGCCTTCCACTGGCTCAGCTGCCGCCCCAATGTTATCCCCAGAACAATTCAGACCTCTTTTCTTGTCGCACAAGATATTCACTTTCATCTTTATTTAATTGACATCAAAATTGCATTGCCTTGAATGAAAAAGTCGCCGAATCAGTTGAAAAGAAAGACCTCATCCTTTATGGGATCAAACACATGCTTGCTGGCACATAAATAGCCCTCTTTCAGCTTGTTGCTTGGGTTTCATTTCCTTATTTCACAGTATATAGATATAAATTGAAAGTGAAAACAGTAATGGGAACAAAACTATCTAAGATAAATCACTTTAAATGAAAATGTTGTGCTCTTACATTCCTTGACATCATCTTCTCATATATCCTCAGGGCCGTTTATAAGCTGAATAATGATGCAAAAGAATTAGAGAGCGGGAACTGAGCTGAGTGAAAGGAGCACATCCATGACAAATCTAAGAATCCCACACCCATACCTTGTTGTCAAGTACTACTCCATCAGGAATTTCAATCCTCATCCCAGGTCTTGCAACAATGCTGACATTTCCCTTTTGGTAGAAAATAAAAAAATTAAGAACAAGTAATAATTCCAGGAGACAACCCCCAAGCATCATTCTTAAGTTGCAGAATCACTATGAAACTTTAAAGTAAATAAGTGAAAATCCATTGCTATTTAAATGAGATCGACAATGATGGTACCATACCTACAAACTTATGACAATACAAAATGGTTATGACAATTAGTCATATGTACTAATTGATTAATTCACATGACAATTTAGATAAGATACGTCCACCCAGATATGTCTCAGTTTACAGTATGTTCTCTTCAGTGATTGATTACAAATTACATCTGAAAGTAATTTAACACATAAGACAGCATCAATTCTACGGAAGGCGGAGTCTGCATGATAATCTAGATCTAAATAGAGCACTATTGCCAATACTGCATCTTTAAGCAAACATAGATTTTCTTGCAACTCATACTCCATAGATGGACTAAACAGAGTAAGTGAATCTTCACAGTTTAACCCGTGGTCTGATGGGTTGTACTGTAGGACCCATTTCCTCCATCTAAAATTGTAGTCCATCCTTGATAATCAGACAAAGTATATTAAAACAGATGCCAAGCACAGTGTCCGTACCTTGAGCTTAATGCCATTTCCAAACCACACATCACCAGTAACATTCAAGCTATCCAACTCAACTACACTGGGAATAGACTCGAAGCGGCTTGCAAAACTATCCAACTGAAAAGGGCAGATATAATGAAACATAACATTAATATCCGTAACAGGTGGCATAAGAATACACAACTAAAGTAATTTTCACCTTATCAAATTCAGGTCCTAACTCGATAGAAGGATCTTTGGGATTAGTTCTGGCAGCGTTTCTAATTAGAACTCCATTGGATGTGGCATATAGATCCGACTGCATATGAACATTAGAGTAACAGACAGCACTCACATCAAGTACAAAGTGCAGATTGGAGAATGTTCTGTAGTTTGTAATACCTGGAGAAGAAGCAGATCTGAAGTTGAATCCAGTGGAAAATAACGGGATGGAGGGACGGAAATACCAATTGCATGCTCAAAAAACTGGATCAAAGGAAAAAAAATAATTTTCCATAAGAAAAAAGCACCAATCAAATGCAACAAAGGTTGCACAAGAAACTCATATGAAGAAAGGCGTTTACTCGTATTATTGAGATAGCCGCTGTTTCTTGCATTAGAGAGGAACCAGCATCTACTTCCTGCAACAAAAAGTCCAAAAGGTTAGCCATTTCTTTTCACAAATATGTATCTAAATATTAAATTCACAAAACAGCAAAAGAAAATTGTCATAATATTAAGGGTTAATACTCTGAAAAACCCCCAAACTAGTACACCTGTGACAAATTTACCCCAAACTATTTTTTTGACCACCAAAAATCCCAAACCGATATAACTTTGACAAATTTATCCCAAACTACTACACTTGTGACAAATTTACCATATGTTAATTTTCGTTAAATTTTACTGTCAAATTATTAAGTTAAATGACACATGACAATTGACTGATATACCAATTTGGGATTTCACACTCTGTTTGTCACAATTTACAATTTTTGTGATTTTTTTTTTGTATTAATTTAATTTAGCATAAGGTATATTTATCACAAATTTATCAATTTTGATTTTTTGCAGTTGAATAAATTATTTTGAGGTAAATTTGTCATAAAGGTACCAGTTTAGGGTTTTTTATGGTCAGTCGGGGCAATTTATCACATATGTACCAGCTTTGGGTTTTTCATAGTCAAAAAAATAATTTTTGGTAAATTTGTCACAGGTATATCAGTTTAGGGTTTTTTAGGATATTAACCACAATATTAAATAAACTTACCCATTTCAGTGCATCAATATCCACAAGTCTTTTGATGGCATTCAGATTGATCCACCTGTAAAACAAAGTAGAGAATTGAGCTTTCAAGCTTATTTCAAAGCTTTAGCAAGCCACATGAAAATGAAGTAAAATTTTACTCACATGTTTTTGTATCAAGAAATTTGAACTTCTCTGACAACTTTGAAAAGATGAAAAAGCTCGAAGTTAGACATGTAATACAATGATACGCCACAAATATGAAAGCAACTATATAACAAGCAACCTTCCTTAGTCACAGTTTGGGATGCTTACTCTTTCAGAAGGCTTCTGAGCAATTTCTCCAAGCTGAGTGCACAAGAAAAAGGAGGAACTCATTATTATTCACATTGTTGAAGGACAAGCTACATTTCAGCTTTTGAAGAACTCCCCACCACAAGCAAAGCATACCATCATCCTCACACATTGTTCCAACAAGAACTAGAACTAGCTATACTAAAAATGTCCACATGTTCATAGCATCTCATTTGAAGCGGAACCCAAATTCACCGAGTGTGTGGGAATAGTGTTCAAAACCACCAAAGAATGCTAAATCCATGGCACAGCATGCTAAGTTTTGGAACAAAATTATAAAGTGATCTGTTAGTCAAGCAAACATTAATGACCATGAAAAGGCAAGGTCTAGGAATTTTGTTCCTTTTGTTCTCTCCTTGTGTGTGTGTGTGTGTGTGTGTGTGTGTGTGCGTGTGCGTGTGCGTGTGTGTGTGTGTGTGAGGGAGGGAGAGAGAGAGAGAGAGAGAGAGAGAGAGAGAGAGAGAGAGAGAGAGAGAGAAGTGGACTGAAAATGGAATATAAAGCTTGGATATTATCATATGAATCCTGAAGCAAATTCATTAACAGACGCTTAAATTTCAATTACTTTTCTTTCTCATCCATGCAACAAACTAGTATTTTTTTTACTATTTACTGTTTAGTGTTTACTCATAATCCAAATGGGAAGAAACAATTTCCTATTCATTATTAATCAATCGTATCATTATTCACCAAGCTAATACAACAGCACTTGCGATGAAGCAAATCCTACCAATGACACACCTACATAAGAGAAAGTACAGCCAGTGGCATAGAGATTACAAAGCAGAAAGCTGTTAGTCCTTGGTACATGTACCCCCTCAGACCTGATTAACAAATACTTAAACAACTTTATTTAACTGTTTGATCCCAACAAACTGTCTTCTTTTTTCCCTTTTTTTCCACGAATTGTGTCTCTGAACTTTTCAAGTTTTTCTAATTTGGGCACCTCCAATCCATTTTCTAACCACTTCGTCCTCTTACAATTATTAAGACATAAATCAATTCTTAAAATTCATTTCCATTGATTTTCCTTAAAAAACTTCCATTTTTTTGGATAAGGAAATTTCTAGTCTTTAAGCCTGATAAAAATGCCTAATATTTTTCCTCTTGGCACCATTAATGTTTGTGTTGGTGAGTCATTTATATATAGAGAAGAGAAGAGAAAAGATTTACGCTCCAACTGCGAACCCAAAATTATGTTCAACTTCATCAGTAAAACAAAGCTTTTCCAAAAAATTTAACAAGGCTTTCAATTGACATCAGCATTATGACCCATAGTTTTTAAAAAATGGACCACAGGAGCAGTAAAGCAGTTATAGACTACCCACCTGGAACTTCCTCTCTTCAAAATTTGCAAAGTTCCCATTAACATCAATGGATGCAGTGGGCCTTACCTGAACAAGAAATTCCAGAGTCATTGCTAAAGAAACATAAAGAAAACAGAAAGCAATCTTGGCTACCTACCTCCATACAACATTCAACTTTGTTCTGACTTAGGTGGTTTAGTATCTCTGTAAACAGACGTTAAGGATGTCAAGTGATAGCACAATATCCATGAGCAGTCAATAACTTAAGAACCCCAAACTACACCCCCCGCGGGGCGGGAGGGTGGGTGAAAAAAAAAAAAAAAAAGAAAAACACAAGGATCAAAGTCAATGTAAATGTCGACAATCACCATAAGTACAAGGATACTTGGGTCAATGATCGCCCCGGCATTATCTGAGTTCGCCACAAGGATATACTCCTTACCCTGAAAAAAACTCATTTTAAACCTCTAAATTAATAGCTTACTTATGATTCTAATATCATTGATAGTATAAAACCAAAAAAGAAATAGCAACCATATAAAAAAAAAGGATAACCTGTGAAAGTAACACATCAAGGGTTCCACTTCTCATCAATGATACGATTACTGCACCCTGGTTCGCATATGCCCTATCACCAAAAGATATCAGTTGGCTTCTCCCAGGAGACAAAATTTTGAAACATATCAGTAAAATAAACCAAAATGACCAAGGAAAAAAAAAAATGAAGAGTAGCTCGATGAACATGGAAAATTGGTTGATCTAACAACAATTTAATGTTAACATTGGCAAATTTTTGTGAAATTACCCAAATTAATTACTTTATGACCAAGTTGCACATCTGAAAGGGTATGTTAATAGTAATGTACATGAATCAATGGGCAATGAATACAGCAGTTCAGCAAGATTTACTGAAACAGATAAATTCAACAACTGAATGTGTCTTCATATCAAAAAAGGATACACAAATTAATTTAGTCCAAAGTGGTCCAAGAACTAAAAGGATTGATGTGACTATTGATTGCCGATTCTTATAAATTGGAGAAGAAAAAGGTGCAGCGTAACCTGATAGTCTGCTGTAGAACTGTATGATTCACAATCCAAACTGTTTCAATCAGTACACAAAATGATTCAACTTGAAGGTGCAAATTAAAAATGAACTAAGCTTGTGCGATTTGGTCTTGATTCGTTTACAATTTGATTCACTTAATTTGACAATTTTAGTCACAGTTCCAGTTTTGTTAATTGCCAAGGAAAGCATGAGGTTGCAAGTACCTAGGCACAGAATTGATGTTTCTTTGCACCAGTCAAGCCTATTAATTAATTGGAAACAGCAATTCTGGCAATGACAATCAAAATTTACTCTGCAACAAAATAACAAGCAAGTACATTTAAAGTAATGAATAACATACAATTCATTGTTGCTGCCCTGCTCTCCAGATGATCTCGGTTGGGAGTTTTGGTTCTGTGACAAAAAAATAAGGATTAACAAAATTCTTCCACAAAAGCTAGTATATCAGATATAATTCTTTGTGTACTGAGGCAAAACAAAGACTAGAGAACACGAACCATCTCAAAAGCATGAAAATCAATTTTTGGCTGGGAATGTTTACCCCAAACCTGGATCAGTAAGCAAGACCATAGAAAGTTTCATGAGTCCCCAAAATCAAGAACTAATACAAGCAGATGAAAATGTTGTCACCTCAAGGGTAGCATCATGTGTTCTTGATGAATTCATAAGAAGCAGGGGCACATCGCATCCATACTTTGAGTTAAGATGCTACAACATGCAAAAACAGAAGAATTAAACCTTTCAAGGCCAAGTGTGGTCAGTTTCAATTTCAACTACATATCACCGACAGAAACAGCAATATACCTCAATCTGAGTAGCTGTCAAGCCCAGAATTGTCATTCCATTGCCAATTTCAATGGTAGATCTGCACTAGTAAGAAGGGAACTTGATAACATCATATATCAAACACTGCCGATGTACATAAATGATTCTCATCATGTTTTATTTTTCCTCAGATCTACAGACGATCACAGAATATGTGGCATAGCTTTTGGGGAAAAGGATAAGCAATCTTGACCAACTTTAAAGATTTGCATGATCAGCAATACCTTAAGCAACTTTCTAGGGAATAGAAAATATTATATATGCAATACGCTCTGCATAGATTTGCATTCCCATCTCCCTCGAATCACCATTCCCCAATCTTCACAACCCCAGCACACATCCCCCCCAAAAAAAAAAAAAAACCACCAAAAAAAAGAAAAACAGAGAGAGAGAGAACCCCAAAACAGAAGGTAAAGGTTCTCAATCTGATACCCCTAACTTCACAAAGTGAGGACGTATCCATCTTGCACCAATTTCCAATTAAATTCATGCAGTATATGTGACTACTCCAACATAGAACCTTGGGGAGGCTGAGGATTCCTATTTTACAGCATCCCAGAAAGCTTCTAAAACAAAGAGTACCCTCAAATAAACGAAAACCAACTTTCATAAAGAAAACTAAAAGAAAGAAATTTTTGCGAACACGAATCATCCACCTTAAGTAAGATACAATTGCAATAATAAATTATACAATAAATATTTCAGGCAGAGATCTAAAAATAAAACCGAGTTTTGAGAAATTTCCAGATAAATAATGATGCTTACTTGGGACCATCAAATCCCATCTTTGTTCCCAAAGCTCCATTTAACTTCAGGACAACAAGTTTGTCCAAAAGCTTCTTAGTTTCAGCAACATCTGTATGAATCCAAGAACAAAAACCTTCTTATGAAAATGGTCATGTTTTATTTCCCTTCTCTTTTGGGATGAAAAATGGGAGATTTTATCAAATTAGACGGATATATTATCTGCAGTTTCAGGAGGCGTACAGAAATAATGAATGCAAAAATAAAATCAAAGCAAACTAAACTATAGAAAATCAGGAAAAAGAAAAATGGAACATTGGACCGATATCATCCACAGTACAAGATATAGCCCATTATATCCATTTGTACCAGTGAAAAGAGCAGTACATGATGTCCATCATATCAGTTTCTAGATTGTAACTATGGAATCAGAGAAAACAGAATCGCCACAAATGTATACACAGAAGCTGCAGCGAAGGATTGGACAATACCTTCAGGAAAAGGAGCTAATCTTTCATAGGGAATTATAGGAACTTGAATCTTTGCAAACTTGGTCCCACTATCACTCTCCCTCTTGCTCTCTTCAATGCGTGGCACCTCCTCCCTTCAATCCAGAACTCAATCATGTAAAAGCCAAAAACTCAGCCACTTGCTAACTTTAAGAACTTATAAACATCCATGAACAAAAAATGAAACCGCGAAATTCTTATGACACAGCCATTTAGCACACCGGGAGCTGCATGAATAAAGGAAAGTGCTAGGCATTTGAAAAGATATTACTTTTGGACATTCGAAAGAAAGAATAATTCCCCACATGCGCAGCTTTCACCAAACCTCATAATGCAGTCCCAGAAATCATTTGGAGAAATTCAAACCAAACAAGAATGAATCACGCGGTCCATCAAAATGTAGAATTGCATACCGAGCTTCAGTCTTTGGGGCAGGGGCAGGGGCAGAGGCAGAGGCAGAGGCGATGCCGAGCCGGTCCTTGGCAGCAGCGAGATTCTTCTGCTCGAGCAGGAAAGTCTTGGTGATCATGTTACAGAAGAGGTACACGAACTGCACCGAGTCGTTGGCCGGGATCGGGTACGTGATCTTCCGGTAGCACTCCCACGGCATGCTGGAGTCCACCAGCGCCACCACGGGGATCTGCAGCTTCGCGGCCTCCTGGATGACCGACGACTTCCGCTCGGTGTCCAGGACGACGATGCAGTCGGGCGGCTGCGTGGGGCCGAAGCAGATCTTCTTGTTGCGGGAGCGGAACTTCTTGGGGCTGCAGCTGTTGGTGAGGAACCCGCCCGTCCGCCACAGCGCGTTCCCGCTGGGGGAGTAGCACCCGATCCGCCGCGTCATCTGCTCCACGATCTCGTCGAACAGCGGGTTGGTGTTGACGAACATGAAGCGGCCGCGGCGGCGGGCGAGGGCGGCCACGAAGTCGCAGGCGTTGCGGAGGCAGACGAGGGTGCGGTCGGAGTCGATGATGGTCATGCCGTTGCGGGTGCCGTAGGCGAAGAGCTTGAAGTGGTGGGTGGCGACGCGGCGGCCCAGGTGGGCGTTCGTGCTCAGGAGCTTCTGGATGACGATCGAGTGGAGCGTCATCCTGGACGACGGGCTTTTGGCTCCGCTCTCCTCCTCGGGAGAGCTCGGAAGAGTTCCTTCTCGAGGTTTCGGGGAATTTGGCTCGGGAATGTCAGATGGACTCCATGGCGACTGAGGTTTAGGGTTTACTGCCAGGCGACGCGGCCGAGGGAGGGAGGCGGAGACGAGGAGCCGATGAGACGGGGTAATGCCTGAGCTACGGGCGGTCACGTATCTTTGAATGACGGACCAATGAGTTCCTCGGAAAATCCCTCGATTACCTGGTTGTAGCCACGTGCGTTGCACGTGATAGCGGCTGGTATTTCGTCCATGCTACGTGACTGGGGTATTAATAAACTTTTGCCCAATGTATAGTGTCATTGTTAAATATTTAATTTTTTTCGATATTATCTCTGAACTTTATTTTGATGTGCAATATTATTCAGGAATTTTTATTTCATTTGAAGCGATTACTAACCTTTTAGTTTATGTTTAATTCAATCCTTGAATTATATAAAGATGTTTAATATCATTCATGAATTTTAATTAATGTAAGGAAAATATTGAATATTCTTATACTATTTAAGGAATAAATTCAATATATACCAAAAATTCAAGAATGATGATATTATATTTAGAAAATAAATTCTTCAAAACCATCGTTTCTATCGCATAAAAAAATAAAAAATTTCATCTTCCATAAAAATAATGAGAAATAAATTGTTCTGGGTAATGAAAACACTTCTTGCTAATTAATTTTTTCAACCAACACATGTAATTATTTTTAGGAAAATATTTTCCAAATCATTTATTTTTTGTGAAACAAACGGAGCCTTAGATTGCGGTCGATATCAATAGGTGATCTATACACATGGGATTGAAGCTAGGATCTTCGCTGCGTATGAAAAAAATGTGGCTAGTAATGAAGGACATGATTGGATTTTCGTGATTGCAAGTTTTGAAACTTCGACAATTTGGTTGCATTTCTTCTTAAACTTCTAGAAATCTGCTATAAGTTTCCCTATAAAATAACAGAGAAAATGATTATGAAGTAAAAGAAAATAATATTTTTAAAGGAGGCCCAAATTTGGACCCAGAATTTCTCACAAATTACCTTTTGACCCCAATTTTTATCGGAAGTTATATTTTCATCATCGCACTCGTCAAAATTGTGGTCGTGTCTCTCATGGATAAAAGGGAGAAATGTCATAAACTCAAAGCATTCTACAAATATCAATGTACAAAGATTTACGTGATGGCTGAGGCCTATGAGGTTAATGGGTTACTTTTTGAGCCCAAAAACAATATATCCAAGGTGAACTTTCTTGTCATAAAAAAACCATTGGAGATGGTTGTATCTCTCTATTTCAAGCATAAAGAAAGTGAGCTTATGAGGCCAAGACCCGTAGATTTGTCATAACACAAAAAGATTATCGACATTTACCATAAGAGAAGTGCATATTGAATTGACCCTAAGACTATTAATTACATAAAATAGAAATCAAGCCATTCAACCCGAGCTAACCGTTGATCTTCAAGGCTTTTAGAAATGTGGTAGGCATCTTTTTTTTTTTTTTTTTTTTGGTGACCCAAGGAACCCCCGCACGGCCGACAGCCGGAGAGTAAACCCTCAAACCCTGGAGTGACGCTAGCGGAGGACCCACCACCCCGACGCCACACTTAAGAATCCCTAGCGATCGTGAGGGGATTTGAACTCCTCCCCTTGCGTTAGGGGGAGAGAGCTCAAACCATCGCGGCCACCGCAGGCGGTGGTTGTGGTAGGCATCTTTTCAAAGTTAAAACTCATCTTTTTTAAAACTGCGACCTCGTTTGGTCACAAAAATAAGGATTGGGCTTAGGATAAGAAAAGAAATTTCGGAGATTCGAGCATATCAAAATAAATACTATGTTCACATATGGAAACTTACGTCATTTCATTCAATTTAGAATTTGTCAATTTCCTATCTTTTATTTGATAGGAGTTTGGATATTACCTGAACTATAGTTAAATGAAAATTAAATAATTGAATAAATAACCTTTTTTTTAGTGGAGAATGGAATAAATAACTTAAAAACAAAGAAACAAAACCTATTCTACTGAGGCTGCCTGTGGTGGTTGCCATATCCAACGGTGACCTGCACGGTGGGGGTTGCCTGACCATGACCACCACGGTATAAGTGGTTGCCTCCCTCGTTGAGGCTGCTTTTGGGAGTTGATTAGCACATGGGTACACTCGCGAGTGACAAACTCAAGAGTGACTGCAACATCGAGCAACAATCCTACATACTACTCTAGAATATCATTACTAGAAGCACATAGCTAAATTGACATACCGTACCTTTATGTGGTAAACAATACCGTTGACGCTTCATCATGCTTATAAATTTATCTTTTCATAATGCACTAGCTAACATTGGAACTTGACTTCGTGCCTCATCTAATATATAATCTTTTTGTTCTTTTATTTTTTCAGAACTCGCTTACACTCTAATCATCAATCAGAACTACAACATATACAAGTTTAGAGTGGGAGCAATGAAAACGAAATGAGCAACTATCCAAGTGAGATCATCTTAATACCGTCAAAGACTTTTTGGAGAAGATATTATGCTA
This sequence comes from Eucalyptus erythrocorys, assembly GCA_014182555.1. Lineage (NCBI taxonomy): Eukaryota > Viridiplantae > Streptophyta > Magnoliopsida > Myrtales > Myrtaceae > Eucalyptus > Eucalyptus erythrocorys. The sequence goes on along the minus strand of CM024600.1, from coordinate 28,881,732 downwards.
TATCACATATTAGACCCGCAGTTATCAATCCCAAGAGAAAATTTGCCAAAAAGTGTTGTTATAGTAGTTTCTCTAGTGCTTGCTTACTTAAATAGGGATCTAAAGTCATGACCCATAATGAAATAAGTCACGAAAGCTTTTCTAGCTCCAAAACTAGAGTTGGCCAGGCCCTTCGTGGTCAAAAAACATCGTCAGGCCTACAAGATGAGCAAGGATCATGAAGTTCATGTCCCGATACTGCAAACAGGTTCCAAAAAGTTTAGAATTGGTGTGTTGGGCAATCCGATGATGCGCGCGAGGCGGTGAACTTGGTCTGAGGTACGTCTTCTTGCATTTATCAAGGACCGAGAAGGACGTCATAGGACAGCCATTTATCTTTAGTCATTTCGGTAAGATTAGAATGCATAATGGCTGATCATCATTGTTGTCGCCGTCAATGCAAGGACATACATTCCCTGCCTATTTGCAGGATCGTTTCTCTTCAGGTGAAGACGGAAAATTGCATAATTGACGTTTCCTACGAAAGATCGGACATCACAGAAACAACAAAAGACCGTGACTTCTCTTGAGCGCGGACACGATCCATGAAGATGAAAATGATACGCTAAAGAACTTGACTTCGAAATTGGGTCCTCGACCACCGCAACCTTTTGACTTCTTGAACCTGTCCAATTTCCATCGATAAGCCGGTTTGGATTCTAATTGAATCACCATTTACTTGACCTCGAAATTTACGACGTGGGTCCACCGGCGACTTCCCGATGATAATGTCGCATGTTGCGGAAATTAGGCTTCTCTGGTTAATGGCGTTGGATACTTTTGTGTCTTAAAAAGAAATGAATATCGTATTGTGAGTCAACTTCTGAGAACTGATTTATATGTACATAAATATGTTATCGGCCTGGACGATATAGTTATTGCATAATGAAGTTGATTTTTAGGTAATACAATTAGTCATCTTAGAGTTCTCAAGGTACTTAATGATGCATTCAAACACAGCCCAAACTCCGGTTGATTTTTTTTTTTTTTTTTTAACGAAACTGAAAATCCATCCCAAATCCTAGTTGGTTCTGTAAATGAAACCCCAGATCTGTCTACCAATCAGCAACATGAAACTCCATTGTTATCGTATAGGATTTTCATAAATTGGGAATCCGATTTAAACCAATTTGCAGCCAATTTTTATGAAAGAGAAAATTGTCCAAATAGTCCTAAATCTATCTCATTTTGTCAATCCAATCATAAACTTTTCAATTTTGTAAATTTAGTCCTAAATTTTTTTTCATATTTTGTCAATTCAGTCATAAACATTTTTACCTCTTGTTAATTAAGTTCATTCGGTTAATTTTGACTGGAAATTGCTAACATGGACGGTTGATGTCTAGGTGACACTTTTTTAATAATATTTTATTTTTTTATGATTTTTCTTTTTTTTTTAATTACTTTCTTGGCTTTTTTTTTTTTTGGGGGGGGGAGGTTTCGAATCTAGTTGGCAAGGGTTGTTGGCCAACCCTCTATGGCCACAGACGAGGCTAGCCGAGTCTCGTTGGCTCCAAACGAGGGCACATGCCACAAGTGAGAGACGGTTGACCCTCGTCAACTCTAGGCGAGGGTGTCATAGCCTAGAGCCAACAAGGGTCGATCAGCCCTCGCGTGTGGCCAACAAGGGTTGGCTAGCAACCCCGCCCTTGCCGCCGAGATCCGTAACCTAATTAAAGTAAAAATAAAAAATAAGAAATAAGAAAAACCATTAAAAAATCAAAATATTATGAAAATATTATTAAAAAAGTGCCATGTTAACATCAACCATCTATATCAGTAATTTCTAACCAAAATTAGTTAGATGGACTGAATTGATAATAAGTGAAAAAGTTTAAGATTGAAATAACAAAATTGAAAAGTTTACGACTGAGTTGGTAAAAGTGTAATGGATTTAAGAATTTTTGGACAATTTTCCTAAAGAGATTGTAATGAAATCTCTCTATCATCAATTCTTTTTCTTAATTTATTTTTCGTACAAATTTATTATGAAAGAGAAAACTTTAATCCACAACTTTGGAGGGTGTGCAATTTGAATCTAGCTCGCAAGGGCTGTTGGCCAACCCTCTACGACCACAGACGAGGCCAGCCGAGTCTCGTCGGCTTCATACGAGGACACATGCCACAAGTGAGAGACGGCCAACCCTTGTTGACTCTAGGTGAGGGTATCATGGCCCTCGCCATTTCTAGGTGAGGGCTTGCGCCCCTTGCCTAGAGCCAATAGGGGTCGGTCAGCCCTTGCCTGTGGCCAGCAAGGGTTGGCCAGCAACCCCGCCCTTGCCGCCAGATTCGTAACCCAATTAAAGTAAAAATAAAAAATAAAAAATAAAAAATAAGAAAAACTATAAAAAAATTCAAAATATTATGAAAATATTATTAAAAAAGTGCCATGTCAGTTTCAGCCATCTATATTAGTAATTTCCAGCCAAAATTAGTCGATGGACTAAATTGACTATAAGTGAAAAAGTTTAAGATTGAATTAATAAAATTGAAAAGTTTATGACTGAATTGGTAAAAGTGTAATGGATTTAAGATTTTTTGGACAATTTTCCTAAAGAGGTTGTAATGAAATCCCTCTATTATCAATTCTTTTTCTTAATCTTTTTTTCGTACAAAATTTATTATGAAAGAGAAAACTTTAATCCACAACTTTGGAGGGTGTGCAATTTGAAAATTTAGGGGCTAAAATAACATTTCCTGCTTTCAAATTTTTGAGAGGCGTAGTTTTTTTTCTATTAAAAAAAAAAGAAACGTAATTCGATCTTTTAAATCACATGCATCGCACATGATAACAGAAATATATGGATGGATTTTGACGGTTGTGACAAAATAAAGTTCCGAGAGGTTCTATCAAGGTTAGAGATCCTCTAATTTGTACTACCATAGGATGCCTAATCTCAACTATCAGTTAATGCGATAGAGGTTACCTTTGATTTATCAATCATCACATTGATAAGGGGAGAGTATTATATGTTAATTTTTACAAAAGAATTTAGCTCACACTACATTTTACTGTAGACACCCCTTATCACCTTAAAATGACCACATTATCACTTGCGGATCCCACATTATCAAGGTTAGAGATCCTCTAATTTGTACTACCATAGGATGCCTAATCTCAACTATCAGTTAATGCGATAGAGGTTACCTTTGATTTATCAATCATCACATTGATAAGGGGAGAGTATTATATGTTAATTTTTACAAAAGAATTTAGCTCACACTACATTTTACTGTAGACACCCCTTATCACCTTAAAATGACCACATTATCACTTGCGGATCCCAATTATGACTTTTACGATTCTTTCTTACCTTGTTTTTCTTTTTTTTTTTTCTTTTTATTTGATTTCAATTTTACCAAAAGGCGAAACTACTCTTACCTTGCGTTATTTGTACTTGCTCAAATTATAACAAATGGTTTAACTCTCATGCCAGTGGTCAATGAAGAATAAGCTCATAAGAGGACAAACATAGAAGGAAACATTGACAGATAATAGGAGTAGGGGTGATCGGGTCCAGGGTGGATAGGGTCTAGACCTGGACCTTGTTCCCGACCCTGTTATAACCGGTTCTCTTTTTTTGGACCCTGTTCCCTACCCTGTTTACCTTGGACCCTATTCCCGACCCACCCTGTTTTTTCGGTCCGGAACGGGGTCAACCCTGTTTTTACATAAGCCTCACTAGTTCGAGATAATGACGCAAAAATGTAGCCCCAAAATAACCCAAATCGGCATCACCTACCGATGCTTTGTAAGCTACCGACAGCCGATTGAATGCTGGAGAAGCACACGGATGATGATTCCGGGATGCGGATTGAAGGTAACAAGGGAAACGGCACGAAATCCATATGGACAAAGCGCGCGCCCCACCGTCGCCTCGGTTCGGCTTGGCTCGGCTCGGCTCGGCTCGGCTCAACCAAGCATTTGTATCCGGAGAAATCTAGAACTAAATTCGAATCGGTGCCCCCTAAGATTAAGTTTCAATCGCGAAATCCCACGGCGCACGAATCGAATTAGCGAGCACCCCCCGGGGGGAACAAGAGGAAGCTAAGGGGGCTAAGGGGGGGGGGGGGAATTACCGATGCCGCCGAACACTCTCAATCACGTACGCTTAAGGGGGAAGGGAGGGGGCGCGCGCCGATGAGGCAGAGGCGCGAGGACGGGCTCCCGCACCACGAACATCTTCGGGCCGACTCGCCGAGCACATCTCAAACCGAAAGCCCATCTCTCTCTCTCTCTCTCTCTCTCTCTCTCTCTCTCTCTCTCTCTCTCTCTCTCTCTCTCGGATTCGAGACGAAGATCAACGAGATACGGAGCATACCTCGTGGAGGGAGCCGAAGATGTGGCGCGGGCGAGCCGCGAGCTACGGAGCGGTGGCGCGGGCGAGCTACGGAGCGGTGGCGCGGGCGAGCTGCGAGCTGCGGAAGCCGTGGCGCGGGCAAGAGGGCGAGCAGGGCAGAAGCTTCGGGAGAAATTAGGGCTTGCGAGTGTCAAGTGAGACAGAGGGGGGCGAGTGAGAGAGACAGAGACAGAGGGGGGCGAGTGAGAGAGACGGGGATAAAAATAGAAATACGCACAGAAAAAGGGAAAAACCGGTTCTCCAACCGGGTCCAAAACCGGTCCGGTCGAACCGGTTCCCGGTGAGTAATCCCCCCTGAACCGGTTCCGGACCGGTTAAAACAGGGTCTTATTTATTGAACCGGTTCCCGGACCGGTTTCAACGGGAACCGGTTCCCGACCCCTTTTTCCGGGTGGGCCGAATCGGGAACCGGGTTGACCCGGTTCGGTTGCACACCCCTAAATAGGAGTAGAAAAAGCAGCTACTAGGTTGGGTGAACAAAGAATTTTTTCCAAAAGACAAGGGTAGTTTTGTCTTTTAGTGAAATAGAAGCCATACAAAAAAAGGGAAAAAAGTAGGACATAATCTAAAATCCCGTGGTGGATAATATGGTCTCGTGAAGGTGATAGGGGGCGAAAAAGCACAGGCAAAAAATTTACTCTAAATAGACTTTAACCCACATTTTGCGCAGATTGTTTGTATAATTTAGTGATATGCTACCCAATTAACTGAAAAGAGAACATATTAATGGAATATAAGAATTACAATATGAACTTACTATTAAGAATTTGGAGCAATCAAACAAATAAATTAACAAAAAATGACATTATTAGTAAAGATAGAGGTACTTTTGAAACATAGAGATGTCGCAACTTAAATTGAGAAATAATGAAGATAGATTAAGGAGGGAGATGAGTAATAAATAGGTAGTGTTATGGTGGGAGAGAAGAGTATAGTTGCCGATTAAGTGAAATGGCAAAAGAGAGCACCTAAAGCCTAAGATCACTCTATTTGCAATACCTTCCATTATACATATATAGAAATTGTAGCAAGAATTTCAAGAATATGATGGCATTAGTCACACCCTGCCCTTCTTTAGGCTTATGCTAAATTCACATGCTAAATTGCAGAAAATCTCAAATATACAAGTATTTATTGCCGTTCATGAAAACTATTCAAATTGTAAAAAATGGGATTTTCATAGTAAAATACACTACGTGCAAAGTTCCCATTCACCCGTATCTTACATTATTAGCAAAGCACACGATGTTTAAGCCACCATCCCGTCTACATGCAAATGCATATATAATAATGAAGAATCCTAAAAATGACTCGGATCTTCCCCTCGTCCCTTGTCGGAAAATCGCCCGCATGCTCCTTCCTTAGCTGGCAATTGTCAAATACTAATCCAGCGAAGCGAGAGTAGGACCAAAAGCTCCAGCCTTGATTATTATCATACAAAGATTCAACTCGTGTCGTCGTCGTACCGTCATGAATGTTTTGGCATAGTTGCCATCGCCAAAACAAAGCAAGAGCCCTAGGACTCATCACTGCCCGTTTGTCTTACCTTTCCTAGGCTATAACCACATTCCTATGCTCGCCACGCCACCCACCACTCTTCCATAGTTCTCATCAAACACCTGCTCACACGGCAAATGCAATGCCGCGCTCATCCCTATCCACGTCCTCGTCGCCATTCCCACTCTCTGCCTCATGGATCAAGAAACTCATCGCCAACCTTCCCTCCTTTGGGGGCCGCCTGAGCGAGCTTTCGGGGCAATCCGACCTGACTGAGGAGAACCTCCAGGAGCATAACCGGAGGCAGGCCGTTGTCGGCGTCCGGAACTCCAAATGTAGTCCTTACTACAAGGGCCTGACCGACCAATCCCTGGCAATAGGGCGCCGGAGGGGTTTGGTCTCGAGCCCCGGACGGGAGAGCCACGCGACGACCATGCGCACCTCCTCAACCTCGACCTCATCCTTTGTAAAGAAGATGACGGAGTGGCGCTCCCACTTCAACAAGAACAAGAGGTTGAAGAACGAAGAGCAGGCCCCCGCCGCTGGCCAGCTGTTCGTGAGGAGGACCAAGAAGACGACGCTGCTGAAGGAGATGGGCGTGAAGGGCGTGAAGGGCCACGACACGAAGGGCCTTGGCAGCGACAGAGGAGTCGTTGCGGTGGTGAATGACAACCAGAAGCGATTGAGGGAGAGAGTATCAGAACCGAAGTCCAAGCAAACATTGCCAAGGTCTTCAAATGTCATGTCTGAGCCAAAAGCTCAAGCTGGCGGTGATGTTTTGGCGACGGGAAAACCCTATCAAGGGATGGAGAGTGATCACAAGGTGTTGGAAGCATCCGATCAAAGTCCCAATTTGGAAGACATCGATGGGGTTATGAGCAATAAGGACAAAGGGGCAGGTGCTGATGACATGCTGGTGGAGAAGGAGTTTGTGTGGGCGACCAAGTACAGGCCTAAGGCCTTGAAAGACTTCATTTGCAATAGGGACAAGGCACTCTCTCTTCAGGCCCCGGTAAGATGTCTTCTACACAATCAAAATTACTCGAGATATATCAAAACTAATTTACAAACTTGATTTTATAAATAACTTGATACACTCCTATCCAGTGTCATGCAGTTAGGTAAATTATTTTTAAGCATAAATGTATTGAAAGTCCTAAAACTTTTAAAAAATAGAGTGAAGTCCTAAAACTTATTATAAAGGTACAATCGAGTACTAAAACATCAACAAGTGAAATTAAGTCTTAAAACTTCTTAAGTTGGTGCAATCAAGTCTTTCATGAATTCCAACTAACTTGACAAATGAAAAACACTAACAAGTTTTAGGATCTAATTGGACCAACTTGACAAGTTTCAAGATTTGATTGCATCAATTTAATAGGTTTTAGGACATAATTGTACTTTGTGATAAGTTTTAGGACCTAATTGTGTTTTTTGGAAGTCGTAGAACTCAATTGCACTTTCAGAACAAGTTTTAGAACTTTCAGTATATTCATCCTTTAATTTTATTAATCAATCAAATATATGAGGTTAATTAAATTTTTTGGAAGAGATAGCAACTTCAGCAAAAAATGAAGACAACCATAAGTGAATATGGATTTAGGAATTCAAAATGTGAGTCATAAGGGAATATCTTAGGTAAGAGTCGTGCGGTGGACTTGATATAGTAAGTCAATCATATTCTAATAATGTGATTATAGCAAACTATGCTTTGTTTTTTAAATTATTCTAATTCTAATTAATGATGTGCAATAATAGTGATATTTCTCAAAGTGATGGATGGAAATTATAATGCTCCGAGTCCAAGGATATTTAACTAACCAATGAAAAATACCGTCAAATAGAAATGCTCTCTATCTAACTCAAATGCTTCTTACATTTTTTCCACAAGATTTTCTCTTTGATAAGTACTTACTTTTTTTTCAAGCGAGAAAATAGGAGGAGAAAATAAATATAAAAAAATGATTTGTCTTTTTTGCAGAAAAAGATGGAGATTGTGGCCATTTCATATTTGAAGGCCCACCCGGAGTGGGGAAGAGAACCATGATTTGGGCATTGCTTCGAGAAGTCTTCGGTGCTGAGAAAGTACAGGTGCATGATTTAATTTTAATTACAGAATACCAAACTTTACCAACCTATTCTACATTTATTATTATCAATATTTGTGATCTCGCAATTTTCGTACTTCATCTCTTTCTTTATTCATGTTCTCATTAAGCCTTTTCGATCCATGTCATGAAGTGGATGAACGTGACAAGTTTAATAAATCTAATTTTCTCTTTGTGATTAAGTGGATTCAGAGTAAATTTGATATATTTAGTTCACAAATCATGACAATGCACTTATCAAAGCTTGCTTATGCCTCTTCATTTGCAGGCGAGGGAGGTGCTCAAGGTTTTTAACTTAAAGGTGAGAGAGTTAGAATTATGTCAATTTATTTTCGATGCCGACTCTTGTTTGCTTTATCTATTCTTTCTCGTCAATTCTATTATATTAGAAAAGGAGCACATGTTGTCATATCCAAAGAAAGATAGAGGGAAATTATGGTTTTAAAATGAGTAATAGGTATAATAACCTATGAAATTTTGATTCATTTTGAGAAATATGAGCTTATAAGGTTGCGAAACTGGAACAGAAAAGGAACTAATACTGAAAAGTTATATATATATATACACACGTTACAGTTTATATTAGACATATACATGGCCTCTATTAATATACCTTTCCATTTTTTAATGAAAAAGGTGGGTTATTATTTTTTAGTTATATTGTCTCATATTCTCTTTCCTGAATACCCCTACCAAAATTAACTGACTTATAAAGTGAGAATAAATATAAAAACAAATATTCCTGTCAAGAAGTCATATGAATCTCTCTTATTGTTAAGGAGATTTTTCTGATTGGTTCATCTAAAATAAGTCTTTTGAAGTGGATTTTTAGTTGCTCGTGATTGAGAATTGATGCGTAACTTCAAGATTTTTGGCAAAATCAAATACAGCGGATTCACTTCTTATGTCTCATTGACTTTTCGAATATGCTGATTTGTTCTCACAAGAAATTTGGTATATTTGCTGTTATAAGACGTGGAATAACTTGTTCTGAAAAAAAAAAAAGAAAGAAAAAAAAAGGTAATCGTGATATAATGACACGTACAAATATAGACATAACCAATTTTGCAAGTAGAACATTAATTGAACTAAAGTAGTAATAGAAGTTGGTCATGCCACATGCACAACCACACGTGCGCTACACCTTATCACAGGCTAGCCACTCCATCCGAGCCTGCTGATCAAAGCATAATTTAACCCGTGCTTGAGCATGCATATATCATCTTAGACCCGCCCGCTACTTAGGCCCAATCAACCCACCTATATCCGGTGATTCTATAAAGAAAAATTATTAAAATTTTAATTGTAAATCATATATAGCCCAGCTGTCAATCAAGTCTAATGTGTATCTCTTCTCGGAATAGAGATAATAATAGTAATCGGGTTCCTAATTCTGGGGTATCCAGCTCAATTTTTCCTCAAAATATTCTTAATTTGCTATTTTCGATACATTGAATTTGAAGACAAGATGAAAATTAAATATTTTCGGAAAAGAAAAAAAATCAAAACACCAGTTAAAGTACTCTTCGTCATCCTTTCCTTTCAATGTTATGCAGTTTAAGAAAATTGCAAACTTAGCATAATAAAAAAATACCCAGACCATTTGCCATTTAATTTGTGTAAATACGTGCATAAAACCAATAAGCAACTCGGGCTTCTCCATGATGAGAGTTTTAAATTACAGAAAAATTGCGCTCTTTTTTAATAGTAATTACAAAAAAAATAAAATATTTAATTCGTCTTTTATGAATGGAGTAACTAAATTCAAATAAAACATAACTCTGATTTCATAATTAACTCAGCTTCGTATATTGATCAAATAAAATTGAGTGTAGACCATTTAAAATGCTACGTCTACACTATATATAAAACAAACTCAAAAGTTCTTTTTTTTTTTTTTTTTTTTTAACTCATACTTTTCTTGAAAATATAGTATGGTTTGCCATGCTATTTTAGGATTAAAGTCAATCGCCTATTGTATTATAATGGGTACAAGAATAATTTAGTTGTAATCGCATAGCCTTAAACTATTCGTCGTTCTATATTAAGTGTAAAATGCTATATCTTACGTCATAGTGTTTTCTTACATATCTAAAATTCTTTTCTATTTTTATACACACACACACACTTGTTTTCTCGCTAGTACAAGAAAAAGAGCGACACCATTGTCCTTTATGATCTAATAAATCTGCAGACAAGTTGAGGTAATTTTTTTTTTTTTTTAATAAGGCACTTGACTGAAGTTCTTTTGAAGACAGAAAGAAATAAGAGGAAAGAAGAAAGTTAAAAGATGAAAAAGAAAGAAGCTTATTAAAACAGTAATCATAATAATCCCACGTAATCTGATTTATAGGAATAATTATTTTTACCACACGATATATTCTTATAATTTCGTCCAAATTTTAAATTCTCACAAATTGCCAAAAAAGGAGTTTTCAAAATATGAAGATTTTAAAAGAGAAATATAGTAAAGTGTGAAGTGAGAGGATGTTATTATTTGAATGCAACAGAGAGAAATTTGAGTAAAATTTCATTTTTTTCCAACTAAAGGCAATAGTTCGTGACCAAACGGGAACATTCTTACATAATCATTGGAGAACAAATGTCAACTTGGTGAAAAATCAAAACCCTCTTAAATTGTTCAGAGAACAGTTTTCATTACATGATATATCATAATTTCTTATGGCCATCCATTCATGAATCAATTAGTTAAGAAGTTCTTCCTAACAATCATTGCATTGTTTAGAAAACTTAGTCAATAAAAGTTACTTTGATTATCAATATCAATTTATGCTCAAACATATTAGTTGATGATGAAAATAAGCAATTAATATTAAAAAAAATATTTTTCAAATCATTAATGTTCTGCGAATTAGACGCACCGTAGCAGCGCACAAAACCTAGAAACACCTAAGAAAGTGAAAAACCTCTTTGTGAACCCAACTTAATTATACATCTTCCTGTTATTCAACAGCTGCACAATGCTCAATGACATTCTTTTGCTGCGTTACAGGGAGAATCCCAAGCCTCTATTGAAGTCATTTTTTGGGAATCACCTCAGCATATAGAAGTAAGTGTCTCTGAACTCAAAGGGTATGAGAAACATGTCATTGTGGAACTCATTAAGGAAAACCATAACAGAATCTCCAAGAAGGCTCCCCAAAATCATGATATCTGCCGAGGTATAGTACTTTGGTTGGTTTTTTCCTGTGTTTCGACCCCTTTTCACCATCGAACATTTCGTAAGGAGCATAGACATTTTCCCATTGACATATTCGATCGCCCATTGTTCCACAGCGATGATCTTGCACGAGGCAGACCGGCTATCAACAGATGTACTGCTGTACTTAAGGTGGCTCCTGGGAAGATACAAGCACACCAAGATCTTCTTTTGCTGCTCTGACGTCTCGAAGCTCCAACCGATAAGAATGCTTTGCACTGTCGTCCAGTTGTCTCCTCCCTCAAAAGAGGAGGTGAGAAGGAAGCCCTTAAGCATCGAGTTTTGCGGTTATCAGTATGGTAATCCTACTGATGACTTACGTTTTCTGCATGTGTTTTAGGTTGTCGAGGTGTTGGAGTTCATAGCTAAACAGGAGGGCATAAACCTGCCGCACCGACTGGCGGAGAGATTCGCAGACAGCGCCAAGAACAATCTACGTCAAGCAATCCGGTCATTCGAGGCAACCTATCAAGAGAGGTGAAGAAAGAAGGGTGATAACATTTGCGAAATCTCTTAGGATGCATTAGACCATCTTTACAATATATGTCCGGTGGAGTGTCTTTTCTTTGCCCTCTGTGTTAATTAAAGCAACTTGCAGGTATTCGTTGACAGATGATCAGCCGATAATGACAGGATGGGAAGATGTAATTGCAATGATCGCGAAGAGAATAACGGAAGAGCAGAGCCCCAGACAGTATGTTTCTTCCATGGATTTTGTTGGACTAAAATTCAACTACTAGTTAGAATTGGAAAATCATCTACAACCAACTTCTAACTATTTTTCTTCTGTCAAATTATGTCACATATAGATTCAATGACATTCTAGTGCTTTAACAAGACTTAGAATTGGTTAAAGTCATGCACCCTCTCATTAGCCGCTATATAAGTGAAGATTGTCAAGCAACGGATTATTGCGTAAATTCTCAACTGCCGACATTATCCTTGAAAGAACTCCGCAACAACATTGGCAACTGATCATTGAAAAAATCGCACCTCAAATCAGAATTAGGTCTGTTAGATGCATCAGATTCAATGGTCACTTTTATGACTGTGTTCTCCTTTTGTTATTCCATTGCAGGCTTTTCATGATCCGTGGGAAACTTCAAACTCTTATTGAGCATGATGTATCAACCGACTTTATCTTCAAGGTAGTAGATTTGGGGCTTTATCTAATTAAACAATGTAAGTTCGATATCCTGATTACGCATTGGTTATGACGTGCAGTCTCTGGTAAAAGAGCTGAAGAAGCATTTGAGCGAGCCGCTGCAAAATCAAGTCACGAGCTTGTACCAGAACCACATTGTACGGAAACAACCCTCCTTCGACCCGCACAAAATTTCAACTCGCTGAAATATAGATCTCCTCATTAGGGCCATCTCTAACTTCTTTATCTGGGGGCCTCGCAGATGCGTGAGGAGGATTTGTACAAGAACCACCAACGGAGGTCTTCCGCCAGTAATCCAAACAAGGAAACTGGAACGAGGTTCAACGACCCGATGAGGGAAAATAACGAGCAACTTATGACGATTGAAGGTAATATGAACAGTTATTTCATGTTCTTTACGCATGATATAGGTAAAGCTCATAGTCATCCACAGGTTGTAGATCAGAAACATCCTCACATGGACCCAAAAAATAACCACAGTTTGATATCTTTTTGCCCTTCATTTATCTTGATGATCCTCACGCTACCTCATAGTATTTCTGATTCGCGACAACTGACACGGTGTTTGTATTTCTTCGCCCTTTTCTTCCTCTAGAGTTCATCGCGCTAGTTATGAGCTGTTACAAATCATCAACGACGAACAGGAACGGCGGTAACTTGTATCAAATTTGAATTTCCTGTAACTAGTTTTGTTTGGAACTGCAGTCATTTTGGAGAGGTTCATCTATGGATGAACTTTGTTGTTGTATTGTTTGATGTACTGTTTTGTTTTGAGATCCTGGACCCAATAATATGCTGAGTTTAAGTTTAAAATTAATTCGTTATACCGTGCAGCATGTTATGTATTTGTTGGCAGAACGTTTACTTCTGTAACGTCCCAAGAAAAATGTGACACAATAATTTTAGAAAATATTTTTCTAATAATAATTGATTGTATCGCTTGAAATAATTAGATAATAGAAAATGTTATTATTATTGACGATAATTTATGTTTAAACATTTCTTGGACGATGAAATAATTTTAGTATAGAAAAATATGTTTTTCAAATCATTCATTTTTTCCGAAATAAATGGATTCTAAGTAGAAAACTATTCATTATGTTGTGCTTTGCATCATGCTGGACTAGTCAATATTAGGTCGGGTTAGGTTATGTTCTGACCTCGATCATTTTGGTTCAGATCATAAACTATATTGTTATACACGAATGAGATTCTCTGATCTTGTATCGCCCCTAATGTAATTACCCATTTTTTACATTGATTTTGCTAACAAGTAGTCCTTTGATATGCAAAAAGTTCATCTAACACGTGTGGCCAATAAATAGAAATCTACAAGTATTGATTCATAATAACTGAGAACTATTTTGCGTTGCACAACCAATTAGAAATTTATATATATAATAACATTTACAATGATGAGAGAAGTTAGCAATCTCAAGCTGTGGAAAGTTTAAAAAGGCATTTAATGGATAACGGAGGCTTGTGGACAAATGGAATCTTATTTATATTAATGTGCAAATAATAGAGCTTGATAATTAATAGGGGTGCAATTCATGTCCACTCTTCATGTTAAATGTGTACTACAATATAGATCACTTGACTATGACATGATTAATTAGTTGTATGTACTTACTTGACATGAACACGAACTGAAAGTTCATTGGTTAACATGATATGAGCTTTGTAGCACGATTACATGAAGGGTCCATACATAATCACATGATCTCCATAACACAAAATCAACTCACATAAAATCAATTCACCAACACGAAGATGACTCGAAATTCCCTAATTTTGTCATAGAATCTATCTATAAATTGCAATAATCCAGTAAGAAAAATATAATTAATTCAAATTAACCGATAAGTTTTTAATTAATGAAACATTATTAGTTTAAAATCTTAATAGAGAATAACATAAAAATAATAATCTTTTAACTAATTGTGTCTAAATAGGTCACACACAAGTGGTGACAACACTAACCCATCGATTAAAACGAGTTGTCAATGTCATGTTTGGCAGATCGAACACAAACATAGCACAATTATTAATAGTGATTTGCTAATTGACACTTTAGCATCTTAAATCTTGCGAACTGGATTCACCAATATAAAGCATGCTTGATTCCTACGTCCGAGGTTCAAGTTTGCTACCCCGCCAAATGCGTGAATGGAAAAATAGAGAGGAATTGTCATCAATCAATTTGTTTAACTTGGGTCAATTGAACATCTAGCATGCCTAAGCATTTTTAGGTAAAATAAAATAACTAGCCAGCATGTGCAAGGTAACTAGTCTAACTGCAGTAACTAGAGATTGAGATCTAGGGATTTGGTTACGTAAGGTAGCATCCCGCAATGACCTTTCTGTATCACAACTTCTCGATTTTTAATTCACATTTAGCGTGCATTTTCCTTAAAAGAGTTTGAAATTTTAATTTTGATAGCATGCATATAAGCAAAAAGATAGAATCGCTTTGAATGTCGTGTAAAGCAATTGGCTATAAATGGGTATTTTGAAAACATGCTTTTCTTGTTGTGCAACATGGAAAGAAACATTTTAGTGAGTTTGATTTACAAAAACCCAAGCCAAAATCGAGAATTGCGTCAAAATGTCTAACTAGGGGTCAAAATGTAAATTTGTGAAACTTGGGGATCAATTTGCAAAATCCTGAGAAATTGAGGGTGCAAAAGCAAAATTGACATGAAGAGGATTCCGAAACCAGTCATCAGGGGTGCAAAACCCATTAGCCCCGCCGATAGCCGGTTAGACCAATTCACATCAATTTGACTAGTTCCTAACCGGTTCTTGACCAGTTTGGTCCAGTTCTGACTAATTCACTCGCTCATGATCCATGTGGGTTCAATATATATGCAATTTGGTGAAAAGAAAATTTATCCAATTCGAGGAGAAATTACCCAATTGTGATTCAATTAAACCAATTAAACTTTATAGATGTGATCTAGGGGTCTTTTATTAACTTCATTGAACAATCATTATGAAAGACAACGAACCAAAACCATGGGTGCCTAGGATTCAGTTGAAAGGGCTAAAATGAACAATTTTACAATTCATTAGGTAAAATTGCAAATTAATTGAAATTGATTTCAATTATTATTGCAATTGCCCCCATTTTATTAATCACCCATGTGTAAGATCACTTAATGTATTCAAATTGGCCTTGAATTGAAGTGTCCAAGCTTTGGTCGAAAATGAATTTAGCCTGAATATTCAAATTGGACCTAGGTTTATGAAATTAAACCATAATGGGTCAACTTAAATTTTGTCAACTAAAGCTCTATTATTTAACTTTCTTATGCTTGAAAAAGTAAACTCCTCAAATCGAGAAGTGCTGATGTAAATTTCTCAAAATTGGTTTCGGATTTGGACTTATCCTAAAAAAAAATAAGTGGAGAATGATCATCTATTCGCAAGTCATGAATAATCGATTTTGGTCCCCTAATTAGGGTTCAAAACGGCAATTTGTATTTTGACCCAGCAATTCACAAAATTGAATGCACGAGTGGATTTAAAATAGTCCATAAACCAAATGTCGAAGAAGGAATTAAATCTAATTATGACCATAATCAAAGTAATTTGATTTTTGCCCAATTCGAAACCTAAAATTGAAAAATTCGAAAACATTGATCTTAATCAAATTTTGTGAAATTTTTGACACAAAAGTCAAATTGATACTTAAATAAATGTATTTGTGAATTTTTATTTTTTTCGATTTTTTTATCAAATGCTTGACCAAAAGTCAACCATTTAGTTGACCTTTCTCAAAAGTTGATTTTTTGGTTAAATCTTTGAATTTTTTAAAAATTGATTTAACAAAAGTAAAATTAAAGCCGAATGACATCTTTTTGGGTAAAAAGTCAATTTTTGACTTGGGATTGACTTTCAATTAAAGGGTTGATTAGAAAGTCAACCGTTTGACTTTTCGGATTTCTCTTAAAAATGACTTAGAAATTGCTTTAAAACAACAATGCAAAAGAAAGAAATGAAAGACCACATTTTTGGCCAAGAAACTGGCTCTGTCACGATCAGATTCTCGAATCTCGATTTTTACCTTTCTCAACATGTCGACTAAAAATTAGGTATTAACACGTCTTGATGTGTTTGCATAGGATGATGCCATGCTTGATGAGGTGAGATGATGCCCAATTACGCCGGATAACTGTTGACTTTCGGGTTGGCCTTGAGCCATGAACAACGGTAATAATCTGGACATATTTGTATGGAATGTACATGAGATTTGTATGCAATTAGGTTCGGATCATTGCATGGCATGGGCGCATGACTATATTACCTTACACATTCGTATGATTAGCTCAGGAGCATGGAATGTGTTATGGAAATTGCCTGTATTTATATTGATGGTCTTGAGTAAGTAGATTAGCTATGATGTGAATAGTTAGGGTAAAACAAGAGAAGCCTTGCTATACTTTGCTCTCGATAGATAACTGGCATGTTTAGGGTGTTTATGAGGTGAACAGCTCTCCAATGCGAGGTTTAGGAAGTTTACTCATTAAGTTTATCTCATTGTTGTTTGTTGAATGTTTATAGGCCCTAAGAATGGTTGAGCCTTTTCGTTATATCTGATTCAAACTCCCCGTAGAACATAGCCAGGAGGTGACCAAATATCCTATCGAGGGGATCGATACATGTTACACACGCTACGTCATGACCATCTAGGTTGATGAGGGACTCCTTAATCTAGTGGTTTATTCTTTTGTGGCTTGTTACTTTTGGATAGGGGATGAGAGCCACGAACCCATTCATGGCTTTGATGGTCTATTGGGTGTCAGAGGATTAGGGGGAGGCATCAGTTGGGATGCCATGGATGTGGATGTTCTCGATGGGGAGGTGTCCGACCCTAAGCTCGACCTTAATATGATCGTTGAGCCCGAACCCTAGATTATGGAGCCCTTAGCGAGTTAGGAGATAGTGGGGTTAGTATCACTTTTTGGAACCACCCTCCTAGTACTAGAAGTGCTAGGTTTACTTCGATACCCCTTTTTAGTGAAGGTCATGGCCACGCTTTTGGAATGATTGGATGTGGCGAAGCAAGTTAGGCTTAAGCTAGTGTGTTTAACTGATGTATATATATGGCTTGTATTATATGATGACTTTCTGGTGTATGTGTATATATAAACGTGTTTTAAAACTATCCCTGTTGTTGGTTGGGTGAATTGTTTATGTTTTCACTTTTGCATTTAATCAATGTGACGAATGGGTCGGCGACGCCTTTTGGGATTTCGCAATCAAATGACCTAAAAAAAAAAAGAGATGGCGCATGTTGTCATGAGCCTAGAGCGGGTCGGGGTGTGACGCCATTAGCAGATGGTAGTTTAAGTTTGTGGGCAATCAAGGAGAACCCTTGATCACTTTAATTTCGTTGCTTGAGGCAACCCGGTTGTTGGATGTGGGTTGTCAGGGTTATTTGGCGACCATGGTGGATACATTGGTTGTGGAGCCAAGGATGAAAGACATCGTCGTAGTGTGAGAATTTTTGAATGTCTTTCCTGAGGAGTTGTTTACTAGAAAGAAAGATAGAGTTTGTGATTGAGTTGGCCATTGGGATGGGGCCAATTTCTAAGACTCCTCACTGTATGGTGTTATCGGAGTTAAAGGAGCTAAAAGAGTGCAGATGCAAGAGCTATTGGACAAAGGATTTATTTGTCCTAGTGCATCCCCTTGAGGAGTGTCACTTTTGTTTGTAATAAAGAAAGATGGTTCGTTACGTCTTTGCATTAACTATTGACAACTTAATCAAATGATGATCAGGAACAAGTATCTGTTGTTAAGGATAGACAGCTTGTTTAATTAGTTACAGGGAGCTTCGGTATTTTCCAATATCAACCTGAGGACGGGTTACCATCAATTGAGAATTAAGAAGGAGGATATACCGAAAACAGTATTTTGTACTCGCTATAGTCACTATGAGTTCACAATAATGTCATTTGGATTAACTGATGCCCCAGCTACTTTCATGGACTTGCTTAATCAAATGTTCAAAGAGCACTTGGATTAGTTCGTGATCATGTTCATCGATGACACCTTGTTGTACTCGAAGAGTCCAGAGGAGCATGAACAACACTTGAGGACAGTACTTCAAACCCTACAAAAAGATAAGATATATGCCAAGTTTATTAAGTGCGAGTTTTGGTTGACTTGTGTGGCCTTCTTAGGTCACATGATTTTAGGTGAAGGGATTTCCGTGGAATTGACCAAGATTGAGATAGTTATGAACTAGCCGAGACCAATAACAATGATTGAGGTTTGAAGTTTCTTGGGATTAGCAGGTTATTACAGACAGTTCGTGGAAAGATTATTTGCGATAGCTATACCTTTGAGTCGATTGCTAAAGAAGGATGAAAAGTTTGGATGGATGGATAAGTGAGGTGTAGTCCTAGAGTTTAAGCATAAACTGACTACCGTACCTGTGTTGACAATTTTGTCTAGTCTCAAAGGGTACTGGATTTACAATGATGCGTCGTACAAAGTATTGGGCTGCATGTTGATGCGACATGGGAGAGTTGTTGTGTATGCATCCTGTCAACTATGACCTCTTGAGTTGAATTATCCAACGCATGACTTGAAACTGGCAGCGATTACTTTGCCTTGAAGAATTAGAGGCATTATTTGTGAGGAGAAAGGTTTCAGATTTTTACGGACCATCAAAGTTTAAAGTATTTGTTCTCTTAGAAGGAGCCGAACATGAGACGGGGTTGCTGGATGGAACTTCTCATTGATTACAATTGCGATATCCTGTATCATCCTAGAAAGGCTAACAAGGTTGCATATGCATTTAATGAAGTTCATTTGGAGGGGCATTAAATCTATCTCCATAAACTTGGCCTTAGTGACATCAACGTATGTGTCAAATGCAATTAGTTTCCATAGTCAACCGGAAATAATAGTCTCATGATTTTTCTAGACAAGAAGTGGCCATTCATATGAGGATGACATTCTCCTTTGTGTCTTTCTTTCATCAAGAGATTAGCTTCTTTGGCTTCAATCCATTTTAGCAAGATTGAATCAAAAGATCTTTTGTAAAGTGAATTACTATTAACAAAGAATTTTGATGCTAATTTCATCAAGTATCTTCTATTGGCTACTTTGTTCCCTTGAGGAAATTCTTCCTTTTGAAGATAATTCCTGATATTGTAATACCATGACTCACCATTGGATTCTCCTTCAATTGTCATACACTAAGTTGGGTGTTCAAGAATGTCTATCTTTAAGAGTTCGACATTTAAACCCTCAATTACTTGTAACATCAAGGATAATGCGGTTAAAGCATCAAGGAACTGATTTTGAGATCTTGGTAGTAATTTGAAAGATATTTCCTCAAATTTTTCCACCAAATCTTCAAGGAACTTATTATTTGGAATCAACCTTGAAGCATGAGTTTGCCATTCACCTTCATTCTAGGGGATGATAAGTGTAGAATCACCATAGAATTGTAACCTTCCAACCTTCATGTTGCAAATCAAGAATGCAAGTTTCATAATTCACATGTTATTGGCACATGGAAATGCTCTCGTCTTGATTGCACTTAAAGAAAGTTTTAAGATTCAATTGCACTTTCGTGACAAGTTTTAAGACTTCATTGCAATTTACGAAAGTTTTAAGATTCAATTGCATTTTCGTAACGAGTTTTATGACTTGATTGTACTTTTTGAAAGTTTTAAGACTCAGTTGTATTTCCATAATGAGTTTTAAGAAAGTAAAGAAAGGAAAAAATCACAATTTTTTTTTTTTAAATTACAAAAATCGTCCATATCACATTGGGCTAGTTGTGGCATATACATCAGTGATCTTCTACCAAAATTAGCCAGAATATCTACATTAGTAAATTAATGAAAATGATTGAATTGGTATCTGAACAATAGATTTATAACTTTTTCGATAATTTTTCCCACCACAATACTCGTGATAGGATTTTAACCATTTCAGTTGAGAATGGAACAAGAATTCGGTTTACGAGGTTGATACAAAGCATGGCTAAATTTGAGATGATAGTATAAAACCTCCAATGACAAGCAAGATTAAGATCGATGCCGGCGAAACAATTGAAAAAAGTGAAAAAAAAGCATACTTGGATGTTCACGTGTCCTCATCTCTTGGAGCACCTTGAATATTACAAACCGAGAGTCACTAGTCCGTAAAGCCCTATTTCTTTGAATCTACTCAAATCCTTACTTTTGTAATCTACTAAATAAATGTTGACATTTAAATTTTTGATTGAATATTTATAATAAATTGCATTAGAAAATTAAGGACCAATTTGGCCCTAATAAAAATATTTTTCGCATTACCTAGGTATTAGTATCATTTGCTTTTACTAAGGTTTTTTTTCAAATAAATATTATTTCAAAAAAAAAAAAAGAGGTGAGGCCCACGCGGGCTAGGCCTTCGCGCCAAGCCCTCTCTTTTTTTCTTCTCCTTCGTCTTTTGCATGGATTGAGGCCCATCGGGCCCCCTCACCTTTGCGACCTAGCCTGATCCCTCTTTCTTTTTTTATTTTTATTTTTTTTCCTTCCTCTTTTTCCCTCCGCTGCTGCAACTCTCGCGCGGCGGCGATGACAACGGCACATGCACGGACGGCCTATGACGGAGAGAGAGGAGTAGGCTAGCAATGGATGGGACACGCCTTCAAAGCAAAACAGGTGGGCCGCTGAAGAGCGGCTCGTTTGGCCGCACCAAGGCTGGTCGGCATGCGAAGGACCAGCGACCAAAGCCTCCATTGACCGACCTCCTCGGCCTATATAAATAGGGCTTTCGATGGAGGCCAAAGGACAAATAGAAGAAGCGAGCTCAAGGACTTCCCTTGAGAGACATCAAGGGAGGCCCAAGAGCACGCGAGATTTGTGAAAGAGAGTTCAGATTTGGAGAACTTTATTGGCTAAGGTAAAGGAGAGAGAGAGAGGGGGAGAGAGAGAGAGAGAGAGAGAGAGTTCTCTCTCGGCCAAATCACGGAGACCCTCGCCCCCGCGAGACCTCCGCCGTGTTGCTGCCGCTCGACGCCATATATTGCTACTTCGGCGTCACCTGCTTCGCCCAAGTCGAGTCGCATTTTCGCTTTCCCTCGACGACATGCTGTCGCCCACCACACAACGCTGACCCTGCCGTTTGGCCATCCCCTGACGCCGTCCCTACTGAATTGCTACTTGTCGTGGTTGTCCCTCTCACATATTAGAGTTGAGTAGATGGCTATGAGCCAAGCTTCACGCCATTGAACCCGTCCTCGTCTCTACCACTGCTCCCTACTTCACCGTTGTGTTTGCAAGTCTGGCGGTGACCAACGCTGCTCGCTGCGACTAACTTGCAACGAAGTCGGTGCCATTTGCCACCGTCTGCTGTGTTCTGGCCCGATCAAATGGCTCACTGCTGCCGCCTTGTTGTGTTGCTGCTGCCATCGACGCCGAGCTACTACTTGGTGACATCCCAGTCACCCCTCATCGGCACCGTAGAAAGGTAAGAGAAGGAGAGAGGCGCGAGTTGGGTCAAAACCCGGGTCAGGCGCAGGTTATAGTCGAGTAAGGTTTCTGGCTGTTAAGAGAGAAGTGGGCTGGGCTTTTTTTGGGTCCCGGCCTAATTCGGGGATTGGGCCATGTCTTTCATTTCCTTAGTGGCTGGGGGTGCGGCTGGGTTGGGCCCTTTCACGGAAAACAGCCTAGCAAAGGCTTGGGCCACGCGCTCGGGCTGAGTTCGACCAGGTCGGACGCAGAGTTACGACCTGGATCCGTTTTTATAAAAATATATATATATATATATATATAAAATTTTAATATTAAAAATATTTTAATAAAAAAATAAAAAATAGAAAAAATAAATATTTAGTTTTTTCCAAAAATTAGAAAAACCCAAAAATATTTCATATTCTTCAAAAAATCAGAAAATGCTTGAAAGATTGTTTCATTTTGGGAAAATGTCACAAATAGTCCCTATACTTTCACTCAATGTCCAATTTCATTCCTAAACTTTCGATCGGCTCAATTTGGTTCCTGAACTATTGATAAAATGTTTGATCTAGTCTCGAACTTTCGAACGGCTCAATTTAGTCCACGAACTATGATGAATTGTCCAATCTAGTCCTTTGTTACTTTTTTTCATTTTTTTTTTTCCTTTTTTTGCCCTTTTTTTTTTTTTTTTTTTTTTTTTTCCCTCCGCCGGAGCCGGCGGAGGGCCGGCGTCCGGCGAGGAGCCCCCTCGGCGGGAGAGCCTCCCCCGCCGATCCGGCGAGGGAGCCCCGGCGAGGGAGAGCCCCTCGCCGATCTGGCGAGGGAGCCCCTCGCAGACGGGCGAGGGCTCTCCCTCGCAGACGCCCGAGGACGGCCCCTCGCCGATCTCGCAGAGCCCGAGGGGCTCCCTCGCAGATCCGGCGAGGGGCCGCCCTCGCCAGATCTCGGCGAGGGGCTCCCTCGCAGCGTCGGGCGAGCGGCTCCCCGCAAAGCCCGAGGGGCTCCCTCGTCGGCATCTGCGAGGGAGAGCCCCTCGCCGGCGCCCGGCGAGGGGCTCCTCTTCGCAGGGATCCGTGAGGGGCTCCTTCCGCGAGCCCCTCGCCCTCCCGATCGGCGTGAGGGGCTCCCTCGCCGGACGCCGCCCTTCGCCGCTCCCGGCGGAGGGAAAGCAAAAAAAAAAAAAAAAAAGGGCAAAAAAGGAAAACAAAATGAAAAAAGGGAAAAAAAATGAAAAAAAAAAGGAAAAAAATGAAAAACAAGAACGAATGACTAAATTGGACAATTCATCATAGTTCAGGGACTAAATTGAGCCATTCGAAAGTTTAGGGACTAGATCAGACATTTTATCAATAGTTCAGGGACCAAATTGAGCCGATCGAAAGTTCAGGGACGAAATTGGACATTGAGTGAAAGTATAGGGACTATTTGTGACATTTTCCCTTTCATTTTCCACAAATGCATGGAAAATCCTTGAAAGTTAAAAAAAAAAAAAACCTTAGGGTTTAAACAAAAATAAGTTCGAGAAGAGCATTATGATTAACTAGTGTAATCAAGTCCCTGATCTTAATTTCTCTGATTGAGTAGGAGTGAATTATTTTTCCCAATATTCGGGTTTTTAATCGATTTATCAAAAATCGATTAGTGACAACTCATTTTTTAAATTGACTTACAAGTTAAAAAAAACTCAAATCATAAGTTGTGACTTGGTGAGTTTGGAAGAGCCTAG
The DNA here is from genome assembly GCA_014182555.1 of Eucalyptus erythrocorys. Classification (NCBI taxonomy): domain Eukaryota; kingdom Viridiplantae; phylum Streptophyta; class Magnoliopsida; order Myrtales; family Myrtaceae; genus Eucalyptus; species Eucalyptus erythrocorys. The sequence goes on along the minus strand of CM024600.1, from coordinate 28,858,146 downwards.
GCTAAGCCTAACATTTAGTGAGCCATTAGCCTCCGCACGCGCCTGCGTGTAAGAGCACCCGAAAGGGAGGTTGCAACAATAAATATGATTGAATCTTGAATCTTAAATGAAACTAGAGTCTTCATTAATTGATTTAGGAAAATCTAGATTGATTGGACACCTAATATCTAGTGAAATCTTATATTACTTAGATTTTTGTGTCTAAGACATAACATAAAAATCTTAGGTTCGGAGGTTAGTCACATGTGAGACGGATTAGCATACACAAAGGTGGCGACCCTATTTCGATGTAATTATGAAGTCCAATAGAGGAAAGTAATTTTCAAAGCAAATAGGTATTTCACCTTTAATTTTGTATGCCCTAAATTATTGTTATATTGAGGCAATATCTCTTGTAACTTGTAACTTGACACTCTGATACTGATAGTGAAGAGATTACTTAGTGTGGTACTATGGTTTTCCCATTTTGATTTTTGAAAAGGTGTTTCACATAAAAATTTGCTTGTCTTCTTCTATCATTTTGCTCTTTTAAATTTTGTGCTTCTAACAATTGGCATTAGAGCTTGGCTAGGAGGAATAGTGGGCGCAACAAAGATGGATGAAATGAAGGTGAAGATCAATTGGTTTGATGACAATGAATTATGATTCTGGAAGATGCAAACGAAGGTCTGCCATGTCAAAAGAACTTACATCAGCCTTTGTCAGGGAAGAACCAAATTCGATTAAGGATAGGGATCGAAGAACATCCTGCTCGTCATAGGACCAACCCAGTAAAAGAAGAAGGTTGTCGAGGCGATCGGGCCTACCCCTACCTTTGAATCTGCTAGAGAACATCTAGGTGTGATTCGTCTCATGTTGGCATGGGACATTGCCTTTAATATGTTAACGAGAAGACAATGATGGATTTGATGGTGGCTCTGTCCTATGGGTAGGACAAAACTCTCTTACGTTAAATAAGGTGTATCTAACATGTCATCTGTTCAATTAGAAGATGGATGAAGGTGCTTATGTGACGTATTGGATTGACAAATTCAACATGATCATGACTTAATTGAGTTCGGTGGAAATCAAATTTATTGGCAAGGTAAAAGATTTAATTCCATTAAAACGTGAAAAGTTAAGAAAACCCACCTAGATACTTCTACGGAACAAGTGTTTTCAATAAGTAAATGAGATGAAAGCGTCCTCTTTTGGTGGCTGACCGTCGAATATTACGTGGATACACTTCTTGACAGTGGAATCTGCAGACAAGGGTCTGGAATAAAACTCCCACACACAATCAGTGCTAGGAAGTAAAAATTCTTTTATACGAAGAGGACTAACCCTTGCTCGATCCGCACCAAGTGGAGTCATTAGATCACGCTCCTGCATATTTTTAAGTAACAGAGCCGTTTCCATTATTGATGTACAAATTCATCGCGCCAAATGGTCATTATCTCACGCCCTGTGTAGGTTCCTTAGACTAATTTCCTTTCTTCTACCTTTAAGTAATGCCGTAACTTTCCCTGTGATGGGTTTGGGTCAATGAAGTCTGAAGGTCTTTTTTCTACTTTTTCTTCTTACATCTCTCTCTCTCTCAAATTTTTGGGAAAAGTGAGTATGTGAAATGTCGTGGAAAGAAGGAAAAGGGGTATTGTTTGATACTAAAGGGTAAAAGAATAGCATAAGTGCCAAAACTTAGCACGAGGGTATTTAAGTGTAAAAAATTATGAAAAGCACACTTAAGTATCACTTTTTTCGAAAATTGGGGTACTTGAGTGCCAAGTTTGGCAACCCTAGCTAGAAATCTTACGTGGCAATTTTTTAATAATATGACTTGCCTATGAGACTCGTCGGAGAGTTGAATCAACAAAGAAGAGCAAAAACAACGTTTTTTTTTGCCTCTAAATATTAATTAAATTGAAATATTTATAATAAAAAAAGGATGAGGCAGAAGGTGAGGGCTCATCCCTCATTGCCGTTGGGAAGGGCCGGCGACGATGGCGAGGCGGTGGTGAGGGCTTGTGCAGCCCTCGCTGTTTTGTTATCTTTTTTTTTTTAAATATATGTATTAAAAATATAAATAGGTTTTGCCTCTTATTTGAATTTTAATATAAATATTAATTAAACAAAATTCAAAACTATCGTTACCCGGCCTCTTGTTGGGAAAGAGGTTCGGTTTAGGGATATTTGACCATGAGAGTTTCCTCACGGTTTACGTTCCAAAAGACGTCATCACATTGTCTTTCCAGACAAACCATTGTGAGTTCGCTCGTTCATGTTCGCAAGTTTTCCCAAGCTTGTACCTCGCATGATAGTAGAAGGTGTCATGATCCACACACCTATACAGATGACACCTCGAAGGAGGAAGTTGAGTGTGGGTGACAAATTTTGGGGTGTCTTTACCATAGTAGCCCTCCCAATAATACTCACTCCCATGGATGGCATTATTTCATCCATTATGAGCTTTCCGTAGTGGGTATGCTAAATCGTGGTGAGTCTCCTCAAGGCCCATATCCCTGCAATGGATTTATTTTATTATCTAGTTATTTAGAACATCCTAACAAAGACAGGAGTCGTCACTAGCTTCATTTTTAGGGGTCGGCTAGAAAACCCAATCGAGGATCGGGAGTAGTCCCTCGATTTCTATGCAACTAGAGATTCTAGATTTGATAGCGCCATTCCAGTACCTAATAGTATGTCATGTTTCTTAAGGCATCCATACATTTCTTTTTACCTTTTTCGAGTCAATAAGAACACTAACTAAATGATCATGCATGGATGGTTGTTTTCATGTAATTCTATTTCTAAGAGAGAGAAAAGAAAATACACAATTGAAATAAGGTAGGAAATAAACAATTAAGTGAACAGTTTAGGAAAACGGTAAATCTAACACGTATCCCTAAATAATGAACAAAAATAAAACGGAAGAAATAAAACCTGCACTTCCTCGAGTGTTTATACATTATGAAATAACCCAAAACATATAATGGGGAAAAATGATATAAAAAAAATGTGGTCAGGTAGGACATCAACCTTCCATCGTCTTCAAGTCTTGAAGGATTTCCATCTCCAAGGACCTAATCTAATCCTAATCTAAAACTAGGGTCAGGCACATGCAATAGGAAAGAAATAATCATTTATGGCAAAAATAGTCATAAGTACAAGACAATAAAAAACAATCAAGTGATTGAAATCATGTGCAAAAGTGAACAAATCGGGCCTCGGGATTAGGCTTTGCTATTCATATATCGATCCCTCTAGACGCCTATCCCAATTCATTTTTTATGGCTTATAGCCATAGGCCACCATTTGTATTCTCACATGGCAACTAAAAGGACACGTTCTAAGTAAATCCCAAGGTCTACCCATGGAATCATACATTGTACTTAGGCATTCATCTAAAAAGCACATGCATTGTGAGAAATAAACATGCAAGCAGGCCCTTGAGCCTTATTTCTCAAACAATCAAACAATGCCAGTGAGCCAACATTGGATCACTTATTCAGTTGACAAGCACTAGACACAATCACAAGCGTTTCTAATTAATGAATGATGTTATGCATGTATGGTTCATGTGATGCTTCAAAAAGTTGGGATGTGTTTAAAACATCGAGAAAGGAATGGCACATTTCAACATAGGTATGTCTTGGCTATGAAATGCATTTAATTGCTAGAGTTTATCTGGGGCATATATCATGCACTACTAACGGATGTTACAGGCATTTTAAATATGGTCCAAACCTAGACAAATCCAATGTCAAATCAAAATGAAGGTATTGTAAGTGAGATATGATTCCATCAAGACTATAGAGCACATTTAATTGTCAAGGCTAATTTGGGGCGCATATCATACACTACTAACAAATGTCGCAGGTATGACCAAAGCTTAAATGAGATCAACCTCAAATTAGAAGTCTAAAAGATGCTAAACAATTAATGTAAGAAGCATCACCAAGCCACTTTGTTATGCAAAACTAAAGTTTCACCTTGAATCTAGAAAAAAAGGTAACCAAAAGACCTTTTTAATTTCCAAAAATTTTCAAAAATGAAGAATGAAGAATTTGGAATATATTTCATGAAAATGATGAATCCTAATTCAGCACGCAAGTTGTCCTAAAAAATTCTAAAAGAAAAGCACAGCAAATAATTGTAACAAAATATCACAGAACATGGCAAAAAAGATCAACACAATTGGAAGGGAACCCATGAACAAATTGTCCCAAGAAAATTACATAGCATAGAGAACACCATAAGGAATAACTTTCCTGAAAAAAATTTCCTAAAAAGAGCAACATAGGAATTTATGAAAATTCAAGGGAGAAGTACATTATCAGTGCCATAAGTTGTGTACGGCATTCACTTTGGTGCCAAAAGTTTCAATCGGATCACTTAAGTGCCAAATCAAAGGAAAAACGATCACTTTGGTGCCACCGGCGAAAATTCCGGCCAAAATGAAGACGTGGCTTTTATATTTAAAAAAAAAAAACAAATCGACATGGCTTGAGAAACGACGTCGTTTTCCATCCTCCTTAAAAAAATGATGTCGTTTTGCTGTCCTAAGTGAATGGTCTCACGAAAATGACGCTGCAGAACTCATTTTGGGATTTTTTTTTTATTATTTGGAGATTGAAATTAGGGTTTTGATCCTTGTTGGCCGCCAATCTAGCTCACTCGGCTGCCGTCACTCAACTGTTGACCTAGCTTGCTCGGCCGCTGTCTCTTGGCGACGTGAGGTTTGCACTTGAGCGAGATCACGGCCTTCGACTTGGCTGCCGAGTAGCCAAGTCGGGGTCAGGGTTGAGGTCAGAGCCGCGGCCATCGAGCGCGAGGGTTGTCAAGGACAGTGACTGGCCCATCACCGGCGGAGGCAGAGGCGAGGGATGTGGGTGGTTGAAGGGGGAGGAGGAGGGAAAACCATCGACGCCAGCGATGGTGTGGACGCTGAGGTCGTCGAGAGCGGGGGAGCAGAAGACGTTGGAGTAGCCGCAGACGTCGAGGCCGACCCAATTGGCAATGAAGTTGTTGGGGTCGAAGAGGATGGCTTGCTTCAGGGCCTGGAGGGCAACGTGGGTGTTGCGGAGGCGCGGGTTCTCGAAGGAGGTGAAGGGGTTGACAGCGACTTGCTCGCCACGGTCGCCAAACTCGTCGAGGTAGTGGTGCTTGGCGGCGCCATGGGCGGCGGCGAAGAGGACAGTAAGGGAGGAGAAGAGGACAAAGAGGGCGGTAGCGGCCGAGAATATTCGGTAGATTTAGGGTTTAGGGTTTTGAATTGGGAGAGAGACACTAAACGACTTCGTTTTTGTGGTTTACATGCTGACTGTACTTTCCAATGAGCCACATCAATGTCAAAAAGTAGTAAAAAAGTGTCACATCAGATTTCCCGTCAATCCGATCGGAGTTGGCACCAAAATGATCGTTTTTCATACTTTTTGGCACTTAAGTGATTCAATGGAAACTTTTGTCACCAAAGTGAGTGATACAACTTATGGCACCGATAGTGTACTTCTCCTGAAAATTCAATAATGTGCAACATTGCATTAGAAAATTAGCAAAACAACAGAATAACATGACATAACAATAGAGATTTGATCTAGTAAACAATGTCTAAAAAATATGAAATTTGACCACAACGTAGACAAAAAAGTGATGAACAAAGTTTGCTGAGGGTTAGACCTAAGAATCTCAAACAAAAAAGTTAAACAAAAATAACAAAAGTCAAACTTTACAGGGGTAAAACAGGGTTCGAAATTTTACATAAGTCAAATTTCTAACCTAAATCGACAAAAATGGAAAATGGGACAAACGACATGCAAATCACACAAAATCGGTGGCATTGGAAAGATCAAGACGAGTCCTAAGACTTTCTAAGAGGGTTCGAGTCCAATCGAGGTCAAATTGAAGGTCAAAAATTGATGTTCATGAAGACATGCAAATTAGCCATGCACAAACCAGAACATGATGCATGTTTAGTAGTCTATGAGATCAGAAAGACAATATATAAAGAGCATGAAACTCGCACACGACAATAGATTGAATGTGTCAAGAGTTTGGGTAAAACATTTAACCCTAAGTCAAAGTGCAAATAAGTCACACAAGTGATTAACATTGTAAAGTGACTTAAAACTAAGAGTGACATGCTTGAGAAATTTCAATTACAAATGGCTAAATTGATGCACAATGTTCACATATCAGACAAGGTTCAAATGTAAGGGGTCATATATCGATGCGAAGCTATAACACGAGCTTCAAATGTCAAGAAAGATATCAAGGTATGATTTAGCCCTTAAGGGGCCCAAACAAATGAGTTTTGGTAGGCTTGTGATAGTCCCTAACTCAACATGACCATCAAGGAACATGGTTAATTATAGATGATCTAATGATGAGCAAAAATCTTAAGAAAAATTGTATATGTAGAATACGATGTCACAAGCATTTTTATGAAGATTTCTAGTCTTAATATGGCTCACATGAGCCTACACGAAAATGTCAACACAAAGTCAGGTTATGGAATGCACTAATCACAGCAGCACTTAAACACATTCGCACATGCGATTAGCATGGAAAATGATGCTCAATTCACACAAATCATACCTTGTTAGAACACTTGTAATACGAATCTCATGAGGATGCTAAGTTAAATGGACTCATCTAAAAAATTTCAAGTAAACACAAGTCGGACCTAGTGTAGGGCACACTGACCTAGGGATGGCTTTTGACGATTTTACCTAACCAAAAAAACTTCAAAAAATATTTTAAAAAAAGATATGTTATAAATAACAAAATTTAGTGCAAATTTTGTGAAGAAATTTTTTCTGAGATCCAAATAAAAGATCAATGCAAAAATAACAAAATAGAAAATCGCAGCAAGTGAGAACCACAAATCAACCTAAAAACTATTACAGAATCAACAGATTTCGGAGGTGGTTTTGGATGACCAGATGATGTTCGCTTGGGGCATGTAACCTATTAAATCGAAGCATGAGAAGTCTATTTTTCATGCCTAGAAGTGTTCGAGGCCAGAAAACCTTTTCTATCACCTTGTTTCAGCCATAATAGAAAGTCACATCTCAAGTATTCGAAATTACATATCAAGGCAAATCAATCTCAATCAATTTTAAGTTCATCATCAATGATCATCAACTCATTACAAATCATCTCATAACATCATAAATCTCTCATCAGTTAAATTGACTTCGCTTCATTGGATTCGAGATTAGGAGGATTACCTTTCTAATTTTTGTTGAACTTTTGACACAATGGGACGAAATGCAAGTCGCCGGAGCACGATTGGAACCTCAAGGGACACCGGGGGGTTGAATTGGATCATGAAAGGGCCAGATCAGGGCGGTTGGACTGCCGGTTCAGCAACTAAACAGAGTCGGTCCAAAATGGACCGGCCTTGAATGCCGGTTGAAAGAGAGGCTGTCGGAGATTCTCCCGTGATTGATCCACCTATCCCCAACCACAGCAAGGTCGATGACTTTCATGATGACCGATTGGCGGTGATTGAAGGCTCCAAAAACGACCAGTGATTGCCGGTTTAGCTACTGTACAAGATCGGTGCAAACTAGATCGATTCTTAAACACTGATTGAAGATCGGCCTAATTAGAGAGCTTCTGATGACTAATTGGCCAATACCAGTCACCGGTAATATGAGGATTCCATGACGAAGCTAATTGGAATGGTCAGAGGATCAAATGAGGCTGCCGGCTGCTAAATAGAGCCAGAAAAGACATTGGAGGAAGCACCGGCGTATACGTCGGTCTTTAAGATTGATGAGGAAGAGTGTCGATTGGGACCGTCGGCCAACCTTTTGGTCGTTGAAAGACAACGACTTGATAGGAAGGAGGTCGATAGAGGACTCATATAGCAAGGTAGCACTAGCGGGGGCTTTGGTGACAAGCGACCGGTGCGATAAAGGAGAGAGGTGTTGAGGGCGTTGGGCGTGTGAGTGAGAGGAGAGAGTGGCGGGAGAAGGAGAGAAAAAAATGAAGAGAGATAAAATGTAGATCTTGATTTTTGACTAAAATGAGGCCCCCCTTTGATTTTGGAGGGAAAATCTTTTTATTCCTTTGCCTAATCGCCAAATCTTGACTTGTGGTTCAATATGACAGTCAAAATTTTGATCTAATGATCAAACTAAGCTCATTATAGATTAATCCCACCTAGAATGTGTCCTATGATTGATCAGATGACTTTGATTCGCAAAAATTGGGAGTTAAAACGAAAATTGCATTTGGGGCCTAATTAGGGGCAAAATAAACAATTTACGAAATTCATGGGTTATTTTGCAAAATTTTAGAAATATGAGGATGTGAGGATGAAATACACGTGATGAGGATCCAATGGGCGATCACCGGTGATTTGGAATCTGCCGGCAAGGCCGCAAGGGGCCGAACTATTTTGTTTCGTAGGTGATCAGTCGGATCGGTCGGCCAGTTTGACCAATTCTATCATGCCCTGACCCACTTTGAATGCGCAACATTTTTCATTTCACTTAGGTCATTCAATTGCGATGTCTCAGGAAGCGTCGTTGATTCATTCATATCATCGATTATATAAGCAAGCAGAATCATATATACATATGCATAATCAAAGTCATCACACCATACAAATCATTTACTTCTAAAGCAAGCATACAAGCTTCAACATCACAGGCTACACTACTTCATATACAACCAAAAAGTATGGTTAGATCTTTTTCAAAAGGGTCCCAGGGTAAGCCTAGTACTTCTAGTACCATGAGGGCGACTTCCAAAAAGTGTTATACTCCTACTACCACCTAACTCTCTATGGGCTCCATAAACTAGGGCTTTGGCTTGACGATCATGTTAGGGTCGATCTCTGGATCAGACATAGCCCTATCGGACACGTCAAAGTCCATAGCATCCTAGCTATTACCCCCATATCCTGCACTTGAAGATCCATCAAAACTGCGAATGGGACCATGGATGTTGTCCCCAACCTAAAAATACCACACCGTAAAGTAGTGAGCCACCAAGTTCAGAAGCTCCTCATCTACCCATAACGTAGTAACATAGCGCTCGTATTGGGCATTGGTTCCCTCAATTGTATATTTGGTGATCTCCTAGATATGCTCAATGGGGAGCCTGAATCTGACTTAACAGAAGGGTTCTGACATTCTTAGAGCCCGTAAATATTTAAACAAATGACAATGATATAAAACTCAATGAGCGAACTTTTTAATCTTTGCGCAGGGAGGTGGTTCACCTTGAAATCTGTCTAAACATGCAAGTTATCTATTGATGGCAAATCAATAGCAAAGCTCTTACTTTGCCTCAGCTACTAACATGAATGGTTTTCTCATTTCTTTAAAGCCGTCAATATAAACATGTAAGCAAATCTTATAGCAAATCATGTACTCATAAACCGGAAATTAGGGCATGCATTATCTTAAGTCATGCATCAATGCTATGTAGCAATCTATACATAATCACATATCATTCTCATGCACGATTCACACATATATGTCCAGATTATTACGACCTGCAGGGCCATGGCCAACTCGAAGGTCGGCGGTCTTCCGGTATAATTAGGCATTATCCCGCCTTATCGAGCATGGCATCGTCCCGTGTATGCATACTCCTTAGAATGACATTCCAATTAAGGAGCTTCGTTTTGAAGTCAATCCATGAATGGTATCTCGTTACCGTGGGGGCATTTGAACTTAATTGGGCATTGTCCCGCATAATCATGTGCATCAGGATGGTTCATCACTCCGCATAATCATACTCATCGGGGTATTTAGGTGATCACATGGGCATACCAGAACCCAAGCCCATTTCTTATCTTTCATATTAATCAATGCAAGAGTGTGTATGTTCATAGATTATGCCATAATGTGTGTCACATACAACCATGTCATACTTGTACCTCATATCATATCACACCAATGCATCATTTAAACGTGCCCATGTTTTATTGTTTCACATAACCTTGCATGCATAATTAATAATTAAACTCCTTGAGTACCATAAACACTTACCATTTCCCATTCTAAGTGTCATAAACATGCACTACAATCAAATTGAGTAACTAACGGTGCATCTTATCATTGGAACTCAAAACATGGAATACTTATTAAAGATAGGTTATTGCATTAAGTTTAAGTTGTTACACTTGCCTATCCAACAACTTCTTTCTCTAATATAATATACTTATATCATTACTATAACGCGTCACAACAACATATCACATGCCTCATATCACCACATAATAACTTATCACATTAATATAACATGTCACAACAACTTATCACACAAAACTTATCACATATCATATATTAATAATGTATCGAATACTATAAAGGTTTATTGCGATAACATATCATAACCTATGATACCCTATCACAATAACTTATCGAGAACCAACAATAACTTATCATGATAACATATCGTAACCCTATGATAACCTATTGCAATAACTTACCGAGAACCTATGATAATTATTGGAACTAATCACAACTTATCGTAATCACTTATCAGGAACCTACAATAACTTATTGCTTAAAGCCACTTGTCACATCATCAAGGTACCATTTAATCTTAATCTAGTCCTACTCTAGGTCCTAAGTGTAACAACCCTAATCAAGAGCTAAAAAGCCACTCACAACCGAATCCAAGCTTAACAAGCGACGGGAAAGGAACAACAAGGTTGGTCGATAAGCTGCGGCTACTAGTCATGCCTTAACAGCCTATGGTGAGGGCTATGGTGGCGTTTTGGAGGAGGTGTGGTGGCAACAAGGTGGTCAGATGGTCCTCCATAAGGTTGGCGATGCCCAAACAGTAAGCAAGGTGAAGGAGAGAGCTATGGTGAGTGCTAGATAGCTCTTTTCTTGGCTTCACAATTCGGCACGGCAATGAAAATAGTGGTGTGGAGATGGTGGTTCAATGGGGACATGGGTGGTGGACGATGGACAGTGGATCTAGAGTAGGAAAAGTGAGGAAATGGCTTGCAATGGGATGGAAGTGGGGAAGGGGTGGTTCAGCCAAGCATAAAAGGGAGTGGAAAGAGGAGACTGAGAACCAAAGAGAGAAAATGAGAGAGAGAAAGAAGAGAGAGGAACTGCCATCGGCTTTAATGGGGAAAGAAAGGGAAAATGAGTGAAAGATCTTGCCAATTGATGGCATTGTACTAGCAATCCCTCAAAGTTCTCTCAATCAAGAGTTCTGGCATTGTACTAGCAATCCTTCAAAGTTCTCTCAATCAAGAGTTCTTACGTAGAGGCAAAAGTTGTCATAATGAGAGAAATCTAAACCATTAATGAGGAGATATGCACATGGGAATTAGGGAGAGTAGGCTATGCTTTAGACTAGGCTAGGTTGTCCTCTCCAATCTTCCTTCAAGCTTGGGGCCGCCCCCTTCCCTTGGCCATTTCCACTTTTGCGCCTTTATCCTTAACTTGAAGAGAGGGCAATTGGGACTTTGCAAGAAGATTTGGGCACTATTAATGCACATGGATGCATTTAATGCCTAGATCATGCAAGAGGATTTAATGGGCTTGGAGGGCCCATGGCGCCTTGGGCTGTACATCCCTTGGGCATGAGGCCCTTGGGCTACCCCTCATGGGTGTGGTCTTGGGCCAACGTGGGTCCTTGTTAGCGGTCCATTTCTATATTTTCGAATTTTCACATTTCTCCAATGAAAAATTACGTTTCCACCCTAAAGTAGCATTTTCGACATTTTTGTGGTCTATTAATCCTCATTGTAATCCTAATTTGAAGATTTGACACCATTGAAATCTTATTCTAAATATCGGGATTGGATCGAGGGTGTCATAGATTCTTGACCGATTTTGGCGAGGCAGTCCTTAGGGGTTTAAAATTTGTGCAATTTGGTCCCTTTTGAAGAGAAAATGTAACATCCTGAATTCCGACCCCGTAAGGATTGGCCATAAGATCCAAAAAGGATCGATCATGGGCCATTGGCCATAGATCGATCAATTCAATCGGCAATGAATCACAGATTGGTCACAGTCCGATCGATTAACCGACCGATAGACCGGTCACGAATTGGTCAAGGTGTCGGTCGTGAATTTCTACTGATCATACCAATAGGATAGGATCACTAGCTCATAATATGACCTTTTGATCATGAGAATTGGTCACGGAATGATTTTAGATCAGTGGATGGTCATGGATTTATCTAACTGGTCGCAGTTTCTGGTCGCGGATGATTTTGCCCGATTATGCACCAATACACGGACGATCCAAATTGATCAAATGCAAGCGTTTTCTGACAATAAATGCATCATTCCTTATTTAATTTTTAGTGATCGGAACATATTCTTGAATTGGTGATGTCCAATCATGAATTGGTAAAGCAATGACCATGAACCTTACCGGTGGATTGGGTGCCAATCGGAATGAGCCCAGGGATAGACTCGGCTATTTTGTTACTAATTCTAAGGTCCATGAGTACCTTGACTTAGTGTTAGGCCATGGATAGCCTTAGGATTGGTCTCAAATCGATCCAAAGACAACTGACACTATTGGCCGACTGACCATTCAAAGGAATGGTTTGGGCGAATATGGGACGTATTGACCAAACCTCGGGTGTACGTTGATTTGATTTTTTGAGGTGTATCTACTGATTCCTTCTCCGACTTCGGAACCAACTTGGATGATAGAATTCTCTAGACTACCTTATAATGAAGAAAAAGACAAAATAAGGAAATTTCTAGAAACCCCTCATTAAATGACTAGGTGAATTGTTCTTTGAATAGTCAAAAGTCATAATAATAGCCAAAATATCTTTGAAGATTCTAGAAAAAGGTGGCACACAAGTAGACCAATTAGAGAGCGATACATGAGCCCTCATTAATGACCGAATGTTCTAGAATTGCTGAGTTGGCAACTATAGTACCATTATCGTCAAATTTCATTAAATGCTCACTAATGCAGGGTATAAGTGGATCAATAGGAGAGCGAAAAGTAGGCTATCATTGATGATGCCTAAGGACTAGGTTGCCAAATGAAACCTTTAGCCATGCAAACTCACTTCTTAGATGTAATCAAGAGGCAAAGTAGGCTTGCCAACTAAGGACTTTAGGCGGCACACTTGGAAAAATAGAGTGGACCATTTGGCTTGGTAATGATGGCTTGAGATTAGCCTTGGAGAAGAAGTTAGTAATTCATGCTTAGGCGTCCTCCAAAATCTTGGCCTATGATGAGCCTAAAGGATAGCTTTAGTGAACAAAGTAAATGCCAACCAATCAAGAGAGGACATTAGGCATCAAAGGGGCTTATGTGTCCCTTAGGACTATAGGCACATCATGAGCCTACGTCGAGCCTTGGAAAGCAAGTGAATAGGGTGTTCAATAAAAAGATGGCAAGTGTTCTTTTAGGATCCTAGGCACGACACCTTGCAACTTAGGCTTGCCACCTAAATATTCTAGGTGGGCCACTCAGAGAATTTGGAATGGACCGCTTGGCTCAATCCATTTTCTCCTCCTCTTTCTCCTTTCTCTCGCCCTTGCATCCTCAATCCATCAAGATATATAAGTTGGCCTTCTAGGTTTGCCAAGGTAAGTAAGATTCCTATGTCTCCTCTAGGGCAGTAATCTCCATTGTCAAGTCTAGTTAGGTGTTCATTCGTCAAGCAATGGGTAGGATGTTTGATCTTTCGTATGGTTTTGCTCACGTTTATGCTTGAATATGTGCTTGAGTTGTTCATGTTTGGAATGGAGCCGAGGTTCGTTCAGATTGAGTTCAACGCAAGACAAAGTCGCCCAAGCCATAAAGCATTGGTTTTGGCATAAATAGGACATCGGGTCCAAGTCTCGCTTGGTGCAGGAATCGCCTAAGGTTGCAAGGTCCTAAGTCGACATTGAGGTGTGTCGATCTTATGCCTTGATCGGTATGGAGATCACCCAAATCCGCAAGGTCTTGGTAAGGCATAAGGCATGTCGATTTCCATAGTCCAAATGGGTGCGGGGACTTTGTGCTTGGTGTTGAATGAAACCGTGAGCCGAGGGTCATTGTCGATGCATGTGTATTCACATCGGGTCGGAGTAGAGGTCCGTCAAGCTTGGAATTGTCACTAAAGCGAGGTGTACCCAAGCCTTGAGGTCTTGGATCCATATTGAGGCATACCGTTTCCGAGCCTTGTCTAATGCGAGGATCGACATTAAGTGATTGATTCAAGTTACGAACAAAAGATCGTTCTCGATATATTTGCTAGTGAAGTATAAGAAACTCATGGCACACACGAATGAATGAGCATGCCTTTAGGCTATACAGGTGTCAGCTAAGAGAAAAGATAAGAACCGGCTTGTGTGATGCATTTATGTATGTACTTAAAGAGGAAAAAGCGCCCATCGCCACATAGCGTTGGTGGCGAGCTTCGTTCATTGAACAGGATGCCTTGGTTGAGCTAGATACATGGGTTTGAGCTCGGATGCCTCAGGTAAGCTAGCTCTAGGATGCCCTGGTTGAGCTAGGATGCCCAGGTTGAGCCCGAATGCCTTGGTGAGCTAGCACCAGGATGCCTTGGTTGAGCCGGGAGGGCTTGGTTGAGCCAGGACGACGATAAATGAATTTGCATGAGTGCCAGTATATGCATAAGTATGATATGTTGATATATTTATTGAATAATCCAAAGGTAAATATGCATTGAAGCATGTTACGATGGACATTTGCATGTAGTAAGGATAGCAACAAGTTTGCTATTGATCCGTCATTGACATTGTTTGCGAGCATTGTACTTGCTAGGTTTCGATGATAAGATGCTTTCCTAGTAGAGAACTAGGAATTTTACTTACTAAGTTTCCCAAAACTCACCCCTTCATCTTTCAATCTTGTAGATATAAAAATCTCACGTTTTTTGGGAGTTGCAGTCACGCTAGAGGAGGTAAGATTTCCCCTAGCCTATGTGGAAAATTTATACTGTTACGTAAAAAGAAAAGAGGGCCTGTAGAGAAAAAGCTTGTAAAAGTACCGTTATGATATAAATTAGTGTATTCTATGTAATAGAGAACTAGAAATTTACTTACTGAGTTTCCCCAAAACTCACCCTTTCATCTTTCAATCTTGTAGATATAAAAATCTCACGTCAGTTTTGGGAGTTGGAGTTATGCTAGAGGAGGTAAGATTTCTCCTGTCCTAGTCTTCCAGCTATTGTTTGTCCTAGAAGTTATTTGTTCACGTTTTCACATGTGCATGATAACAAGATTAAAATAATCGAGATGACGACGAGCTTGGGATGTCATAAAAATAACCCTTGCTACTCGTGACCCTGGGGATAGAGTTAGGGTCATGATAAAAAAACTTACCCAATTTGAGGAGAAACGGTCCAATTCCAAATGAATCAAGCCAATTAGACCATGTAAATGTAATTTATTGGCTTTTTGTTGTCCTAATTGATTGATTATAATATATAGTGAACCTAGACCATGGGTGTATATAATTGAACATTATAGGTCAAAACGGGCAATTTTGACATTCCTTGCTTAAAACTAGATTAATTGAAATTGAATTTATTTAATGTTGCGAGATGCCTATTTATCTAATTGTCCATGTTTAGGATGGTTTATTGCACCCAAATTGACCTTGAATTGACACTTAGATAAAAAATGAATCAAGGTCTAATATCGAAATTGGACCTTGATTCATGAAGCTAAACTTTGTCTCAAATGGGTCAACTTCAATTTATTCAATTGAAGCTCAATCACGCGATTTTCATATATTCAAGAGAGCAATTCCTTAAATTGAGAGATTCTCGAGTGAATTTCTCAAAATGGACCCCAGATTTGGACTTATCTCAAGCAAATGAATGAGATACAAATGTCTGTTTGCAACTCATAAATGATTGATTCGGATCCCCTAATTAGGGCTCAAAATGGTAATTTGTCTTTCGATAAATGATTTTTGAGACTGAATGAATGAGTGGATGAGAGTTAGTCCTTAGACCAAATGTTGTAAAAGGAATTAAATCTAATTATGACTAAAATGAAAGTAATTTTATTTTTTGTCGATTTTGAACCTAAGACCGAAAAATTCTGAAAACAAGGTTGTTAAACAATTTTTGTAAAATGTTCAACACCAAAATCAAATTGACACTGAAATGAAGTGTTTTTTGGATTTTTTTTTTTGACCTGATATTTCACATGTTGTTAACGTGGTAAATAGATATTTATCATGCCCAAGAAAAGTTCATTGGCAAGTTGTGAAATGGATTTTGAAATATTTGAAAGGTACTTCTGATTTTGGTTCAGAATTTGGGAAAACTAGTGACGTTCTGATAGGATATGTTGATTTTGATTATGTTGGTGACCTTGATAAGAGGAGGTCTTTGACTGGGTACATCTTTACTATTGGAGGTTGTGCAGTTAGTTAAAAGTTACTTTACAATAAACAATAGCTTTGTCTATTACAGAAGCAGAGTATATGGCTATTACAGAAGCAATTAAAGAGGCCATATGGTTAAGATGCTTATTTAGAGAGTTCAGTATGGATCACATGGTGTGACTATTGTCCATTACAACAATCAGAGTGCTATACATCTTACTAAAGATCAGATATATCATGAGAGGACAAGTATATTGATATGTGACATCATTTTATTTGAGACGTTACTGCTAATAGCTATATTAAGGTCTTGAAGATTGATACAAAAAACAATTTAGCCAATATGTTAACGAAGCCTTTGCCTATTGCCAAATTCAAGCATTGCTTGGATTTGGTTAATATTTGCTACAATCGAGTTTTACTCTATTGGGAAGCAAAGATTGTTTGTTGCTTATGTAGAATTCAAGCCAAGCGATTGTAAATTGATTCAAACGTCGAGCCAAGGTGGAGATTGTCAAATATATTTCAAGTTTGAGCTCAAAAAGGAAAGTTTCCTAATTCAAGTAGGTTTCCTAATTGAATGGTTTTCCTAGTTGAAGAAGATTTCCTAAAAAGAGGTTTCCTACTTTGGATTTGATTCTTGCCTATTTATAAGAAGTTGAGACAGAAAGAATCTAAGTTTCTTAGAGCCACCTTTTGTAATCCTTGATTTCTATAGTAGATTTTGCTTCTCATTTCCCCATGTCGTGACCCAATCTCATCGCCATCCGATGGGAGAAGGAGAAATGTCAGGTTTAGGGATACTTGACCATGAAAGTTCCCTCACGGTTCTCAACCATAAGGACGTCATCACCTCACCCTCCGGATGAATCTCTTTTGAGTTCACTTAATAGTGATCGTGAGCTCTTCCAAGCTCATATTCGTGTGACAGCAGAAGGTGTCATGTCCTTACCTTGACGTCGCATTACATCCTAATTGATAGTTTTGAAGTCGAAAGGAATTCTGATTTAAATGTGAGTTTAAGGTATTTTTAACAACCATGATAGTCCTCTTGAGATGTACATCCACCAAAGATGATATCACTTCATCTTTATCGGCTTCACCATGTTGAGCATGTTAAATCATGATTATGAACCTTTTCTTGAGGTTCATACCCCTCGCAACGAACTCATTTATACGGTCTAGTTGTTTAAGATAACCTAAAATAAGACGAAAGTCACCATTAGCCTTGTTTTTGGAGGTCAACTAGAAAATCTAATCGAGGGTCAAGAGTACTCCCTTGATTTCGACGCAACTAGATATCTAAATTTGGGACCGGGGTTGCCCTAACACTTTTAGTAGTGCCCTTTCGGTATCTAACAATATATTGTGTTTACCTAATGTGTTCATGCATTTCTCTTTACATTTTCAAGATCGTTTACCCTAAACTAGGCGATCATGCATGGTTGGTCATTCTCGTGCTATTATATTTCTAAGAAAAATGAAGAAAAGCAATTAATTGAATTAAAAGTGTGAGATAATAATTAAACAACCTAGGAAAGCAGTAAACCTATCATGCAATCCTAAGGAATACAAAAATTCAAAAGGTAATTTAAAAGCAAAAAGGGAAAAAACCCATAACTCACTGGGTATTTATACAAACAAGAGGAACCCAAGACATATGTTCTGGATAAATAATACAAAAGTACGGTCGGAATGGACATCAACCTTTCGCCATCTTCGCGTTGTCTTCATCTTGGGGATTCTAATCTTAACCTAGTCTAAAAATTATAACTAGATGCATGCAATGGAAAGAAACAAACATACATGACAAAATAATCAAAAGCATAACATAAAGTCAAGATTGATCAATCAAAGGAAGCAATGTTCAAAATCAATCAAATTTGGGCCTTGGGGGTAAGCCTTTGCAATTCAAGCGTAGGTCCCTCTAGACACCTACTGGATTTATATATATGACTTACATCCATTATTGACCAATTGTACTCTTGCATGCCCAATAACGCTTGTAAGTCTCTAATAAGGCATTTTATGTGATTCCCAAGATTTTCCCTTGGTATCATGCATCGGTCCTAGCGTACATTTAGAAGTCACATGCATAAGCGTGAATTAAACACACAGGTAGGTCTTTTGGAACTTATTTCTCAACCAATGAGACAAGAAAATGAATCATCGATGGGTCACTTATTACAAAGCACCAATCAAGAGCACAAACATTTCTAATGAATGCCGTGGTTATATGCATGAGATATACATATGACATTTCAAGAATGGATTCGAAATCATTGAAAAGATTCCTTTGAGATAAGGTGATGTCTACATTATGGAATACATTAAATTGTGACATGCGGACCCCTAGAATGCCATAACTTTGCACAAAAGGACATTTAAGTGTCATAACTTACAAAAGGTACACTTAAGTGCCAAAATTGGAGTAAAACGGATCACTTGAGTGCCAATTTGGCCAAAGTCTAGCCAAAACGCACGTGGCATTTTTTCGGCAAAGCGAGCTTAAAACAACACCATTTTACACGCTGACGTG
Organism: Eucalyptus erythrocorys; assembly: GCA_014182555.1. NCBI lineage: Eukaryota > Viridiplantae > Streptophyta > Magnoliopsida > Myrtales > Myrtaceae > Eucalyptus > Eucalyptus erythrocorys. Next base: position 28,839,317 of record CM024600.1, on the reverse strand, counting down.
GCCAAATAATGCAAAAACGACGTCATTTTAGGGCCGACGTGGTAAAAAATAATAATATAAAAATTAATTAAATTAAATTTAGTTAAAATATTTTTAAAATAGTAATTTTAAAATTAATTCAGTTAAAATATTAAAAAATAATAATCTTAAAATTAAAAAAATTAAAAAAAAAAAGAAATGGGGAGGCGACGAGGGATCGGCCCTCGGCCGCCACCGGAAGGGCCGGCAACGGTGGGGGAGGGTCGGCCCGGCGTCACCAGCCCCGGCCGGTGGTTGGCGACCTCGGCCGACTAGCGGCGAGGGTTCGCAAGCCCTCGCCCGATCAGGGCGAGGGTCGCGTCCCTCGCCCGGGTTCGATGAGGGTCGGCGGCCCTCACTCGACCGGGCCGGGGCCACCTCTCGTCGGGGTGACCCCTAGCGAGTGGGGGCCCTTGGCTCAGCAGGGCGAGGGCCACCGACCCCGGTTGGATCGTGTGAGGGCCGTGAGCCCTCACCTAGGTTGCCTCGGCAGGCGGCGGCCCCCAGCCTGGCCGAGCGAGGGCCGTCGACCCTTGCCAAATGCTGGGTGAGGGCCGTGACCCTCTCCCCGGATCGAGGCGAGGGCTCATGAGCCCTTGCCACCGGTCGGCCGGGGTCGCCGACCCCTTCTCGGCGACGGCGGGTGGGGGTTGGCCGGGTTGCCGACCTTTGGCTAAGGCCCGACGACCCCAATCGACCCTCCACCCGCCGTCGTCGGCCCTTCCCGGTGACGGCGGGGGAGGCGGCGGTGGCGGAGGGCTTCCCTCGGCCGCCTCCCCCGTTTCCCTTTTTTTTTTTTTTTTTTTTTTTTTTTTTTTTTTTAATTTTTAATATTGAAATTATTATTTTTAAATATTTTAACTAAATTTAATTTTAATTTTAATTTATTTAATTTATATATATTTTTACCACGTTAGCCCAAATTGATGCCGTTTTTGCATTATTTGGCCACGTCGATGCAAAACGGCATCGTTTTGGGCTTACTTCACCGGAAAATGTCACGTGTGCAATTTGGCCGGACTCGGCCAAATTGCACTCAAGTGATCCGTTTTTTTTTTTCCTCGGATGTGGCACTTAAATATACATTTCATAAATTATGGCACTTAAGTGTCCCTTTGTATAAAGTTATGGCACTTGAAGCGTTCTTTTGCCATTAAATTGCCAAGGCTAACTCACTGCTCACATAAATGCATTTACAAGTGTTGCAGGCATTTTGAATACCGGCCAAACCATGACTTTCACAATATGAAATCAAGCATTGGAAAGGATTTATGAATGGTTGTTTTTGGAAACATCACATGTACCAAAGTGATTTTAAAATAGAATTTCAGAAAATTCATTCATCGGAAATCATTTGATAATAAAGATTAAAAGATTTGAAGCACATTTCATGAAAGTGACATGCCCTAATACCATACACAAACTAACCTAAGAGATTTAACTAAGCAATCACAACAAGAAGTTCATATCAAGAAATTTCAGACCATGCATGACATGTCAACAAAATTGGGTACTATCCATTGATGATCTATCTATGATAAAATTTCCTAACATACATGACATGATATAGAAAAACTTTCCTGAAGAAAGTTTCCCTAAAAGAGCTAAGCATGATTTTATAAAAATCAAAAAATAAGTAAAAATGTATCATGAAATTGTCAAAACAACAGTACACACAGCCATTACTACGAAGATTTAACCTACCAAATGAAGTCTAAGAATCAAGAAATTTTCACACAACATAACCAACATGATAACAAAAAAAATTCTATTGAGGGACCTAGTCAAGAATCCTTATAGTAAAATGGTACAGAAATGGTAAATATCTATCCAAATTGGGATAAAACCAGGGGTCCGAATTTAATCCTAGGTCCATATTGTAATATAGTTTTGGAAAAATAGAAAATAGACCTAACGAGGAGCAACTCACATGAAATCATTGGCATTTGAAAGCTCTGAGTATGATTTACAACTTCCTAAAAAGGTTTGAATTTAATCGAAGTTATTTCAGAGCTTGAAAATTGAGGTTTATGAAGGTGTGCGCATTGGTCATTAACAAACCATAACACAAATATACATTAATAAGTCTAAAAATCATTTATGCAATGCACAAACGGCATGAAATTCACAAATGACAAAGGATTTGATACGACAAAAGATTTCTTTAAATATCTAACCTTTAAGTTGATACGCAAGAAGATCACGTAAGTCAATGTCAATGCCAAATGAATTAAAACCTAAATGACATATTTGATGATTTTGGAATGCCACTAGCCTAATTGATGCATAGTGTTCATATAATAAATGATGCTTGATTATGACAATTCACATATGCACACAACCTTGTTATGTGTACTTTAAAAGTCAATAAGATATTAATACAAGATTTAGTTTCTAATAGACTCAAACTAGCATCGTAAAATGCACATATGATGAGGTCTCATCCTAACCTTAACACTACGGACCGAACATGGTTTTGGTTGTCTAGGGATATGCAAAAATCTAATGAAAAATCTCATTTATCGAACAACACAATGATGAATTTTTTCGTTAAGAACTCGAAACCTAATTGAGACCATGCAATTGTGACAAAAATGGCAAAATAGATCTACAACATGCAAGGTTTTAGATACAGTGGCTAATGCGTTTACACATACAAATGATATTCTGAATGATGAGTAAATCTAACAAATCATGCACCGCTGAGATACACATCATGTATATTCCATGTCCAATGAAGATTATATAACCAATTACACTCATTTTCAAGCTCAATTTTGCAAAATAATTCAAATTAGTGTAGGGCATATTGACCTTAACTCATATGTAAGATGTTTACACCAAGCTAAACATGTCCAAAAATTCCAAAAAAATTACAGGATATTTTCAACACAATGACAAATAACTTTCATGAAGATAAGTTCTTCTAGAAATCATCACAGAGATCAGCACAAAAATAGGAAAGTTAAAAGTCAAAATTAAAATAGAACCTAAACTGAACTTAATATACTGCAGAATCGATCAACTTCGGAGTGGTTTTTTGAGGGTCAAACGTCACTCAATCGGGTGTATGACTTATTGATTTGAAGCTTATGATGTATATTTTTAGAGTCTACAAGGACTTGAGTCAAAATAAGGTTGTTTAGGACCTCATTTAATCCAAAATAGCAAGTCGATTTTAGAAGCCTGAAAATCACAGATTTGAAGCAAATCAAGTTCATTCATCTCAAGTTCATCGTTGATGAACAATCAATCACAACAGATCAATGTTCTCATCTATCAATCAAATACCAAGCATTTTACCAAATCTTAGGTTTGAATCCTAGCATCGACCGGCTAATCTAGTCTCGCTTCATGGAATTTGAGACTAAAGCATTACCTTTTTGCGATTCTCATTGATTTTGATCCACGATTGGACGAATTGCACTATGCCCGAGACACGATCGGAGCTTCGAAAATCACTATTGGACACCTCAGGCTGCCTATAAGGTTGGATCAGATCGCCAAGTCGCTAGAACGAAATAGGTTTGATTAGGATCGGTCTAGGACTGTCGGAGGGAAAGTGAGGTCGCTAGAGCTGTTTGGTGACCAATCCTTCAAGTGTCAACCACCTGCTGGTCATGGATAAGGCTGGGAGCAAATTGGAAGAAGGCTAGTTGTCACGACCCCAACTCCATCCCCAGGTTCACGAGCGGCAAAGGTTATTTTCGCGACATCCCAGGCACATTGCCATCCCGTTTCTTTTTATCTTTTCATTAAGCACATGTGGAAGTGTACATATGACACCTAGACAACAACAAGCAGTCAAGAAAACAACCATTCAAAAACATATAATTACATCAGTTACATTTACATGCCTCTTTGTCACGGGCCACTACATTTTCTACACTCCAAAGGTCGGGTAAACCTTAGCTCCTCTAACAAGAATGCAACTCTAGCAATAGTGGGAGACCTCAATGCCTATAATTCTGAAAAACGATGGGGTGAGTCATAGACTCAGCAAGTAAAACTGACTAATATTCGGGTAGGAGGATGCCTCGCCTACTAACAAGCATATAACTCATTCAAAACATTACTCGATGACAGATCAATAGCAAAATAAAAGCTTTGTCCTGGATGAAACATGAGGAATCCTCAATCAACAATATGCAAGCATAAACCAATATTCACCCACAACATGAGGAACTCATGCCTCACTCAACATTATACAAGCATAAACAAAATACATTCCATAGTATGAGGAACTCACGCCTCACTCATATGCAAGCATAACCGAAATCTATTTCATAATGTGAGTAACTCACGCACACGTTCATTTATCAATATCAAAAATCCATTGACTCTTGCAGAATCCATTGGGCATCCGAAATCAATTGGGCAATGTTGAAAAAGCTAGTATACACACCTAGAGGGGGGTGAATAGGTGTATAAATTTTTCTTTTAAAAAAACTTTAAGAAGATTCAATCAATTTTGAAATATAATTCAGAATATAAGGACTTGAAATAAAACACTTAAACAATTGAATCGTGTAGCAATGAAAGTAAATAGGTTAAGGTAAGAAGAATTGAATACAAATGTTTATAGTGGTTTGGCTTAATCCAGGCTTACGTCCATTTTCCCACGTTGACAGCCTACCAGCTAGATTTCACTATGAATCAAAGAGATTGGTACAGCTTGTAGTGTAGACTTCTTCAGTAGAGAGTCTTAGCTATTACACACATAAATCCTCACTGTATGTTTCTCTTTTTTGTACACAGCTATAGATCAAAAAAAGTGAGAGAACAAGGAACTCCAGATATTTTGACTTTGAAATTTTTTTATCAGCGCACACTCCAAACAACAAAGACTCCACCTTTACTCCCTTGTGCCTTCATAGCCATTGGCACCTTTCAAAAGAGTTCATCCAATCTATCCGTTGGAATAAATCAATTAAGGTGATCTTCGAGCTATCGAATGAATGTGGAAGATAGCTCGTCAATCCTGTTCGCCCATACAATCAGGATCTTGAGTTTTCATAAGTAGAATCTTCCAAATTTGCTTGTTCTTCAAAGGATATTCAAATCGAGATGGATCTTAATGAGAATAACCAAATAATTTCAAGCTATGTCCAGTTAGAGATCTTCTATAACAAAATAGAACGAATAATTGAAGATATTATTCAATTTGTAAAATCGTAATCCATCAGTCTGGAAAGCTGTCAACTTGGGCAGACTCTGAAATTTGAGTCTAACTATCTTAAGACTTTGATGATAGAGTCTAGAGATCTTCAGACTTAAACATTTGGGTCTTGATGTCTTCAGACTAGACTGACAAAGATGTTTTGTTAACTTCAAAACACCAAGAGAGTTTTCTCCAACAAACATCCCCTAATCCAAGGGTGAAGGCAATCTTCCGACTATGCATCCGTTGGGTATCCGAACTTATTCGGGCAATGTCCCCTAATCCAATGGTGATGGCAGTCCTCCGACAATGAGTCCGTCGAGCAATGTCGCCGATATCCGATCGACGGCTAGAAACTAGTCTATCATGAGACCATGCATCAAGCATCACAATCCGGTTCTTATCTTCATTGTTAGTTCAAGGGCTTGAAGGCATGCCATGCATAAGTGTGTGAAATGACTTACCGAAACCAAGACGTTAAGCATGCCTAGCACGAATTAAGGATCGCGATTTGATCCAACACGTTTGAGCACCGATCTAATACCCAACTTGGCTTGGGAACGCTATACCTTGATATCGCACCGAAACCATGATAAGACCAACCCGTCGTGACATGTTCACCGACCTAGTACCAGACTTGGCTCAGGACTGATACGCCTTAATACCACGCTGAGACCATGAAAGGACTAGCCTGTTGTGACATGTTCACCAACTTAGTATCAAAGTTGGCTCAGGAACGATAGGCCTTGATATCGCACCAAGACTAAGAAAGGATTGATCTGTCATGATCCCATGTACGTCAAGGCCTGCAAAACCCTTTTTTAGAGCTCGGGGCGTGAACTAGAACATGCGCTTGTGAAAACGGTTGGAAAGATTTTTGTGAGGAAATAGTCACAAAATGCTTTTATAGTAGGTTTGTATCAAAGCAAAAAACCAAAAAATATCAAATAAACACACAAACCGAGCTTCTTCCAGGCAACTCAAGCCAAAGCACAAACCAAAAGTCATCAAACAAGGATCGAACTCAATCAATGATCAAGATCTAAACTAATCCAAGCAAATACAACCAAACATCAAGCAATAACAAGTCAATCAACTTATGTTAAGGACTCGTCACATGCTCGAAATAGCGTAACCAAATGTCCTAGCCAAATATTAGTAAGTTCTACTTACCACATGTCAAGGAACGACCTAGGTGACCAAGCAACGTGCAAGCGAACAAATGGGCAAGATGGCGCGGCCACAAGAAAGAGAGAAACGGTGACGGTGAGGGTGAGGTTGAAAGAGTGAAGGAGGAAGAGAAGGTGGTGTGGAAATGAGGGGAGATGCCTCTATTTATAGGGAAACCCCTCATGATGATCTTTCCAAATGGACCAATCATCTTAATGTAGGTGGACAATCTAGGTCGAGGAGGTGGCAAGCTAAAGAGAAGGGTGGCAAGTATAGTTTCTAGGGGTGACATTTGCTCATATTTCCATTGGTCCATCTAAGGGGTTGAGTCATCATGGAATAATTACATGTAATTATTATGGGGACACCTAAAACAATGATTAAGCCTCTCCCATTTAATGTTTGGATCTTGAGTAATCATTAGGCTAGACATTTTCATATTACAAACTTGCTCTCTAAGTTTTTTAGGTTAGGAGATATTATGGCCTATTCCTTTGAGGGACACCTCAAGTTGGCATTGAAGAACTAGAGTCTGAAGATATTTAATACATCCTTATCCTAAATTAAGAATACTCTAGATTAGCCTTGCTCCTTAAGTTGTGCGTGCAGCTCCCTCCCTTTCCAAGTTGGGCGTGTGGCCCTCTTATCCTAGGGTGAAAACAGTTTTGAGCAGTATTTGAAATCAGCGTTAATACCTTATCAAATGGGCTGAAAAATTATAAAATTTTAATATGTTGTAGATAAGACCCTAAATGACTTTTTTTTTTTTTTTTTTTTTTTTTTTTTTTTATGGGGAAAGCAAGTCCAATTCGTGCGATACAAAGAGTAAAAAAGCACTTAACATAGCCCAAAAATTCGTTCGTCAAGCAGATTCAATAGTCGGAGAGAGAAATTCATTTTGAAATCAAAATCTTCACAAATCTCTTTGAAATTGAAACTTGTTGTAGAGTAGATGTCCTTTAAAACTTTTGTGAAGAAAGCATGTTCACATTTGAAAGGGAAAATTTTATAAAAAATCGAGAAGGCAATTTGGTCGTTGTTTTTACTACATCGGGCAAGTTCTATACAGTAATTGATTGGGCATTTGTCCCAACCATTTCACCTTAGAAATCTGAAATTTAAGTATGTTATAGATCAAGATATTCTGAACAACATTCATGATATAAGTTTCTCCAACTTTGAAAGGACAAAGAGCTCTATAAAATTAGAAAATGGAGAAGATCTAGGATATTCGAGAAACTTGAGAGTCAAACCCTATGAAACCTTAAGTGGCAAGTCTAAGGAGGACGGGTGGCACCCTACTTGGCCTTCAAGATCCCTTATCATCATTCTTCTAGGCTCTGAGTCACTCCTTACTATTAATGAGCTTATGACTCACCCTCTCTTATATAACCATCCAAAATTTCATGATTGCATTTCGAGAGTAAGACTAATGAGGCCAACTGTCCTACTTAGTCATCATGTATTAATAGGCTACCTTCCAAGAATATTAAATACATCATGGGAAATATCAAGTTAGAAGGCCATCTCTTTGGGCGGGAGTCAATCGAGTCCAATCACGATCGATTACCTTATTTGGCTTGAGGTTTGTGCCTAAGCCATAATCGGATAAAGCCAAATGCAACTAGGCTTAATGGGTGAAACCGAGTTTGGATTTCCCCTCTATCGAGAAAAGCTCGCAACGGGGTCCAAGGACTAGGCCTTGGATCAGTTGATCGGTCCTCTAGTTGGTCCGCAGGTCAGTCCCGGGTCCGGCATCATAATTTATGGCTAGTCTGACACTGAACTGCGTTTAGTTTATTTGATCCATGGTTGGTTCTCGTTTGTCATGTAATCGTGTAGGATTGATCAATCTGCCTCAACTCATGTTCGAATTGGATTGATCCATGATCATCCATGAACGATTGGGCGGAATCACCCACGACCGCCGGTGGAGGTGGATTTCGGAAAGGATAGACCGCCAGTGGAGGCTTGAACCGTCGGCGATTGGCTCGCCGAAGATGAATCCAATTAGATTGAGAGAAAGAGAGAGAGAGACAGGGTTTTTAGCTGCAAAAAAAAAAAAAAAAAAATAGAGAGAGAAGAGATAGAGAAATCTATAGAAAGAGTTATGTGCGAGAATGTGCTCCCCTAAAAATTGGAGGGATAAATCTCCAAATCAAGCGATTTCGGCTGTCTGTTTGATTCGACAGTTGAAATCTTAATTCAACGAGTGAAATTTTATTTCAAAGGTTCAATTATGATCTAGAGACGTCGGGTAATTGATCTAATGGGTTGATTCACAAAAACTCGAGCCAAAATTGAGAATTTTGTTAAAACGTCTAATTAAAGGTCAAAATGCAATTTTGTTAAATTTGAGGACTAATCTTAGAAATTATGGAAAATTGATGGTGCAGCAATGAAATTGGCACAAAAAGGATTTTGGAACAAGTTGTTGGAGGTTTAGAACTGGTTGGCAAGAGGCTGAACCGACTTGCCTTGCCAGCGGCCGATCAGACCAATTGGATCAGTTCGAGCAGGTTTGACCAGTTCTTGACTTGTTCTTGACTAATCTAGTCTCGTTCTGGCTAGTTCACTCTCTTGTGGTTCTTGTGAGTTCAACATTTATGCAATTTGGTTCTTCACGATTTGAGGGGAAATTACCCTATCGTGATTCAATTAAGCTAATTAAATGTTATAAATGTGATCTAGGGTTTTTTTTTATTGATTTAATTGAATGATCGTTATGAAAGACAATGGACCAAAACTATCGGTACTTGAAATTGAGTTTAAAGGGCTAAAATGAACAATTTTGAAATTCATTAGGTAAAATCGCAAATTGATTGAAATTGAATTCAATTATTGTTACAATTGCCCCATCTAATTAATTACCCATGTATAAGATCACTTCATGCATTCAAATTGACCTTGAATCGAAGTGCTCAAATTTAGGTTAAAAATGAACCTACGCCTAATATTAAAATTGGACCTAGATCTATGAAATCGAACTATAGCCTTGAACGGGTCAATCCGAATTTTGTCAATTGAAGCTTGATTGCTTGACTTTCTTATGCTTAAAAGAGTAAAATTTCTCAAATTGAGAATTTATGATGTGAATTTCTCAAAATTGACTTGGATTTAGACTTATCTCACGAAAATGAGCGGAGAACGATCATCCGTTCGTAAATCATGAAAAATCAATTTTAGTCCCTTAATTAGGGCTTAAGATTACAATTTGTGTTTTGACTCCATAATTTGCAAAATTGAACACATGAATGGATTTACAATAGTCCCTAAACCAAATGTCGAAAAAGGAACTACACCTAATTATGACTAAAAGTAATTTTATTTTTGGTCGATTTAGAACTTAAAACCAAAAAATTCGGAAAACAAGGTTCTTAATCAAATTTTGTGAAATTTTCTACACAAAAGTCAAATTGACACTAAAAGAATATGTTTGTGAATTTTTGATTTTTTCAATATTTCTGGTCAAAAGTTTAATCAAAAGTTATCATTTAATTGGATTTTTTTTTAAATGATTGATTTTTTGGTCAAATCCTTGAATTTTTGAAAAATTAATTTAGTAAAAGTGAAATTAAAGCTAATTGGCTTTTTTTAGGCGAAAAATCAATTTTGACTTAGGGTTGACTTTTGGTCAAATGTCAATCTGAAAGTTAACCCTTTGACTTTTTGGATTTTTCTTAGAAATGAATTGAAAATTGCTTAAAAGCCACAATGTAAAAGAAAGAAATGACGAACAACACTTTTTGGCTGAGAAATAGGTTTTGTCACAATTAGAAATTCAAATCTCAATTTCTTTTATCTTTTTTGACACGTCGACTAAAAATCAAGTGTTAACATCATGTGATTTTTCCTGCAAGGGTTTTCACATAAAATCTGGTTTTCTTTTATTCTTCTCATTTTCAATTTCTTTATAGTTTTTGCATTTGCCATAACAAGATAGGAAAGAGATTTAAGCAGGAGACAAGCATTTATTGTTGGTTTTGTCAGTTGTTTGCTGGTGAAGAGAGAAAAGAGCATGCTTCCTATATTAACTTTTCATTTTCCACGTATTCCATGTCAGAGGACATGTGTCGAATATTCAATGGAGCCAACTAGACTTATGCATGCCACGTGAGTTGATGATTTGTTGGTTATGAACCACAGCATATTTTCTCCCCATAGAGAGTTATGATTTTAAATTCAACTAACTTGATCGACACACTTATGCAAAGCTCATTAAATTACATTTTTATAAATCAAATCATTATTGGTTGATGAGCTAACTTGGTTTGTTCTAGAAAGAAAAAACATCGTAACAATTGGAAGAAAAGATGTCATAGATTTTACGAGGTTCAAGGAATCAATGGACATGAGGTTTTATCAATGTTTGAAGATCTTGTTGTTGAACTTTTATATAACCATGCTTGTTCTTGATTATTCCCTATAAGGCCACATTTCTACATCCAACCAACTTGACTTTTGGAGGAAAGCTCACCAAAATCAAATGGTTAAAAATCAATCTGTTGGCTAAAGAGTTAAGTTGATTTGATTCGGGAAGTATGATAGAAAATATGTCATTTAACATTGTAAAATTCACTCATCGACCATAAGATTTTATTTATGAATGAAAATCATGTTGTTGAACTTTTCTATAAGTAGGTTTTTTAATGGATAATCTCTAGAAAGTTGTGGTTCTCTATCCAACCAACTCAATTTTAACACCTGCGGAGAGCTCATTAAATTATATTGCTAAGAATAAAACCACACATGGAGAGCTAACTTTTTTGGGGATTTGTCATTAAACATTATAAAATTCAAGAAATCCATTAGCATAATTTTATTATTATTATTATTATTATTATTATTATTATTATTATTATTATTATTATTATTATTATTATTATTATTATTATTATTATTATTATTATTATTATATCTTCTATAGATACAAATTATGTTGTTGAACTTTTCATTAGCATTACTTTCAACTGGATCATCCCTAGAGAACAATGGTTCTAAATCCAACCAACTCAATTTTTATCAATGGAACCATTGGCTCAGGAGCTAACTTGGTTTAGGTAATTAGCATTGAAAATATCTAATTAATAAATTATAAAGTTCACAAATCAAATTAAACAAGTTAAAAGTTCAAGGACTACATTGTATATTGGGCCAAAGTCATAATTTATTTGTGTAATTATCTATTTTTTTATCAAATAAATTGAAAATCACAAAATTATTTTTGGGCAAATGCAATGATCTCTTGAAAATCTTAATCTTCAAGTAAATCTAAAATCACAATACCACTTCCACTATTAGAGGATAAATAGGACAGTTACCATAAAAAAAAATCTCAAACTCCACACTCATGTCACATTTGCTTAATACTAACTTTCATATCATTAAAAAATTCAAACCAATACATCCATGCCATATTCACTCTCAGACTAATTTTGGTATCATTAAATTGTCGGGAAGGGTACACTTGTGCTCTATCCACTACCAAACTAATTTTCATATCATAAACTTATACAAAGGCTACAAAGATGTTGGATGGAAGCAAAAGAAATACGAGTTTTCAATTTTATATAAAACAAAAATTAGGCACATAAACAATTTTTAAACCACTTTTTTTTTTACTGTAATATTTGGTTCAAACATTATGTAGATTTATGATCACACACGGGGCGAAATTGAGTCAAGTGATTCGTAAGTAGCTTGTGCCCAGCTCTATGGTTATTTGAGGCAAACTCGGGATTACTCGATTATCTGGTCAAGTCAAGATCAAGCATGCTTGAACATCAAGTCAAGTCAAGCTCGAATTCATTAATGAAGCCTTTATTACTTGTCAAAAAGAATTTAAACTGTACTAAACAGACATCTTTAAAATTACATGGCATTGAGTAGTCGGTTCGGGTCGGGTTGATGACGTCGGTTCGGGTCGGGTTGATGACGTCGTCGATAATGTCAGTGGGTTGGTTACTGACGTTTTGCCGACATCATTGATGACGTTAGCATCGCCGCGTGATCAATGTGCACGCGGACCTCATGTGTTGGGCATTTCCAACAAGTTTCTGCGTGTGGGGCACATTGTCGCAGATGCCGCAGCTTGCAGCGGCATCACAAGGCGGCATTCAAACCCCAATTTTGATCGTCTCATCGAGTACTATCACCTTGTATAATCAAATTTTATTTTTGTAAAAAATAAATGTTGAGACAAGGACAAGCAGAATGGCCGTCTTCATCCTCCGAATCCGTTCTTTGCATCCAGTTTGTTTTCGACAATTCATGTTGCAATTTCTGAGCAATGAACATCCAAACGATATGAAGTTCATCATCTTGATCCCCATATCAAACAAGCGAGAAAATTATATGGAAAAACAAGGCAGGGATTATAATATAGACTTTCATACCAATATTGGAAGAAGAGTCAGAGGAAGAATTGACTAACCTCTTTAATGCACAACAATAGAATTACCTAAGAATGTATGTTGAATCATGAGCGAACGATAAAGGATACGATTTCACAATGGTCCGAATACAATCATGAGAAAAGCGTTCACGTTCTACAATGTTAATGCCAATTGTCTTCTCAAAATAGAAATGAAAGCCTTTATTTTTTTTGGTTCTTTGATGGAGAGAGAAGGAGAAGAGAGAGAACCTCTTCAAAACGTTCTTTCTTTCATCAATAAAAAATTGCAATTATTTTTCTAAAAGTTATTTATATAACTTCCCTAGAGAAATAACTTCCCTCACACCCCTTCAAAACGTGTTCATTCATTATATCATATCAAGACGAACCGGTCTATCTTAATCATACCCCATTACGGACGAACCAAGGAAATATAATAGTCTTCGTGCACATGCAAATCTACATAATACAAGCATACACAAGAAATAAGAAAATTCACGAACCTAGACATATAGGCACGCATACACACTAACATACACGTTTACCATGACGAAATCTCTGTTTTAACATGACAGTGCTTTGTTGTCCCAAGCAATTATGCAATTGGAAATGAAGCATCCATGGCGATTCCACAAAGACCTTCCTTAGCATCGATGTCCCTCTTCATCCTAATGTATCCGTTCTCGCCCCATCCGGTGCCCCACGAATTTTTGACCAACCAGTACTTGGTTCCGTTCTCACTCGTCCCATACCCGACTGCGGTGACCGCGTGGTCCAGATTGGTCCCGCATTCCCCTGCGAAAATGCCGCCGTGGTAATACATGAAAGCCAATCCGCCCGCATCGATGGCCACAGAAACTGGCTGGTGGGCTACAGCCTTCAGAAGGGCAGACTCGTTGTTGGCAGGCACGGCTGCGTATTCAGTGATTTTTGCAGCACTAGAGTTTGCTTTGCGGGCATTGCAGGTTCCGTTAACACCTTTGTAAGGGTAATTAGTCTCGGTTGTGAGGCCGTGGTTGCCGATGATGAACTTAAAAGCTTCGTCCATGAGGCCGCCCCCGCAACCATGGTCGTTGCCACTCGTGTCACAATCCACTAGTTCTTGCTCGGACAAAGAAATTAGTTTTCCCGTCGTGAGTTGGTTAATCCCTTCCATTGCCCCTACAGCAGAGAAAGCCCAGCAACTTCCTATATTCCAAGGGAGATTCATGTAAGAAGAAAATTGAATGATGAATATTGTAATTAAACTACAGAAGATCCCGATTACATATATGATTAGATGCCTTACCGCAATTGCCTTGGTCCTTAATAGGCGTGACGGCTCCTTCTTTCTCCAATCCATGCCCGATGGTACCGCGGTCACGTGCTCGTATCTGAATGGCTTAGTGCTCGCCTGCCCCGGGGAGGAAGAGCGCTTGTATCCGTTCCTTGAGGCCTTAAACTCCTCAATCGTTAGGTCAGCGAACGCATTAACGGCTAGCGAGTACGGTTTGTTCACATCCTTGTTGAAGGACTCAATGAAGTCGACGTTGTTCTTGAAGATTGAGAAGCGTCGCTCCTTCTCGGCGTCGTCCTGGTACACCCGCCCATGGCGAGCCATCCACTGCTCGTGCCTCTCCCGCATGGTTGCTTCGTGCAGCTCGCGCGAGCGGGCTTGGGAGGCCCAAGGTAGTAGGATGGCCACCATCACGAGAACAAGTTTGCCCACAAGTGTGGAAGCCATGGTCTCGCTTTTGCACTCGTGGGTTTGGGGTGTGCGTGCGTGTTTTGGAGAGTGAATGAATGGCCAAAGAGAGAAGGTTTTGCATGTATTTATAGATTTACATTTAGGGAAATACTTATCTAACAGTACTGTTATTTTTTTAAAGCAACGGTGCATTCTCAGCCGCAAATTGTTGACAGACTTATGAGGAGACTTTTAAAGCCAATTTAATCATTCTTTTCATCCCTTCTTAAATATTATGGAAAGTCAACCTGTAAGATTAAGCCAATGCCATTAATATCCTTTTTGTTTGTTAGTTCAATTGTTAAACATTGGTCGAGCCAGTTTGATCTAGATTTGGACCAATTCGAGTCTTAGCCATCATTGGACATGACTAAGGGCAAGTTCTTGATCGAACTAGCTAGACCAAATTTTAAAACATTGGTTGTAATCAAGTGTAAAACTTCACAAAGCAATCTCTTAAATTTTATTACGTCAAGACACATTGTATTCCCCAAGTGCAAGATATTTTAAGATGCAATTCTTCCTAATTTTACGAATTCTAACTTTTTTAGTCTAACTAAAGGTGGAATATTCTAAAATGTGACAGTTCAATTGTTAAACATTGGTCGAGCTAGTTTGATCTAGATTTGGACCAATTCGAGTCTTAGCGATCATTGGACATGACTAAGGGCAAGTTCTTGATCGAACTAGCTGGACCAAATTTTAAAACATTGGTTGTAATCAAGTGTAAAACTTCACAAAGCAATCTCTTAAATTTTATTACGTCAAGACACTTTGTATTCCCCAAGTGCAAGATATTTTAAGATGCAATTCTTCCTAATTTTATGAATTCTAACTTTTTTAGTCTAACTAAAGCCGGAATATTCTAAAATGTGACAGTTCAATTGTTAAACATTGGTCGAGCCAGTTTGATCTAGATTTGGACCAATTCGAGTCTTAGCCATCATTGGACATAACTAAGGGCAAGTTCTTGATCGAACTAGCTGGACCAAATTTTAAAACATTGGTTGTAATCAAGTGTAAAACTTCACAAAGCAATCTCTTAAATTTTATTACGTCAAGACACTTTGTATTCCCCAAGTGCAAGATATTTTAAGATGCAATTCTTTCTAATTTTACGAATTCTAACTTTTTTAGTCTAACTAAAGGCGGAATGTTCTAAAATGCGACTTCCATTTTATGATTGCTAGATGTCATAATAAAAATTTTATGAAATAACATGTGTCATATTTCTACCAAAATCATAACAAATTGAATTTATTAGTTTGATACATATGTCTACAACCAGTAACATTGTAAGAAGGCCACATCTTTCATCCTTCTCAAAAGAAAATATTAGAAGAAATTAGAAAAACGAAGAGACGAGCTTGAAAAATCTACTTGTAACACATAGAGCAATTTGTGGCCGAGAATGCATCGTTATATCAAAAGAATAACAGTATTGTTACATAAGCATTGCCCTTTGTAAATATTCTTACTCAAGAAGAGCTTTTTTTTTTTTTTTTTTTGGTCAGTTCTAGTCTATTCCTATTCTAACACTTATTCTCAGACTTTTGCCATGTCTCTTGCAGAGCGTAAGAGTCGAAACCCATTCCTAAAACTTATGCGTCCCCACCCCATCCCCTGAGAAGAGCTTGAAATAAAGTTTCTAATTACTATGGATGTGAATCATTGAAAGTGAAGTCCCTAAGTGGCTGGTGAATCTGGCAAGTCGTTTGGGATGTGATGAGCCAAAACAATCTCCGTACACAGTGCTTCGTTTTGAGTTGCTCTTTCATGACATAAAATATTGGGTTTCTATGGAATAGAGACTGATTTGAGGTTTTCAATGCAAATGTTGCCTGCTCGATTGGAGTCATTCTTCACGGTCCATAATATATACCATTCCGTTTGCCCCAAGCAATAGAATGGCTTCCTTCAAAGGGAAAAATATAAGCTACCCATGTAATCTTCTCATTTCAAAGTAATGCACAATAATTATTTGAAACTGGTTGGTGTTAACAGAACTAAGGATTTGCTTGTATTTAATTTTGGAGTGCTTTTGATACATGTGAGTGGATTTGGGCGGGTCACATCATTGGGTGCATCTTATCTAATGATACGCTCAAACTCAATGAACGAAAGACATAATTATATTTTTAAAGAGTTTTTTTTTTTTTTTTACTTATTGTCGTGGATTCACATTTAAAATTATTTTTGCTAGATATAATTTAAGATGTGATTAAAGAGTAAAAGCTCATATAGCCATATGCATTAATAAAAAAATTCGTTGGTTCGATAATCAATTAAATATCGATATTAAGATAGTTAGAAATGTGTAACTCCAAAATAACTTTCATGGTCATTGCGGATGAGAGGGGTCCGCCATCGTCGGTGGGGTCGGGGTCGAAGAAAAAGCTAACGATTAGTAAACAAGGATGCCATGTGTACCACCAACGAATCTTTACTAAAACCCTTGCCAAATTTATTACAAACCATACACCTTTGAGAAAAGGAAAATTATCAAAACAGTTTTAAATCTATTGTAATTTTTCTAATTTAGGAAACATTTTTTTTCCAAGTTAGTCCTAATTTTTTTGCAATTGTACCAACTTAATCTATCTGGCCAAATTTGGCCGGCCAACATTGACGTGGATACCAATAATGTGTTGGTTGTTCAAGCGACGCCGATATGGTAATTTTTAATAATAATTTATTTTTTCAAATTTTTGATTTTAATTTTTTTTTTTTTTTTTTTTTTTTTCTTCTAGTTGGTCATCGTACCCTCCAGAGGTTACGACCAATGAGGCCTCACTATCGCGAGTGAGCTTGCCCTCGTCGTTGCGAGGCAACCAAGATTTGACAAGTGTGAGCCTCGCATGGCTAGGTGAGGCATTGCCCAATGACGGTAGGGGCGAGCTTGACCATGACGGTGAGTTCAATCTCGTCGGTCGTAACCTTTGGTCGGTCCAATACGGCGGCGCGAAAAGAAGAAGAAGAAGAAAGAAGAAAGAAAATAAAAATAAAAAGGAAAAAATTAATAAAAATTTGAAAAAATAAAATATTATTAAATAATTACCATGTCAGTGTTTTCTAGACCCCCGGCCGGCCATGTCAGCGTTGATAGGCGAAATTTGGTTGGATGGACTAAATTGACATAATTACAAATGGTTTAGGACTAAAATCGAAAAAAGAAGGTTTATGACTGAATTGAAAAAATTACAATAAGTTTAGGACTATTTTGGTAATTTTTCCTTTGAAGAAATTGTCCAATTAGTCTTAAATCTATCGCATTGATGCCAATTTTAATCTAAACTTTTCAATTTTACCAATTCGATTGTAAACTTTTATGTGAAATTCCAATAGTCATTCGGGTCAATTTTCGTTAGAAGTCATTGACGTGGTGGTGGGCTACATAAGATAGCTAGTGATGACTGGACCACAAAGTTTGCAATTTCCGCTAAAAATTGACCTTAAAAACTATATTGAAATTTTACATAAAAATTTAGGATTAAATTTACCAAATTGAAATTCTTAAGAATGAATTGTTATCCATATAATATTATTATGACTGATTGGATAATTCTCCCTTACAACTTCCAATATGAACAATTATAATATCCTTAATTTAACCTAATCACATAGCCTGATTGCCCCCCGAGCTTTACGATGTTCAAGCTGAGAGATTCTTGATACCTTATGCACAAAAATCTTGTCATATTTACCTCGGTTGACGATGCCTGATGTTTATATTATTTTGATTAAAAGTAAACTTTCAAAACCGCCTTTGAGGATAATTCAGGAGTCTTGGTCCTCTGAGTTAATTATTTGTGTTATTTGGTCCTCCAGATAAAAGGTAAGACGACCTCATCGATGTGCTTGAGGTGCAAGCAACACCCCCGCCTCGATGAATATCAATTATATTAAGGCATAGCCGAAGTGGGAGAATATTCGCTTCTATGCTCGTCGCGAGGTTCTTCACTGTACTTATGTAATTATCACGTGGCAAGTCAGCTAGCATATTTTTATCCCATAAGGCAATAATTAACTAGAAAACATTTTTTTTTATTTGTCATCCCTAAACTTCTACATTGTGTTTACATATCAAAACTTAATGTAATTATACTTGCTTTTATCGTTGAAATTCATCTATTTAATTTTGAAATGAAACTTACGTTCAAGGAATATGGCACTGAATATGGGTGACCATGTACTTCAAAGATATGTAAAATTAAACATAAAATTAAGTTTACAAATACGTCACCTTATCAAACTTCCATTTCATTAAATTTTAGGTTTGTTTGTTTGAGAGAAACTGTTTTCTGGAAATTAGTTTGCTGGACTTTTACTCGTTTAGTTCATTAAAAATAATTAGTCCATTGAAAATACATTTTGGTCAACAAAAACATTCATGAATAAAATTAGGAAAATGAATTCCTAAATCTAAAGTGGCGAAAACACTTTCTAAAATTGTTTCTCTTTAATTTTTCAGCATTTTATATATTTTTTTTTTCTTTTTCATTTTGTTTCTCCTTTCACCAATCATTAAGCATCAACAATAGTTGGTGACTGATGACTGTCCACAAGCGCAAGTGGGCAAGGCTCGACTTTGTCTCGACCTCACCAAATCTCGGCTAGGTCAAGCTTGCCAGATCCCTTCGAGCTCGAGTCTCACTTGAGATCAACAAGATCGAGCCTTGTCAAGATTTGGCGAGCTTAAGTCTTGCTAGCCTCGGATGAAGCTCCACCTCACTAGATTTGGAGAGGTCGAGCTCGCTTGAGGCTGGCAAGCTCAAGCCTCGCCTTAGGTCAATGAGCTCGAGCTTGCCAGATCCTAGTGAGGCTTGACCTTGCTTGAGGCTGGCAAGCTCAAGTTTCGCTTGTGGCCTATCGGCGACTATTGTTGAGGCTCGGCGACTAGCTACCGGTGGAGGAAGAAGAAAAAATAAAAAAATAAAAAAAGAACAAAAAAAAGGAAAAAAAAGAAAGAAAATTAAAAATTAATTTTTTTCCTAAGATAAAGTCACAAGAGTGAAGTTATTTTCCAAATGAGATCCAAGCATGAAACAGCATTTTCGGTCACATATAACCAAACAAAAAGAAACTATTCATTTTCCTAAAAAATGATCTACCAAAAGATATTTTCTTGGGTTAATATCCTAAAAAATCCAAAATTGGTACATCTGTGACAAATTTACCCCAAACTATCCCAAAAATTGGTACACTTGTGACAAATTTATGTTAGTTTTTATTAAATTTTATTGTCAAATTATTAAGTTAAATGACACGTGACGGTTGATTGATATATCAATACGGGATTTTACGTTTCGTTTGTCACAGTTTACAATTTTTATGATTTTTTTGTGGTACTAATCCAATTTAGTAGAGGGTATATTTGTCACAAATTTATCAGTTTGGAGTTTTTTGCGATCGAATAAATTAGTTTGGGGGTAAATTTTTCATAAATATACCAATTTATGATTTTTTATGGTTAGTCAGGGTAAATTTGTCACAGGTATACAAGTTTGAGGTTTTTTATGGTCAAAAAAATAGTTTGTGGTAAATTTGTCACATGTGTACCAGTTTTGGGTTTTTCATGATATTAACCATATTTTCTTCTAGGGTTAATACCATGAAAAATCCAAAACTAATACACTAATGTGATAAATTTACTCTCAATTAGTCTCCATCAAATTTTACTATTAAATTACTAAGTTGGATGATATGTAACAGCTGATGGCTATATTAATTTTGGGTTTTACTCTCTGTTTGTTATAAGTATATCCGTTCGTGGTTTTTCATGGATTAATGGAAATTAACGGATGGTAAATTTATCACAATTGCACTAATTTAAAGTTTTTTGTAGTGAAAAAAAATTAGTTTTTTGGTAAAGTTATCACGAGTGTACCACTTTAGAGATTTTGATGGTAAAAAATTAATTTAAGATAAATTTGTTACAAGTGTATCAATTTGGAGTTTTTCTTGATATTAACCCTTTTTTTTTAATTTATCATGGAGTTGTCTTTCACGCGAACATACCCTTTATTTGAGCTCTCATGCGGATTTGGTATGTTCGGCTTCAGGAAGTTTCCTTTTTTACACACATGTACTCAATATAGATAGAATGACGTTTGAGGACATATGCCCGCTTAGATGGTAAATATAAAACACGATAAGATGCAACATATTATCTTTCAGCAGCTTTTGTGCAGCCATTGTAGACAAGTCTTTTTGGATTGCAAATTGCACTCCTTGTTGTATTTCAATTGAGATCCTCGACTTCAGTTGCACGATATATTTTATTCAGTATTGTTTGGCCTGGTCAAGTCCAGCACCTTAAATGACTGAAAACATTCACTTGCATTCATAAAAAGGGTTACACGAGCGCGACAAGATAAATCTTCACCGCTTAAGGATATCTAGCCTGGGAAATCATTTGCATATAGAGATAATTTTCAGATGATAAGATAGATGGATAGATGATTACTATGAATAGCACCTGGGACTTATTTGAATACCGTCTGATATCCTCAATAAAAAGGGTAAAAAGATTGCGAAGATGGCCTGTTAACCAGTCCAAAAGATCCCCGAAACCAGACGGAGAGATCAAAT
This sequence comes from Eucalyptus erythrocorys, assembly GCA_014182555.1. Taxonomy (NCBI): domain Eukaryota; kingdom Viridiplantae; phylum Streptophyta; class Magnoliopsida; order Myrtales; family Myrtaceae; genus Eucalyptus; species Eucalyptus erythrocorys. The sequence continues at coordinate 28,818,257 of CM024600.1, read as the reverse complement.
GCTGAGTTTGTACTTTGCAACTTAGACTATGCAACAACGCTTGTTAGTTTTCAAGGATGTCACGAGAGAGTGGAGGAGAGACAAGATCGAGTGCAAGTCAACCCTTTTGTTCTGCTTCATTGAGGATAAGTACACTAAAAAGTATCAAAAATTGTGTATGATTCTTATTTTAGTGTTAAAAGTTTTTTTTCGGATAACTTAAATATCAACTTCGAGCTAAGTCGCCAGAAATTTGACGTGGTTATATTTAATTTCTCAATCCTAAACGACGTTGTCAAAAAGTTATAAATATTGATCATTTGAGTGCACTTCAATGCCAGTTGTTAAGAAATGATCACTTCATTGCCAAGTATGTCCAGTGGAAATGCCATGTGGACCGGAGTTTTTCAAAAAATTGCCAAGTCATATTATAAATTTTATTATAAATGCAAGGTAAATAATTTAGCTGGAATTTATCGTCGTTGGTACTTAAGTGATTTTTTTTTTTTTTTCCGATTTGGCATTTAAGAGAACTAATGAAAACTTTTGACATTAAAGTAAAGTACAAATCAAGCGTGCGACGTTAGGTTTTTTTTAACGCCTATTCTTGCGTGGTGACTTACCTATATCATTGAACTTACAATATGAGTAATTGTCGTGTTAAAAGAGCAAATAACAAATCTCATGACCATTTTTATAAAGTTGAAGTGACGAGGGGGCACTTGATCACGCCTGCTATTTGAAATCGCTTTCTTGCGTATATCCAGAGCAATGCACGAGCGACGCGAAAATTTCAGTCTTTTCTTTTTGTTCCCCCTTTTTTTGTACCTTACTTTCTTCTGCATGATATTGATCCCAAAAGGGTTGCGAAGGGTCGGCAATTCGATAAGTGTTAACCACTTAAGGAAATTTTATCTTAAGATATGGTACATGTAACTCACCATTAAATTGAATCCATCAAAGAGATACAATATTTTTTTGGTGATACTCTAAATCAAGCGCTCAACTCCAAAAATTCGTTAAAACACACTTGCCCTCAAAACCTTAGAGAGATTTATATAAACTCAACTTGGAGCAACCCTCCAATTATAAACAAATCACAGGACTTCTGACCTTTTATTTCCCAAGACAAGGCTAAATGATCCGCACACAAAACATAAATAATAGTTTTTTTTTTTTTTTGATGACCTAGGGAACCCCGCACGGTCGGCAGCCGGAGATAAACCACTGGGGCGACACGTGCTAGCCACCACACACATGCCACCGGGTAAGTCACCAATGTCTCACGCTAGCCTCCCTGCAACTTGCGTCGCAGGGGTTTCGAACTCCAGACCTCTTAGCGAAAGGAAGTCTGAAACCTATCCAGCGGAGCCATCACGGCGGGTGGTAAACATAAATAATAGTTTGACTTTAGAAATGAAATACATTGCAGTGGACCAACAAGAACATAGAAAAACTAAAGGACTCACTATCAGATTTCCCTATCGCAGTTTTTGTACTTTGAACATAACTTCCTCTACAAGACTCCAAATCGCTCGGAACTTGATTCGGAAGATAACACGAGCGCGATAAGATAAATCTTCACTGCTTAAGCCTTAGAGAGATAATATTCAGATGATAAGATAAATGGATAGATATTACCGTGAATGTCACCTCGACTTATTTGAATGCCACCTAATATCCACGGTAAAAAGGGTAAAAAGATTGCGAAGATGGCCTGCTAACCCGTCCAAAAGATCCACGAAATCGGACGGACAGATTGGATGCTGAGTTTGTCCTTTGCAACTTAGATTATTTAATAATGCTCATTAATTTTCAAGGATGTTTGGAGAACTCCACGTTTGACCGATTCCCAAGAGAGTGGCGGAGAGACGAGACCGAGCGCAAGTCAAACCTTTTGCTTTGGTTCCTTGTCCATAGGCATGCTATATAATGATTGAGTCAGGCGGAAATTTTGCAGGTATTAACACGAAAGGGGTACATGCACATTCAACGCATGCTAGTCTTTGTATGGTCCTATGATAGATACAGACTATACATATCGTTGTTTTAGTCGGAAAAGGAGAGAGGTGGGTAGAATGAATTGGTCAATCGATCAAAAATTTTCCAACTTAGGCCTGTTTAATTAATTTCAATTGTATGGCATTTTGCATTCTGGACAAATCCCTTCCTGTTGCCGACGTAGGTGTGAAGTCTTTGAATTCTGAAGTCATCTCGAGGCCGAGGACTTATAATTTCTGATCCATCAGATATCTCAATCACCTTCCATCGCTCTCTCCAGGTAAGAGATCTCATCTTCTTATGAGCTTTAAGTCATACTTGAGCTTAACTTTCACACATCGACAACGTCTATTTCATCGATCACGTTGGAGACAATATCATTCACAAAAATACAAGCGGCTCTTGAGAAAATTACATATGAACACAATTAATTGATATCTTAATCACCCTCTTCAAGAAAGAGATCTCATCTTGTTATGTGATTTCAGGCCGTGCTCGAACCAACTTTCATGCATTGATAGCATCGATTTCATTGATCATATCGGAGTCATATCATTCACATAATAGACAAGTGATCCTCAAGATAATTATATATGTGTAATTCATATAATGGCTCCTAGAGAAATTATATAAAAGATGAAAGCTCACACTGGTTGGCTCCTTGGACACCCTAATTTTAGAAGGATATATGACATTGACAAGCTTTGATGCTAGAGATTTCCCGCTTGCTAATTACTATTTATGATTTCTCCGTGAAGTTCTCGAGACAGTTTAAATTAATAAAGTTTATCAAGGTAGCCATCTTCTCCCACTAAAAAATCCAGGATATCTATTGGATTAGTCAACTGAATCCTATGAAAGGGACTCGCGAGATTTGTGGAAAGGCACACCAATCAAAACTACATGACCAACCCCATATATATATATATATATATATATATATATATATATATATATTTTTTATTTCCGAAAGAAAGATATCATTTAATATCAGCATAATAGTTGCGAGGAACATAAAAGGCTTTCAAGCCTAGCAAATCCTAAATAATTATAGAATAGAGCAAAAGTAGAAAACAAATAACAAAGCACAATCTAGAAGTGGAAGTACATTCTCATCCCTAAAGAAGAAATCTAACACCGCAAATGATCGGTAGCGATCACTAGATTTAGTGATAAGCACACATTGAGATCTCCCACTCTATTTGCAACACCTTGCATCGCGTGTCTAACTTCAATGTCCTCATCACTATCGTCATGCAAAGATACCAACATCAGAATATTGGAAGAACATAGATCAAATTTCTATGAGGAGGACCCAGGTCTCTATCTGGATCCAGTTCAAGAAAATAAAACTTCCAAAACTGGACTTAAATCTAAATCAGGAGCAGAGAGTGGCCTAATTTCAAAGAGGTTGTGGAGCCATATTTTGAACATCCTCCTCGATGGCTATCAACTGAATGAATGGCCAAACTAGTTATTACATTCATCCATGATTAGTTGTAGAAATATATTCACACACACAACTCCTAGAACAGATTGGAAGAGGAAAAAACAGACCAAAAGCTTCAAAAGAGGGAAGAGGGACACAGAGGGAATGAGGGTAGGGGGAGAGAGACTCTTGCCCAGGGACTGACATTGAGAGTTTATTAGATGAAGGTGAAGTCATCTTGCGAAATTAATGGGGCGGGTGGTGACCAACCATAGTGGCGAAGTCAAAGCATGGGAGCCTTGTATCTTTTGCATTATGATCGCCAGGGTAATTATCTAATTAGTCATGAATTTATTATATAAATATCAATTTAATTCTAAATTTTTCGATTTTATCAATTTAATCTTAAATCTTTGCACAAAATTCCGATGTAGTCTTTATGACTAATTTTTGCTGAAAATTACTACATGGCGATGTGTCACGTAGGACCTCCCTTTGTCACCGACTTTGGTTTTGAGGCCTATCCCGATGAGCTCTAGACCAAGCTTGGCCACCACAGCTGCCTTCTTGCCCTCCTTCGAGAACAGAAACTTGTTACTTGCCAGCCCACACACTATCACCATCTGCTTGCCCAGCAGCAAGGTCTTGAAGACCCGAGAGCCGTACCCGTGATCCGCTCTCGGATGAACTTGCCCTGGTTCCCGCCATGGTTGGCCCAGAAGAACTCAAGGCTCTCCCGGCCGAGCTTGGTCTGGAAGCTTATCGGGACGAGGCTCACAACTAAGCCGGCGACGAAGGGAGGGCCTGCGAGGAGATGCTCACGAGCTTCTTCAATCCTGAGGCATTGGTGACGTTCGGGAGCACCATGGATGAGATGACTCAGCACCATCTCAGGACTCGATGGCAAGGTACGTAAACGTCAATATCGTAGTTACGTTTCTTGCCGTGGTACATGTCCATTCATCAGGAGAAAAATCATGTGATAAATATAATCGTGGTATGATGATTCGGAAAACGATGTAAAGTTCATGGATAATATATTCTTGTCTGGTCTGTTGCACATTATCAGTAGTTAACTAATAGCTATGCGGAAAATACCTACCTATGCACATGCATGACCATATATATATAATATGTACCTATGCATATGCATGACCATATATATATATATATATATATATATATATATTGTTATTAAGAAATGTTTATACTTTAGGCATGGTTAATTGATCATTCAATGTATAAGACCATGGCACTAATAATTTTTTCCTTTTGATTTTTCCTTTCTAGTATCACGTATGTACATTTCGAGTTTCCACGTGTTCGATCCAATCAAAGGCTAGTCATTCATATCGGCATCAATATTTTCTGAAAGAGTCAATAATCTCGTGACCTAACTTTTAAAGCTCAAATCTGAGAGTACAAATGAAGCGTGCAACCTTAGGTTTCTTATAGGCTGGCTATTTTATTGTCGCATGGCAGCTTACCTATGTCATTGACCTTACAATACGAGTAATTGTCGCATTAAAAGAGCAAATGACAGATCTCATGAACATTTTATAAAGTTGAATTGATGTGGGGGCACTTGATCACGCGTACCATTTGAAATCGCTTTCTTGCATCATATATCAATAACAATGCGGGACTGACGTGAAGTTATATGCTTGTGTTGCCTCCGCCATTTGGGTCCCGACAAATTCTTATTGAAACATCCCAGACAAAATTCCAAATTTCAATCTTTTCATTTTGTTCCCTTTTTTTTTGTACTTTAGTTTCTTCTGCATAATATCAACCCCAAAAGAGTTGGCAAAGGGTCGGCGACGGGTCGGCGATTTGATGAATGTTCACCACTTAAGGATATCCACCTTAAGATATGGTGCATATAACTCACCATTCAATTGAATCCATCAAAGAGATATAGTGTTTTTCGGTGATACTCTAATTCAAGTGCTCAACTCCAAACCTTAGAGAGATATTTACAGACTCAACTTGGAGTAACCCTCCAATTATAAACAAATCCCGGGACTTCTGAGCTTTTATTTCCCAAGACGAGGCCAAATGATCTGTACACAAAACATAAATAATGGTTTGACTTCAGCAATAAAATAAATTGCATCGGACCCAACGAGAACATAGAAAAACTAAAGGACTCACTATCAGATTTCCCTGTCATAACTTTTGTACTTTGCACATAACTTCCTCTACAAGACTCCAAATTGCTAGAAACTTGATTTGGAAGATAACACGAGCGCGATAAGATAAATCTTCACTGCTTAAGGATATCTAACCTGGGAAATTATTTGCATATAGAGATAATTTTCAGATGATAAGATAGATGGATAGATGATTACTGTGAATGGCAACTGGACTTATTTGAATACCATCTAGTATCCACGGTAAAAAGGGTAAAAAGATTGCGAAGATGGCCTGTTAACCAGTCCAAAAGATCCACGAATCGGACGGAGAGATTAGATGCTAAGTTTGTCCGTTGCAACTTAGATTATTCAACGATGCTCATTAATTTTCAAGGATGTTTGGAGGACTCCATGTTTGACCGATTCACAAGAGAGTGGAGGAGAGACAAGATCGAGCGCAAGTCAAGCCTTTTGTTTTGCTTCCTTATCCATAGGCGTGGTATATAATGATTGACCAGGCGGCAATTTTGCGGGCCGGAAGGCCGCGCAATTGCAATAATCCTGAGATTATACACCAAATGACAAGTATTTGGCGACAAAATTTCACATCAACGCCGCGAAGAATAAAAGGAAAAAAATTGATCATGTGAAAAGAAGAGGACAACAAACTTTTTGGCAAGAATAATTAGACTTGAACGACAATTAAAAACAAAAAAGACTAGGACAATAGAAGTTATTTGGATGCTATAGTGATCATGTACTTTGTGTTGGTTTTTTGAAACTTGAGGAGTAATTATAACATACATGGCTAGTATAGTATATCTTTGCACAAGCAGCTTTATCCCTCGTTTGTTTGATAGTTTGTGAGAAATGAGATAGTTAAATTTATCAAATCATTATCAAATCAAGGGTGGATTAGACTGCTTATTTAAAATTTTCCTTGCATTCACGGTGTATCCTTTAATTTTCCAAACTTGACATCATTACTGAAACGGAGAAAAGAAACCAAAATCCTTGGAATAATTATGCATGATGTTATGAAGAATTTGCCACTTCAGTTATGGAGCTTATTAATCAGTCATATGCATTTCATGGTATAGTTATATACTGCCAAGCTATTTATAATGTGAAGTTTTGTAGAACTCTCTAAAAGTTAAAGTCAGTAAATGAACGTGTGATATAATATTTAACTAGTGTGACATTTTCCCTCTTGCATAGGTTGGACTTCTTGCAAAAATTGAAGTTTGGAAATATAAATAATTGGGTTGCAAATAATGAGAGATCTAGAAATATTTGAAATTATAATCTCTCTTGCTTTGTTACTACTTACTTGGGAAATGCAATAACTCTTCAAGGGAGATCATCAAGAGAGAGCTTAAGATTGAGCATGTATAGCTATTTATTTGGATTTACCTTCACTTAAAAACTTAAGACCATGACTTGTCAGTCAATTAGCATAACTTAATTGTTTGAAATCATATAATTCTCTAATGTAAGTGTTAGAGATATATATATATAAAAGAGATTCTATAGATCTCTCTTGATTCAGCATATCTCCCTTAATTCGGCAGATCTCTCAAGATTGTGTATTATTTTCATTTGCTTATGCATATCCTAGATTAATATGGATTAATTATAATTCATACCATAACATATTACTTTAGATATCCATCCTGTAGATAAGTTCATTTAGGGCCTATTTGTTAAGGGCCTATTTGGTAACACTCTAACCAGTGCGTAATTCTACTATTTTGTTCCCCAAAATAGAAAAAAGAACAAAAATTTATTTAGTAAATTTTTTGTTCCCAAAAATAACAATCTATTTTTTTTTTCCCAAGATAGATTTGGAACAATATCAAAAAGTAGAAAAAAATTATTTCTTTTTTTTGAAAACAATTCTTAAATCAAGTCTAATTTTTCTTATTTTCGCTTCTCTTTCCTCTTCTTCTATTTCCTCTTCTTCTCTTTCCTTTTCTTCTTCTTGTTCATCTTGGCTGGTCGTTGGTCTTGGTTGGCTAAATGAGAGCCGGTGACCTTGTCGGAGTGTTGTTGGCCCTTGGCAATGCCGAGCCACGGCGAGGCTCATCAGCTTGAGCCTCGCCCAACCATGGTGAGGCTTGACCTCTTATGCTGGCACGAGGTTGGGCCTCGCTAGGCCATGGTGAGGCTCGACCTCACCAGACCATAGCGAGGCTCGACCTCCCCCAAATTTGTGAGGCTGAGGCTTGCGGTGGCCAGGCGAGCCTTTGGGGGTATCCCACACATTTATTATGAATAGTGATGATTGCAAGCCTATTGCCCAGCCCTCACACATTTTAGAAACTTCAAAGCTCTACATTACATACACCAAAATATAGTTTTGGGGGATCCCTATCTCTACTATAGTGGTTACTAGTCAAAATTGGGAACCCTTGTTCCACTACTCGGGCCAACACACATAAGCTTAGTCCAAGTCTTCGGGCGGATTATCATTATCACTAAGGTTTGGGTTTGGGTTTGGGTTGTCAAACCCTCGAAGAGGCCCTATCAAAGTGTCCTCGTTCCACCTAAACCTAGCTTTAAATGCATTGGGACAAGTTCGTCTAATCCCTTTTCTATCCACACAATGGACGATACTTTACAATAAGTAATATCGGTCTCTACGTCTATTATGTCCGACGTGGTGATGTAAGTTTTTACAAGACAATCAAAATGCAAGTGGCCATAATTCTAATGCTCTGTTCATTTTGCGGAAAATAATTTCCGGAAAAACGTTTTCTAGATTTTGCAGCGTTTGTTTCACGGAAAATGAATTCCTTGTGGAAAATGTTTTCCATCAAGTTCGTCTAATCCCTTTTCTATCCACACAATGGACGATACTTACGATAAGTAATATCGATCTCTATGTCTATTATGTCCGACGTGGTGATATAAGTTTTTATAAGACAATCAAAATGCAAGTGGCCATAATTCTAAGTCTCTGTTTGTTTCACGGAAAATAATTTCCGGGAAAACGTTTTCCGGATTTTCTGGCGTTCGTTTCACGGAAAATGAATTCCTTGCGGAAAATATTTTCCTTACCGAACACTGGAAAATATTTTCCGGAACACTTTCAGGTTTTAGCCGAACACTAAAAAATATTGTAATTTTCTTGGAAAATGACTTATAGGAAAATATTTTCCGGAGATGGCCCATTTTCTGCGAAACGAATGGACCCTTAGTATCTCCGATTTTTGACATATCCATGCCTTTGTTTTGTTAATCTTACAGAAATGGTTGAGATTTCTTAATGCTTCAAAGAGTCAATGTCAAATAATGACGAGATCTCAAATTATAGAAAACAAAATGCTAAATGTAAAAGCCATACTATCTGAATAGTACATCATTGATTTAGGGCATGCAGAAAAATGCATGTTTAATTTAATGTAGGGAAGATAAGGGTGATGAGTGCTTGAAGTTAAGATTTAAAAAGTTCCTCAAATGGAGCTGCCTTCGATTGGCACTTTTTTTTTTTTTTCTTTGTCAAAAGAAATATTTTATTCATTTCTCATAATAATATTGGAGAGATACATAAAAGGTTTTCAAATCTAGCAAATTCCAAATAAATACAAAACAAAACAAATGCCAAAATGCAAACAACAAGGCACAATCTGCATCTAGGGGCACACTCTCATCCTTCAAAAGCAAATTTGACACTATAAGTTTCGATGATCTGATCACTTGATACGGTGATGAACACATACTGAAATTTCTCACTTCATTTTCAATGGCTTGTGGTACGAGATTAGATTCAACCTCTTCCTCACGGTCACTCTATAGAGACACCAACATCAATATGTTGAACCAACATAGATCAAATACTTGTAATGAACTCCCAAACATATATCCAACTCTAGTTTAGGAAAGTAAAACCCTAAGATCTAGACATAAATCTAAATTGGGAGAGGAAAACGGCCTAATCTTAGAGAGATTGTATAGTCACATTGTGAACATTCTCATTGGTGGCTATCGACGGGATGAATGGTTGAATTGGTCTCCATGTTTACCCAAGATCGGTCAGAAAAATTTATTAACATGCACCAACTCCCAAAACGAATTGAGAGAGAATCACTAGAGATTGTCCCAATGGCTACCCTTCTCACTTGGAAAGGGGGAGGCGAAGAGTTCAAATCCCCACCTTTTCGAAGGGCGGGATTGGGAATGCATGAGTGAAGAAATAGGGTTTTTGCAACCTATGTATAACACATATTATACACAGTGGCTTATAAAATAGATAAAGGAGAGGACAAGACCAAAAAAAAAAAAAAAAAAAGATTCGGAGAGAGAAAGCATAGATAATCAAAGCAAAGAAAAAGAAAATCAAAATACTAAGTAGGCTTTCAAATTTAGAAATTGAAGTTGAGAGCTCATGAGAGAAGATTGAAAGAGGGAAGAGTTTTTAGGAGATAAGGGGGAGAGAGATGAAATATTAGATGGCAACAAAAGGTCCAATTGGCATATTAGCTATCATCATAATCTGATGTACTATTGGTCAGAAATGTAAAATATGAGAAAGGGCCAGGGAACAATAAGCAATTCGTCAAGAAGTACTTGGTCCCACAATAAACGAAGGAACATCTATTTGTTTTACAAAAAAGTGAATGATTCAAAAAATAATTTCTAAAAAATAATTGTTTGAAATAATTAATAAATGAAAATATTTTTATTATTGATAACAATTTATGTCAAACATTTTCGTGGACCATAAAATTTTTTTTCGTTCATTCAATTTTATAAGTGATATAAATGATTATATTATCAAATTCATTCATTTACTGTGAAACAAACGGAGCTAATAGCACTTCAAATGTCCAGTGTCTCAGTTAGGACTCAAACTCCAGATCATTACGATAGCTAGCAGATCTAGATGTGAAGACCGAGAAGGGAGAGAGACTTGGGTTTTAAAAAACTTAAACTACATTCTGATATTCTGATATTGTCGCGACCCCTTTTTTCGGGGGCGCCCAGCCGGATCGAGTACAAGCGCCTAAGGGAGGCTAATGGCTTGGCTGAGTTTAATTAAAGCCAGGACTCTCCCAAGTCCGCCAATTCACGACTTTAAAATATTTGGTTTGTAAATTGATTTTTAAAACGGGTCTCCACTAATCAATTTGGGGTAGGTTGATTAGAAACCCAAGCAAAGTATCGGGAGAAATACTTGCTCCTGCGCAACTAGAGAAATTAGGATCGGGGACTTGATTACACTAGTTAATCACTAATGCCCTTTCGGTACCTAATCTTATTTAAACTCTAAGGTTTTTTGGATGCTTGAGAATTTTCCATGCATTTTTAGGAAAAATTACATTTTTGGTATTTTCCTCATTTTGGACATAAAAAGGATTTTTGGATTTTCTGGGGTATTTTGGAAAAATACAAGTCTTTTTGGCATTTTATGAAAATTTTGGACTTTTTAGGAAATTTGGTAATTTTGGGATTTTTGGTAATTTTTGATTTTTTTGGAAAATATTTAAACATTTCAACATTTTTGGAAAATAATAATATTTTTGACTTTTTCTAAGCATTTTGAAAATAAGTAATTTTTGCTTTGATTTTTGATTTTTGGAAATTCAAAACATTTTAAAAATGTTTTTAAACATGTTTTGGAATTTAAAATGATTTTTAAAATGATTTTTGATTTTTTTATTATTAAAATATTACAAAAAACCGGCCCAGGTCGAATCCCCGGGTCGAATCCGCCCTGGGCCGACCCGAAACGCGGCCAAGACCTGCGTTTTGGGGCGGGGTACCAAACAGTGTCATGGGCGGATTTGGATGCCCGACCCGGCCCGACGGCCCATTTCGTCGACTCGGCTCCCGCTTCTTTGCGAAACGACGCCGTGGTGAGACTCGCAAAACGACGCCGCTTCGCTTTTTGCAAAACGGCACCGTAGAGAGGCCGACCCGGACGCGACCCGCGGATTATGCGCCCGACCCGCTCCACGATCCGCCCGTCTTTTGCAAAATAGTGCCGTTTCCTCGGCACCTAACCCGGACCCGACCCGACTTTCGACCCGGTTCCCGACTCCAACCTTCCTTGCAAAACGACGCCGTGGCGGCCCGACCCGCTCCGTGGCCCGACGACTTGGCTCCCGACCCGACCTCCAATCCTCCTTTACTCGTGGAACCCTACCCGGTTCCTGGTCCGGGTCCGACCCGACGACCCGAGATTGTGACCCGGAGAACCAGGAACCCTAGGGTTCCAAATTGGGGGAAAATGGAGGCCCTGGCGACGGCGAGGACGACGGCGAGGGCGGCAGTGGGGAGTAGATGATGGCGAGGGCGGCTGTGGTGATGATTACCTGCGGCGGCGAGGTGTGGGCGGCGATAGCAGGGCTTTGGCCTTCCTCTCCCCCTCTCTCTCTCTCTCTCTCTCTCTCTCTCTCTCTCTCTCTCTCTCTCTCTCTCTCTCGTGTTCCGGTGCCGGCTGATCTTAGATCTGGTGCCGCTCGTTCTCGGCCCCCCTATCTGAAGTCTCTCAGTTGGGGGATTCGAGGATCTGCGACCCCAGATCCTTGCCGTTGCCCTCTGCCTCCTCTGATCGACGTTGGGGAGGGGCTATTTATAGCCGAGGGGTGGCCGGTCGATGAGGGTTCGGCCAGGGTGGGTGCCGCGGCCTCCGGCCGACCGAACTGGCGTCCCATCCGACGCGTCCCGTCGGCCGTCTACCCTTATCCTCTTCCCACGTGCTCTACTGTTCCTTCTGCTGCCGCCGTACGTCGTTCATCGGGGCTGCTCTGGTGTCGCGCCCCCGCGCGTGCTGTGCACGCGAGTCGGGCAAGGAAAAAGGTCCCCGTGGGTCAGGCGCGGGTCGGGCGCGGACATGGGCTGACCCGGGGGGCTTCTTTCCCTTTTCTTTTTCCGTTTTCTTCTTTTTTTTTTTTCCGTTTTTTCTGCTTTTTTCTGTTTTTTTCTGGCTTTTTTCGTTTTTTCTTGGTTTTTTGGTTTTTATCAACATAAGACGAAATAAAATAAAACCTAAAAGAAAAAAGCAATAATGATAAAAATTAATTAAAAACCCAAATTTAAAATTTAAAAATTAGGCGTCAACAGCTGCCCCTCTTTAAAGGTGAGCTCGTAGAGGTTGCATTCAAAGACAAACTGATGCCTAATTTTTACCTAGCGTGGGCAGCAAACTATAGCTTATTTAGGACATATTACCCTAAAAAAGAGAAATATAACATTTCATATACTAAGGCAGATAAGAAGATACCTGGAGTTACTTACCGGGAATGAGTGAGATAGGGTGTGAACCCCGGGTTTTGGTAAGTATCAAGGCGTCATCTTACCTGGTGATGTGAGGAGACTACTTTTCCAGGACTTGAATCATTCTCCGGTCGCCTGTCAAAACAATAGATAATTTGTCTAGGACCCGAACCTTTCTTCGGTCGCCTTTGACGGGAAATTACTTCTCCAGGACCCGAACCATTCTTCGGTTGCCTGTTGGAACAATCAGAGGGGTATCTCGGACCCGAACCATTCTTCAGTCGCAGTGACGGGGATCTACTTCTCCAGGACTTGAACCATTCTTCGGTCGCCTATCGGAGCAATCAGGGGGTGTCTCGGACCCGAACCATTCTTCGTTCGCCTTGACGGGGAATTACTTCTCTAGGACCCGAACCATTCTTCGGTCGCCTGTCAAAACAATAGATAATTTGTCTAGGACCCGAATCTTTCTTTGGTCGCCTTTGACGGGAAATTATTTCTCCAGGACCTGAACCATTCTTGAGTCGCCTGTTGGAGCAATTAGAGGGGTGTCTCGGACCCAAACCATTCTTCGGTCGCCTTGACGGGAGATGCGCCGACCTTTCTCATGGCATCTCATTTGTGGGTGTCTGATTTGTATCGAGAGCACCAGTTGGTACCTGACCTTTCTTAGGAGATGCGCCGACCTTTCTCAAGGCATCGGTTTTGGGGGGTGTTTGAACTCTGTCAGGGACACTGGTTGAAACCCGACCTTTCTCGGGGGATGCGCCGACCTTCCTCAGGGCATCTATTCTGGGGGGTGTTTGATTTCTGTCAGGGACACCAGTTGAAACCCGACCTTTCTCGGGGTATGCGCCGACCTTTCTCAGGGTATCTGCTCTGGGGGCTGTTTGACTTCTGTCAGGGACACCAGCTGTAACCCGACCTTTCTCGGGGGATGCGCCGACCTTTCTCAGGGCATTGGCTCTAGGGTATCTGGATATTCACAGACACATTAAAGAGTACATGGATATTGATAAGTGCTAACCTGGCGGATTTTTGGGCCTTGGCAGGCGTCATAAGCATTGAAAGGGTACTCGGATGATCACGAGTACAAGTTTTTAGGGATACTCGGACGTTCACAAGTATCGAAGGGATTTTTGATAATTGAAAATATGGGGAGCATACCTTGGGTATTTGTGAGGCTCTCTTGCTTTCTGGAAATAGGGAATATCGAGGACGTACCTGAGATATTCGTAAAGGCCTCTCACCTTCTGGTAATTGGGAACATCGAGGACGTACCTCGTATATTCGTGAAAGTTTCTTATCTCTTGGGAATTGGGAATGCCGAGGACATGCCTCGTGTATTCATGAAGGTCTCTTACCTCTTGATAACTGGAAATACCGAGGACGTGCCTCGTGCACTCATGAAGGTCTCTCACCTCCTAGTAATGGGAATGTCGAGGACGTGCCTTGGACATTCATGAAGGTCTCTTACCTCCTAGTAATTGGAAATACCGAGGACACGCCTTCGTGTATTCATGAAGGTCTCTCACCTCCTGGTAATGGGAATGTCGAGGACGTACCTTAGACATTCATGAAGGTCTCTCACCTCCTGGTAATTGGAAATACCGAGGACATGCCTCGTGTATTCATGAAGGTCTCTCACCTCCTAGTAATTGGGAATGTCGGGGACGTACCTTGGACATTCATGAAGGTCTCTCACCTCCTGGTAATTGGGAATACCGAGGACATGCCTCGTGCACTCGTGAAGGTCTCTCACCTCCTGGTAATGGGAATGTCGAGGACGTACCTTGGACATTCATGAAGGTCTCTCACCTCCTAGTAATTGGAAATACCGAGGACATGCCTCGTGTATTCATGAAGGTCTCTCACCTCCTGGTAATTGGGAATGTCGAGGACGTACCTTGGACATTCATGAAGGTCTCTCACCTCCTGGTAATTGGAAATACCGAAGACATGTCTCGTGTATTCATGAAGGTCTCTCACCTCTTGGTAATGGGAATGTCGAGGACGTACCTTGGACATTCATGAAGGTCTCTCACCTCCTGGTAATTGGAAATACCGAGGACATGCCTCGTGTATTCGTGAAGGCCTCCCGCCTTCTGGAATTTTGGGAATACTGAGGACGTACCTTGGGTATTTGTGAAGGCCTCCCGCCTCCTGGAAATTGGGGAATACCCGGGGACGTACCTTGGGTATTCGTGAAGACCTCGCGCCTTCTGGATTGGGGCTACCAAAGGCATACCTGAGATACTTATGGAGGTTTTCCACTCTCTTGTAATGTAGCGCGAGGCTTACCTGGACGGCTATAGGTACACAAACGTACGAAAGTAGAGGAATATTTTGGATGGACACAGGTATTTCACAATATGATCAGGGACCACTCAAATGGCCCAAGTGCAGGAAAACATACCTGGGTAATTGCAGGCGCATGATGTGGGGGAATGCTTGAGTGGTTGCTAGCATTTAATGGTATGATTTTGAGGACAACTCTAGCAGGTCGAGTGTCACAGAAATGGGGTATTTGAATGGTGGTCAATACTTAATGATGAGAGGCTACTTGGACAGTCACAAGCACCTAAACTTTAAAGATAACATGAATAGATCGAGTGTTTAACAAAGAGGGCACTTGAGTAGCGGCAAACACTCGAGAACAAGGGTAAGCTTGGGCAACTGCAGATATCAATACCCGAGGGACAAACCAAGCTGAGCATAGGTACCTAGACAGCGGTAGGTATTTAAAGATAAAGGGATACTTGGTCAGTCACAAACATCAATACTTTGAGGACAACTTAGCATAAGCTGAGTGTCAGTAAGAGGGGGTACCTAGACAGTGGTAGGTACTCAAAGATTATCAAATATAAAGCTCTGGAAATGGGGTTATGCTTGCTATTTACATAACATGTACATATGTATGCAATGATTGTATGTGCTGTAAATTTATAAATCAAAATGTGACTTATGCATGATGCTCTCGTCAGTTCTGTATCATTTGAATTCCACTGGGGAAGATTTTGAAAGACGACTTTTGTTTAGAATGCATATGTCTTGAGCATGCTAGGTGAGGGACTTTCAGTCTGAAAGGATTTTCCACTTGCTCTCATGGGAAAGACTGTTTTATCCTTACCATTGATGCAGGATTTACAAGGACCACACTATCTCACTTTCATCATGTCAGCAGGGGTCCGAGTATTCTCGCAAATGATACGACTTTACCAATGTGAGAGGTCTTTTTTTTTTTTGGGTTGTAATGAAGGCTAGGTCAATGGCTCATCAGAGGAGGACCAATAAAGTCGTGGCTTTGTAGGGAAGCTGTTGCATGGTTATCTGCGGGTGTTTGCAAGTCGAGGATCCTGTGAAAAGAGATAGAATAATCTTGCTCGTACTTCTTTGAGCGATGCTTATAGACATATGAAATCCTACGTTAATTGAAGTGCCCCTAGTTCGAAGAGACTTTTTTACAATAGGGTGCCACATAGGCTTGACTCAGGTGTGAAAGGGTGAGGGTCGGTGATTGCCTTGACATTTTGCCACCGGTCTTTCCTCTCACGATCTAATGAAGGTTCCATGGACCTCAATAGCAACTTCTTTTGGGAATACAAATGGCTGCACTTTTGTTTGGGGCATTGGCATTGCTTTTATCAGGCACGCTGCTTTTCTCATGCCCCTATCTCTCTTTTCAATTTTTTTACTCACGGGCACTGACCTTGCTTTTACCAGGTACACTGCTTTTTTATGCCCCAATTTTTTTGTTCTTGTTGCTTGAGGAACTGGTCTTGACAAGTTCGAGCAAATGTCTTTTCCATCTCTTGCTAGCTCTTCTGATTATGTTGCTTGAGTGGCAACTTCTGCTTTGCTTTCTCATGAGGGTGATTTTACAGACTCAATTGAGTTGTACAGTGATTACAAGTGCATAAAGAAAGAATTGCTCTTCACGACTCTAGGGCACTTAAATTAACACGAGTGTTCATATGCAATAAAGACACTCAAAGATTGACGCAAGTGCAAGCAAGAGAATTTCTATCCATTTTCTCAACTCGTAATGCTGACTTGCCTTTGGCTTGCCCCTGTGTGGGGTGGTTCTTTGATGGGGGGTAGGATGGAAATTTGGCCAGTGTATGGGGCTCAAGGTGGGTGATGGAATACCTCCCACTGTTTTGGTCATCGTACCATTCACGAGAGAACTCTTTTACCCTATAGTCATGGAATTTTATGTACTCATCTCACGAGTGTGTAGATGGGGGACTGTGTATGGGATATGGCTTGCCTGTCATCATTCTGACATGCCTCATCCAGTATGCTCAATTAATCTTGTATTCATCACTTGGCAGTCCATTCTAATATTCCTCGACAGAATCAAAGATTTAGGCAGACAAAATCATCATGCGCAATTCACATGGAAAAAGGCATGCAATGTATGATGTGAAGGAGTTTTGTGTTTTTTCAAAAATGAATGAAGGACTTTTTACTCGAGAAAGACTATTAACAGCTTGAAGAGTGTTTAATTAGTGAAATGGTATTCACAAATGTGTTGAAATTCGAACATGAAAAGAGGTTATTTACAAAGAGTATTCACAAAATGGGTGTCAACAAAATGCTCCTTTTAGTTAGGGTCATGACATACGCATGATCAGCCAGGGACCGGGGTTCTGATCAGGAATTCCTATTCTCACCTTTTGCAAGCTAGGAAGCTATGGAAGTGGCTCAAATAATAGGGCTCAGATTGTAAGCGACTTGAGGTTTTGAAGGATTTCTGTCATTTGCTTTGGTGATACTTGGGATGTCAATCTGCCTGGAAAGTTTATCAAAGTCCAACAAGACTTTCACTGATCTATTTTTCGTATCTTAGACAGTTAGGTGGTCCTGTAAAAGGCAAGGGAAGGTGTGTTAGTCACGAATCTCTTTTTGGAAGTCAAATAATTGGAGGTGATACAACATTACTCTTCACTGGTTCACAGATGATTAGGTGGATGAGGAGGACACGAAGTCCAGTGTTCCCCACGTCATCAGGTCAATTATTCTTCTTGATTGGCTTGTGGATGACACGTCCCTTTAAACAAAGCCAAGTGTATTTGATGCGAATCACACTAGCTTGGCCAGTATCAAATCTATCCTCTGAGTTTGGCTCTTGAGTTGTGATGCTTTCTGTAAAATAGGAGAATATGTCAAAATGAGTTTAGACAGTAGGAGTATTGGAAACGATACCAAATTACCCTTCCCCAGAGCTTGTCTATGCTGATTCTTAAGGATATTCGTATGTTGATGATGGCCTATTTGTCTTGGCACAGCTCAGTGTTTCCTCCAGTTGGCCTTCCACGTAGGCATGATTGCTGGTCATCTTTAATGCCTCCCTTTTATGGAATTTCTCCCTTTGTCCTTGGCTATTATTGAGCAAAAGTCATGTACCTCAAGCTTCTATGGAGTTTGAGATGGACAAATCAAAAACCTCCAATTCTGATGGCGACTACTCTTTGGAAGAGAATACCCCTAGAGTGAAGCTTCTGGATTTCAGAGTCATTGTCTAATGTGTGAGGTCATAGATCGCCTAGACTGTCTGGATTTTCTCCCTGTTGGCAGTAATTACTTTAAGGAAGAGAAGGAATTTCTTCCTCGTGCTTGTGGGCTTGTCAAGGCTGTGACACCTAGCTGGTTGGGCGTGTCGTGTGACATGATAGTCCTTAGCTTAGGAGGGAGTTGGGCATGAATGAGACATGTCACGGACGCTTTGATTTCAACTCTATGCCTGTACCTATTATGCCTCATCCTTTATATCCTGCAAATAGGAGAGAGGGGTTGTTATTTTCAATATTATGTTAGGGGGATAAGACTTACCCTTTTTTGAAACAGGATGATCGTTTCCGTTTGCCCCCATTTTCTTGGAACAATGTCTTCGTGTTTTGGCCTGTTCACATGATGTGCCAATTTCAAACGCCTTTTGCCATGCTGAATTTAAGGGGACGATATTCTTTTTTCAAAATGCATTTTTGGGGAGAAAAAGCATGAGGCAGCCCAACCCTCGTATTCTCCTTGGATGACATTTTCTTTTCATGGTTGGATAACATCGCTGGGCTAGTTTGGGATACCGCCTCATGCTCTCGGAATGTTTTCAACTTTATTTAATGGGTGGATTTACACTTTGGAATAGTGATTTCAAAATTAGTTCCTTAAGCGGAACTGATGTTGAAAACAAACCAGACTTAAGAAAGATATACAAGCTTCTGCGAGGAAATCAAAAGGATTCCACTTGAGTGTGTCTGCACCCATTTCCCCTTATGGTCTTTCGTTGACGGTGTCTATGAAAAGGTCTCCAAAAATGGTGGTCACGTCATCTGGCCCTTCTTTCTCTGTTGCTAAGGTAGGCACTTCATTGCCTGAATAGTACCCGGCCTCTACTAGCCCTTGATGATGTCAGTGGTATGTGCTTCAACATTCATTCTCTGACTATCTTCAGAACTGAATACTGCGTTTACTTCGTCAGTGTGATCAGGGATCGGATTGTTCTGGAATGAGAAAGCTTTAGTGTCCAACAGGTTCTGGATTCGACTCTTGAGGGCGAAGCACTCATCAGTTGAATGCCCCACTTCTCTCATGTGAGAGTCCCATATCTTGGACGGGTCATAGCTAGAGAAGCTTTCGACGTTTGGTCGTTTTGGCTCAGTCGAAAGGAGATTCTTTTTCCGGAGGATTGCCAGTACCTGTGATGGAGGTCCAGGAAGAGGAGTAAATTGTCTTCTGTTGCTGTAACGCTGGGCCGACTGATGATTGGTAGTCTGCTGCTATCTTGCATTTGCCTGAATTGTTGGAGGATGATTATAGGTTGCATTGACATCTACCGAGGGTTCTTTATCTTTCTTCGAACTGATCCTGCCCATGGGTGCAGGTTCAGTGAACCAACCTTCCCTCAATCCTATCTCAATTTATTCCCCAATTGGAATGAGTTGATTAAACGATTCGGCGATCATGGTTACCATTCGATTGTGGTACTCATAAGGGAGAGTTTTGATAAAAATTTTCCTTAGCTCGAAATCAGTTGATTCAGGATTGATTTGGGTGGCCAGATTCCTCCATCTAATAGTACATTCTTTGAACGATTCGTGCTTCTTCTTTTCAGTACGCTCAAGATCTTCACGAGAAGGGGTAATGTCCATTATGAATTTATACTGCTTGAGGAATGCCTCACTTACTTCGCTCCATGTTTCAAGGAGGTTTATATTCTTTGTAATGTACCACCTCAGGGCAGGGCCTACTAGACTTGATTGGAACAATTGGATCATTAATGGTACATTATTAACATATTGGGTCATCCGAACCAGGTACGTTTGCAAGTGAGCCCTCGGGCAGGTTGTGCCATCGTATTTCTCAAACTCGGGCATTTTGAATTTTTCTGGCATTTTGACATTGGAATAAATGGAGAGGTCCGTCAAAATAGGGTCTTGGAGGCCTTGCATTTATTTCAACCTCTCTTCAAGCTTTTCGAGGCGTTTGTCATGCTAAGCTTTAGACGAACTGTCTGGTTCATCTTTCTCGATCACAATTTGGTGCGAATCATCCTCCAATTTGAGCACGTTATCGTTGGGCTCTTTATCTTGATCACCTCTAGTGGATGATTGTGGTAGCAAAATCTCGACTGAGGCGGGGGTGGGAGTAAGTTTGCCCTGGATGGAGTCTATCTCGCTTTGAAAGCTCGCTGAAGCACATTGAAGACTTGCTTCATTTCGCTTTCCATGACCGCAATACGGCCTGGCACACTTTCTTCGGCCATTCTTGCTCTAGCTTTTGAGCGAGTCTGGATCGGCGAACGTTGACGTTCCGTGATTACCTGCCGTGGAATAAACAAGTATGCATAAGTACGTGTCATAAGTAGGGAGTCAGTCCATGATGATGACCTAATCCTACCATTTTGTTTATTTATGAAAAGTTTAAACATGAAAAGGATTTCTTAAGCAGGGATTGAAAGACATGCGACATATTAGCATAGACTAAAGATATTTAAAAGAAGAAGGGAAGCATTGGACTGCAGCAGATTTTGAAACAAAACTTCTATTCCTTTTTTAAGCGAATGGAAATTTTTGCAAAAAGAAATTCTGTAGCATGCTTGAGGAAACACTAATTGAGAGTAATTTGTTATGCAAAAAATTTTTAGCTTTATGATAATTACTTTAAATTTAAATGACCGTGATATTAAATCCTAGACTAATCATGGACCGCTCAATATATGCATGAAAGTAAGCCAATTGCAAAGCGTACCAAAAAAACTTACTTCATATGAGAAGAACGATGACAATCACATAGACATGCGTATGATACATGCGGCTCGATTTCTAACTCAGAAGGTTCGTTGAAATTAAAAGGGCATCTACCGGTCGTAGTCTCGCGTTAGCAGCATACCCTCTTAACCTCGGCTAAGAAATTCGGGGAAAAGAAGGGCAACCTCTACATGGCAGTCTCGCTTTCGAGGCCGTATCCTTCTTAACACCATCCTAAAAATCCTATGGCGGCCCAGGCCCGGCGGCCGGGTTGTGTGTGCCATGTGTAGTGTTTAAAATAGTAAAGCATGCACAACAGTTTATAATCACAAGGCAATTTAATTTAAGCAAGCTTAAAATAAACTTTTAAATAATTGACCTGTAAAAAAAGAAAAAAACCTAAGTCAGTAAAGAATTTAAACAAGATAAATATGGCCTAAATCCTCAAAAGTCCCCAGCAGAGTCGCCAAGCTGTCGCGACCCCTTTTTTTCGAGAGCGCCTGGCCGGATCGGGTACGAGCGCCTAAAAAAGGCTAATGGCTTGGCTGAGTTTAATTAAAGCCAGGACTCTCCCAAGTCCGCCAATTCACGACTTTAAAATATTTGGTTTGTAAATTGATTTTTAAAACGGAGTCGCCATTAATCAATTTGGGGTAGGTTGATTAGAAACCCAAGTAAAGTATCGGGAGAAATACTTGCTCCTGCGCAACCAGAGAAATTAGGATCGGGGACTTGATTACACTAGTTAATCACTAATGCCCTTTCGGTACCTAATCTTGTTTAAACTCTAAGGTTTTTTGGATGCTTGAGAATTTTCCATGCATTTTTAGGAAAAATCACATTTTTGGTATTTTCCTCATTTTGGACATAAAAAGGATTTTTGGATTTTCTGGGGTATTTTTGGAAAAATACAAGTCTTTTTGGCATTTTATGAAAATTTTGGACTTTTTAGGAAATTTGGTAATTTTTGGGATTTTTTGGTAATTTTTGATTTTTTTGGAAAATATTTAAACATTTCAACATTTTTGGAAAATAATAATATTTTTGACTTTTTCTAAGCATTTTTGAAAATAAGTAATTTTTGCTTTGATTTTTGATTTTTTGGAAATTCAAAACATTTTAAAAATGTTTTTAAACATTTTTGGAATTTAAAATGATTTTTATTATTTTTGATTTTTTATTATTAAAATATTACAAAAAACCGGCCCGGGTCGAATCCCGGGTCGGATCCGACTCGGGCCAACCCGAAACGCGGCCAAGACTTGCGTTTTGGGGCGGGGTACCAAACGGTGTCGTGGGCGGATTTGGATGCCCAACCCGGCCTGACGGCCCGCTTCGTCGACCCGGCTCCCGCTTCTTTGCGAAACGACGCCGTGGCGAGACTCGCAAAATGACGCCGCTTCGCTTTTTGCAAAACGGCACCGTAGAGAGGCCGACCCGGACGCGACCCACGGGTTACGCGCCCGACCCGCTCCACGATCCGCCCTGTCTTTTGCGAAACAGCGCCGTTTCCTCGGCACCTAACCCGGACCCGACTCGACTTTCGACCCGGTTCCCGACTCCAACCTTCCTTGCAAAACGACGCCGTGGCGGCCCGACCCGCTCCGTGGCGCGACGACCCGGCTCCCGACCCGACCTCCAATCCTCCTTTACTCGTGGAACCCTACCCGGTTCCTAGTCCGGGTCCGACCCGGCAACCCGGGATCGTGACCCGGAGAACCAGGAACCCTAGGGTTCCAAATTGGGGGAAAATGGAGGCCCTGGCGACGGCGAGGACGACAGCGACGGCGACGGTGGGGAGTAGATGATGGCGAGGGCAGCTGTGGTGATGATTACCTACGGCAGCGAGGTGTGGGCAGCGATAGCAGGGCTTTGGCCTTCCTCTCCCTCTCTCTCTCTCTCTCTCTCTCTCTCTCTCTCTCTCTCTCTCCTCTCTCTCTCTCTCTCTCTCTCTCTCTCTGTGTTCCAGCGCCGGCCGATCTTAGAACTGGTGCCGCTCGTCCTCGGCCCCCCTATCTGAAGTCTCTCAGTTAGGGGGATTCGAGGATCTGCGACCCTAGATCCTTGCCGTTGCCCTCTGCCTCCTCTGGTCGACGTCGAGGAGGGGCTATTTATAGCCGAGGGGTGGCCGATCGACGAGGGTTCGGCCAGGGTGGGTGCCGCGGCCTCCGGCCGGCTGAACCGGCGTCCCATCCGACGCGTCCCGTCGGCCGTCTACCCTTATCCTCTTCCCACATGCTCTACTGTTCCTTCTGTTGCCGCCGTACGTCGTTCGTCGGGGCTGCTTTGGCGTCGTGCCCCCGCGCATGCTGTGCACGCGAGTCGGGCGAGGAAGAAGGTCCCCGCGGGTTAGGCGCGGGTCGGGCGCGGACATGGGCTGACCCGCGGGGCTTCTTTCCCTTTTCTTTTTCCTTTTTTCTTTTTTTCTTTTTTCTGTTTTTTCTGGCTTTTTTCGTTTTTTCTGCTTTTTTCTGTTTTTTTCTGGCTTTTTTCGTTTTTTCTTGGTTTTTTGGTTTTTATCAACATAAGACGAAATAAAATAAAACCTAAAAGAAAAAAGCAATAATGATAAAAATTAATTAAAAATCCAAATTTAAAATTTAAAAATTAGGCGTCAACAGATATCCAAACAAAGCCTTAAGAAATTCTAATAAGCCCAGTGACTCTTATTTAAGGAGTAAAGAGCAGAAAATACAATGACACCATCCGGCTTTATGATAGCCTCGTCAATCGATGCCAACGAACCGGAATAGTTTACTGACATTATCATTGTACGTGAGTTATTTCGGAATGAGAATGTTTACGTAGCACAATATTAAGCAACAAGCACATGCTGAGTGCTAGAACCTGCCGCTACTTTCCGATCTAGTCCCTTGTTGCTTCACATGGCCGAGAGCACCAACGGGCGGAACCCGTGCTGGAGGCTTGCCTCCCATGCTTTCTCTATGTCGAACATCATGCTTCCGCACTCGTTCACGTTCCATCCTTCTAATGCATGCACTATCCCTGCTACTCGCCAAGCACTCATCACCCTCCTCGGCAACCAGTTCTGTAGACAAAAATAACTTGGAGTTAATCGTATGTTGCGAAATATTTTCACATGCCATTCGCGCATTAAAAATGGTTAGTTTCTCTTACTCTGTGTCTACGCATGGGTGGGTGTGACGTCGATTTACTGGCAGAGATCAGTGGCCTTATTCTACTTTAAAAAACAAACCAAGGTGACCTACCATTTTGTGTAGCCATCGATATCTTCCAACAAGTACTAAGTCTCCCATCTTTCTTGTTTGAACAATATACAAGTTATGGTTAGCCTTGCATGACAAATTAATGCATGATCTTGTTCACCGCATATGATCAAGTACTAAGTTTACATTTTTCTTGTTTGGACAATATACAAGTCATGGTTAGTCTCGCATGATAGATTAATACATGCTTTGTTTGCCATTATCATCAAGTTCTAATGAAGTCACCACAAATCGAAATGAGTTCAACAGAGCTAAAATCTTTGTAGCCTTTTGTTTTGCACTGTAAATAGAAACAGAGGACCAAAATCGTTGAGAGTTAAATGATGAGTAATGTATGATTGGAATCTACCAGTGAGATAGCCTCGTAGTATACCTTGTGAACTTACATGCTTCCAGTTTGCCATCCCCATTCTAAAACACAATGTAACTCCATAATTCCGTCAACAGAATTGAGCAAACGAACCTCACAGGAGTGCAAATTATTGAACGACTGGGGAGCGATCATCGCTGGAGTGTTTTGGTAAAGGCAATCTTTGCGGATTTGCTTTGGAGGGAGTTGAGAAAAGGGTATGAACAACGTTCCCTTGGGTGCCTTTTTCTGTTCTTCTTCGGCAAGTTCATCTCCTACCAACCATATCTGCAACTAATATTTTATTAATATAGTTCTTACATAAATTAAACGTTGCTTATCTTCAAAAACTGCTTCGTCAAATACCTCAAATCTCACCAAAAAAGAAAAAAATACCTTTTGAGAAAAAGTTCTTGAAAGAATCAAATTGCCTCCTTCCTTTCCATTGATACTCCTTTTAAGTTTCTCATGCTCGTCCTTAGAAGCTACATTTACCTGCCACATTTCTTGATCAATTGGATGAAAAAAGAGGTGCATATAACTATATATTGATTGCGGGCATGTAAACCCTTTGAGAAAAATGCCTTGCATCACTTTTATTTTACTAAATCAAATCAAGAAAAAACAATCTCATTCAAAATATTTGCATCCTCATTTATACTAAAAAGACAAAACTGTCATAAATCTTTTCATTCCGGTTTTAGATAATGGCCCCACTCCTTTTTTTCTATTTTTTCCTCTTTCTATTTAGGATAGTTACCATAATAAAGAATTTCACATATTTTTTTTTTTTTTTTGCGTAAATATTCTTATAATGTTTTACATGGTCCATGTAAAATTATCATGTTAATATTAAGGAAATAAAACATTATTTGATATAATATAAAATTAAAAATCTCTTCTTCATCATTACTGTCATAACAATCTATCTATTTGCCGCTCCTCTCATAACAAAGGCTCACTTTCTTGGTGAACTTGTTATTAATTTCATTAGTCTAAAATATATATCAACTCCCTTTATTTACTATATCAAACCATTTATACTTTTTCCTTACCATATTAGTGAGATACTTTTATACTGAACATGCAAGAAGTTAGAGAAATATCTAAGAACACACTAAAAACATTAGGCACAATTAGATATCTAAATATTTTTTTGTAAACTATTTGTCGATGTTAGTAATTTTTGTCAAATCAAAATAATGAATTCTCTAGCATTTAAAAAAAAAAATCTTACCCAATGCAATGTTTTGATTTAATTAAATTTCATCTACTTAACAGTGTATCCATAAATCTAATCAACATTGTAGAAAAGAAATAGATATCTTGGAAATTTCTCTTTTTGACCAAACAAATTTTTATGAAAGTAATACTAACAATGAAAAAAAGACATGGTGCCTCTAATATACATGGAATATCTACAATAATCAAAAGCTAAATACATGAAATTCTTAATTATGGTAGGTAGATCTTACATGGATATAGAAAAACTTAAAAGAAAAAAAAAGAATGTAAATAAATTTGGGATTGCCAATTTAAATTGCAATTAAATGATAGAGGGTAATTTTGTCTTTTTGGTGAAAATTGGGTGGATTTAGTCGTATAGGGGTAATAGCACCACCCAATAATAAAGAAATGTGTAAAATAAAACCAAAATGATTTTATATAAAAAAGAGGAGGACTGAACACCTGGATACCCCTTGCGCATTAAGCGTGGGCAATGGCATGAGCAAGCTTGTTAAGATTGCCTCTGATGAGAACTTGGCTTGTCCCTTTGGGAATGCTATGAAGCACAACTGCCACTGCCAAGCTACTCCCATCCACAAACTTAGTCCTCAAATCACTGTGCTTTTGAATAAATAATTCACCATGCCCATTCAATTTCTCTCCCTGAAAGCGAAAAAAAGCAAATAATAATAATAATAATAATAATAATAATAATAATAATAATAATAATAATAATAACATCAACAATAATAATAATTGGAATCAAGAAGCACTATATAATTTGGCTAAAGTAGAGACCCCAATAACAGAATTTGAGTGTAAATTGACAAAGTAGGATCGGGCTCGCTGTAATTCTCAACAACATATAAATAGATTAACATTTATATTGGAGGGTTGCCTAGGGAAGGAGACAACATCTTGCCTGATTGAGAAGACCCAAAGTCAGAACCTTGACTCCTTTCTGGTTAGCATCCAGTATAGCTTCTTCTATCAAGGCATTAATGGCTTCTGTTCGCCGTGGTGATATATACTACAGGAAAATGAAGAACATGAAACCGAGTTGACACAAAAATGGATATACATATGTCCCGGAGAAAATGGAAGACCAATAAACTCAAAACGTTCAGTCAACGCCCACATTAGATGTTTTGAACCATCCAATATTTGTTATTAGGTTACATGGTCAATGAACTTAAACCATCACCCCAAGGTTTTATGTGCAGATTTCTTAGTGGAATGAGAGTTTCTTAGTGGCATGACAGGGCGGGACGGGGCTGAAGGATCAGTCCCCGTATCTGTTCCGCTCTCCCCGCCTGTCTCCCATCCTGTTCCACCCTTTGAGGCAACCGGGCCGGCCGTTGCCAAGTTGGGAGCATCGTCAGTCTCCCGTTAGGACGTTTTGCCTATCTTCAAGAGTGCAATATCGTAACAAAGTAATTCATCAAAGTTCATGCCCTTAGAAACAACATGGGGAAATAAACACCAAGTTTGGAAACAAAACAAATTCTCGTCTTGATTCTTACATGGACATTGTATCTTGGAATCACCCAGGATTGCACCTTGAGTTTCTTGAAGGCATTCCTCTCCAAGACGAAAGAGTGGCCATAGGTCCAAGTCCACACCGCCAAGGCAAGCGTGAGTGGCCACATGATCCACAAGTATTGCTTGGGCGAATAGGGTCGAGATGCGAAGGAGGCAAATCCCAGCCGCAGATGATAGATGGACTCTGGCACTGTCAGGTGCGTTAGATACACCACATCCGGTGAATCTTCCACTTTCTGAAGAGATGTCTTGTATGTGGCATTTGTTGACTCATCCATCGTTCCGTATATGTAGTCGTAGATTGGCATGAAAAGGCTGTCGTTTGTTCGGAATTGAGTGTGGTGCAACGAATGAAACCTGTCGATGGGCCATGACTCATGACTATGAATAGGAAATTATTTGGCCAATAAGCGCTTGTATTGATTGAAACGTCAAGTGAACCATGCATGAATTTCTATTTATGCCTTTTACTCATGCTCAAATACTTCTTTTGATATATTCCTTTTCCATTTTCTTTAGCCAAAATATCCTTTTCCAAACAAAAACAACTGTTAATTTCCTCATCTTTCACCGAGAATCATATGTATCTCACATTTACATACACATATATATATATATATATATATATATATAATTTTGGCCTGTTTTCTTCAACTTTGCATAAATAATTTCTTGAGCACTTTTTACCTTTCATGCTTATATTGGCGTGGAAAGAAAGAGAGAGAGAGAGAGAGAGAGAGAGAGAGAGAGAGAGAGCATTACGCCCGATCAAGACACCATTCTGCCTCCTAATAGAGGGGGGGAAATATAAAAAAAGTCTTAAACCTATTGCATTTATACCAATTCAGTTATAAACTTTTCAATTGAATCAATTCAATTTAAAACATTTTCGTATTAATACAATTTTGGCCAGTCAGCACTGACATGGCACCGGTCAGTGGTTAGATGGTGATGTGGATGCTGGCCAGTGGCCGGACATTAACGTGGCAATTTTTTTAATAATTGTTCTTATTTTACTCAATTTTTTTATTAATTTTTATTTTCTTTTTGTTTTTTTTTTTTTTTTCCTTTTTCTTTTCTTTTTCCTTCCATTTTCTCCCTTCTTCCTCCTTGGATTGTCCCTACGGTGGCTGGCTAGCATCTAGCAAGGCTTGCCAGCCATTGGGCGAGAGCCACCCAAGGCTGTGGGCGAGGTGGCTTCACTCTGATTTGGGCAAAGCTAGCCTCACCTTGGCCTTGCCGTCGGCGAAGGCGGTCTCACTCATGGCTGGCGAGGCCATGGTGGCCATCGCTAGGCTGGAGGCTCACCGGCCACTAGGCGAGGGCCGCAAAGCCGTCACCGAGGTCACGGCCTTGGGCAAGGCCAAGTGAGGGCCGTGACCCTCACTGGTGGTCAACGAGGGCTTCGCGGCCCTCGCCCAGTGGCTAGTGAGCCTCCCTGGAGGCTTGTCGGCCACTATGAGGATAGTCTAAGGAGGAATAAGGGAGAAAAGAAAAGAAAAAAAAGAAAAAAAAGAAAAAAAATCATTAAAAATTGCCATGTCAATGTCCGGCTATTGGTCAATGTCCATGTTAGCGCCAGCCAGTCGAAATTAGCTAGATAGACTGACTTAGTATTAATGTAAAGGTTCAGGACTGAATTGGTCCAATTGAAAAATTTATGACTGAATTGGTACAAATATAATATGTTTGAGACTTTTTTGGTACTTTTCCCACTAGAGGGTGCTATAGAGAGAGAGAGAGAGAGAGAGAGAGAGAGTAAATGAAAACAATTAAATGAGAACAATTAAATGAGAACAATTATTGCATTGTGGGACTTACGATGGAGTGTACATTAAATACTTAAGAGGTGGAAAGATGGTGAAGAGCCTATTAGGGATGAGCTCGAAGTTGCAGTGACCCATGTTGTTCATGAAATCAATGTGCGTGGTGTAGCCAGCGATGGATGCGATTGAAGCAGTTCTCGTGATCACCGTTATGTACATGGGTATCGCAAATAGCATTGCATATGCTATATGTTCCGCGAATGGATGAACTATGGCTACAAAAAGAAATAAAAAGAAAAAATTATAAAAAAAAAAAAAAAAACAAAGTTTGTCCAGTTATATCATGAAATCAAAATTTAAACAATAAAAGCAAGAGTAACTTAAATGCAATATCAACTATGTTGGCTATCTAATTACAATGAGTCATCCAATCCCTACTAACCACCATGCATGCTAGTTCTCCTAGATGATAAGTAGCTGTCCGTCTTTACTAAAAGAAGTCTAACACAGAGTTCGATCTAATTGGATTTTGTAAATCATCTTAGTATACCTAAGTCATGTAAAAGAAGTTGCAGTAGATCTTTGGTCCGGGAGTATCGACACAGTTTCATCATAGAAGACACGATTACACTTTCGAAGACAAAACTGTCAAGGTTTGACAAGTCTTCTAATCGCATAATGGACTAAATAAAATAACGTTAAATTAAATGCGATGTAAAGCATAACTTACATGAAATGGGCTCGGTGACAATGGAGGAGTGGTGGTGGGAGTGATAGCGAGAGTAGAGAAAATGATGGTGTAGCACTCGATGAAGCCAATAATAGAGACATTCCACAACCAATGCATGAATCAAGAAGGTGATGATCACACCGTCTGTTTTCCAAAGTGGCAAGTGAGAGGCTTGAGGGATTGCCCAGTGAACCATGTATAATAGAATTGCAGTGAGCAAAATCTGGTCGTCCCTACATAAAAAGACAAAGAAGGGAAAAAGAAATTCACCTTAAAAATTAATAAGAACGGACTAAACTATAATGGCCCTTAATCACTACGTCCTGATTATGCCGTGTTATTGATCGAGAAGATAGGGCATCGTATGATACAAGGTTGTAGTTAAATTATATGAATAACCACTTTTCACAAGGGTCCGGCTCGTTTAAACATACATCCTAGAGAGTGAGTTTAACCGGCTACTGTTCATATGTAAACTTGACCACCTATTAATCTTGTTTGGAGCAACATTAATCAATGCATGGCTTCATTTAACAGAAAATACAAGAACGATCTGCAACAGAGTGAGAGAGAGAGAGAGAGAGAGAGAGAGAGAGAGAGAGAGAGAGAGACCAGTTGCTTTCTCGGTCCACCTGCTCGAACTCTATGCCTCTGTCGAGGATCCGGTTGTTGCCTTTGGCAGTTCGGTGGCGAGAAAGGGAGATCCAAATCTGATTGTGAAGCATCCTCTCTAGAAGAAATGGGAGTATAAGGAAGTAGCCGAAGTCCCTCCGAAGTCCCTCTCGCCAGGCCCTTTCGTAATGAATTGGTATGCGCCGTGAACCATCCATGGCGCCAAAATCACGTACTGTTGAAGGGGAACGTTTCACGCTAGAATCAAAAAGATGGTGAGCGACGAAAAGTGACTGCGAAACTCACAAGTGCATCCATGTACATTTCTCATTTAAACAAATATGGGAGATTATTGGTTGATGTTATTTGATTGTGTGATGAGTGTGTGTCGATAGTTATCCAATAAATAAATTGAACCAGACATAAAGATTTTCCAAAGGTACTTCTTGCATGATATATAATTTGTATATGTTGTAACTAGAGTGCTATTTTCCATAGTTATCGGAACTGCCACTCTCTGTTCTATTTTCTAAATACTTGAAACATTGATTGTAGTTATCTCACTTGTAAACTAATTTCCGTTGTCTCACTCGTAAAACTTACCCGGTTATAACATATTCTTGATACGATGAACCCGAGCACTACCAAGTGCAAATTCTTTGATCTGAAAACAGATTGTGCATACAAAATGCATCTACACAACTCTAATATCAGGCAAAATTCTACATTCACCAACTTTACGCAATGTTTTTGAAGCCGGCCAAAAAACACACATTAAAAGCGCAGTATACCTTGAAGCTCCCCAGAGGCTTCCATGGCCAGTCGGTGAGAATTCCTGGTTTGGAAGCCATTCCTTCGTCTCTGCTTTTTGCCAGACTATTCTTTTAGTGAGCACGAGACCCTTTGTGCTAGAATTGGACATGCCCGACATCTCTTATAGAACTTCTCTTGCTTTAAGTGCGTCCCACCCACCCCCATGCACTTTTGTGGTCCATCAACCAACGCTCCGAAATTGGACTAGACCAACCCGGTCGGACTGATGGGCCATCCAACCGGCGGTGTTCAGCATGATTTTTTTAAAATTTGTTGTGTATTTTTAGAAATTTTTCTCATAAAGTCTGTATATCTCCCCATCCCTAAAATTACAACATGTGGATTAGTTTGCTTGCTCAAGTTGAAGTGTTGTCTATCATCAATCACGATGCATGAAGGATCATCAGATTTTTCGAAACTTGATTTTAGTATCACAACTACTAATATGATTGACAGATCAAATTGTAGCACAATTTTCTAGAAGGGATGTGGGATTTTCTTTAGATCAACTGCAAGTATTATAAAAAGGATTTTGTTGATAAGGGCATAAAGGGCACTAATAAGAAACTATGACCAAGGAGTGCGTTTTCTAATGTACACCCGCTAATGTTGTGTGTAATTCATCGGTCTAAAAGCCAAATTGTTTTAAATGAAACGTGATTAATAAGTTTCCCTTAAATGTTCAGTGCCATTGTCCTTTTGTTTTATTTGGTTGAAAAAAAAAATTATATTTATTACTCAAAAAGATACATGAGAAGTATATTAGTTTTTCATGGCAAAGCAAATCGAAGTAGAGCAAATGCTAGAATACTACAAAACGGGGTTAAGTATACACTCGTTCAATAAGAATAGATTTGTCAAGCAAAATAATTAACTGTCAATTACTTAATTTCATATCACCGTTAGTGATGCGCACATGCTAGAAATTCTTTATCCAATAACTATGGGGTTGTTAGTTGGTGGTGCACATTTAGGTTTGGTTTCCTCTACACCATCGCCATAAGGAGACAATTAAAATAGGTTAAATAAACACAAATCTAACTTTTGAAAGAACAAATCTTCGTAGTTCAACGAAACGTCAGAGCTTCCACAATCATTATTGAAATTGGAGGCGGAGAATCTGTATACGGAAAAAGCATAAGGGTATTGAATATCTGAAAACATTATTAAATTCCCAAATCTAAGTTGGGAGAAAAGAACTCCTAAGCCAAGAACTCCTAAGTCAAGCAAAATAATTAACTGTCAATTACTTAATTTCATATCACCATTAGTGATGCGCACATGCTAGAAATTCTTTATCCAATAACTATGGGGTTGTTAGTTGGTGGTGCACATTTAGGTTTGGTTTCCTCTACACCATCGCCATAAGGAGACAATTAAAATAGGTTAAATAAACACAAATCTAACTTTTGAAAGAACAAATCTTCGTAGTTCAACGAAACGTCAGAGCTTCCACAATCATTATTGAAATTGGAGGCGGAGAATCTGTATACGGAAAAAGCATAAGGGTATTGAATATCTGAAAACATTATTAAATTCCCAAATCTAAGTTGGGAGAAAAGAACTCCTAAGCCAAGAACTCCTAAGTCAAGCAAAATAATTAACTGTCAATTACTTAATTTCATATCACCATTAGTGATGCGCACATGCTAGAAATTCTTTATCCAATAACTATGGGGTTGTTAGTTGGTGGTGCACATTTAGGTTTGGTTTCCTCTACACCATCGCCATAAGGAGACAATTAAAATAGGTTAAATAAACACAAATCTAACTTTTGAAAGAACAAATCTTCGTAGTTCAATGAAACGTCAGAGCTTCCACAATCATTATTGAAATTGGAGGCGGAGAATCTGTATACGGAAAAAGCATAAGGGTATTGAATATCTGAAAACATTATTAAATTCCCAAATCTAAGTTGGGAGAAAAGAACTCCTAAGCCAAGAACTAGATTGGGAAAGTTCAAACTCTCATATCTAGAACTAGGCCGAAAAAAGAGAATTTTGAAATCTAGATCGGGAGAGAAGAAAAAAGAAGAAAAGAACAGGAAAACTCAAATAAAATCAATGATATATGGAAATTTTGACCGCATCCAATTTATAACGGTTTTATAACTATGGTTTCATCTTTGTCTTTATTAACCCTCTCATTTGTTTGTCTAGAAAGGGAATCTTAAATCATGATAAACATTAAAAAAAAAAAAAAAAAAAGAGGAATGCTTTCTTTTCTTTCCATTTATTTGATTGACTTTTAGGTACAGATATTGTTCATGTTCCCTCTATTATAGAGGAAGATTTGTTATATTTTGGGAGAATATTGTTCTGATTTCCTCTACACCATCACCATACAAAGACAACCAAAACAAGTTGAATGAAAACCGATCTAACTTTAAGAAGAGCAAATCTTTATAGTTTAGTGAGACGCTAAAATTTTTATGATCATCATTAAAACTAGAGGTGGAAAGCTTATATATAGATAGAGCACGAGAATCTCCTATGTCTAAATCAAGAAAAAAGAACTCCTGTGTTTAGAATTAAATTAGGAAAGTTCAAACTCTCATATCTAAAACTAGATCGAGAGAAGAGAACTTCTAAATCTAAATTGTGAGAGAAGAAAGAAGAAGAAAAGATTAGGAAAACTCAAATAAAATCAAACAGATGGAAATTTTGACCATAGTCAATTTGTAATGGTTATATAATGTCTGATTTCATTCATTTCTTTATTAACCATCTCATTTATTTACCTATAAAGGGAATGTTTAAATCACAATAAAAACATACAAAAAAAAAAAAAGTGTCATATTTTTCTTTTCATTTATTTGCTAGATTTTTTTTAATCAATCCTACTATATTCCTACTCTAACACTCACTCTCAGACTTTTGTCCTGCCTCCTTGCAGGGCGTGAGAGTCGAAACCCACTCCTGAAATGAAATCGTCCCCACCCGAACCTTCCTAAAAATGTGAGGATTCGAACCTCCCACCTCCCCCTTCCAAGTTGGAAGAGTGGCCACTGGATTAAAATTTGCTGGATTTTTATGTACAGACATTGTTCCTGTTCCTTCTATTATAGAGGACTGTTTATTTTCGTCTTTTCCCTCCAACAATAGTAACTATGTACGACTACAAACCGAACTTGAAAAGTATTGGTGTATGAACCGAATTTATGGATGCTTGACGATGTGCTGATTTTTTTCTCCTTTTACATGCGCTATCGACTAAAAATATCCAGATCCTTTGAGGATGACTAAGGATTTTCTCATCTTAGGTTTATCATATGAAGGTGACTTGCGTAATTTCCTTCTTCTATCATCTTTTGAGTCTAGATAGATTTGGGATTATTAACGACATATAGTGAAGTCAGATGGGATTGTCCATGTTTAAAATATATGTGCCCATTCTTTGATCGAGGAAGAATCCTTAAAAGTTCACAAAAGCTAGTTCATGCATTGGAAGCAATGAAGAGTTTTTAGTGATAATCTACATCTTTTAAGATTACTATTAATTAAGTTTTCAATGGTAATTTCACTATCCAATCCTGTAGTTACACGAAGAATAAGAAAGCGTCGGTCATCGTATCAATTTACTACTTGAAAGGACATAAATATCTAATAAAGGCAAAGTAAGTTTCATTGAGCTTTTGCTCTTAGGACTCTGGGAGGCCGAATATAAGGAGACATTGGACAGGCAAATAACTTATCCAGAAACTCAGAAGTGAGAAACTCCATAACCAAAATAAAGAGGAACAAGAAGAAGAACAAGACAAGATGAAGAATGATAGCAGTAGCGCACCATTGCATCATTGGCTACTTCGCATTATCTCGATCGTCCTTAAGATTTCTATTCTTTGAATGGTCGGCAATCTCACAAATTGAAGAGGATAATTGCCCAATTAGACTTAAATTTATTTAGGAGGATGTCAATTAAGTCATAATCTTTTCAATATTGCTAGCATAGTCCAAACTTTTACGTGATATCCCGATGTAGTGATTCTAGCAAATTGCCACAAGAAAGTGCTGACATAACGGCAGCCATCCTACATGACAAAGCTGACATTGACAACTTGTAAATTGTTACCTTATCAATTTTAGGATTATATTAACAAAATTGAAAGGTTTATGATTGAATTGTCATTCATATAATAAGTTTAAGACTGAATTGGTAATTTTTCCAAATTCATGAATGTGGTGAGTTATTAAATATCTTCCCTCACTTAAGTTACGATTAATTATTGATTAAAAACTGTAATCACAACCTTGCGATCGATGGCAAAGGTCATGCAAGTGACTTGTGTGGTGCACATATAAGCATGTTAGGAACAAAGAAGTACCACATTATGTGTAATTAGCTTGAGTTTGTAAGTGAAAGTACATCGAACTGAAAATTAGTTACAGCTTCGGACTTGGGGCTTCCCCTCAATAATCTCCCAGGACAAAGTTTTCAAGTTTTATTGCGCCACTTTAAGATGATTTTTGTCTTTTGTCCGTTTTCTTTTCGATATTTTGATTCTTGTTTGTGGACGACGGACAAATGAGGAGTTACTGAAGGAAAATTATGGAAGCCATTTCTTCTTCTCCGCTATTTGCCGGACTATCCTTTTAGTGAACACAAGACCCTTTATGCTCCAATTACACATTCACGACATCTTTTATGGAACCTCCTCCTGTTGTGTTAAGCGCGTCGCACCCAGTCCATGCACTTTTTATGTTCCATCTCCCAGACAGACCGAAGCGACAGCTAACCAGTTATGTTTGGTGTGCTTTTGTTAATATTTCTTAAATATTTTTAGAATTTTTACGGAATGTCTGTATTATCTCCCCCATCCCCGAGCTTACGTTTGGCGGATTAGTTTACTTGTACAAGTTAAACTCTAGTCCATCGTTAACCAATAACTTGAACTTGTGGAGGGAACATTTGATTTGAACTTGTGGAATCTAATTTTAAGTGTTGCAATAACTAATGGTTGCGTAGAATAAATTGCAGTGAGATTTTCCAGGAAGAACCTGTGGTCTTGTTTAAACCAATTGTAGGTAATTATAAAAAGGATTTCATTGTAAGTGCACTATCAATAAGTACTTATAAGTAAGGAATTTGTACGATTTTTAATGTACAAACTCCGATCATGTTTCGTGTAAATTCATCTCTTAAAAAGTTGAATTGTTTAAAATTGAGTATGTTTAACATGTCTCCTTCAAATATCCACATCATCCTTATAATAATTATGTACTAAGCATTTATTGGACTTGAAAGGTATTCTTGTACGAATCAAATTAATGGGTGCCTGATGTTTGTTGATTTTCTTTCTTTCCTCTTTTGTGATAAAATATGTAAATATTAAAGTATACTTACATTCTAACAATTTAAGCTTTTAAAATAGTTTATAGTGATCCCATAAAATCACACATGATATCAAAATAATATGTCATGAGTTCAAGTGTTTTCAGGTCTCTATTTTCCCTTCCAATTAGTTTGCTATGGTCCCACAATCCGTTTAGATCAATTGTGGGAGATATAAAATGGATTTTGTTGAAAAATGCATAAAAAGCATCAATAAGTAATTAATAAGTAACTAAAACTAAGGTAATTGTGTGATTTGTACTGTTTGGACTGCTCTCATCTGTGTAATTCATTGTTTTATAAGTCGAACTGTTGAAAATTGTGGGGGCAAGTATAATAGAAGTATCATAATAAAAACATACCAAAAAAAACAAAAAGTGCCATTCTTTTCTTTTCATTTATTTGCTGGATTTTTTTTTTTGGTCAGTCCTTCTCTATTCCTACTCTAACGCTTACTCTTAGACGTTTGCTCTGTCTTCTTGCAGGGTATGGGAGTCGAAACCCACTTCTGAAACGAAATCGTCCCCACCCCAACCTCCCCAAGAAGGTGGGGTTTCGAACTCCCCCACCTCCCCTTTCCATGTTGGAAGGATGGTCACTGAGACAAAATTTGTTGGATTTTTATGTATGGACATTATTCTTGTTCCCTCTATTATAAAGGATTGTTTATTTTTGTCTTTTCCCTCCAACAATAGTAACTATGTACAACTGCCAATCGGACCTAAAAAGTATGGCTGTACGAACCGAATTTATGGATGCTTGACGATGTGCTGATTTTTTTCTCCTCTTAAATGCGCTACCGACTAAAAATATCCGGATCCTTTGAGGATGACTAAGGATTTTCTAGTATTAGGTTTATCATATGGGGGTGACTTGCGTAATTTCCTTCTTCTATAATCTTTTGAGTCTACATAGATTTAGAATTATTAACGACATATAGTGAAGTTGGATGGGATTGTCCATGTTTAAAATATATGTGCCCATTCTTTGACCGAGGAAGAATCCTTTAAAGTTCACAAAAGCTAGTTCATGCGTTGGAAGCAATGAAGAGTTTTTAGTGATAATCTACATCTTGTAAGATTACTATTAATTAAGTTTTCGATGGTAATTTCACTATCCGATCCTGTAGTTATACGAAGAATAAGAAAGCGTCAGTCAGCGTATCAATTTACTACTTGAAAGGACATAAATATCTAATAAAGGCAAAGTAAGTTTCATTGAGCTTTTGCTCTTAGGACTCATTTGGGAGGCCGAATATAAGGAGACATTGGACAGGCAAATAACTTATCCAGAAACTCAGAAGTGAGAAACTCCATAACCAAAATAAAGAGGAACAAGAAGAAGAACAAGACAAGATGAAGAATGATAGCAGTAGCGCACCATTGCATCATTGGCTACTTCGCATTATCTATATCGTCCTTGAGATTTCTATTCTTTGAATGGTCAGCAATCTCACAAATTGAATAGGATAATTGCCCAATTAGACTTAAATTTATTTAGGAGGATGTCAATTCAGTCATAATCTTTTCAATATTGCTAGCATAGTCCAAACTTTTACGTGATATCCCGATGTAGTGATTCTAGCAAATTGCCACAAGAAATTGCTGACATAACGACAGCCATCCTACATGACAAAGCTGACATTGACAACTTGTAAATTGTTACATTATAAATTTTAGGATTATATTAACAAAATTGGAAGGTTTAGGATTGAATTGTCATTCGTATAATAAGTTTAAGATCGGGAGAATTACCAAAAAAGTTCTAAACCTATTGCAATTGTGCCAATTCAGTCCTAAACCTTTTTTTTTGTCCAATTTAATCCTAAACCTTTTCTAATTGTGCCAATTCAGTCCATCCGGCCAAAATTAGCCGGCCAGCGAGGTAATTTTTTAATATTTTTAATATTTTTAATATTTTTTTCGAATTTTTAAATATTTTTTAAAAAATTTTAAATTTTTGTTTTTTTTGGTCTTCTTCTCCTTCCTCTGGCCGGCCAACGCCAGCCAGAGGTGAGGGCTGGTGAGGCTACTTCGCATTATCTCGATCGTCCTTGAGATTTCTATTCTTTGAATGGTCGGCAATCTCACAAATTGAATAGGATAATTGCCCAATTAGACTTAAATTTATTTAGGAGGATGTCAATTAAGTCATAATCTTTTCAATATTGCTAGCATAGTCCAAACTTTTACATGATATCCCGATGTAGTGATTCTAGCAAATTGCCACAAGAAATTGCTGACATAACGGCAACCATCCTACATGACAAAGCTGACATTGACAACTTGTAAATTGTCACATTATAAATTTTAGGATTATATTAGCAAAATTGGAAGGTTTAGGATTGAATTGTCATTCATATAATAAGTTTAAGATCAGGTTAATTACCAAAAAAGTCCTAAACCTATTGCAATTGTGCCAATTCAGTCCTAAATCTTTTTTTTTTGTTGTCTAATTTAGTCCTAAACCTTTTATAATTGTGCCAATTCAGTCCATCCGGCCAAAATTGGCCGGCCAAATGGGTAATTTTTAAATATTTTTAATATTTTTAATATTTTTTTCGAATTTTTAAATTTTTTTTTTTTTTGGTCTTCTTCTCCTTCCTCTGGCCGGCCAACACCGGCCAGAGGTGAGGGCCGGTGAGGCTAACCTCGCCCAGCGACGGCGAGGAGGCCGTCGCTAGATCTAGCGACCGCCGCCTCACCAGCCACTGGCGAGGGCGAGGGTCGACCTCACCCAGTGGCCAGCGAGGCTGCCGTCGCCATCGCCGCCCCCGCCGCCTCCGCCGTCTCCCCCCCCCCCGATCGTTGGCACGATCTCCCCCTCCGAGCTCAAGTGGCCCTCCTCGGCCGTGACCGTTGCCAAAACCCCGTTCCGGCGCCTGGAATGATGAGGATGAGATCGAGCTCCTCCGCGGGTTCCTCGACCACACCAGGCAACGCGGCGGGGCCTTGCCCTCGCCAGTGGCCAATGAGGGCCGAGCTCGCCGGATCTGGTGAAGCGCTGGGCGAGGCCGCCGTCGCCAAATGGGGGAGGCTCGGCCTCGCCGGATCTGGCGATGGCCGCCTCGTCGTCGCTGGGCGAGGCTCACCTCCGCCAGTGGCCGGCAGGGCGAGCCTCGCCAGTGGCCGTCGAGGTCAGCCTCGCCGGCCCTCACCTCGACCGGCGTCGGCCGACCAGAGGAAGAAGAAGAAGAAGAAAAATTAAATTTTTTTTTTTAAAAATATTTAAAAATTCGAAAAAAAATATTAAAAATATTAAAAATATGAAAATATTACCTCGCCGACCGCTTGTCCCCCGCCGGCATCCACGTCGGCGTCGGCCGGCCAATTTTGGCCGGATGGACTAAATTGGCACAATTATAAAAGGTTTAGGACTAAATTTGACCAAAAAAAAAAGATTTAGGACTGAATTGGCACAATTACAATAGGTTTAAGACTTTTTTTGGTAATTCTCCCGTTTAAGATCAAATTGATAATTTTTCCACTTTCATGAATGTGGTGAGTTATTAAATATCTTCCCTCACTTAAGTTACAATTAATTATTGACTAAAAATTGTAATCACGACCTTGCGATCGATGGCAAAGGTCATGCAAGTGACTTGTGTGGTGCACATATAAGCATGTTTGGAAAAAAGAACTACGCATTATGTGTAATTAGCTTGAGTTCGTAAGTGAAGGTACGTCGAACTGAAAATTAGTTACAGCTTCAAACTTGGGCCTTCCCCTCAATAATCTCCCTAGGTAAAAATTTTCAAGTTTTATTGCGGCACTTAATACGATTTTTGTCTTTTGTCCGTTTTCTTTTCGATATTTTGATTTTTGTTTGTGGACGACGGACAAATGAGGAGTTACTGAAGGAAAATTATGGAAGCCATTTCTTCTTCTCCGCTATTTGCCGGACTATCCTTTTAGTGAACACAAGACCCTTTATGCTCCAATTACACATTCACGACATCTTTTATGGAACCTCCTCCTGTTGCGTTAAGCGCGTCGCACCCAGTCCATGCACTTTTTATGTTCCATCTCCTAGACAAACCGTAGTGACAGCTAACCGGTTATGTTTGGTGTGCTTTTGTTAATATTTCTTAAATATTTTTAGAATTTTTACGGAATGTCTGTATTATTTGCCCATCCCCGAGCTTACGTTTGGTGGATTAGTTTATTACTTGTCCAAGTTAAACTCTAGTCCATCGTTAATCAATAACTTGAACTTGTGGAGGAACATTGGATTTGAACTTGTGGAATCTAATTTTAAGTGTTGCAATAACTAATGGTTGCGTAGAATAAATTGCAGTGAGATTTGCCAGGAAGAACCTGTGGTCTTGTTTAAACCAATTGTAGGTAATTATAAAAAGGATTTCATTACAAGTGCACTATCTATAAGTACTTATAAGCAAGGAATTTGTACGATTTTTAATGTACAAACTCCTATCATGTTAAGTGTAAATTCATCTCTTAAAAAGTTGAATTGTTTAAAATTGAGTATGTTTAACATGTCTCCTTCAAATATCCACATCATCCTTATAATAATTATGTACTAAGCATTTATTGGACTTGAAAGGTATTCTTGTACGAATCAAATTAATGGGTGCCTGATGTTTGCTGATTTTCTTTCTTTCCTCTTTTGTGATAAAATATGTAAATATTAAAGTATACCTACTTTCTAACAGTTTAAACTTTTAGAATAATTTATAATAATCCCATAAAATCACACATGGTATCAAAATAATATGTCATGAGTTCAAGTGTTTTTAGGTCTCTATTTTCCCTTCCAAATGGTCGCACAATCCGTTTAGATCAATTGTGGGAGATATAAAATGGATTTTGTCGAAAATTGCATAAAAGGTATCAATAAGTAATTAATAAGTAACTAGAACTAAGGTAATTGTGTGATTTGTACGGTTTAGACTGCTCTCATCCGTGTAATTCATTGTTTTATAAGTCGAACGGTTGAAAATTGTGGGGGCAAGTATAATAGAAGTATCATAATGAAAACATACAAAAAAAAAAAAGTGTCATTCTTTTCTTTTTCATTTATTTGCTGGATTTTTTTTGGTATGTCCTACTTTATTCCTACTTTAATACTTACTCTGAGATTTTTACATTGCTTCTTTGCGGGGCATAGGAGTCGAACTCCTGAAAGGAAATCTTCCACACCCCAACCCCCTTGAGAAGGTGGGGATTCGAACCCCCACCTTCGCTTTCCATGTTAGAAGTGTGGCCACTAGGGTAAAATTTGCTGGATTTTTATATACGGACATTGTTCTTGTTCCCTCTATTATAGAAGACCGTTTATTTTCGTCTTTTCCCTCTGAAGGAATTCGAGTCGGCGGAAGACAACTTACCTGATTCCGATGCGCAAACTTTAAATGGCCCCGGAACGAACGTTGAATTGCCGATGAAACACGAACAACACTTCCTCACGTTGGTCTGGATGCAATCACTAGGAAAACACCCGATTTCCACGGCGTAAATGTTGATTGTTCTTGCAAAATTGAATGGAAATGCCTTGTTCTTTTGATGATGGAAATGGAGAGAATTCTGGAGTGTATATTATGCCAACCATTGTGTATGAGTGTCTACAAAAGGCTTTTATACGACTCCATGACACCCCTACAAATGGTGTCCCTCCATCATACCGTATCAAGTCCA
This sequence comes from Eucalyptus erythrocorys, assembly GCA_014182555.1. Lineage (NCBI taxonomy): Eukaryota > Viridiplantae > Streptophyta > Magnoliopsida > Myrtales > Myrtaceae > Eucalyptus > Eucalyptus erythrocorys. The sequence continues at coordinate 28,775,971 of CM024600.1, read as the reverse complement.
AATGGTGCGATCCAATCACACCTCATCACGGACGTACTAGCTAGAGTACTTCATCTCTCACTCGGACATGATGAGCTTGATAGCTCTTTATCAAGAATGTAAGGCATTCAACATTCATCAACTTTACAAAACAATTTATACATGCAAATAAGCCGTGCACCAGTGAGTACACCTGCACTTGGGAGCTCAAATTATGCACCTGTTAGGGATAACATAATGGCTACAACCCCGAAAAGAAATAATCAATAGATGTCTCACAGTGCCCTAGACCTATTTTGTTACATCAATCTAAGTATGCCTATCCCTTAAAGGCTATACTTGACTATTCTCAAGACAACATGTATTTACAATTACATCCGCAACCACATAAGACGATATAATTGGTCGACCAGTAAATACATATGATGGATGTATAACAACAATAGTCTTCCTTCGCACTCATGTCTCTCTCCATTTCATAACAACTGCTTTCCTGGTCACGTCCCATAAGGCCATATCTATTCATGACCGCCGATAACATGCTAAAGTAGCATCATTGATCTTTCACTTTGAGAACATAGTCAGAAGCAACATAGGGCACAAAATGAGGTAAATTATAGATTACCTCAAGGGCTTACACAATGAGTAAATAGGGATTATTTCACTCACCTTCCCTTGTCGGTCGTATAATGCACATGTAGTATGAATTACATGCTATAGTGGATTTCTCTTACTATAAGAGCGTATGGCATTCATTAAATATATCCACTATACGAATCTTAGCCTAAATATAGTCACGTGCTTCTCACGTACTCATGTTTAGCTCGAGTGCTATATCAGCTCGCTTTCTATAGCGCCCAATTAAGTACTCGCATCCGGCATCTTTCAGGCATACATGATTGTGGGATAATCATGTTCGGTCTTATTATAAACAAATTACAGACCTCATCTTGACTCCAATCAAGGCGACATATTTTATGTACCAAACTTGCTCTTCAGCATTTATTTGCACATAACGTCTCATCTCAACGTGCTAACTACAGCACTTGAGGTGATTGCTCGTGTGAGTGAGCCAATCATTGCCTGATGACATACTTTTCAATAATATATGTGTGTATGTGCTAGTCTCATAATGGATTTGTAATTATTGATAAAATATCAAGTCACTAATAATCAAACAAGTACAATACATATGTCCACAAATACATAAATCAATGATCCTCTACAATTACACATATCACATTCTACGCAATCCTAGTGACATCCTATGGGTCAAGAATATGTCTCTAGGAATAGCCTTCGTAAATGGATCAGCAATCATTCTACTAGTTGAAATGTATTGCAGGATCACTTCTTTCTGCGCTATAACATCTGAAGAAGTTGTTCCTTATGTCAATATGCTTCGTCCTTCCATGATACTTGGGATCTTTGACATAGGCAATGGCTGCTTGACTATCGCAATAAACTGTCACTGGTCTTGGAACTTCAGTGATAGTGGCTAAATCTTCCAAGAAGCGTTTTAGCCATTCTGCTTCTTACACTACAGCAGAACATGCAATAAATTCTGCCTCCATAGTAGATAATGCCGTGCATGTCTGTTTCTTGCTATTCCAAGAAATTGCGCCTCCATTGAGCAAGAACACATATCCAGAAGTCGATATATGCTCGTCGAGGTCTCCACCCCAATCAACATCTGAATAGCCTAATAGGCGTAAATCATTCCTTTGGTAACAAAGTCGATAGTCCATGGTGCCCTTCAAGTATCTAAGGATCCTCTTCACTGCTTTCCAGTGTGCTTGACCGGGATTTGATTGATATCGGCTCACCAATCCCACGGCATAACATATGTCGGGTCGAGTACACATCATAGCATACATCAAACTTCCGATCGCACTAGCGTAAGGAACAATTTTCATTACTTTAATTTCTTCTGGAGTCTTAGGACACATCTCAAAGACTTAGGCCTTCACCTTGCAGGGACGGGGGTATCAATGGGATTACAATGCTGCATATTGAAACGTTCAAGAATCTTCATAATATAAGACTCTTGTGATAAAGCAAGGAGTTTCCTTGATCGATCTCTTTCGATCTTAACTCCTAATATATAAGCAGCTTCTCCCATGTCCTTCATTTCAAAGTTGGAGGACAACCATTCTTTTATGGTGATAACCATAACCTTGTCATTTCCAGCCAACAGAATATCGTCCACATAAAGTGATAAAATCACAAATTTATCTTTGGACCGCTTGACATATACACAGTGGTCCTCTTCAATCATCGTGAAACCAAAAGTTGTTATAGCTCGATGAAAACGAAGATACCACTGTCTAGATGATTGCTTAAGGCCATAAATCGAGCGATGAAGTTTGCTTACTTTATCATCTTGCCCTTTAGCTATGAAACCTATTGGCTGCTTCATATAGATTTCCTTATCTAGTTCTCCATTGAGAAATGCTGTCTTTACATCCATTTGATGTAATTCTAGGTGCAAATGTGCAACGATGGCTAGAATAAGGCGTATTGAGGCAAACCTTACAACTGGTGAAAAAGTTTCCTCATAGTCTATGCCACAAGGCGAGCCTTATATTTTTCAATGGATCCATCCGCTCTTCGCTTAATCTTAAAGACCCATTTATTTCCAATGGCCTTGCGATTTGGCGGTAGATCAACCAAGTCCCAGACGTGATTTGCCCTCATTGACTCCATCTCATCTTCCAAAGCTTTTCTCCATTCTTCCTTGTCAGAGGATGAGAGAGCCTCTTGAACAGTCTTTGGCTCAGCATCGTCTTTCTGAGCAATCATAAGTGATTCCCCTTCAATCTCAAAACGACGACGAGGAACACTTTTACGATTACTTTTACGCAACTGAATTTTCCTTGAATTCGGTTCGTCAGGCGATGCAACACTCCCACTAGGTCTTGCATGTTGAGGTAAATCTTCATTTCCCTCTATAACATTAGTGGGTGTGTTATCAGGATCTTCCATCTCATATAATTGGAAGTCCTTATCAATCTCACCTCTACTTGGAAAATCGTTCTCCAAGAACGTGACATCTCGTGACTACATTTCGGTCACACTTCCATCAGCTTGTTCACCTATGAACACATACCCTTTAGAGTGTTCAGAATATCTAATAAAGATACATTTCTTCCCTCTAGGGCCTAATTTGTCATATTTATGGGAAGAATCATTAACATAAGCTGCACATCCCCATGGACGTAGACTACTTAAGTCTGGTTTCCTACTAGTCCATAATTCATAAGTGGTGGAAGTGACCGACTTTGAGGGCACTCGGTTAAGTACGTAGGCAGCAGTCAATAATGCATCTCCCCAATAAGAGATAGGTAAATTTGCTTGTGCCATCATGGATCTAACCATTTCCAATATGGTTCTATTCCTTCTCTCAGCTACCCCATTTTATTGTGGAGTACCAAGAATAGTCAATTGTCGTACAATTCCCTTTTCATCACATAGAGTCTTGAATTGCTCCGATAGATACTCACGTCCACGATCAATTCTCAATGCCTTTATCGTTTTGTTTAACTGATTCTCTACCATCGCTATATATCGTCTAAAGCACTCCAATGCTTCTGACTTATGGGAGATCAGAAAGACATAACTGAAACGCGTGAAGTCATCTATTAAAATGATGAAATATGAGGCTCCATGCCTCGCCCTCACATTCAAAGGACCACAAATGTTAAAATGTATGAGTTGCAATGGAAGTTCGGCTCTAGTCCCTTTACCGAATGGTTTTCTAGTTGCTTTTGTAGCTAGACAATGTTCACATACAGGTAGATCAACATTGGTGAGTGACCATAAAAGGCCTTCTCTAGCTAATCTTTGCATTCTTTGCAACCCAATGTGACCTAATCTAGCATGCCAAGTACTTGCATCAATCCCAACATTACTAGCAGATGCAATTAAAGAAAAACAACCATCAACATTAACATTGTACTGATTATAGTCAATGTCCAACACCATAAAACCATTCAATACATGACCTGAACCATAATAAACCGTTCCAAACAAAATGTCAACACAATCACCATGGAAATTCAATACATAACCTAAGCTAAGAAGGACAACTACGGAGACCAAGTTTCGTCGAATATCTGGAGCATAAAGGACATCATGCAGGAATAAGTTTCGACCACCACATAAAATCAATTTACATGTGCCGATACCCTTCACTTCAACTCTTGAGTTATTCCCAACATATATCCATCTTCTTCCAGGCGGTATCCGACGATACTCCACAAATGCTTCTCGATCTCTAGCTACGTGGTCTCATGTTGCTCCCGAGTCTACAGTCTACATTGGATGAGATTCAGCAAGCATGACAGTACTAGAAACAAAAGCATTATTTAAAGTAATGGAGTAATAGGGTACCTTTTTTGGCTCAGTGCATTCACGAGCAAAATGACCCATCTTGCCACAATTGTAGCACTCCATCTTGGCCTTGTCCTTCTTCTTACCACGCTTCTTGCGTCGGAAGATCTTAGCCCTCTTAGATGCCTGATCAGTCTTCTTCCCTTTGTTATTGAATTGAGAATTCCTTTTGCACTTGAAGCCCGAAGCTTTGCACGAACTCGATTCAACAACATAAGCATGGGTGGAGGATCTCGCAGCCTCTAGGCGCTCATCCTCTAATTCCAAGTGACGCGCTATATCATCAAAAGTGACAATATTCTCATTATGCATCATATTGATCTTCATATGCTCCCAATTATTAGGAAGAGACCTTATAACAGCTTGAACTTGCTGTTCATCAGTAAGGGAATGACCTGCTGACTTCAGCTCACGAATCATGTTTGACATCTCCCGAAGGTGCTGCCTCATCGTTACATTTGGGCGCTTTCGGAATGTGTCAAACTTGATGGTGAGTCTTCTCAGCTTAGTGGCAGATGTACCCCCAAACTTATCTTTCAAGGCAACCCACATAGCTTGAGCTTTGTCATAACTTTCAAACTCACACATCAGATCATCTTGCATACAACTCAGCAACGTGATGCGAGCAATGCTACTTTTCTTTTTCCAAGCTTGATAAGCTTCCAGATCTCTCCTGTGTTGAGCTGAAGTTCCACGCTCAGGTTCATCCATGGTGTGGTTGAGGGTTTCCAAAACCTCTTGCTCCTCAAGGGTGTACTGAACCTTTCAGTACCAAATATCATAATTGTCACCGTTCGCCGCCCTTATTGAGGTCAGCCACAATGGTCTTGGATGCCGAAGCCATAATCAATTTCTATAACACATTGACATAATAAACGCAGAATCAATACTAGCACACTTCACAGAGTAACACACATATTTAATTTGCAGCAAAGACAAACTAAATTAATGATAACTCAACAAAAGACACAGAGGCAAAAGTTCACTGTGTTCCCAATCAACTTCTATGTACAATTGTTCTATTATCATTAATTAGTCTAATTTGCACAAATTTTAAGTTCTAGGTTAGAACTCTCACAAATTCTACCAACCTATGAACTCCCACTAGGAAAAATAATTACAAGTCCTTATGTAATTTTACATTTTTCCATCAACACAAAAATTATAGAATGATATGAACCAACGTACAAATAACAATCACGCTACAACTATTAACCAAAAAATCGCAATTCAACATTTCATGGATTTCCTACAATTGTTTTAATTTTCCAGCAATTAGAAAATTGCATGTATATTAACATATATACATCACATCATTGAACCAAGCTCTACACAGCATGTACAACATCATTTGCACACAAGCTAGCTACTATATTTCTTAAATCACAAGAAAATACAAGTTACAAATGAATAAACTGCATTTTATACCTTAGAATATGCATACATAGGGTTTCGTACCCAATTTTAGACATTTATAAAACTCAAATATCTAAAATAAATATACCACAGTGTCGAGAACATCCATACGAACCAAACGCCACCAACCACGCTCCCATCGGAGCATGCACGCACCCACACGCCAGTAAGCCAAAAGGCTCCTAGCCGGTCCGACTGGTCCGACCGGTACGACCGGTGACCGATCAACTGTCGGGTCGGGTCAGTCAAATGGGTCGGGTTGGTCAACCGGGTCGAGTCGATCAACCGGGTAGGGTTGGGTCGGGTCGGGTCGCTGCCAGCGACCGGCCGGCCAACTGCTGCCGGCGATGACGTCATCGATGACGTCATCCCAACGGTTACAAGCCGTTGGGTGACGTCACCATGACGTCACCACGCGTCGGTTGGCGAACCGGCGCGTGACGCGCAGCCGCCGGTTTGCTGACCGGCACGTGTTGCGCACGCGCTGGCTCTGCCAGTGCTCCAGGCGCGTGGAGCCCACGCGCAGCGGCTTCTGGCCGTGCGTGTGGGCGCGTCCAGCGTCCTCTCGCCACGCTCGACCCACCGTTGGACTCGTCTCGACGAGTACTTTCATCCTATATATTCAAAAGTTGATTTTGGCCAAAAAAATATTTCGAAAATTGGCCAAAACCGTACGGATGCGCGCGACCCCGAACCCGTTCTTCACTCCGGTTGAATTTCGAGTTTTTCATATGGCAATTTCGACCAACAGAGATCCAAACAGTGTAGATTTCATACTCTTGATCTCAATTTCAAATGGTAAACGAGAAAATTCAATGAAAAACAAGGCAGAAAACACGACAAGGCTCTGATACCATTGAAGGAATTCGAGTCGACGGAAGACGACTTACCTGATTCCGATGCGCAAACTTCAAATGGCCCCGGAACGAACGTTGAATTGCCAATGAAACACGAACAACACTTCCTCACGTCGGTCTGAATGCAATCACTAGGAAAACACCCGATTTCCATGGCGTAAATGCCGATTGTTCTTGCAAAATTGAATGGAAATGCCTTGTTCTTTTGATGATGGAAAGGGAGAGAATTCTGGAGTGTATATTATGCCAACCACTATGTATGAGTGTCTACAAAAGGCTTTTATACGACTCCATGACACCCCTACAAATGGTGTCCCTCCATCATACCATATCAAGTCCAAATGATGTGATCCAATCACACCTCATCATGGACGTACTAGCTAGAGTACTTCACCCTCCAACAATAGTAACTATGTACAACTGCCAACCGGACCTGAAAAGTATTGCTGTACGAACCGAATTTATGGATGCTCAACGATGTGCTGATTTTTTTCTCCTCTTACATGCGCTACCAACTAAAAATATCCAGATCCTTTGAGGATGACCAAGGATTTTCTCGTCTTAGGTTTATCATATGGGGGGGACTTGCGTAATTTCCTTCTTCTATAATCTTTTGAGTCTAGATAGATTTGGGATTATTAACGAGATATAGTGAAGTCAGATGGGATTGTCCATGTTTAAAATATATGTGCCCATTCTTTTTTTTTTTTTTTTTTTTGGTAAAGAGTGTGCCCATTCTTTGACCGAGGAAGAATCCTTAAAATTCACAAAAGCTAGTTCATGCGTTGGAAGCAATGAAGAGTTTTTAGTGATAATCTACATCTTGTAAGATTACTATTAATTAAGTTTTCAATGGTAATTTCACTATCCGATCCTGTAGTTAGACGAAGAATAAGAAAGCATCAGTCATCGTATCAATTTACTACTTGAAAGGACATAAATATCTAGTAAGGCAAAGTAAGTTTCATTGAGCTTTTGCTCTTAGGACTCATTTGGAAGGCCGAGTATAAGGAGACACCGGATAGGCAAACAACTTATCTAGAAACTCAGAAGTGAGAAACTCCATAACCAAAATAAAGAGGAACAAGAAGAAGAGCAAGACAAAATGAAGAATGATAGCAGTAGCGCACCATTGCATCATTGGCTACTTCGCATTATCTCGATCGTCCTTAAGATTTCTATTCTTTGAATGGTCGGCAATCTCACAAATTGAATAGGATAATTGGCCAATAAGACTTAAATTTATTTAGGATAATGTTAATTCAATCCTAATCTTTTCAATTTTGCTAGCATAGTCCAAACTTTTACGTGATATATGACATCTTGATTTTCAGGTTCTGTAGCACCCCTGAACCAAATGGGGTCACCACAGTCATTCATCTCCTTGTAACTAAGCCATAATTACTTGGGCATTTTTTTTTTAACGGTCCCAGCGCAGTTTAATTTGCGGAAGCATAATCAAATTTTTCCAACTCTCCCTTCAAACAAACATGAGGCAATGCACACCAACTAAACATCATAGGATAAAAACCGAACCATTTTATTTACATAATTACAGGATGGATTAACTTAGGGTAGGTACAAGCAAAAGATAAGCCAGCACATACTAGCGTGGCTTGAGCTCAAAAAGAAACACCTCTACCCTCCTCACTAATCACAAAAGCACCATCCATCCCTCCAACTAGTATCGGTCATGTCAAAAAATGTCAGCTCCTAGCTCCCCACGTAGGCAACTACACCCATCCTGGCGCATCAGGTGGTGGAGGTGGTAACATCCCTCGCATCATCCCATCCCGGCGTACATGGACGGAGATGAACTCCTGAACAACTGGACCATCAGCCAGGCCAACCTCATAAGACACGATCGCACGAACTCGGATGAAAGTCAAACCAAGGATAAAAGTACAGTCGATCTCCATCACTTCGACCTCTACATCGGTCGGTATGCCATAATAGGTGCCCCGCGTGACGGGTAGGAGCGGCATCTCTCTAAGCTGAAATGTTAGTCCCCAAAAGGGGTGAGTACAACCACTTAGCAGATAATTGATTCCCTATGGCTACTCAAGCATCATACAAGACAATCAAGACATCACAATGTAACACATATCATCTCATGTATGCAATACACCACTTACCTTGTAGCCATTTACATGTAATTGCACCATATATGAGTACATCATCACATATCCATGCATATGCCATCATTAAGCCATAGGTATTCATCCATCCATGCATATATCATGCATATATATATATATATATATATATATATATATATCTTTCAAAGCACATGCACACATATCATTCAATACCCAGGCATACACCATGCATTCATGTCTTTCAATGCCCATGCGTACATATCACCATATGCATATATATCTTTCAATGCCCATGCATACATATCACCATATGCATATATATCTTTCAATGCCCATGCATACATATCACCATATGCATATTTCATTTCCAATTTTCACAATTTTAATTGGCTTTTAATGCACCCCCGGCACACACCATCCGGGCTTCCGGCCCCCCACATTCCGGGCATCTCGCACCCCAATTGGCATCACGAGGAATTCACGGCACACACCATCCGTGCTTCCGGCATTTACACTCCCTGGCCGGGCATCTCGCACCCCAACTGGCATCACGAGGAATTCACGGCACACACCATCCGTGCTTCCGGCACCCCCAACGCTCCCGGCATCTCAACTTCGAGGCCATCCAAAATTACGCCCCTAGGGCCACTGGGCATCTGGCATTTATACTCCCTGGCCGGGCATCCTGACACTCCCGAGGCATCGTCGGCTCACACCATCTGACGGCCTTCTCATTTATCATGAGTTATATTTACATGCATGGTCCAATTTCATATGGCATATGACATGATGTACACTTCTAATATCCACATGATATGCCAAATACCATCATTCTTGCAACATGATAGTACACTTGAAACAATACCAATCATTTAATTCATGCGATCTAGAATAGCTCACATATCTTCTTCTTTGAAATTTTACAAATTCCAGCATGCATAATTTATGAAAATGTCTAAATTGAATGCCTAAATGACTTTCAAAAATTATGAGATTTGCACACGTGATAGTCGAGACATAATAGCACATTTTTCATGAAGAATGCAAGTTCTGAAAATCATCACATAAAAAGATACAAATTCAACACCACAGCAAACCAATCTCGAGTACAACAGCTTACACGGTTTCAGAATTTTCCTCAATTAAAAATACAAATGACCTCTAGAAATCGTGAAATTTTACCACAAAACAGTCAAGGCATAAAGGTACAACTTTCATGAAGAACTCATCTCCAAAAAATCTCCACAAAAAAAGATATAACTTAAGTAACGCAGCTAACAATTTTCGGACACACAGAATGCACAGCTTTCTAATCGCTTCAAATTAAATAACCAAAAAATCTTCAAAAATTATGAAATTTTACCACGTGATAGCCAAGATTCTAAAGTAGATTTTTCATGAAAACATCTAGATCAAATTCGTTATAGATAATTAATTACAGTGGTCGAAAGCTTCTGTTAATGGCACTGTTATATCCAGATCAACACTTAATGTTAATATTCGCCATTTTTTCAAAATTAAATACCCAAACGACGTTCAAAAATTATGAAATTTTACCACATGATAGACAGGATTCTAAGGTAGATTTTTCATGAAGACATCTAGGTCAAATTCGTCCTAGATAATTTATTATAGTTGAGGAAAGCCTCTGTTCACTGTACCGTAACTTCCAGACCATTCTATTTCCGAAAAATCTCCATATGACCTACTTATTCTCCTTCTTTTCTTCTGGATTTTGGATATGTTCTAGCTTAGAGTGTTTTCTTCAACTTTCATTTAGAAATCAAGGTGAAATGTCCAAAGAAAAGTCATCTTATGATCCCCCGAAGTTGCTGGTGTTAAACACGGTTCATCCAGTTTTCACATCTTCAAGAAAAATGATATTTCACTAGGCTATACATGTTAGTTTGGTCTCAAATTTGAGTATGTTGATCCTCTTGATGTTCTCTACAATTCTTATGAAGAAATCAAAGCAAGATTCCCAGTAAAAAGTCGAGTACAGCAGCCAAAATCATCAAAACTCCACATGCAACACCAGATCCGACCGTCTTCTTAGAAAATAAGTTTCACCCCACAAATATCGTCCATTTTACCTCAATATTTAGTATGTTGTAGTTCAAGATGTGATCTACAAGTCTCATGAAGAAGTTGAAGTCAGATTCTCGCTCTAAAGTTACATGCAAGACCTCACAAGCTTCTGGCGCACATGGATCTACTCGAAACAGTGTACGACTTCAAACAAAACACTTCAAAGCCTCACTTTCTACCCTCAAAACCCACGAATTTCACCACTATACAACACTACACTCACAACACAGCAAGCAAGAGTAGATAAGGGATCAAATCTTGCCCTAAATTTCAACAAAACACGCGCAAGGACGGGCGGACAGGGGCGAGCGACGACCGGCGGTTCTCCTTTCTTCCTCTCCTCCTTCTTTCTCTTCTTTCTTTCTCTCCTTCTCTCTCTCACCGTCGAGCTAGCCCTCTCTAGAACCAGCCATCCTTCTTTTATACCCCCAAATTTCCATCATTAGTTGCAATCATGACTTTACATGCATTTTGCCACTTGTTAATGCATGCAAAACCTCATGCAAACCGGCCAACTCCTCCTCCCATCCTCCTTGCTCGACCGTCCATGGTTTTGTGGGCTTGTGGTCGGCCCATTTGGCTTGCCATGGGCCCACTCCAATTCGGCCCAAGGTTTTTCAAGCCCAAATTAATTAATTAATTTCTAATTCTTAAAATAACTAGGTCTTAATTGGATTAATTAAAAGATTCAATAATCCGTACACTTGAGTCTAGGGATGTACAAATTCTAACCCTATACTTCTCATGGCCAAAGTCTTTTTTTTTCCCGTCAAAATACACCCCTTACAAGCTCGGCCATGAGTCTCGTCGCGAATCATGGACAAATGGTCACTAATTACCATCACAAAAATTTTTCCTTACCTATCCATGTCTCAAGGATCTTTGTAAAATTTTGGGATGCCACAGGTTCTGATTTCGATTGAATAAGTCGGCATTTCATCAATGTGACTATCGTGTTTTTCTCTAAGATAGCCACTCATGAGATAACTGACCTATCAGGTGAAGCTGTTAAGAGATTTTAACGTAATAGACTTAAGAATTCAACCAGGAATCGACTGCTCGACCGTGCTAGTCTACAAGGGTCATTACAACACAATTAAAAATCAATTAAAGACTAGAGATAGGTCGATTCGACTAAGATGTGTGATCAAAGAGTGAGTGATTCCACCTGATTTCAAAATTCTTATCGATCGGCACTAAATCAATTTTCTGTCGTTTTGGGTACCCTGTGTCCATATTTGAAATCTCGAGATTTTCACAACCACCAAGAGTTGCCAATGTGTCGAATAGGTACGTGTGGTCCGCAGAAAATCAACCACGGGTCAATTATACTAAAAATTCCTAAAAGCTACTCGGTATGCTAGATCACATTAAAAGGGAGTCTGATTGAAATAAACCATGAATTTAAATTCGATTTCAGAAATTGAAAGTTCTGTCGTGTCATGAGTCATTTTAGGAATGCCGACTCATCTTCCAAGGAATTTCTAGCAAGTTTGGGATTTTTATGGAAAATCGTTTCGGACATTTCGGAAAACGAATGGAAATTCAAATTGGCCAATTTGAAGGGATGTTTGATATCTGGTGTGAGTGAATTAGTGACAGGGAATTTTGTGGGCTTTTTCCACATCAAATCAAACCTTAATCGGAGAAGTTTGTTTAGAAATCAAATTCCGAGAAAAAGGAAGTAAAATTCGGAATTGAAAGGAACGGCCGTTTTTGCTACCCAAGACTTGTTATTTTAGGAGAATTATAGTGCAAGGAAGCAAGTGAAGACCAAACTTTTTACATGGAATTTTGTAGGACCAAATTGTTGAAGAAAAATCCCTTGGATTTTGAAGTTGACAAAACAGCCTCGAGAGTTAGGTCTGAAGAATCCAAGACTCAGTCGATAAAGTCTGAAGAATTCAAGTCCCAAAGGTTTTCCGTCTGAAGACAGTCAGACCCAAAGTTTGATCTAAAGTTTTTCCGTCTGAATATAGTCAAGACTCAGTTTCAGTCTGAAGACCTTCAAGACCCAAATCTAAGTCTGAAGAAAGTTTCCGATTTTGACAAGCTGGCAACAGGTTATTCTTACGGTTAAGGAAAGTAAGATTTTGATATTATATTCCCTAACTTATCCATGGAATATCTCTGGCTGTGATTATGAGCTTGGAAGATTTACTCTTCGGATTTTATCCGTTGAAGATCAAGTGAATTTTTGGAAGGATCTAATTTTGGGAACTTAAGATCCTGATTGTATGGGCGAACAGGATTAACGAGCTATTGTCTACTTACATTTTCGGCGACGTAAAGATCACTTAAATTGATTCAGTCCAACGGGTTGATTGGATGAATTCTTGGAAAGTGCCAACGGGTATGAAGGCACGGAGGCTGTTTAAGGTGGATCGGTGTTGCTCAAAAAAGAGAGAGAGAGAGACTTGATAGAAAAATCTCGATGTTAGAACCTCTGAAATTATTTGTTCACTAAAATCTCTGGTGTTCAATCTGTGTATCAAAGAGAGCCACTTATAATGCGAAAACAGCAAGAAGCTGTAAGAGAGACTGTCTACTGAAGAAGTCTAGTTCGTGAATTGTAACAGCTCTCATTTGCTACATATTAATTATAGCCAGTTGGCTGCCAGCGTGGAGAGTGGACGTAGTCTTGGAATAAGCTGAACCACTATAAACCTTGTGTCAATTCTCTTTTACCCTACTCTATTTACTTTGTGAATGCATGATCTATTTATTGTTGATGTTTTCGTTATATTAAAGTATTCTTCAATTAAAAGATTCCAAAAGAATTCCGCAATAACCTATTCACCCCCTAGGTGAATTCACTAGCCAATATCAATTGGTATCGAGCTTGGTTGCTTATTTATTGGAAGTGTTTATTATTTCTAAAGCAAAAGATCTATGGCTAGTGTTTTGGCTCCGGGTTTAATTGAAGGGCAAAGCAATACCAAACCTCCCTACTTCGATGGAAAGGAGTACAACGTATGGAAAAACAAGATGAAGGCATTCCTAAGATCCAAAGATCCTATGGAATGGGATGTAGCGGAGAATGGAATTGCTCCTAAAGCTGCATCAATCACAGGGAAAGAATTACCTGATGGAGTGGGAGCGTCGCACATCGATATCTCAAAGAGACAAGCCCTTGATGCAAAGGCTATCTACTCTCTATATTGTGCATTATCTCCTACTGAATATAATAGAATTTTACCTTGTGAAACGGCCAAAAAAGTTTGGGATAGATTGCACGTCACCTATGAAGGAACAGATCGAGTCAAAGAAACCAAGATCAATATTCTTTTTAGTCAATATGAAGCCTACAAAATGAAGCCAAGAGAATCCATCACGGATATGTTCAGTCGATTTACAGAAATTGTAAACGGCTTGGCATACCAAGGACAGCTAATCTCAGGACCTATGAAGGTCAATAAACTGTTGAGAGGACTCTCCAAAGATTGGAATCATGTCAAGACATCTATAAGAGAAATACAAAGGATCATGCCTCTTTCGGTAGATGAATTGATCGGCACACTTCAATCTTATGAAGTCAAGCAATTCAATGAGGAATTTGACACAAAAGGTAAGAAGTCAATTGCTTTAAAATCTAATGATGATTCTAATGCTACAGATTCAGAAGAAGACTTGGATGATGAGGAGTTAGCACTTCTGTTTAGAAAATTCAGAAGGCTAAATAGAATAGGGAGAAGGTTCAATGGAAAGAGACAAAACAATCAAAGATTTCAAAAGAAATCAAATGAAGAGGAAGATACCAGCAAAGAGGTTGTTTGCTTTGAATGCAAGAAGAAGGGACACATTAGACCCAACTGTCCCTTATTGAAGAAAAAGGAAGGAAAACCTGAAAGGTTCAAGAAAGCACTCAAAGCTGAAACTTGGAGTGACACTGAATGTGAGGAGAGTGATGAAGAGTATGTGAATATCTGTCTTATGGCAAATTCAAACTCAGACTCAGATTCAAGCTCAGACTCAGACTCAGACTCAAATTCAGACTCAGACTCAAACAGCGATAACAAGGTTAGAAATTTAAAAATTCCTTCCAAAGTATCAAAATACATTGATGAACTTTGTCTTAGTCTTAAAGGCTCTCTTAATAGGATTTCTGAACTGAAAAGGGAGAATTCCAAACTGAAATAACAAGAAAAGATCTTAATTGAAAAAGTTGAAAGTCTAGACAAGTCTCTTGCTGTTTCAAAAGAAAATGAGAATGAACTTACAAAAGAAAATGTTTGCTTGAAAGAAGATTTGTTGAAAGTTACAAAGAAATTTTCAGTGGGTTCTGAAAAGTTGGATAAAATTCTTTCTATTCAAAGACCTTATTTCAATAAATCTGGTCTAGGAATAACATATGAAACTGTTCCTTTGATTGATTTCCCAAAGGTAAAGGAAAGAATTAAAAATAGGCAAACAAAATCGTTTTATAAGAATCATTTTCAAAAGGTTTTTGTAAAGCCTATTGGTAGAAATGCTCTTACATGTTCAAAATGCAAAAGTGTAGAACATTTTGAGGAGTGTCCCAAAGTTTGGAGACCTGTTAAGAAGAGCTGGGCAAAGATTGTTTATGCTACTAACAATGATGGACCCAAGAAAGTTTGGGTACCAAAGAAGACTTAAGTCTTTCATTTAAATACAGGTCACTATTAAGAAGAAAATCAAGTGATATTTGGATAGTGGCTGTTCAAGACACATGACGGGAGACTCAAATTGTTTTACGAAACTCTCTCATGTAAAAGGAGGAAATGTTTCTTTCGGTGGCAACAACAAATGAAAAATTGTTGGTCGAGGAACCGTGAAGATAGGAAACCTCACAATCAACAATGTTTCTTTTGTTGAAAGATTGAACTACAATCTATTGAGTATTAGTCAACTATGCGACACTGGATACAAGATCAACTTTCAATAAGATACATGTTCTGGAACAAGCAAAGATCTCTCACAATCCTTTACTGGATGAAGACATGGAAATATTTATTTACTGGATGTGATGTCAGACAGTCCACAATGCTTGATATCAATTCAAGATGAAGCCATTCTTTGGCATAGGAAAATTGGACATGTCAATTTGAAGCAAATTACAAAAGTTTCTTCCAAAAAGCTTGTTCGGGGACTTCCTAACCTCAAGTATCAAAAGCATGAATTATGCACTCCTTGTGTACTTGGAAAACAAGTTAGAAATTCCTATAAATCTATAAATCAGGTATCCACTAATTGTGTTTTGCAGCTATTACACATGGATTTGTTCGGGCCAACAAGAATTCAAAGTATTTGAGGTAAAAGATATTGTTTGGTTATAGTTGGTGATTATTCTCGTTTTACTTGGGTATCTTTCTTGCAAATAAATCTGATGCATTGACTTATTTTACTAAGTTTGCAAAGAAAATCCAAATTGAGAAAGGGTATGCAATTTCAAGTTTTAGAACTGACCATGGTGGAGAATTTGAAAATCATGATTTTGCTAAATATTGTGATGACAATGGTATTCAACATAATTTCTCATCCCCATACACTCCACAACAAAATGGAGTTATAGAAAGGAAAAATCGTTCTTTGCAAGAAATGGCAAGAACTCTTTTGATTGAAAATAATATTTCTCCTTATTTTTGGGCTGAAGCTACTTCAACTGCTTGCTATATTATAAATAGAATTTTTCTAAGACCTATTTTAGAGAAAACACCTTACGAACTGCTTAAAGATAAGAAACCTATTGTTTCTTATTTTCATGTATTTGGTTGTAAATGTTTTATTCTAAAGAATTCTAGTGATCGAATTGGTAAGTTTGAAGAAAAATCAGATGAAGGAATCTTCCTTGGCTACTCTATCACAAGCAAAGCTTTCAGAGTTTTCAACAAACGAAATCAAACTGTGGAAGAATCCATGAATGTGAAGTTTGAAGACTTAGTACAAAATCAAACTCAACCTGAAGATTATGAGTCTGGCCAAGTGTCTACAAATTCTCTTGAAGAAAATCAAATCTCAGACACTCAGTCACAAACCAATTCAGTAGTTCCAACTGAAGAAGAGCTTCATCAAAATGACAAACCAACTACAAATTGGAAGCACAAATCAAGTCACCCTGCAGATCTCATCACAGGCAATATTGATGAAGGAGTTCATACAAGATCTAAAAGGCGTGAAGAATCTAGCGCTCTTGCACTCATTTCTGAGAGCGAACCTAAAAACATAGAAGATGCATTGAAAGATAAAAGTTGGATTGAAGCAATGCAAGAAGAATTGAATCAATTCAAAATCAACAATGTTTGGGAGCTAGTTCCTAAACCAAAAGGTAAATCAATTATTGGTACCAAATGGGTTTTCAGGAACAAGCTTGATCAACAAGGAAAAGTGATAAAGAACAAAGCAAGACTTGTGGCAAAAGGTTACACACAAGAAGAAGGCATCAACTATGATGAAACCTATGCTCCGGTGACAATGTTAGAAGCTATAAGATTACTTCTTGCTTTTGCCTGTTTTAAAAATTTCAGGTTATTCCAAATGGACGTGAAAAGTGCATTCCTAAATGGAATTATCCAAGAAGAAGTCTATGTGGAACAACCACCAGGATTTGAAGATCCTAGAAGACCAAACCTTGTTTTCAAATTGAAGAAAGCTTTATATGGCTTAAAACAGGCACCTCGAGCATGGTATGAAAGGTTAAGTAATTTCTTAATTCAGAATGGTTTCTCTAAAGGTAAAGTTGATACTACTTTATTTATAAAAAGAGAATACAAGGATTTCATACTTGTTCAAATTTATGTTGATGATATAATATTTGGTTCTTCTAATGAAAAGCTTTGTAAGAATTTTTCAAAGTGTATGCAGAATGAATTTGAGATGAGCATGATGGGTGAATTGAATTTCTTTTTGGGACTTCAAATTAAACAATCAAGTGAAGGAACTTTTATTCACCAAGAGAAGTATGCAAAAGACCTTATCAAGAACTTTGGAATGGAGAATTGCAAGAAAACAGAAACTCCTATGTCATGCTCATCAAAGCTGGATAAAGATGAAGAAGGAAAGAGTGTAGACCAAAAGCTATACAGAACTATAATCGGGTCACTTCTTTACCTTACAACATCTAGACCTGATATTTTATTTAGTGTTTGCATATGTGCTAGATTTCAATCTGATCCTAAAGAATCTCATATGACTACTGTGAAGCGTATTATTAAATATGTCGCAAATACATCTAAGCTAGGTCTGTGGTATTCCAAATAAGGAGATTTTACTCTCTTTGGATATTCTCGATACTCGACCTTGCTGGTTGCGAGTGGATAGAAAAAGCACTACGGTACATGTCAACTATTGGGAAACAGGATGGTGTCTTGGTTCTCAAGAAAACAGGGTACCATAGCTCTTTCAACCGCTGAAGCAGAGTACATAGCTCTTGGAAGTTGCTACTCTCAAATCCTATGGATGCAACAACAATTGAGAGACTTTGGAGTTGAGGAAACAAGTACAGAAATCAAATGTGACAACACAAGCGCAATCAACCTCACAAAGAATCCGATACTTCACTCAAGAGCAAGGCACATTGAAATCAAGCATCATTTCATTCGAGATCATGTTCAAAGTGGTGAAGTGGTGATTCAGCATGTAGATTCAAAGAATCAATTAGCATATATATTCACAAAGCCCCTAGAAAAGGCTCACTTTGAATCAATTTGCTCAAGACTAAGTATCGTAAGATTTGAAGATGTTCAGACTCAAAATTAAAGTCTTGAAAAGTTCAGACTCAACGCAAGGTCGGAAGGCGTCTCAGACTCAACGTAAAGTCTAATGGGTCTTAGACTCAAAGGTAAAGTCCGAAAAGAGTTCGGACTCGAGGTAAAGTCCGAACAACAATCGACTCTATTTTAAAGTCCTTTTACGTATTTCTTCATATTCTCTGCATTATATTATTTTTGTTAATTACTTTTCGAATCTTCAAAATCTCTTTTTACTCAATTTCTGACACACAATTATGGTGCTTTATATTTTCAAAATGGCAGTTTTCTTCTTTTCGAAATTACGGTTTATTTTTAGTAGTTTTTATCTTTACTTTTTGGCGACGATTTAGTTTCCCGGTTTTATTTTTATTTTTATTATTTATATACTCGAATCATCACTTTCATCCGCTACTACTCTTTTGCAATTCATCTCCATACTCATTCGCTTTCGAAACCCTAAAAGCTCCATTTGCCTGTGGCATCCCGGAATTTTTATTAAGAATTTCTGGGATATGGATAGGCGAGGAAAATTTTGTGCTTGTAATTAGCAATAAAATTGCCCATGACTCGTACTGAGGCTCGGCCATGAGCTTGTAAGGAATATATTTTAATGGCAAAAGATTTTGGCCATATGATTAGAAGTTGTGCATCTTTATGGATTGATATAATTTTTAATCAACCTAATTGAGAAATTGTTTATTTAATTATTAATTATTTATTAAAAATTTATTCAATTAAATTGAGGGCTTTGGGCCAAAATTGAGTGGGCCTATGACGGGCCAAGTGGGCCGGCCACAAGCCCACATGGCCGCAAGCCCACAAACCAGCCCACGACCCACCACAAACCGTGGGCGGTCGACCGAACCTAGGGGGAGAAGGATGGCCGGTTTTGCATGCAAATTTGCATGCAAAACAAGTGTAAAAATTCATCATTACAAGTAATGATGAGGTTTTGGGGGTATAAGAAGAGGAGTAACTGGTTTAGGAGGGTTTCTAGTTGATGGAAGGTGAGAGAAAGAGAGAGAAAGGAAGGGAAAGAAGAAGGAGGAGAGGAAGAGGAGAAAGAGCTGCCGACCATACCCGCCCGTGTCCACCCGTCCATTTTGCTTGATTTCTTGAGTCTAAGGCAAGAAATCAATTCCCTTATCTACTCTTGCATGTCTTGTTGTGAGTATGGTGCTGATTTGTGGTAAAATTCGTGGTTTTTAAAGAGTAGAAGGCACGGATTTGAGGGGTTTGGTTTGAAGTAGTGTTCTGTCCGAGTGAATTCCTGTGCGCCAGTAACTTGTGTGGACTTGCATGTAACTTTGGAGTGAGAATTTGGTTTCGACTTCTTCATGAGACTTGAAGATCACATCTTGAACTGCAACATACTAAAAATTGAGATAAAAAGGACGAGATTTGATGGGTGAAACTTATTTTCTAAAAAAATGTTCAGATCTGGTGATGCATGTTGAGTCTTAGTGATTTTGGTTGCTGTATCTAAAATTCTATTGAGAATCTTACTTTGATGTCTTCATGGAAACCGTAAAGAACATGAAGAGGAACGACATACTCAAATTTGGGACCAAATGAACATGAATAGCATAGTGAAATGCTGTTTTTCTTGAAGACGTGAAAACCGGGATGAACTGTTCTTGACGCCAGTGACTTCGAGTGATTACAAGATGGTTTTTCTTTGGTTTTTTCACTTTTATGTCTAAATGAAAGTTGGAGAGTACACTTTAAACAAGAACATATCCAAAATCCAGAGAAAAAGAAGCAAAATAAGTCGGTCATACGTAAATTTTTTGGAGACAGGACGTTCTGGAAATTTACGGTATATGGGCAGAAGCTCTTTTTAGCTATAATAAATTTTCTATAATGAAATTGGCCTAAGTGTCTTCATGAGAAACTTATATTAGGGTCTTGTTGATCATATGGTAAAATATCATAAATTTTGAAGGTCAATTGGACACTTAATTTTGAGAAAGGGTGGATGTTAACCTTAGGCATTAATTGGGATGCAATGACGCCAGGAGCAGAAGCTTGTGATCACTATAATTAATTATTTGTAATGAATATGACCTAGATGTCTTAATGGAAAACATACCTTACCATCTTGGCTAGATCGTGGTAAATTTTTGTAATTTTTTAAGCTTTTTTGAATATTTAATTAAAAGAAATTGTAAAATGGTGCAAACTGTGTAACCGAGAATAATTTGCTGGATTGTTTAATTTATATTTTTTTTTTGTGTGGTGATCGTTTGGGCTAGAGTTCTTCATGAAAGTTGTGCCTCTATGTCTTGTCTGTGTTGGGGTTAAATTTTATAATTTTTAGAGGTCATTTAGTAATTTAATTGAGGAGAATTCTGAACCGGTGTAAGCTGTGGAATCCGAAATTTGTCTGCTGTGAAGTTAAAATTATATCTTTTTATGTAATGACTTTTAAGACTTGAAGTCTTCATGGAAAATGTGTTATTGTGCTTTGGCTATCACTTGTACAAATCCCAAAATTTTTGAAGGTTAATTGAGTATCCAATTTGGGTATTTTCATGAAACATGTATGCTGGAATTTGCAAGATTTCAAAAAAAAAAAAAAAAAAAAAAAAAGAGATTTATGGGCAAATTTAAATGGCATGAATTAGATGATTGATGTAGCTCCAAGTGTTTTACCATGTTACACGAATGATGATCTTTGGCATATCATGTTGATGTTGGTTATGTGCATCATGTTGTATGCCATATGAAATTGAGCCATGCATGAAATTATATCTCATGATAAATGAGAAGGTTGTCGGATGGTGTGTGCCGACAATGCCCCGGGAGGTTTCGGGATGCCCGGCCAGGGAGTGAAAATGCCGGATGCCCAGTAGCCCTGTGTGCGTAAATCTGGATGGCCTCGGAGTTGAGATGCCCGGAGCGTAGGGGATGCCGGAAACACGAATGGTGTGTGCCGTGAATGCCTCGTGATGCCAGTTGGGGTGCAAGATGCCCGGCCAGGGAGTGTAAATGCCGGAAGCACGGATGGTGTGTGCCGTGATTCCTCGTGATGCCGCTTGGGGTGCGAGATGCCCGGAATGTGGGGGCCGGAAGCCCGGATGGTGTGTGCCGAATGCATTAAAAAGCCAATTAAAAATTGTGAAAATTGAAATGTGAATATGCATATGGTGGTATGTATGCATAGACATGGCATGGTATATGTGAATATGCATATGGTGGTATGTATGCATAGACATGGTATGGTATATGTGAATATGCATATGGTGGTATGTATGCATAGACATGGCATGGTATAAATGTGAATATGCATATGGCGGTATGTATGCATAGACATGGCATGGTATATGTGAATATGCATATGGTGGTATGTATGCATAGACATGGCATGGTATAAATGTGAATATGCATATGGCGGTATGTATGCATAGACATGGCATGGTATATGTGAATATGCATATGGTGACATGTATGCATGAGTATGGATTGATGTATATGGCTATATATATATATATATATATATATATATATATATAAACACATGGGCATGGATGGATGTATATGCCTATGGTGGTATGTATGAATGGGCATGGCATGATGTGTATGGTGACATGTATGCATGAGCTTGAATTGATGCATATGGTGATATGTATGCATGAGTATTGGATTTGAATATATAGATGAATGGATCCTTATGGCGAAATGTGACACATATGTGGAAGTGTGATGATGTATTCCTATATGATGCAATTTCATGTATATGGACTCTAATTGTGATGTCTTGTGTGATGCTTGAGTAGCCATAGGGAATTATTTATTTGCTGAGTGGTTGTACTCACCCCTTTTGGGGACTAACATTTCAGCTTAGAGATGCCGATTCCACCTGTCACGCGGGGCACCTTTTATGGCATACCTTCTGACGTGGATATAGAGGTGACGGTGATCGACTGTCCCTATGTTCCTGGATTGACTTTTTTTCGAGTTCATGCAATAGTATCATATGAGGTGGGTCTACCTGATGGCCCAGTCACCCAGGAGTTCATCTCCATCCATGTGCGCCGGGATGGGATGATGCGAGGGATGTTGCCACCTCCACCACCCGATGCGCCTGGATGGGTGTAGCTGCTGCGTGAGGGGGAAAGGCTAGAAGCTGAAGGTCTTTTTGGATACGACCGACACCAAGGAGGGATGGGTCGCTCTTTTGAGATCTGTGAGGAAGGGGTGAGGTGTCCCTTTTTGAGTATAAGCCACACTAGTTGTACGATGGCTTACTTTTGTATGTACCTACCCCGAGATTAACCCATCCTGTAAATACGTAAATAAAAATGGTTCGGTTTTCTTTCCTTGATGTCTAGCTGGTGTGCAATTGTCTCATGTTTGTGTGAAGGGAGAGTTGGTAAGATTATGCTTCCGCAAATTAAACTAAGCTTACTGGGACCGTATTTTAAAAAAAAAAAAAAAAAAAAAAATCGTCCAAGTATTTATTGGCTTAGTTAAAAAAGAGATGAATGACTGTAATGATCCCTTTGGGTCAAGGGGTGTCACATTGCCATTCCTGTTTCATCATCTTTTTTGATAAAAATCCTATCTTTTTGGCGAACAAGTTGAACTTTCGCCTGTGCTCCAAAAATGTCGTCTCGAAAGTCTTCCAGAATCGCAAGCAGGGGACCACAGAGACAACCAGAGGGTCCTACAAGAGTGGACCTCACAGGCGAGGAATCTCCTCAAAAGGAAGCCGAAAGTCAGCATTTTGAGGAGGGGATCACTGAAGCAGAGCCGGTAATAACTCTTAAACCGAATGTTGCTTTTGATCTTTACAAAAGGCTTAAAGATGGAGGAGTAAGTCTAAAGACGATTGAGGATTATCTAAAAGAAAGAGGATTCAAGAGTGAGTATCTCTTCTTGCTTGAAATGGAAAAGTTAAAGATCGTTGATGAAGGAACTGCGCAAAGAACGCTTGAAAACATTTCAAGTAATCTACTTGAAAATACTCCAACCGAGACCCTAGATGATGATGAGAGACTTTTCTCTCACTTCCAGCCACGATTGGGTGTGGCTGCTAACTCTGTTTGTCCTCCAGGAAGTTTGTTTCGGTCTAAAGAGCATGAGCGAGTATACACGAAGTTGTTGAAGAGGGGTGTAGTAAATCCAAGAAGTGTGGACTTTGACTTCCTTGATTCATTGAAGATAAATCTTAGATGGAAATTTGCTAGGCTATAATTGGAAAGATTCTGCACGGATACGACAAATGCCCATCCTGAACTTACTGCTTATTTTTACTCAAATTTGTCGTTTTTGAATGCGAATCGGTTGTCTTTTTCTGTTATGGACAAGGATTATATAGTTGATGTTGATATGCTCGCTGATATTATTGGGGTGGAGAGAAGGAGTTTCCAACCAATAAAGGTGTCCATAGCCTATGCAACTCTGAAGATTGTGCGTGACAAAACAGTAGAGGGCAAAATATCCTATACTAGGATGAATGCCACAAATGTATTGCTGCACAAAATCATCATCAACTGTATCAGACCCAAGACAACCTCGAAGACCGATGTCTCCAAGACCGAAGCCAAGCTGATGTTTGCCATCAACCAAGGCAGACCCTTTTTTCTCCCACATGTTATTCTTTTCTACATGTACAGGACTGTGGATAAGGATAAGGGTCAATTGCCTTATTCATCGATCATCACCAAGCTGTTCAAGCATTTCGATATACAGATTCCTGCACCTCTATGCCTGACCAAATTAAGTCTAATACTTGTTGGTCACAAGATGGTGATGAAGATGAAGCTTCCAGAGCTAAATGTTGCACTGGAAAGGTTGAGGGAAGAGACATCTTCCAAGGAGATCCCCACTGCTTCTTCAAAGAGAAAGGACAAAGAGCCCATGGCTGAGAAAAAACATCGAAAAATCATCCTGCAAGACGAAGAGGATGAGGTTGATGCCATGACTTTGTCTGCTCTCTCAAAATTGAGGAGTCCTGTTAGTTTGAGAATAGAGGCTGGAGAGAGGGCAAGAAAAGAAGCAGAGGAGAAGGAAGCTGAGAAGCAAAGGAAAGAGGAAGAGAAATAGAGGAAGAAAGAAGAGAAGAGAGGAAGAAAGAAAAAGAAGAGAAGAGGAACAGAGAGAAGAAGAGGAAAGACAGAGAAAAGCAGAAGAAGAAGAAGAAGAAAGAAGAAGGGAAGAAGAAGAAGAGATGAGAAGAGAAGAAGAAGGAAGAAGGAAGAAGGATGAAGAGGAAAGCAGAATGCAGGAGGATTTGGCTGCAGAATTTGAGCCATCATTTGCTCAATCTGGGGAAGAGACCGAGAAACATCACAGTGGTGCTATAGATGTAGGCGAGGAATATTCTACTCCACCCACTGGCATCAACACAGGGGGAGTTGCTGCAGAGCAAGGAACAATTTCGCCTTTACATTTTAGTGATGTGAGTAGGTCAGGTGCTGATCCTAAGGAGGTTTATGCATCTCATTTCCCAGAGCATGAAAAATCCTCACCAATAGAGAAGGAAAGGGCTGAGAAGGATGCTCCGAGTTTCCAAACTCCTAAAACTGAATCTACTGGTCCAAGTGGAGGTAATACTAACTCGACAGCTTTTGCACAACTGTTGGATGTTATGTTGGACCTAAAGAAGTAGGTGTTTGGAATGGACTTCGAGCCGAGGGATTTAAAGAAGGCTATGCTGAGTACTTCTGTGAATATGCAAGATCAGATCAACTCACTGAAAGCTCAAGTGGAATCAAATTAGAATAATGCAGAGTTGGTTTTAGTGAAGGAAGCTCTTGCAAATCTCGAGAAGATAGTAAAGGAGCTCAACAAATTTCAGCTTGTTCGTTTCCCTGGAGAGCCCTAAATCATTTTTAAAACCATCTCTTATTCACTCTACCTCCTTTGATGGGACAAAAAGGGGGAGAGTTTGCAGATTTGAAGCTTTTTGAAGCTTGTTTTTATTATTTTTTTTGAACTTTTATTTCATTTCGTTTGATTAAACTGTTTTCATTTTGATTTGGATTTGGATTGGACTGTTTGAATCTCTATGACTTTATCTTGATGATTTGATAGTTGGATTTCTAGACTTGTGAATTTGCATTGCAGGATCATTATATTTGTGAGGATAATTGTTATTGGACTAACACTCTGTTTTACAGAAATAATCCTCAAAGTATGTATGAGTCTTCCTTGCAGGTTTTAAATTCGCAAATCTGCTGAGGGTTTTGTCACCATCAAAAAGGGAGAGATTGTTGAAGAAAAATCCCTTGGAATTTTGAAGTTGACAAAACAGTCTCGAGAGTTAGGTCTAAAGAATCCAAGACTCAATCAGTAAAGTCTGAAGAATTCAAGTCCCAAAGGTTTTCCGTCTGAAGACAGTCTGACCCAAAGTTCGGTCTGAAGTTTTTCCGTCTGACGATAGTCAAGACTCAGTTTCAGTCTGAAGACCTTCAAGACCCAAATCTAAGTCTGAAGAAAGTTTCCGATTTTGACAAGCTAGCAATAGGTTATTCTTATGGTTAAGGAAAGTAAGATTTGGATATTATATTCCCTAACTTATCCATGGAATATCTCTGGCTGTGATTATGAGCTCGGAAGATTTACTCTTTGGATTTTATCCGTTGAAGATCAAGTAAATTTTTGGAAGGATCTAATTTTGGGAACTCAAGATCCTGATTGTATGGGCGAACAGGATTGATGAGCTATTGTCTACTTACATTTTCGGCGACGTAAAGATCACTTAAATTGATTTAGTCCAACGGGTTGATTGGATGAATTCTTGGAAAGTGCCAACGGGTATGAAGGCACGGAGGCTATTTAAGGTGGATCGTTATTGCTCGAAAAAGAGAGAGAGAGAGACTTAATTAAAAAATCTCGATGTTAGAACCTCTGAAATCATTTGTTCACTAAAATCTCTCGTGTTCAATCTGTGTATCAAAGAGAGTCACTTATAGTGCGAAAATAGCAAGAAGCTGTAAGAGAGACTCGTCTCACAAGAAGTCTAGTTCGTGAATTGTAACAGCTCTCATTTGCTACATATTAATTACAGCCAGTTGGCTGCCAGCGTGGAGAGTGGACGTAGGCTTGGAACAAGCCGAACCACTATAAACCTTGTGTCAATTCTCTTTTACCCTACTCTATTTACTTTGTGAATGCATGATCTATTTATTGTTGATGTTTTCGTTATATTAAAGTATTCTTCAATTAAAAGATTCCAAAAGAATTCCGCAATAACCTATTCACCCCCCTCTAGGTGAATTCACTAGCCAATATCACAAATTTGGATAATTATAGAATATTTTAGTTAGTTTTCCTATCCTTTTCTTTCCCATTTTCAGCCCCGTCTCATGCATTTTTTCTCTTCTCTCTCTCTCTCTCATGGTTCATCCCCCCCAAACCGACAACCCTGCAAGTTGGTCCCCTTTTTGCTTTTTATCTTTGACTTTTATTTCTTCTTATCCTTGCATACACGTATCTCTCTCTCATGTTCTTGTTCCTTGACCAACCTTCCTCCTTCACCGAATTTGGTGGACCTAGCACATCCACACAATTCTCTCTCTCTCTCTCTCTCTCTCTCTCTCTCTCTCTCTCTCAATTGTTCAATCTCTTTCAATCAATTCTTCCTTGCCAGCTGCCCCACAATATTTCTCCCTCTTTCATCTCATTC
Source organism: Eucalyptus erythrocorys (assembly GCA_014182555.1). Lineage (NCBI taxonomy): Eukaryota > Viridiplantae > Streptophyta > Magnoliopsida > Myrtales > Myrtaceae > Eucalyptus > Eucalyptus erythrocorys. The sequence goes on along the minus strand of CM024600.1, from coordinate 28,748,796 downwards.
TCCACAGTAGCAATTCACCAAAGCTACCACCAGCTTACCTATTCCTCTACAGTTCCCTTTTTCTCTCCTTTTCGGTTTTGTTGAAAACGGCAACAGCCCATCGACGCCCCCACCAAAGATATCCCCACGTCCATCTTTCCTTTTCATTCATGCTTGTTAGTAACTGGTCGAACTTCATCAGCTTGTGGCCGTGATCCACTCACTGAAAGGCCTAGCACCCGTCGAGCTCTCTCTTCCGCCAAAGACTTTCATAGTCAGTCCATCTACAGCCCCGTTCCAGCAAATCCAGCAACCAACTCGGCCCGATTCACGGCTGTTTCAGTCACGGCCCACACCCCCACCCGCAGCAGTTGTTTCTAGCCCGAGCCGTGCCCGAATCAACCGCCGTTGCAGCTTTTTGTGCCCAAATTCAAAGGCTATTTCCAGTAGGGGTTTGTGGACATCAAGACCTATTTTTGGGCCCATCCTAGCCCCACTTGGCGATCCCACTTTGAAGGTTGTTGTTTCTTGCTGCGACCCCGTCATTTTGATCCGAGCGGATCATTAATCAGGTGAGTTTAACTCACTAATTCCTGCTTAATAAGTTAATTATGCTTAGGGGTTAATTAGTTTAGACTAAGATGGATTAGGTAGATAGTTAGATTAGATTTTGATTTAATTAATTGTCAATGCATGTTAGGTGGATAGTTTAGTGCAATTAGAGCCTATACAAGCTCTAGTATTTAACTAGAGTGGTTCTGAAACTTTCCAGGCTCGTCTCGACTTCCAGTTAGGCTTTATCGGGCATGAGTTGCATTTATTGCATTTATTAATTAATTTCTATAATTAATTAATTATTTTCCGCAAATTAGACCGTGATAATCGGTGACCGGAATTTTATGTTGATTGCAGTGGTGCGATCTGTTTATTTAATTAAGCTTTAAATTGCGCTGATTGTGATTTAATTGTGAAACGAAGAATTTATCTTTAATTTAATTAATTTTAATAATTAATTGAATATTTACTGAGTGTGTGTTTACAGCGCCAAAAATATATTTCTAGACTATTAAAGCTAGTGGAAAGTTCAATTTTGAAATTATTGCATTTTGGCTTAGGCCAATCGTGTACCCACACACGACTATTTTTATCAAGTATGATAAAAATGATAAATTGATTCGATGATCAAAGTTATATATTTTTGTATCAGCTTCGGGTGAGCTATATATGTGTTTGATTATTATTAGCTTTGCGTGAGCTATATATATACTTATCAGCTTTAGGTGAGCGAATTGAATTATCAGCTTTGGGCAAGCTATATTATCTATACTTTCAGCTTTGAGCGAGTGGTCCTGATTTGATAGGACATTATAGATAGTATTGGTTGAGTGGACCAGGAAGTGGTCGTGATAGCATGTAATCGACTGAATCGATTGGTCAATCATTCGATTTGATTTGATTGGATGATATGATTGACGCCTAGTTGTGTTTAGGCAGCCCTAGGGCGTATTTTATTCCTAATCGGGTCTTAGGGCGTTAAACTTGCTAAGATGTAGTCTCACCCCATTGTGGGATAATATTTTTAGGTTAGCTAATGGCGGATCCCCCTAGACATTTTGGTCATCCTGTGAGTGTAACCGAGTAGGTCTTTGTTTTCCCTGATCCTAGAGGTATTTGGATTTATGAGCTTGTTATGACCACCGTCTGAGTTGAGAAGGTTCCCCATCAGGAGATACCCAATCAATTCAGAGTCTGGTTTCGTACCACTCCCTACGATGTTAGGCTAGGTCCCCTTAGGGGTTTTGATATCCCTGCTAAAGTGATTAATGCTGTTCCAGATGAGGATCCAGCTAACCCTCCTGATGGTATAGTAGAGGACCCTCCGTCTTGTCTAGATCCTGTGGACTCTGAAGGATTAGCAAACGAGTATGAGTAGTTGGTCATAGGACAAGTAGTTTTGGGAAGTAACCTTTTTGTAGACCTTGTAAATATCGGATAGTAATGTATATAAATTAATCTATTATGTGAAAAGGTGTGTTGTGGTTTTCAAGAAAATGTAACCCTACTTTTCTATCCTATTGAATTGTTGTCTGGGAATTATTTATCTACTTCCGCATGTGCATTAAAATGAATGGGTCAGCAATGCGTCTTGGGATATCGCCATTTAATCGATTGCTGAGGGATTGGCATGTGCTTGGAAGATCGGGGCGTGACATCCCCGTTTAGTAGTATCAGAGCGGGTCAATAGTTAGAGTGATAAGGTGCGATAAGTCATGGGATAGTTAGTAGGAATGGCCCTTAATTCATGCCGGTGCATGTCTGTGATAGCTGATTGGTAGCTTGTTTGTGGATCACTCGAATTCTAATGTGGTATTAGAATTAGAAAACAGGTTTCTATAAAGATCTTGTAGCTTGAGTGATCAGGGATTGAGGACTCCTAGTAAGAGGACAGCAGCCTCTAGGACTTGGGAAAGAATGCCGACAAGGATCGTTGCCCGAGGCGGTTGTGACAGAGCGTCAGCTCAGGCCAGCGTGAGTGTACAAGTACTTTCGTAGGTCGTATTGAGAGTGTAGCAACACCGAGCGATCGTTCAAGCGCTAGTGTTCCTTGGGAACTTGTCAAGTCAGCAAGCTCAGGATCAAGCCGCTGGCGTTAGGTCCAACCTAGAATTGCGATTAGGGAACAAGCTACTACATTTGGGCAAGGTTTAGTCAGACAGAGATGGAAATCGGTTTAGAAAGGAGCCTATAACCGGAAAAAGGTATATTATTCCGCCCATCAAGAAAGGGGGGATAAGCAAGTTAGCATCGAATCAGGATGTCGTGTGTCGTGGAAAAACGACATGAATCGGCCCCGTGCCATTCTAGGACGGGTGGTTGTTCTGACTGTGACTGATAGGGTCACTTGGCAAGAAACTGTTTCAAAAGGTCGATGGGACCACAATAGCAATTGCCATCACCACTGATGGGATCGCAAGTGCCATTGCTGTCAATGGGATAGATCAAGGAGAGTGCGTCGTAGAGCAAACCATCGGGTTTTTGGAACAGGCCTCCGGTGCAAGTAGGAGTGCATGTTATCACCCAACAGGAGATAGGACACTCACCAGATGTATGCCGAGTCCGTAGAAGGAAGCATGAATCAACAAGTATCCCGGTGTAACTGGAGCATGCTTTGATTTAGTCAGCACGGCCATCAAATGAGGGATTGTCAGTCTGAGTCCAAGAGACCACAAGCACTGCTACCACAGATAGGACGCCACTAGGATGGAGAACGTGATAGGAGTTGAATTGACCATGTACCGATCAGAGGAAGAATATTTTGAGGGTGATTTTATCAGAGTAGCGCCACAAAATTTTGGGGGTTAAGTTATGGAATTTCAGTTTGTATATTAAGGTTCTAGGAGGAGAACCACTGACTAGAGTTGTACTTGATTAGCTGGTTGTGCACAACTTTGTTGTCAAGTGTGGAAAGAATTGACTCCTGGAGCATCTTGTGGTGATAAATTGTTATCATGGAGTAACCCAGCTTATTCCATTAGCATGTGGAAGTGCCGAGTTTTATTGGGAGTTGAGAAAGATCCTCGATTTCATTAATCTCGTCGCTTGAAAGCAACCCGTTTGTTAGACGAGGATTACCAAGATGGCTTGGTGATTGTCATAGATAAGACATATTGAAGAACTGAAGATTGAGGACATTTCAGTAGTCCAAGAATTTATAGATGTGTTGCCACAAGAATTGTCAGGCCTGTCATCAATGAAAGAGGTAGAATTCGCGATTGAGTCAACACTCAGGACAAAGCCACTCACTAAGGCTTCTTACCAGTTGTCGTTGTCTGAGTTAAAAGAATTGATGGTACGGCTGAGAGAATTACTGGGTAAGAAATTTATACATACCAACACATTACTTTGGGGAGCACCAATTTTGTTTGTGAAGGAGAAAGATGGTTCGTTGCAATTATGCATCGACTATCGTCAACTCAATTAGGTGACAATCAAGGACAAGTGTCCATGGCTGAAGATCAACGAATTGTGTAACCAATTACAAAAAGTGTCGATATTTTCAAAGATCGACTTGAGAACAAGGCATCATCAGTTAAGGATAAAAAAGAATGACATATTGAATTCAGTGTTTAGTATTTGAGATGGTCTTTACGAGAGTATCGTAAGGCCATTTGGTCTGGTGAACACTCCAACTGTTATCATGGGTTTGGCAAACCGAGTATTTGAGGAATACCTAGATTAGTTCATGATCCTATTCATTAATCTTATTCTGATGTGTATTCGAGAAGTGCTGAGGAGCACGAGAGTCACTTGAGAATGGTCACGTGATTTCAGGTGAAGGAATCTCTAGGGACCCGACCAAGATCAAAACAGTCGTTAGTGGACCAAGATCGACAATAGTATCAGAGATCAGAAGCCATATGGATTGGACAGATTACTACCGAGGATTTGTGGAAGGATTTTCAGCATTAGTGTCACAATTGACTCAAATCCTGAAGAAAAAAGAATAGTTCGTGTGGACAGACAAGTGCAAGCGTAGTTTCCAAGAGTTTAATTAGAAGCTGACTACTACACTTGTGCTGACCATTCCATCTGGTCCTGGAAGATACAAAATCTATAGTGATGTGTTGTTCAGAGGCCTGGGTTGCATGCTGATGCAATATGGTAGGATTGTTGCATACGCATCCCACCAATTGAAACCTCCTGAGTTGAATTACTCAAGTCATGACTTAGAACCCGCAACCATAATTTTTTCTCCCAAGATTTAGAGACATCATTGGTATGGAGAAAGATCTCAGATCTTCATCGATTATTAAAGTCTCAAGTACTTATTCTCTCAAAAGGAATTGAATGTGAGATAGCGCTGTGAATCAGAACTTTTAAAGGACTAGGATGGTGATATCTGGTATCACCCTAGAATGGCGAATAAGTTCGTAGATGTGTTGAGTCAGGAATTTTCAGTTGCTTGTATACTGGTTAAGGAATGGACCTTACTTGAAAAGGGTTCGAAATTCGGTTTTCAAATTTGAGATATGTCACATTTTGAATTTTATGGCCACCTTAAAATTTGAACCGGATATTCAAGTTAGAATTGGACGTTTTAGTTGACAGACCAGGATGTTTAGAAGATCCTGCAAGAGGATACTGATAAGGAAAAGATTGACTTTCATATTTCTGAAGATGGAACACTCAAGTTCCAAGAGTGAGTGGGTGTACCTAACGAAGTAGCGGTCAGGGAAGAGACCTTGTCAGGAATTCATTTTAATAGTTATAGTATTCAACTAGACAGTACAAAGTAGGTCAAAATCGGCGTCAACTCGTTTGGTAAACCGATATATAGTTAAATATCACCGAACAGGTTGCAAGTATTAAATGTGCTAATAAGTAGAAGTCCAGTAATGCAAGCCGGGAGGACTTTTACAATCACTCGAGAGTCCCGAGTGGAAATAGAAGTATATCATGATGGACCTTGTGACAAGCTTGTCAAAAGATTCAAAGAGGTAATGTTTCCAATTGGGATAGTGGTCAACAAATGGATGAAGCTGACTCACTTCATTGCTGTATGAAATGATCTTGATTTGAACAGACACGAGGAAGTGTATGTGAGTCAGATAGTTCATCTTCATGGAGTGCTGGTGGCAGATCTATATCAGATCTAGCTCCGAGGATTCCCAGTTTCAGCAAAACAATCAAATGGTTCCTTTTGAAGCAGTGCATAGCGGAGTGTGCAGAACTTTAGTTGCTGAGATGAAGTTAAGGAAAGAAAGAGCGCAGCTCAAAGTCAGTTCAGTAGTCAGTGATTGCAGTTGCGGGATCAGAATTAGATTAAGGACCACTCAGAGCCATCAAAAAGTTGTCTCATTAGGCATTGAAAGCCTTTAGAGTTTCAAATTGGTGAGTACATCTTTCTAAAGGTGTCACCAATGAGAGATGCCTTGCTCTTCAACAAGGAGGGAAAAACCGAAACCGATGTACATAGGTCCATGTGAGATTCTAGAGAGAGAATCAGGATCCTAATGTATCGTCTTTCATTGCCGCCAGAGTAGGCGTGAGTGCATGACATCTTTCACATGTCGATGTTGAGGACATATGAGCCTGACATGACCCACATGCTAAATCTTGAAGAATTGGACGTGGACAACAGAGTGTCATCCGTGCAAAGCTCGATTCAGATCGTGAATCAGAAAGATCGAATTCGGTGAACCAAGATGGTCCCCTTGGTCAAAGTGGTAAGATAATACCACGAGAAAAGTGAGGCTCGATGAGACGACAACACCCCCACCTTTTTTATTAAGGATTGGTAAAGGTTTAAATTTCGATGATGAAATTTTTATAAGAGGAGAAGGGTTTTGACATTCTGATTTCAATTGGATAAGTTGGGCCTTTCGTCAATGCAACTATAGTGTTTTTCTCTAAGATTGCCACTCATGAGATAACTGACCTATCAGGTAAAGCCGTTAAGGGATTCTAATGCAATAGACTTGAGAATTCGATCAGGAATCGACTACTCGACCATGCTAGTAGTCCGCAAGGGTCATTACGGCATAATTAAAAATCTATTAGAGACCAGAGATAAGTCGATTCAACTGAGATGTGTGATCAAAGTGTGGGTGATTCCACCTGATTTCAAAATTCTTCTCGATAGACACCAAACCGATTTTCTATCGTTTTGAGTACCCTGTGTTCATATTTGAAACCTCGAGATTTTTACGACCACCGAGAGTCGTCAATGTGTCGAATAGGTACGTGTGGTTCGAAGAAAATCGACCACAGGTCAATTGCACCAAAAATTCCTAAGAGCTACTTGGTAGGCTAGGTCACATTAAAAATTGAAATTAACCGCAAATTTGAATTCGATTTCAGAAATTGAAAGTTCTGTCGTGTCATGAGTCATTTTAGGAACGTCGACTCATCTTTTGAAGAAGTTCCGGCAAGTTTGTGATTTTTACGGAAAATCGTTTTGGACTTTTCGGAGAACGAACGGAAATTCGAATTGGCCAATTTGAAGATATTTTTTATATATGGTGTGAGTGAATTAGTGACAAGAAATTTTGTGGGCTTTTTCCGCATCAAATCGTACCTCAATCGGAGAAGTTTGTTCAGAAATCATATTCCAATAAAAAGGAAGTAAAATTCATAATTGAAAGGAACAGCCATTTTTGTTACCCAAGACTTGTTATTTTGGGAGAATTATAGTGCAAGGAAGCAAGTGAAGACCAAACTTTTTACATGGAATTTTGTAGGACCAAATTTGGATAATTATGGAATATTTTAGTTAATTTTCTTATTCTTTTCTTTCCCATTTTCGGCTCCCCCGCTCACACACGTTTTTCTCTTCTCTCTCTCTCTCTCTCTCTCTCTCTCTCTCTCTATCACGGTTCATTTCCCTGGCCCCCAAACCGACAACCCTGCATGCTGGTCCCCTTTTTGCTTTTTATCTTTGAATCCTTGCATGCACGTATCTCTCTCATGTTCTTATTCCTTGACCGACCTTCCTCCTTCACCAAATTCGGTGGATCCAGCTCATCCATGCAATTTTCTTTCTCTCTTTAATTGTCTCTTTCATTCAATTCTTCCTTGCCAGCTGCCCCCAAAATATCTCCCTTTTTCGTCTCATTCTCCACGGCAGCAATTCATCGAAGCTGCCACCAGCTTGCCTATTCCTCTGCAGTCCCCTTTTTCTCTCTTTTTTGATTTTGTTGAAAATGGCAGCAGCCCATCGACGCCCCCACCAAAGTTGTCCCCACATCCATCTTTCCTCTTTGTTCGTGCTTATTAGCAACTAGTCAAACTTCATCAGCCCGTGGCCATGATCCACTCATCAAAAGGCCCAGCACTCATCAAGCTCTCTCTTCCGCCCAAGACTTTCATAGCCAGCCATCTACAGTCTCGTTCCAGCAAATCCAGCAACCAACTCGGCCCGGTTCACGGCCGTTTTAGTCAAGACCCGCACCCCCACCCTGGCGGTTGTTTCTAGCCTGAGCAGTGCCCGAATCAACTGCCGTTGCAACTCTTTGGGCCCAATTTCAAAGGCTATTTCTAGCAGGGGTTTGTGGACATTGAGACCTATTTTTGGGCCCATCCCGGCCCCGCTTGGCGATCCCACTTTGAAGGTTGTTGTTCCTCGCCACAACCCCGTCATTTTGATCTGAGCGGATCATTAATCGGGTGAGTTTAACTCACTAATCCCTGCTTAGTAAGTTAATTATACTTAGGGGTTGATTAGTTTAGACTAAGATGGATTAGGTGGATACTTAGATTAGATTAGTGATTTAATTAATTGTCAATGCATGTTAGGTGGATAGTTTAGTGCAATTAGAGCCTAAACAAGCTCTAGTATTTAACTAGAGCGGCTCGGAAATTTTCCGGACCCGTTTTGGCTTCCAATTAGGTTTTATCGAGCCTAAGTTGCATTTATTTCATTTATTAATTAATTTTCGTAATTATTTAATTATTTATTTATCTTCCGAAAATTAGACCGTGATAGCCGGCGACCAGAATTTTATGCTAATTGCAGTGGTGTGATCTATTTATTTAATTGAGCTTTAAATTGTGATGATTGTGATTTGTAACGACCCAGGCCCCACTGTATAATATTGTCCGCTTTGGATGGGATTGCATGAAGCCATTTCCCTCCCGCACGACTTTAAAACGCGTTATGCAGGGGCAGAGGGCCATCCCGCGAGCCTTCCCTTTCCCAAGCCATAATATTGTCCTCTTTGGACGGGATTGCACGAAGCCATTTCCCTCCCTCAAGGCTTTGTTTTCAACGCAGCGGAAGCGTACGTGAAACGCGTTATACAGATTAGAGGGACCCAAGCCATTATAAACTGGCCCAACACTCCCTCCCTAGGCGATGTGGGACAGAGACCCCTTCCTTGCGCACATTCAGGGACCGAGGCACGGACGCACCGCCATCCCTCCTCCCCACGCACCGCCGCTCGGGCCGTCACATGATTTAATTGTGAAATGAAGAATTTATCTTTAATTTAATTAATTTAAATAATTAATTGAATATTTACCGAGTGTGGGTCTATAACGCCAAAAATATATTTCTAAACTGCTGAAGCTAGTAGGAAGTTCAATTTTGAAATTACTGTATTTTGGCTAAGGCTAACCGTGTACCCACACACGGTTATTTTTATCAAGTATAATAAAAATGATAAATTGATTCGATGATCAAAGTTATATATTTTTATATCAGCTTCGGGTGAGCTAAAAGGTTGAGAGGTTGATAGTTGATTACCAATCTCATTTTTCCCCTAGTTTGCTCAGCTCCGAGTGAGCTATATGTGTGATTTATTATTATCAGCTTCAAGTAAGCTCTATATGTGTTTGATTATTATCAACTTTGGGCGAGCTATATATATGTGTAATTAGCTTGAGTTCGTAAGTGAAGGTACATCGAACTAAAAATTAGTTACAGCTTCGAACTTGGGGCTTCCCCTCAATAATCTCCCCAAGTCAAAGTTTTCAAGTTTTATCGCGCCACTTAATACGATTTTTGTCTTTTGTCCGTTTTCTTTTCCATATTTTGATTATTGTTTGTTGATGACGGACGAATGAGGAGTTACTGAAGGAAAATTATGGAAGTCATTTCTTCTTCTCCGCTATTTGCCGGACTATCCTTTTAGTGAACACAAGACCCTTTGTGCTCCAATTACACATTCACTACATCTTTTATGGAACCTCCTCCTGTTGCATTAAGCGCGTCGCACCCAGTCCATGCACTTTTTATGTTCCGTCTCCCAAATAGACCGAAGCAACAGCTAAGCGGTTACGTTTGGTGTGCTTTTGTTAATATTTCTTAAATATTTTTAGAATTTTTACGGAATGTCTGTATTATCTCCCCATCCCCGAGCTTATGTTTGGCGGATTAGTTTACTTGTCCAAGTTAAACTCTAGTCCATCGTTAATCAATAACTTGAACTTGTGGAGGGAACATTTGATTTGAACTTGTGGAATCTAATTTTAAGTGTTGCAATAACTAATGGTTGCCTAGAATAAATTGTAGTGAGATTTGCTAGGAAGAACCTGTGGTCTTGTTTAAACCAATTGTAGGTAATTATAAAAAGGATTTCATTGTAAGTGCATTATCCGTAAGTTCAAACTCTCATATCTAAAACTAAATTGAGAGAAGAGAACTTCTAGATCTAAATTGTGAGAGAAGAAAGAAGAAGAAAAGAATAGGAAAACTCAAATAAAATCAAATAGATGGAAATTTTGACTACAGTCAATTTGTAATGGTTATATAACGTCCGATTTGATTCATTTCTTTATTAAACATCTCATTTATTTGCCTATAAAGGGAATGTTTAAATCACAATAAAAACATACCCCCAAAAAAAAAAAAAAAAGTATCATTCTTTTCTTTTCATTTATTTGCTGGATTTTTTTTTTTTGGTCAATCCTACTCTATTCCTACTATAATACTCACTCTTAAACTTTTGTCCTACCTTCTTGTAAGGCGTGAGAGTCAAAACCCACTCCTAAAACGAAATCGTCCTCACCCCAACCCCCCTGAGAAGGTGGGAATTCGAATCTCCCGCCTTCCCATTCCATGTTGGAAAGATGGCTACTGGTGCAAAATTTGTTGGATTTTTATATACAGACATTGTTCATGTTCCCTCTATTATAGAAGACTATTTATTTTCGTCTTTTCCCTGTGACATCCTGAATTTTCAACTTGTTTTCTAATGAATTAATCGAGCATTTCATCAATGCATCTATAGGGTTGTTCTCAGAGTCGATCACTCTCGAAATAACTAAACTGGCTGGGTAAGCCATTAAAGAATTTTAAGGTAATAGACTTGAGAATTCGAACAGGAATCGGCTTCTCGACCATGCTCATTTTTAAAGGTCATTACAGCACACTTAAAAATCGAATTAAGATCATCAATAGGTTGGTTCAATTGAGATGTGTGGCCGATCATGGGTGACTCCACTAAATTGGGAAATTCTCGTTGACCGGCACTAATTTGGTTTTTCTGTCATTTTGGTACCCTATGTCTGTGATTGAGACATCGAGATTTTCACAACAATCGCGAGTCGCCAATGTGTCTAGTGGGTTGATTGTGGCTCGAAGAAAATCGACCACGGGTTAATTGCCCTAAAAAGTTCTGAAAACTACCCGGTAGTTTAGGTCACGCTAAAAATGCGCCGAATGGAAATTAACCGCTAATTTCAGTCTGATTTCAGAAATTGAAGATTCTGTCATGTCACAATAAATTCTAGGACCCACAACTTAGTCTCAGAAATTTTTTATGACAACCGAGACTTTTTTGGAAAAAGTCGATTTAGGACTGTTTTCTTACAATTGGAGCCGAGGATTAATTTTTATCGCAAATTAGAGAAGCAAGATGGATATATGGGTGAGGAAAAGTGCTAAGATGATCAATGAGGCATCAATGGATTTTGTAGAGGCCATTTGAGGTTGAATTGAGGAGAAACAAGTGTCTAATTGAAGAGAGATGTGCCAATTTTGCAGCTCCCCCATATCCGAGCAAAATTGGACCATTTGAGCGGGTTGTATGGGATGTATTGGTGGCTCAACCTCAGCCATGGAATGCTAGCTTCATGGGCAAGCCAAAAATGAGACAAAAATGCGGAAAAGTGAGGCCATGCGGCCCTTCTCTCCCTCATCTCTATCCTTCCTCTCTTCCTATCTCTTCAACTGGCCAAGATCTCCCCCTCTCCCCTCCATTTGTGTGAAAACTAGCTAGCAAGGAGGAGAAAGCACTAGCTCGTCACCAGCCAACCACCAGCCGCTCGCCGTCACCATTGCCTGCCTCGCACGCTCCCGCCTAGCCGCTCCCCGCCGCACGCCGTCGCCCCCTTAGCCGCCTCTCTCTCACTCAGCAGCTGCTGTTCGGTTATGTGGGAGCTCAGCTAGGGCTATTTTGAGCCCGTTCGAACCCCGTAAGTCCACCCCTAGGCCCGATTTGGCCTATTCTTGCATTCCCGGTCAATCTCCGCTTGAAATCGAGTTGTTTGCTTCTATTTCCAGCCAAAAGCAACAAGAAGAAAAGTGGGTTTCTAGTGGGCTTTGGTTGTTGTTTTTGAAGTGTTCCAGGCCTCGGTTCCTAGGCCCGCTTTGGAGTTAAGCGTTCACCGCGCTATTCCCGTCAGTTTGAACCAACCTGCACATTATTCCGGTGAGTTTAGCTCACCAATCTTTGATTAGTAGACTAATGATGCTTTCAGGGTTGATTAGTGTTAATTAAGTAGGATTAGGTGGTTAGATTAGAGTAGGTTAGTGATTATTAATTAATTGTGATGCATATTAGGCAATTTGATTGTGCATTTAGCAAGTAGACACGTACTATTATTTATTGAATGTCTTTCGGGATTTTTCCCGACCCATCTTGGGCTCCAATTAGGCAATACGAGCCTAAGTTGGATTTATTGGTATTTATTAATTAATTTTTATAATTAATTAATTTTCGGAAATAAGGTTGAGATAGCCAACGACCGAAATTTTATACTAATTGTCGTGGTGCAGTCCGTTTATTTATTTGAGCTCTACGTTGTGTTGAATTGAATTGATTGTGCAATTTGAAGAATTATTCTTATTTGAGTTGAATTTGAGTAATTGATTGGTAGATGACCGAGTATAATTATTTAGCGCCAATAATGTGTTGATGGACTAAAGTAGAGAGAATTGTGAGAGTGAATTAGGATTATTCTTGGCTGAGACCAATCAGATACCATGTTATTGGACATGATTAGTATGTCACGTTGGCGAAAACGACACCAGAGAGAAAGAATGAATGTGACTTATGGACAAGCATAGTTCAGTGATTAAGGATATCACTGGCGAAAATGACACCTTAAAGAACACACGTAAATTGTCTATTACATACATCACCTTGGCGAAAATGGCGCCCTAGAAAAGACACGTGGCTCAGTGATTGGTACATCACCTTGGCGAAAACGGCGCTTGAGAAAATGTATGAGTTTGGTGATTGGTACGTCGTTTTGGCGAAAACGGTGCCTTAGAGAATGCACATGATTGGTGATCGGTATGATATTTGGCGAAAACGATGCTCGAGAGAATATATGTGATTTAGTGACTAGGCATACTATTGGGAATATTATAGAGTAGGGATGGGAATGACCTAGAGGTGGTCTGACTGACATGTAATCGACTAAGTCATTTGATCAATGATTTGATCCGATTGTCGTGAATTGATTGATGTGATATATGAAGCATCTGTGTATAATCTTGAATTGCAGGTTGGGACTGATGCCAAGATAAGTCTCCTAACTCATGTTATGCTTAGGCAACCGAGTGGTGTATTGGTTTCCTAATCGAGTCTTGAGGAGTAGAACTCGCTAAGACGTAGTCTCATTGGTTATTGTATAACCAATTTCAGGCCCCTAGATAGCAGCACTGGTACCTCCTCCTCCTCCAAAGCAGTTCGGCATTCCAATGGATATCTTAGAGAAAGAAGTTCACTTCCATGTTCATCCTCACCTAGAAAGGTTGGAATATGTTTTGATAGAGTCAACGGTCTGGGTTGACATCGGTAGGGATGACCTAGTACCCCATGAGTACCAACCTTGGTATCACTACTATTATGATGGGCGAAGAATAGGTCCCGTCCCTAAAGAGAGCATACCACAACCTATCTTAGAGAAAGCTTTTGGTGAGGGGACTGCAAACCACACTGATGGAGGAGTAGCCGATGCCAGATATCCCATGCTCGAGAGTGATCCGAACTCTCCAGTGTGCACTGTGGGGGATGCCAACTGGAGTGAAGAAGAAGAAGGTGAGATTGTGGAACAAGAGGTGGAAGGACTAAAGGAGGATGAGCAGTGGGGAATAGCTGAGGAGGAGCCGATAGAAGAGGAACCTGAAGATAACGAGGAGCTTGAAGAGGATGAAAGTGGTTCACAACAATTAGAGGAGGATCAGGATGATCCTGAGTACAACCCAGATGAGGACTGAGATCCCATCCTCTTTTGTGAACCCTGTATATGTGTAGATATGGTGAGACTAGAAAGTTGTGAATAGTACTGTAAATACACTATGCTATGTATAAAAGTGAGGTTGTGAATTTCAATATGAAAAATATGGCTTGCTTTTCTATCCCATGATTTTATTGTCTGGGGATTTATAACTGCTTCCGCATGTACATATATAATGAAAGGGTCGGCGATACGTAGTCTTGGGATATCGCATTCTAAAATCGACTAAGTAGAAGGATGGGTGCGTTCCCGAGGATCGGGGCATGACATTCCCTCCAACAATAGTAACTATGTATGAGTGCCAACCGGACATGAAAAGTATTGTTGTACGAACCGAATTTATGGATGCTTGCCGATGTGCTGATTTTTTTTCTCCTTTTGACATGCGCTACCGACTAAAAATATCCGGATCCTTTGAGGATGACTAAGGATTTTCTCATCTTAGGTTTATCATATGGGGGTGACTTGCGTACTTTCCTTCTTCTTTTATCTTTTGAGTCTAGATAGATTTGGGATTATTAACGACATATAGTGAAGTCAGATGGGATTGTCCATGTTTAAAATATATGTGCCCATTCTTTGACCGAGGAAGAATCCTTAAATGTTCACAAAAGCTAGTTCATGCGTTGGAAGCAATGAAGAGTTTTTAGTGATAATCTACATCTTGTAAGATTACCATTAATTAAGTTTTCAATGGTAATTTCACTATCCGATCCTGTAGTTACACGAAGAATAAGAAAGCGTCGGTCATCGTATCAATTTTCTAAAGGACATAAATATCTAATAAAGGCAAAGTAAGTTTCATTGAGCGTTTGCTCTTAGGACTCATTTGGGAGGCCGAATATAAGGAGACACTGGACAGGCAAATAACTTATCCAGAAACTCAGACGTGAGAAACTCCGTAACCAAAATAAAGAGGAACAAGAAGAAGAGCAAGACAAAATGAAGAATGATAGCAGTAGCGCACCATTGCATCATTGGCTACTTCGCATTATCTCGATCATCCTTGAGATTTCTATTCTTTGAATGGTCGGCAATCTCACAAATTGAATAGGACAATTGCCCAATTAGACTTAAATTTATTTAGGAGGATGTCAATTCAGTCCTAATCTTTTCAATATTGCTAGCATAGTCCAAACTTTTACGTGATATCCCGATGTAGTGATTCTAGCAAATTGCCATAAGAAATTGCTGACATAACGGCGGTCACCCTACATGACAAAGCTGACATTGACAACTTGCAAATTGTTACATTATCAATTTTAGGATTATATTGACAAAATTGGAAGGTTTAGGATTGAATTGTCATTTGTATAATAAGTTTAAGACCGAATTGGTAATTTTTCCAAATTCATGAATGTGGTGAGTGATTAAAAAATCTTCCCTCACTTAAGTTACGATTAATTATTGACTAAAAACTGTAATCACGACCTTGCGATCGATGGCAAAGGTCATGCAAGCAGCTTGTGTGGTGCACATATAAGCATGTTAGGAACAAAGAAGTACCACATTATGTGTAATTAGCTTGAGTTCGTAAGTGAAGGTACATCGAACTGAAAATTAGTTACAGCTTCGGACATGGGGCTTCCCCTCAATAATCTCCCCAGGTCAAAGTTTTCAAGTTTTATCGCGCCACTTAATACGATTTTTGTCTTTTGTCCGTTTTCTTTTCCATATTTTGATTCTTGTTTGTGGACAACGGACGAATGAGGAGTTACTGAAGGAAAATTATGGAAGCCATTTCTTCTTCTCCGCTATTTGCCGGACTATCCTTTTAGTGAACACAAGACCCTTTGTGCTCCAATTACACATTCACAACATCTTTTATGGAACCTCCTCCTGTTGTGTTAAGCGCGTCACACCCAGTCCATGCACTTTTTATGTTCCATCTCCCAGACAGACCGAAGCGACAACTAACCGGTTATGTTTGGTGTGCTTTTGTTAATATTTCTTAAATATTTTTAGAATTTTTACGGAATGTCTGTATTATCTCCCCATCTTCGAGCTTATGTTTGGCGGATTAGTTTACTTGTCCAAGTTAAACTCTAGTCCATCGTTAATCAATAACTTGCACTTGTGGAGGGAACATTTGATTTGAACTTGCGGAATCTAATTTTAGGTGTTGCAATAACTAATGGTTGCGTAGAATAAATTGCAGTGAGATTTGCCAGGAAGAACCTGTGGTCTTGTTTAAACCAATTGTAGGTAATTATAAAAAGGATTTCATTATAAGTGCGCTATCAATAAGTACTTATAAGTAAGGAATTTGTACAATTTTTAATGTACAAACTCCTATCATGTTATGTGTAAATTCATCTCTTAAAAAGTTGAATTGTTTAAAATTGAGTATGTTTAACATGTCTCCTTCAAATATCCACATCATCCTTATAATAATTATGTACTAAGCATTGATTGGACTTGAAAGGTATTCTTGTACGAATCAAATTAATGGGTGCTTGATGTTTGCTGATTTTCTTTCTTTCCTCTTTTGTGATAAAATATGTAAATATTAAAGTATACTTACATTATAACAGTTTAAGCTTTTAGAATAGTTTGTAGTGATCCCCTAAAATCACACATGATATCAAAATAATATGTCATGAGTTCAAGTCTTTTCAGGTCTCTATTTTCCCTTCCAATTAGTTTGCAATGGTCTCACAATCCATTTAGATCAATTGTGGGAGATATAAAATGGTTTTTGTTGAAAAATACATAAAAGGCATCAATAAGTAATTACTAAGTAACTAAAACTAAGGCAATTGTGTGATTTGTACTGTTTAGACTGCTGTCATCTGTGTAATTCATTGTTTTATAAGTCGAACGGTTGAAAATTGTGGGGGCAAGTATACTAGAAGTATCATAATATTCATATGATGCTCATTTAAGGATCATATCTTTTTTTCTTCTGCTCATTTAAGTGTCACAAATTTAAAAATTTAATTATTTAAGTGCTATCGGCGATTTACCTTAGATGTCAATCATCCTATATAGCACCACCATGTCGACGTTGACAATTTTTGTAATTTTTTCGCTCATTCAAATGCCACATATTTGAAAAATCAATTATTTAAGTGCTATCGACAATTTGCCTCATCAGAATATCGACCGTCAGTCTCGCTTAGATCTAGCGAGTGCATTTGTGCCCTCACCGGTGGTCGGGCCGAGGCCTTTGTGGCCTATGCACACAAAAAAAAATAAAAAAATAAATAGAGGGAATAAAAATAAATTTAAAAATATTCGTAAAATAATTATAACACTCTTATCTCATGTAACATGTCTCCCTCCAGTACCCACGTCGTCCCTATAGTACTAAAGGGACGATGCTTGACGTTTACTAACTTGACTTGAATACGTGTACCAATCAAATTAATGAATCCTTGACTTTGCCTAATTTTCCTGTTTTCCTCTGCTGTGCAGCCAAGAAAAGACATCGCGGTTCCCTTGACATTTACTTCTGTAAATCCCACTAGGAGCAATAGGAAGCACGTATCTGCTCATCCAATATATATCTAGTGACACGGCGATCTCCAAAATTTATAGGTCCCCACGAACTTGATTGAGGTAGTTGTAACCCGACAGCCGCTCCCGTCAAAACCTAGCCCTCTCTTTTCCGAATGGTCTTCATAATTATTTTAAACGAAGATGAGATGGGATCAAGGTGTAATTAGACTTATCGACAATCACCCATTCGAACTTATGATAGCCTCCTTTTTCTAATTTCTTTTGTACTTACACCTCTTTGAAGACCTTAATTGAAACTATTTATTCAACTTTACTCTTTAAGTTATCCGTTCAAAATTACTGATGGTCACTTTTGTGATCAAATCGACATTTTGAAAGCAATATGACCGATTCATCTATGGTTATTGATTGAGTTGAATATTCAAATATCTTAAATAGAAAGATTATTTTGAATAGGAAATTAGAGAGAATTTGAATTGTATTTCAATATAGTGTTAACCAATGTAGGTGTACAACAAATGAGAGTGCATGCATAGATCACATCCGTGTATGTTGAAACGCTCGTTGAGAGGTGATAGTAAAATATCATATCAGAGATTTGTTATAAGTTAAAATAATTGATATATACTAGTTCATATTATAAATTATTGGTTCAAGTTTTAAGTGAATGTATGTCATGCCCCAAATCTCGAGCGCACGCATATTCCTCGGTGGTCGACTAAATTGCGACATTCACAAGACGCGTCGTCAACCCATTCATTTTAATACACAAGCAGAAGTGAATTAACTAATCCCTTGACAACAACAAACATGCGATAGAAAAACAGGATAACCAAATTTCAAACTAAGCACACTTTTATAAACAATCTAGTTTATACACAGAGACCAACCCTAAGGTCTATGTACAGGAGGTCCATCTCAAAAAGAAACCTCTAGGCCATCCATGCTCCTGACCCTTTCTTCTCAAGCTCTGAGTTCTTCATACTAGAGATTTGAAAATGGTAACCCATGATGGGGTGAGATATAAATCTCAGCGAGTCTACATCCTATACCCCGATTAAGAAGGTAATACGCTTCGAGGTAGTCTAACCACACATCACAAAAGACTTACCTCGCCTTAGCACCTTCCTGCATATCAGTACAATTCATAAGCTATATACATATGCAGTAAATGCACTCATCCATTGGAAACACTCCACTTGAAAACTCAAGCAATTCACAAGAATCCCAATTATAAGACCAAATTGTTATGACACGTCCTATTCCATGTCACACAATTTCGTCCCATAATCACGCGTGGATAAATCATATTGGTGGTTCAATCCACGCCCGACATTCACTCTCATTATTCAACTGAACATCTCAACTCAACATTCCGACTCCACATTCTAACTCAATACTCAATACCAAACTCGAGGTTCTAGAGGTGCCCCCTCGCCACAAAGTTCTGACATCGTGTGGCACTTAATCCCTTACTACAATCAGCCATAGTACAAGGTACTAGAGGTGGCTCCCACGAAGTCACGCTGTCGTGTAGCATTTAGTTCTTAACTATAATAAGCAATAGCTCAAGGTACTAGAGGTGGGTCCCACGAACTCACGTTGTCGTGTAGCACTTAGCCCCTTGACTATGCATGACAGTACTGCAAGGCTTCTAGAGATGACTCCCATGTGACTCAAGTCGCCATGTAGCATGTGACAGCCTGATTTCTGATTCTATTCTCGATTGAATGAGTTAGGCTTTTTATCTGTTGAAGAAAAATCCCTTGAAGTTTTGAAGTTAACAAAACAGCCTCATCAGTAAAGTCTGAAAAATCTAAGACTCAGTCGGTTAAGTCTGAAGACAGTCAGACCCAAAGGTCGGTCTAAAGTTTTTTCCGTCTGAAGACAGTCAGACCAAGTTACAGTCTGAAGACCTCCAGACCCAAATCTAAGTCTGAAGACAGTTTGCAATTTTTGCCAGGCTGACAGCAGGTTATTTTTATGGCTAAGGAAAGTAAAATTTAGACATTATATTCCCTAACTTATCCATGGAATATCTCTGGCTGTGATTGTGAGCTCGGAAGATTTATTCTTCGGATTTTATCCGTTGAAGATCAAGCGAATTTTTGTAAGGATCTAATTTTGGGAACTCAAGATCCTGATTGTATGGGTGAGCAGGATTGACGAGCTATTTTCTACTTATATTTTTGACGACGTGAAGATCACTTAAATTGATTCAGTCTAACGGGTTGATTGGATGAATTCTTGGAAAGTGCCAACGGGTATGGAGGCACAGAGGCTATTTAAGGTGGATCGAAGTTGCTCGAAAGTAATGAGAGAATTAATAGAAAAAATCTCGATGTTAGAACCTCTGAAATCTCTTGTTCTCTAAAATCTCTCGTATTCAAATTGTGTATCAAAGAGAGTCAATTATAGTGCAAAACAGCAAGAAGCTGTAGGAGAGACTTTCTGCTGAAGAACTCTAGTTCGTGAATTGTAACAAGCTCTCATTTGCTACCTAGTGATTACAGCCAATTGGCTGTCAGTGTAGAGAGTGGATGTAGGCTTGCAATAAGCCGAACCACTATAATCATTGTGTCAATTCTCTTTTACCCTACTCTATTTACTTTATGAATGCATGATCTATTTGTTATTGATATATTCTTCATATTAAAGTATTATTCGGTAAAAGATTTCAAAAGAATTCCGCAATCACCTATTCACCCCCCTCTAGGTGGTTTCACTAGTCTATATCAATTGGTATCAGAGCCTATTGCTTATTTATTAGAAGTGTTTATTATTTCTAAAGCAAAAGATCTATGGCTAGTATTTTGGCTCCAGGTTTAATTGAAAGGCAAAGCAATACTAGACCTCCCTACTTCGATGGAAAGGAGTACAACATATGGAAAAACAAGATGAAGGAATTCATAAAATCCAAAGATCCTCAGGAGTGGGATGTGGTGGAGAATGGAATTGCTCCTAAGCTGTATCAATCACAGGAAAAGAATTACCTGATGGAGTGGGAGTGTCGCACACCGATATTTCAAAGAGACAAGCCCTTGATGCAAAGGCTATCTATTCTCTATATTGTGCATTATCTCCTACTGAGTATAATAGAATTTCATTTTGTGAAACAGCCAAAGAAGTTTGGGATAGATTGCACGTCACCTATGAAGGAACAAATCGAGTCAAAGAAACCAAGATCAATATCTTTCTTGGACAATATGAAACCTTCAAAATGAAGCCAAGAGAATCCATCACGGATATGTTCAGTCGATTTACAGAAATTGTAAATGGCTTGGCATATCAAGGACAATCAATCTCAGGACCTATGAAGGTCAATAAACTGTTGAGAGGACTCTCCAAAGATTGGAATCACGTCAAGACATCCATAAGAGAAACACAAAAGATCATGCCTCTTTCGGTAGATGAGTTGGTCGGCACATTTTAATCATATGAAGTCGAGCAATTCAATAAGGAATTTGACACCAAAGGTAAGAAGTCAATTGCTTTAAAATCTAATGATGATTCTGATGTTACAGATTCAGAAGAAGACTTGGATGATGAGGAGTTGGCACTTCTGATTAGAAAATTCAAAAGGCTAAATACAAAAGGCAGAAGGTTCAATGGAAAGAGACAAAACAATCGAGAGATTTCAAAAGAAATTAAATGAAGAAGAAGATACCAATAAAGAGGTTGTTTGCTTTGAATGCAAAAAGAAGGGACACATCAGATCTAACTGTCCCTTATTAAAGAAAAAGAAAGGAAAACCTGAAGGGTTCAAGAAAGCACTCGAAGCTGAAATGTGGAGTGACACTGAATGTGAAGAGAGTGATGAGGAGTATGCCAATATCTAACTTATGGCTCACTCAGACTCAAACTCAGACTCAGACTCAGACTCAAACTCAAACAGCGGTATCAAGGTTAGAAATTTAAAAATTCCTACCAAAGTATCAAAATACATTGATGAACTTTGTCTCAGTCTTAAAGGCTCTCTTAAAAGGATTTCTGAACTAAAAAGGGAGAATTCCAAATTGAAATAACAAGAAAAGTTTTTAGTCGAAAAAGCTGAAAGTCTAGACAAGTGTCTTGCTGTTTCAAAAGAAAATGAGATTGTACTTTCAAAAGAAAATACTTGCTTGAAAGAAGATTTGTTGAAAGTTATAAAGAAATTTTCAATGGGTTCTGAAAAGTTGGATAAAATTCTTTCCATTCAAAGACCTTATTTTAATAAATCTGGTCTAGGAATGACACATGAAACCATTCCTTTGATTGACTTTCCAAAGGTAAAAGAAAGAATCAAGAATAGGCCAACAAAATCTTTTTATAAGGATCATTTTCGAAAGGTTTTTGTAAAGCCTGTTGGAAGAAATGCCCTTACATGTTCTAAATGCAAAAGCGTAGAACATTTTGAGAAGGATTGTCCCAAAGTTTGGAGACCTGTTAAGAAGAGTTGGGCAAAGACTGTTTATGGTACTAACAATGATGCACCCAAGAAAATTTGGGTACCAAAAAAGACTTGAGTTTTTCATTTAAATGCAGGTCACTATCAAGAAGAAAATCAAGTGGTATTTGGATAGTGGCTGTTCAAGACACATGACTAGAGACTCAAATTGTTTCACAAATCTCTCTCATGTAAAAGGAGGAAATGTTTCTTTCGGTGGCAACAACAAAGGAAAAATTGTTCGTCGAGGAACCATGAAGATAGGAAGCCTCACAATCAACAATGTTTCTCTGGTTGAAGGATTGAACTATAATCTATTGAGTATTAGTCAACTATGCGACGCTGGATACAAAATCAACTTTCAAGAAGATACATGTTCTGGAATAAGCAAAGATCTCTCACAATCCTTTACTGGACAAAGACATGGAAACATTTATTTGCTGGATGTAAAGTTTGACAGTCCTCAATGCTTGATATCAATTCAAGATGAAGCCATTCTTTGGCATAGGAAGCTTGGACATGTCAACCCGAAGCAAATTGCAAAAATTTCATCTAAAAAGCTTGTTCGGGGACTTCCTGACCTGA
Source organism: Eucalyptus erythrocorys (assembly GCA_014182555.1). Lineage (NCBI taxonomy): Eukaryota > Viridiplantae > Streptophyta > Magnoliopsida > Myrtales > Myrtaceae > Eucalyptus > Eucalyptus erythrocorys. Next base: position 28,726,376 of record CM024600.1, on the reverse strand, counting down.
AGTATCAAAAGCATGAATTATGCACTCCTTGTGTACTTGGAAAACAGGTTAGAAATTCTTATAAATCTATAAATCAGGTATCCACTAATCGTGTTTTGCAGCTACGACACATGGATTTGTTCGGTCCAACAAGAACTCAAAGCATTGGAGGTAAAAGATATTGTTTGGTTATAGTTGATGATCATTCTCGTTATACTTGGGTATTCTTTCTTGCAAATAAATCTGAAGCATTAACTTATTTTACTAAGTTTGCAAAGAAAATCCAAATTGAGAAAGGATATGCAATTTCAAGTATTCGAACTGACCATGGTGGAGAATTTGAAAATTATGATTTTGCTAAATATTGTGATGACTATGGTATTCAACATAATTTTTCATCTCCATACACTCCACAACAAAATGGAGTTGTAGAGAGGAAAAATCGTTCTTTGCAAGAAATGGCAAGAACTCTTTTGATTAAGAGTAATATTTCTCCTCATTTTTGGGCTGAAGCTACTTCAACTGCTTGCTATATTATAAACAGAATTTTTCTAAGACCCATTTTAGAGAAAACACCTTATGAACTGTTCAAAGGTAAGAAACATATTGTTTCTTCTTTTCATGTATTTGGTTGTAAATGTTTTATCCTAAAGAATTCTAGTGCTCGCATTGGTAAGTTTGAAGAAAAATCAGATGAAGGAATTTTCCTTGGCTACTCTATGACAAGCAAAGCCTTCAGAGTTTTCAACAAACGGACTTAGACTGTGGAGGAATCCATGAATGTGAAATTTGAAGACTCAGTTCAAAATCAGACTCAACCTGAAGATTATGAGTTTGGCCAAGTGTCTACAAATTCTCTTGAAGAAAATCAAATCTCAGACACTCAGCCGCAAACCAATTCAGTAACTCCAACTGAAGAAGAGCTTCATCAAAGTGACAAACCAACTACAAATTGGAAGCACAAATCAAGTCACCCTGTAGATCTCATCATTGGCAATATTAATGAAGGAGTTCATACAAGATCTAAAAGGCGTGAAGAATCTAGCACTCTTGCACTCATTTCTGAGATCGAACCTAAAAACATAGAAGATGCATTGAAAGATGAAAGCTGGATTGAAGCAATGCAAGAGGAATTGAATCAATTCAAAATCAACAATGTTTGGGAACTAGTTCCTAAACCAAAAGGTAAATCAATTATTGATACCAAATGGGTTTTCAGGAACAAGCTTGACCAACAAGGAAAAGTGGTAAGGAACAAAGCAAGACTTGTGGCAAAAGGTTACACACAAGAAGAAGGCATCGACTATGATGAAACCTATGCTCTCGTGGCAAGGTTAGAAGCTATAAGATTACTTCTTGCTTTTGCTTGTTTTAAAAATTTCAGGTTATTCCAAATGGACGTGAAAAGTGCATTCCTAAATGGAATTATCCAAGAAGAAGTCTATGTGGAACAACCACCAGGATTTGAAGATCCTAGAAAACCAAATCTTGTTTTCAAGCTGAAGAAAGCTTTATATGGCTTAAAACAAGCACCTCGAGCTTGGTATGAAAGATTAAGTAATTTCTTAATTCAAAATGGTTTCTCTAAAGGTAAAGTAGATACTACTTTATTTATTAAAAGAGAAGGCAAGGATTTCATACTTGTTCAAATTTATGTTGATGATATAATATTTGGTTCTTCTAACGAAAAGCTTTGCAAGAATTTTTCAAGTTGTATGCAGAATGAATTTGAGATAAGCATGATGGGTGAATTGAATTTCTTTTTGGGACTTCAAGTCAAGTAATCAAAAGAATGAACTTTTATCCACCAAGAAAAGTATGCAAAAGACCTTATCAAGAAGTTTGGAATGGAGAATTGCAAGAAAACAAAAACTCCTATGTCAAGCTCATCAAAGCTAGATAAAGATGAAGAAGGAAAGAGTGTAGACCAAAAGCTATATAGGAGTATAATCGGGTCACTTCTTTACCTTACAGCATCTAGACCTGATATTCTATTTAGTATTTGCATTTGTGCTAGATTTCAATCTGATCCTAAAGAATCTCACATGACTATTGTGAAGCGCATTATTAAATATATTGCAACTACATCTAAGCTAGGTCTGTCGTATTCCAAACAATGAGACTTTACTCTCCTTGGATATTCTAATGCTGACCTTGCTGGTTGTAGAGTGGATAGAAAAAGCACTACAGGTACTTGTCAACTATTGGGAAATAGGATGGTGTCTTGGTTCTCAAGAAAACAGGGTATCGTAGCTCTTTCAATCGCTGAAGCAGAGTACATAGCTCTTGGAAGTTGCTGCTCTCAAATTCTATAGATGCAACAACAATTGAGAGACTTTGGAGTTGAGGAAACGAGTACAGAAATCAAATGTGACAACACAAGCTTAATCAATCTCACAAAGAATCCAATACTTCATTCAAGAGCAAAGCACATTGAAATCAAGCATCATTTCATTCGAGATCATGTTCAAAGTGGTGAAGTGGTGATTCGCCGTTGATTCAAAGAATCAATTAGCGAGATATATTCACAAAGCCCCTAGAAAAGGCTCACTTTGAATCAATTCGATCAAGACTGAATATCGTAAGATTTGAAGATGTTCAGACTCAAAATTAAAGTCTTGAAAAAGTTCAGACTCAACGTAAGGTCTGAAGGCATTCAGACTCAATGCAAGGTCTGATGGCATTCAGACTCAACACAGAGGTCTGATGACATTCAGACTCAACGCAAAGTCTGATGGCGTTCAGACTCAAAGGTAAAGTCTGAAAAGAGTTCAAACTTTGAGGTAAAGTTTGAACACTTTCAGACTCTGTCTTTTAGTCTTTTTACGTATTTTATTTTTTTTCGTATTCTCCGCATTATTTTATTTTTGTTAATTGCTTTTCGAATTTTCAAAATCTCTTTTTACTCTAATATTGACATGCAATTATGGCAGTTTACATTTTCAAAAAAGCAGTTTACTTTTTCAAAATTCAAGTTTATTTTTGGCAGTTTTTATTTTCCTTTTAGGCGACGATTCAGTATCCCAGTTTTATTTTTATTTTCTCCTACTATTTATACTCTTGAATCGTCACTTTCATCCGCTACTACTCTTTTGAAATTCATCTTCATTCTCTTTTGCTTTCAAAACCCTAAAAAGCTCCATTTGCCGTTCCTGTTCCATTAACTTTCTTGACAAAAATTCCATCTTTTTTAGCGAACAAGTTGAACTTTCGCTTGCGTTCCAAGAATTTCTTCCCAAAAGTCTTCCAAAATCGCTGGCAGGGGACCGCAGAGACAACCAGAGGGTCCTACAAGGGTGGACTTAACAGGTGAAGATTCTCCTCAAAGGGAGACCAAAAGTCAACATTTTGAGGAAGGGATCACTGAAGCAGAGCTGGTAAGAACCCTTAAACCACAGGCTGCTTTTGATCTTTACAGTAGACTAAAGACTGGGGGAACGAGCCTAAAGACGATTGAGGATTTTTTGAAGGAAAGAGGATATAAAAGTGAGTATATCTTCTTGCTGGAGATGGAGAAGATGAAAGTTGTTGAGGAAGGAACTGCGCAAAGGACACTTGAAAACATTTCGAGTGATCCGTTTTACAGTACCGCAAGCCAGACCTTAGACGATGATGAGAGACTTTTCTCTCAGTTCCAGCCGCGATTGGGTGTGGCTGTGAACTCTGTTTGTCCTTTGGGAAGTCTGTTTCAATCTAGAGAGCATGAGCGAGTGTATACCAAGTTGTTGAAGAGGGGTGTAGTAAATCCAAGAAGCGTGGACTTCAACTTCCTTGATTCGTTGGAGATAAATCTTAGAGGGAAGTTTGCTAGGCTGCAGTTGGAGAAATTCTGCACGGATACGACAAATGCCCATCCTGAACTCACGGCTTATTTTTATTCTAATTTGTCGTTTCTGGATGCAAATCGGTTGTCCTTTTCTTTTATGGACAAAGAGTATATAGTTGATGTTGACACTTTGGCTGATGTTATTAGGGTGGAGAGAAGGAGTTTCTAACCAATAAAAGTGTCCACAGCCTTTGCAACTCTGGAGATTGTGCGTGATAGAACTGTAGAGGGCAAAATATCCTATACAAGGATGAATGCCACAAACGTATTGCTGCACAAGATCATAATCAACTGTATCAGGCCCAAGACAACCTCGAAGACCGATGTCTCCAAGACTGAAGCCAAGCTAATGTTTGCCATCAACCAAACGTTATTCTTTTCCACATGTACAGAACTGTGGTTAAGGATAAGAGTCAATTGCCTTATTCATCGATCATCACCAAGTTGTTCAGGCACTTCAAAATTCAAATTCCTGCACCTCTATGCCTGACCAATTTAAGTTTGATGCTTGTTGGTTACAAGATGGTGATGAAGATGAAGTTTTCGGAGCTAAATGCTGCACTGGAAAGGTTGAGGGAAAAGACACCTTCAAAGGAGATCCCCACTGCTTCTTCAAAGAGAAAGGGCAAAGAGCCCATGGCTGAGAAAAAGCGTAGAAAAATCATCCTGCAGGACGAAGAGGATGAGGAAGATTTGGATGATGCCATGACTTTGTCTGCTCTTTCAAAATTGAGGAGCCCAATCAGCTTGAGATCTGAGGCTGGAGAGAGGGCAAGGAAAGAAGCAGAGAAGCAGAGGAAAGAGGAAGGAAAACAGAGGAAGAGAGAAGAGGAAAGGAAGAGGAGAGAAGAAGAAAGAAAAAGGAGAGAAGAGGAACAGAGGAGAGAAGAAGAAGAACAGAGAAGGAAAGAAGAAGAATAGAGAGAAGAAGAGGAAAGACTGAGGGAGGAAGAAGAATTAAGAAGAGAAGAAGAGTTGAGAAGAGAAGAAGAAGAGATGAGAAGAGAAGAGGAAGAGAGAAGGAAGAGGAATGAAGAGGAAAGCCGAATGCAGGAGGATATGGCTAAAGGATTTGAGCCATCATTTGTTCAATCTGGGGAAGAGACCAAGAAACATCACAATGATGATATGGAAGTTGGCGAGGATTATTCGACTCCACCCACTGGCATCAACACAGAGGGAGTTGCTATGGATCAGGGAAGGTCATCGCCATTACATTTTAGTAATGTGAGTAGGTCAAGTGCTGACACTAAGGATGTCTATGCATCTCTTTTCCCAGAACATGAAGAATCCTCTCCATTAGAGAAGGAAAGGGCTGAGAAGGATGCTCCAAGTTTCCAAACTCCTAAAACTGAATCTGCTGGTCCTAGTAGAGGTAACACTAACTCGACAGCTTTTACACAACTGTTGGATGTTATGTTGGACCTAAAGAAGCAGGTGTTTGGAATGGATTTTGAGCTGAGGGATTTAAAGAAGGCAATGCTGAGTACTTCTGTGAATATGCAAGATCATATCAATGCACTTAGAGCTCAAGTGGAATCGAATCAAAATAGTGCAGAGTTGATTTCAGTGAAGGAAGCTCTTGCTAATCTCGAGAAGACAGTTTAGACGCTCAGCAAATTTCAACTTGTTCGCATCCCTGGAGAGCCCTAAATCTTTTGAAAAATCATCCCTTATTCACTCTACCTCCTTTAATGGGACAAAAAGGGGGAGAGTTTTGCAGATTTGAAGTTTGTTTATTTCTTTTTGTTTTGAACTTTTATTTTGTTATTTTGCTTAGCTATTTTCATTATTTTTTATTTGGATTTGGATTGGGCTATTTATTTGAACCTCTAAAACCTTATGCTGATGTTTGGATTTCTAGACTTGTGAATTTGCATTGCAGGATCATTATATTTGTGAGGATAATTGTTATTGGACTAACATTTTCTGTTTTGCAGAAATAATCCTCAAAGTATATAGAGTTCTCTTTGCAGGTTATAAATTTGCAAATCTGCCGAGGTGTTTTGTCACCATCAAAAAGGGGGAGATTGTTGAAGAAAAATCCCTTGAAGTTTTGAAGTTAACAAAATAGCCTCGTCAGTAAAGTTTGAAGAATCCAAGACTCAATCGGTTAAGTCTAAAGACAGTCAGACCCAAAGTTCGGTCTGAAGTTTTTTCTGTCTGAAGACAGTCAGACCCAGTTACAGTCTGAAGACCTCCAGACCCAAATCTAAGTCTGAAGACAGTTTGCGATTTTTGCCAGGTTGACAGCAGGTTATTTTTATGGTTAAGGAAAGTAAGATTTGGACATTATATTTCCTAACTTATCCATGGAATATCTCTGGCTGTGATTGTGAGCTCGGAAGATTTATTCTTCGGATTTTATCCGTTGAAGATCAAGCGAATTTTTGGAAGGATCTAATTTTGGGAACTCAAGATCCTGATTGTATGGGTGAGCAGGATTGAAGAGCTATTTTCTACTTATATTTTCGATGACGTGAAGATCACTTAAATTGATTCAATCCAACGGGTTGATTGGATGAATTCTTGAAAAGTGCCAACGGGTATGGAGGCACGGAGGCTATTTAAGATGGATCGAAGTTGCTTGAAAGTAATGAGAGAATTAATAGAAAAATCTCGATGTTAGAACCTCTGAAATCTCTTGTTCTCTAAAATCTCTCGTGTTCAAATTGTGTATCAAAGAGAGTCAATTATAGTGCAAAACAGCAAGAAGCTGTAGGAGAGACTTTCTGCTGAAAAAGTCTAGTTCGTGAATTGTAACAAGCTCTCATTTGCTACTTAGTGATTACAGCCAGTTGGCTGTCAGTGTGGAGAGTGGACGTAGGCTTGCAATAAGCCGAACCACTATAATCATTGTGTCAATTCTCTTTTACCATACTCTATTTACTTTATGAATGCATGATCTATTTGTTATTGATATATTCTTCATATTAAAGTATTCTTCGGTAAAAGATTCCAAAAGAATTCCGCAATCACCTATTCACCCCCCTCTAGGTGGTTTCACTAGCCTATATCATTATCGACGTGCCTATAGTTCTTTTCCCTAAATTGATCACTCATGGGATAACTAGTTTATCAAGTGAAGCCATTAAGGAATCTAAACGCAATAGACTTGAGAATTCGACCAGAAAACGACTGCTCGACCGTGCTAATTTGCAAGGGTCATTACGGCACTGTCAAAAGTGCCGTATGTGATTAGTGTGTGGGTGACTCCACCTAATTGTAAAATTCATGTCGAATAGCACTAAACCGATTTTTCTATCATTTCTGTACCATGTGCTCGTATTTGAAATCTTGAGATTTTCACGACAATCGAGAGTCGCCAATGTGTCAAAGATGTAGAATGTGGCTCGAAAATAATAGACCATGGGTTAAATGCACAAAAAATTCCGAAAAGCTATCCAGTAGGTTAGGTCATACTAAAATTGCTCCCGGTTGAAATTAACCGCGAAATTAAATCCGATTTCAAAAATTAAAATTTCGATCATGTCACCATTTATTTTAGGAACATCGACTCATCCTTCAAAAGATTTTTTCACAAATCGGGATTTTCGGCAAAAAATTAAAGTTGGGCTATTTTGGACCGGGAAAATTAGAGGGCCGTTTTTTGTTGTGTTTTTGGCTTTCAAGTTGGACTAATTGGCAAGGAAAAATGTGAAATGTGATGTGGGCACCTTGGCTGAATTTTTTGGCACCAATTTGAGCTCAATTAGAGAAGAATTGAATTGGAATTTAAGAGGGAAATGTGCAAATTCGTAGGTCCAAGGGGCTGCAACATTTTGGACCCTTTGAATGGCTTGTTAAGGAAGATTTGTGGAAGAAATGGCTGAGGATTGAGGGCTGGACATGGTGGGGCCTTGGTGATGATGAATTACGATATTTTGCAAAGACTTTGAGGCATTGGTGGCCTCCCCTTCAGCTGAGCACACCTTCTTCCTCATTGGCTGCCTATCTTCCATTGTTGTGTGCATTTGAGAGCTCAAAAACCAGAGAACCAGCTAGCCAAGCCAGCCAGCCCGTCGACTGCCTCCCTTGCCGCCCGAGCGCCCGTCGCTACCACCCGCAAGCCACACCATTGTTGCTCGCGTCCGTGCGCTCGTCCGCGCTAGCTCGCCATCTTCGCATGTCTTGGTCGTCATCCCGAGCCTCTGTCCAATCGTCAAAGCCGCCATCCGTCGTCGTCCAGCCGCCTAAGTCGATCGCCTGGTCCCACCGCCCATGTGCTCGTTTCTAGCCATTCCAGACATTTAGCCTAGCCCTTTCGGTCTTTGGACATAATCGAAGGCTAGGGGTGGCCATGAGGTGTCGTGTGGCTTTTCCAAGCCCTTCTGGACCTCCGTTGGTGTCACCACAGGATTGAGTCTTGCTCACCTTGGCATTGCCGTCATCGTGAACTCATCAACCCGCAAAACCGGTGAGTTTACTGGCTAAACTCTGCTTAGAGTTAATTATGCTTAAGAGTTGATTAGCTTAGGTTAAGTATAGCTTAGGTGGTTAGTTTAGATGGATTAATGATTAAATTGGTTAATTAGGATAGTTAGATGGTTAGATTAGATTAATTAAGGGCTAGATAGATTGTACTATTTATGTGGATAAGTGCATTAATTTTCTAGGCCCGTTTAGGTGGTTAGAATTAGCATTTCCAACCTAGGTTTGCATTTATTGGATTAATTTGCATTTATTTAATTAATTTTGTAACTTATTTAATTATTTATTATTTTCCGAAAATTATACCAGGATAGCTGGTGAACGGAATTTCGTGCTGATTGCAATGGTGTGCTTAATTTATGCAATTGAGTGATAATTTGTGCAAATTGAGTTATAATTGTGAAATTTGAGTATTTATTTCAAAATTGTGAAATTTTGGTAAATAATTAGAAAATATCTAGCGTCGGTTTTTAACGCCAAAAATGTTTTTAGGTATTATACTAAAAAGTGGGATTTTTAAAAAGGAAAATATTGCATTTTTAGCTCAAACTGACCGTGTACCCACACACGATTATTTTACCGGGTATTTTTAATACGAAGAAAACAGGCCAAGCACATTATTTTAATTGAGGCATTTGAGTGCAAAGCACGATGTCCTTGGTCGAGATTGATTGATCGTGTGATGGCTAAGTGAACCCATCTCCCGATGTGTGTTGGTAGGATGTTGGCCCTATATGGGATGCCCCTGGACAATAGATACCGGTCGCAATAGATACTGGATCAATGCTCCTTCAGGAATGCCATCCTCGATGTGCGTCGGTGGATGTTGCCGTGCTCAAAAGAGTGAGACGAAGCTTGGCTACGCCAGAAGACCGATGTGCATCGGTAGATTGTGCCTATGCGGGCAATAACAAATTGGAACATATGATTGATTGAAATTGACGCGGCTGATTATGAGGCAAAATTGTGTGGCACGGTATAGGACGTGTCATAACGATTTGGCCTTATTATCGGGACCCCTGTGATAGATTGATTGATTAATTGATTGAGATGTGAATTGAGACGTTCGTGTTATTACTGCACATACGTGATATATGAATTGTACTAACATGCAAGAGGGAACTGAGGCGAGATAAGTCCTCTATATTAGGTGTATAGACTGCCTCTAGGCGTATTTTCTTTCTAATAGGGGTTTAGGGGATAAATTTACTGAGACGTTGTCTCACCCTGTCGTGGGCTTACTCTTTTCAGGTCCTTAGATGGAGCAGCATCACGTACACTATGGGGTTCCGAGGGAGGTAGACTTTCAGCATTCCTATTTCCCAATTCCTAGGACTAGCCTGACCCGTGAGCTTGTTGAGTCCACCGTTTGGGTCGATGAGGGCCTACCCCACTTGGTACCTCATCGTTTCAAGACGTGATACCTTCACAAGCCCGACGGGAGTTAGGAGGGTCCTATTGGTGGTTTTGATGGGCCTCCCATTGGGACCAGGGAGTGGGAGATAGGGCATCCTCTGAACATCAATACCCCTGATGGTGCCGTGGAAGAACCAGAGCCGCCGACTAGAGAGTCCAAAGTTAGTTGGCTCCGTAGCCCCTTTTTGATCTAGACTTCTGTATATAGACCTTAAAGTTAGCCTCTGTGTTTTGTGAAGTGTTTATAGAAGTGTTTTGTGAAAATTGGATCGTGCTCTTTCTATCCTCTATCTGTGTTGTATGGGGATTGTTTATTCACTTTTGCATATGCTATAAAATGAATGGATCGGTGACATGTCCTAGGACATCGCAATTTTATCGACCACCGAGGGATGTGTGCGCACTCGAGGTTGGGGGCATGACATCCCTATCCGGAGTGGTATCAAAGCTGGTCGGTAGTTGGAGTGATAAGGTGCGATGGGTTATGAGATAGTTAGTAGGAAATGTCTTTTTATTATGCTAATGCATGTGATTGGTAGCTGATTGGTAGATTATTTTGTGTGGTAACTCGATTTTTGATTCTGTATAGAATTGGAAAGCATGTTTCTGCAAAGAATCTGCATCATGAGTGACCAGGAGCAAAGGACTCTTAGGAAGAGGGCAATAGCCCCTGTGACTCGAGATAGGATGCCAACAAGGGCCGGTACCTAAGGTGGTCGTGGTAGAGCGCAGGCTCAGGCCAGTGCTAGTGGTTTAGTGCCACCGCCAGTCGACTTTAATGTAGCAGCACCTGGTGATCCAAGAATTTACAGGATCATGCAGGCGCTAGAGACACTTGGGAATCTGATAGGGCAGCAGGCTTAGAATCAAGCTGCCGCCACTACCGCTGTCGCTATTGCTGCTACTACTGCTGTCGTCGCTACTGCTGTTGATGTCGCTGTTGCTGCCATACCTGCCGAGGTTCCACTTAGGAACGTGGTCGCTAAGAGGCCAATGCATAAGCTGGTGGAATAGTTTTTGAAGCCGAACTGCCAAGGTTCACAGGTGCAGAAGAACTTGAAGCTGCAACACTCTGGGTTTAAGACTTGGAGAAGGCCTTTGCACTGCTAATGTGCACAAAGGAAGAGAAGGTTTTCCTTGCAATCTATTAGCTATAGGGAAACACAAGTACTTGGTGGAGAGCCACCAGAGGAGTAGAATTCCCAGAATGCGTGGTTCCGGTGTGGAACGCATTCCTTAAAGCCTTTAACGACAAGTACTTTTCTACCAGTGCTAGGGAGCAGAAGATGGAGGAGTTCGGCACCTTCGTCAAGGGATGCTGACAGTGGATCAATATGAGGCCAAGTTTGCAGAATTGTCGCAGTATGCCTCGAGACTGGTGGAAGATCCTGAAGACAGAGCTAGGAGGTTTAGGAATGGCCTCCGACCAAAGCTGAAGAATCTACTAGTGCCATTCGATCTCAAGGATTACAATGAGGTATATGGTCGGCCCAGCTGAAATCTGAGTGAGCAAGCCACCTCGTTTGGATCGAGATTTAGTTCGAATAGAGATGGAAACCGGTTTGAGAAGAAGCCCATGACCGGAGGAAGATATCCTGTTCCGCCCAACAGGAAGGGTGGGATAGGTAAGTCAGCACCAAGCTTCAACGGAGTATGTTGCTTCTGCGGAAGGCAACATGGATTGGCCCTGTGCCATTTTAGGACGAGTGCTTGCTTTGAGTGTGGCCAATAGGGTCACCGTCCTAGAAAGCCAAGGGGACTACAGTAGTTACCGCCGCCACCACCGATGGGTCAGAATAGAGGGTTTGCGCTAGAGATCGCACAATAGGGTGGATTGAATAGACCTCCAATGCATGGAAAAGTGTACGCCATCACTAGAGGACTGGCAGAGGACTCGTTTGATGTGATCCCAGGTACGGTCTCGTTGAATGACCACACTAGTTATGCTTTATTTGATCCTGGAGCTACTCACTCATTTATAGCTGAGCAATTTGTTAAGCGGGTAGGATTGAGTCCTAAGTTGTTGGAGTCAATGGTTAGTATGTCTACACCGTTAAAGGATAAGGTGTTAGCTGCAGTGGGTTGTCTTGGTTGCAAGTTAGTGATTGGTGAGCAAGAGGGGAAGATAGATTTGATAGTCCTAGCCATGTATGATTTTGATGTGAAATTGGCATGGACTGGCTCACCAAGTAACGAGCTAAGATGGATTGTTATCATAAAGTGATTCAGTTTAACCCATTAGCGGGTGAAAGTTTCGAGTTTATTGGGAGTCGAGGAGAACCCTCGATTACCTTAATCTTGTCGCTTGAGGCAACCTATTTGTTAGACGGGGGTTGTCTAAGTTACTTGCCGACTGTCGTGAAAACAACAATTAAGGAGCTGAAGATCAAGGATATTACAGTGGTTCAGGAGTTTTTAGACATCTTTCCAAAGGAATTACCAGGTCTATTGCCAGAAAGGGAGATTGAGTTCGTGATCTAGTTGGCCTTCGGGATGGAGCTAATCTCTAAGGCTCCTTACCAGATAGCTTTGTCAGAATTGAAAGAACTAAAGGTGCAGATGCAGAAGCTATTAGATAAGGGATTCATACATCCCAGTGCATCACCTTGATGAGCACCAATTCTATTCGTGAAGAAGAAAGATGGTTCGTTATGCCTATACATCGACTATCGTCAACTCAATCAAGTGACGATCCAGAATAAGTACCTGCTGCCGAGAATCGGCAACTTGTTTGACCAATTACAAGGAGCATCAATATTTTCGAAGATCAATTTGAGGATAAGGTATCATCAACTAAGGATCAGAAAGAAGGACATACTGAAGACAGCGTTTCGTACTTGATACGGCCATTATAAGTTTACTATAATGCCGTTTGGTTTGACGAACACCCCGGCTGCTTTCATGGATCTAATGAACTGGGTGTTCAAGGAGTACCTGGATCAGTTCGTGATCATTTTTATCAACGATATCTTGGTGTACTCAAAAAGTCCAGAGAAGCACCAAAGATACTTAAGGATAGTGCTCCAAACTTTGCGAAATTATGAACTGTACGACAAGTTTAGCAAGTACGAGTTTTGGTTAACTCGTGTGGCTTTCTTAGGTCACGTGATTTTAGGTGAAGGAATCTTCGTGGATCCAACCAAGATTGAAGCGGTCATCAACTGGCCAAGATCGACGACAGTAACAGAGATCATAAGCTTTTTGGGATTGGCAGGTTATTACAGAAGGTTCGTGGAAGGATTTTCCGCTTTAGCCTCGCCGTTGACTAGACTGCTGAAGAAGGAAGAGAAATTTGTGTGGACGGATAAGTGCGAGTGTAGTTTCCAAGAGCTTAAGCAAGAGCTGACTACCGCACCCGTGCTAACCATACCATTTGGTCCTGGAGGATACGAGATCTACAGTGATGCGTCGTTTAGAAAACTAGGTTGCGTGCTAATGCAGCATGGCAGAGTTGTTGCATACACATCCCGTCAGTTGAGACCTCATGAGTTGAATTATACAACGCATGACTTGGAACTTGTAACGATTATATTCGCTCTGAAAATTTGGAGACACTACTTGTGCGGAGAAAGATTCCAAATTTTCACAAACCAAAGTCTCAAGTACTTATTCTCTCAAAAGGAATTGAATATGAGACGTCCCTAGATAGAACTCCTGAAGGACTATGATTATGATATTTTGTATCACCCTGGAAAGGCTAACAAGGTCGCAGATGCGTTGAGTCGGAAATCTTCAATTGTGCAGATGATGGTCAAGGAGTGGATTTTACTCGAGGGAGCTCGAGATTTGATTTTCAAATTTGAAATAGGTTACCTTTCAAATCTTATGGCCACCCTCAGAGTTGAATCGGAAGTGCAGATTACAATTAGAACGTTGCAAAGGACAGATCCAGAGATTTAGAAGATCCTACAAAAGGATACCGAAAAGAGAAAAGCTGACTTCCAGATTTCTGAAGACGGAACACTAAGGTTTCGAGGACGATTGTGTATACCTAATGATGTAGAGCTTAAGGAGGAGATTTTGTCAGAAGCTCATCGTAGCAGTTACAGCATTCATCCAGGCAGCACAAAGATGTATCAGAATCTGCGTCAACACTATCCGTGGTTCGGTATGAAGGCGGATATCGCCAAGCATGTCGCTAAGTGTCGACGTGTCAGCAAGTAAAGGCATATCACTGTAAGCCGGGAGGATTTCTGCAACCTCTCAAGATTCTCGAGTGGAAATGGGAACACATCACAATGGACTTTGTAACGGGCTTACCAAGGAGTCAGAGAGGTAATGATTCCATTTGGGTAGTGGTCGACAGATTGACGAAGTTGGCTCACTTCATCACTGCACGAAAGGACCTTGCATTAGACAAATATACAGAATTATACGTGCGTCGGATTGTTCATCTACATGGGGTCCTAGTAACAATTACATCAGACCGAGGCCCAAGGTTTATAGTTGCCTTTTGGAAGAGTTTGTAGACTACTTTGGGAACGAAGCTGCAATACAGTATAGCTTATCATCCTCAGAGGGATGGCTAGTCTGAGAGGACGATTCAAACCCTCGAAGACATGCTACGAGCTTACGTGTTGGATTTCAAAGGAAGTTGGAAGGAACAACTTCATCTTGTTGAGTTTGCCTACAACAACAACTTCCGTCAGAGCATTCAGAGGGCTCCTTTTGAAGCATTGTATGGCAGAGCGTGCTAAACACTAGTTAGGATGAGGTCGAAGAATGAGAGATCACAGTCCCAAAGCTGGTTCAGTAGTCAGTGGATGCAATTGCCGTTATCAGGGACAGATTAAAGGCCGCTCAAAGTCGCCAGAAAAACTATGCTAATATGCATTGAAGACCATTGGAATTCCAAGTTGGTGAGCACATCTTTCTGAATGTGTCACCAATAAGAGGTACTTCACGCTTTGGCAAAAAGGGAAAACTAAGTCCGAGATACGTAGGGTGCGTTTGGAAAGACTTTTGGGAAAAGTCTTTGAGAAAATGTAAAGGCCTTTGAGGAAATGATGTTTTTCAAAATGCAAAGTGTATTTGGTAAATTTATTTGTGAAAGTCCATTGTGAAATACGCTTGTGCAAAATAATGTTTGGATGAGTGAAATTTGCAAAAGACTTTTTATTATTGAAAAAAGAAAGAAATGTTGGCCGGCCAAAGCTTCGCCGGTTACCACCGGCCAAGGGCTTCACCGGTCACCGCCGGCCAAGGGTAGGCGATCCGGCGAGGGTCACGGCAACCCTTGCCGCGCCGTTGCGTGACCCACCGCGCCGCGGAGGTTGCCGGCGACCCATCTGCTCACGCGCGGAGGTCGAAGGCCGACGACCAAATCTGGTCGCGACGAGATGGGTCGTGACCTCCACGAAGGTCACGACCTTCGCCGCCATTACCTGAAGCACGGCTGGCGACGCAGATCTGGGCGCTACCAGATCTGCGTCGCGACCTCCACAAACAGCGAGTGGAAGCGTCGGCCGACGTGGCGGAGTCGTGTCAGCGGGTCGCGGGCCGCCGGGCAGCGATGGCGTTGGGCGAAGGCGAGCTCGGATCTGTAGGTTTTGGGGCACTCAAGCAGTGAGATCGGGACAGCAGCAATCGAGCGGTGAGGGCCTCATGCGCTAGGTCGCGAGCTGTTGGGCGACGATGGTGTCGGGCGGAGGCGAGCAGCAGTCAGCGGTGACGCGATCGTCGAGCGAGATCGGCGCAGCGAGCTTCACGATCTGCTGCAGGGGCTTTGATTCGAAAGGGGCAGCGGTCCGCTCGGGTTCAGATCTGGTGGAGGTGCAGCGACGGTGGCTGGCGAGGCCGGCGGAACGGCGGTGGAGCAGAGAGGGCTCACGGGTCACTGGCGCGGGTGGTGCTGGCGCGGTTGAGGGCTGCCGGCAAAATGGCCGGTGCGGGCACGGCGTCGGCGCGGGCAGGTTGAATGCGCAAAGAAGATGAACAGTACCCACTCGCGGCAGAAGGGGACGACGATGGGAGGGCAAAACCAGAAAAACGAAAAAACAACAAGGATAATTTGGGAAGAAAATTTTCTTTTTCTCTCCCTCACCTCAGCATTTTCGGCATGTTGAAAGCCCAAGGCAGCCCCCACCCCGCCTTGGGCTTTCAGCCTTCACAAGGCCAGCTTTCAGCCAAGTGTCTTTAGAAAATGGGTTGCCAAACACTCATTTTTAGCCCAAAGGGCTTTGAAGCCCTAAAGATACTTGGAAATGTTGATTCCAAACGCAGCCGTAAGTCCCTTTGAGATTTTGGAAATAATAGGGACTCTAATATATCGTCTTGCATTGCCGCCAAGGTTGGTGCAAGTACATGGCGTTCTCCACATGTGAATGTTAAAAAAGTATGAGCCTGACCCGACCCACGTGCTGAATTTTGAAGAATTAAATGTGGACGACAAGGTGTTGTACGTGGAAGGACTAGTTTAGATTGTGAACCGCAAGGAACAGATTTTGCCCACCAAGACGATCCCGTTAGTTAAAGGGGTCTAGTAACACCACGGCACAAAAGGAGCAACCTAGGAAAGTGAAGACTCGATGAGATGACAATACCCCCATCTTTTTGTTTAAAAAGTTGTAATAGGTTTAAATTTCGAGGACGAAATTTTTATAAGAGGGGAAGAGTTGTGACAGCCTGATTTTCTTATTCTGTTTTCGATTGAATGAGTTAGGCTTTTCATCGACGCGCCTGTAGTTCTTTTCCCTTAGCTAATCAGTCATGAGATAACTAGTCTATCTGGTGAAGCCGTTAAGAAATCTAAACGCAATAGACTTGAGAATTAGACCAAAAAACGACCGCTCAACCGTGCTAATTTGCAAGGGTCATTACGACACTGTCAAAATCGATCAGAGACTGAAGATAGGTCGATTAGACAGACATGTGTGATTAGTGTGTGGGTGATTCCACTTGATTATAAAATTTCTGTCGAACGGTACTAAATCGATTTTTCTGTCATTTCTGTACCATGTGCCCGTATTTGAAATCTCGAGATTTTCACGACAATCGAGAGTCGCCAATGTGTCGAAGATGTACAATGTGGCTTGAAAATAATCGACCATGGGTCAAATGTGCTAAAAAAATCCTAAAAACTACCCAATAAGTTAACTCACACTAAAAACGCACTCGGTTGAAATTTACCGCGAAATTGAACCCGATTTCAAGAATTGAAAGTTCTATCATGTCACGATTTATTTTAGAAACGTGAACTCATCCTTCAAAGATTTTTTGGCAAATTGGGATTTTTAGCGAAAAATCGAAGTTGGGCTATTTTGGACCAGGAAAATTATAGGGCCGTTTTTTGTTGCGTTTTTGGCGTTCAAGCTAGACTAATTGGCAAGAAAAATTTTGGAATGTGATGTGGGCACCTTGGCTGAATATTTGGGCACTAATTTGTGCTCAATTGGAGAATAATTGAATTGGAATTGAATAGGGAAATGTGCAAATTCGTAAGTCCAAGGGGTTGCAACATTTTGGACCCTTTGAATGGCTTGTTGAGGAAGATTTGCGGAAAAAATGGCTGAGGATTGAGGGCTAGACATGGTAGGGCCTTGGTGATGATGAATTGGGATATTTTGCAAAGACTTTGAGGCATTGGTCAGCCCTTTTTCAGCTGAGCACTCCTTCTTCCTCCTTGGCTATCTATCTTCCATTGTTGTGTGCATTTGAGAGCTCAAAAACTAGAGAACTAGCTAGCCAAGCCAGTCAGCCCGTCGACCGCCTCCCCTGCCGCCCGAGTGCCCATCGCTGCCGCCCGCAAGCCGCACCGTCGCCGCTTGCGTCTGCACGCTCATCTGTGCTAGCTCGCCGTCTCCGCATGTCCTAGCCATCATCCTAAGCCTTTGTCCAGCCATCAAAGCCACCGTCCGTCACCATCCAGCCACTCGAGTCGATCGCCTGGTCCCGCCACTGTAGCCCGCCGCCCATGTGCCTATTTCTAACCATTCCACCTGTTTAGCCCAGCCCTTTCGGTCCTTAGACAGAATCGAAGGCTAGGGGTGGCCGTGAGGTGTTGTGTAGCTTTTCCAAGCCCTTCTAGACCTCCGTTGGTGTCGCCGCAGCCTAAGTCTTGCTCGCCTTGGTGTTGTTGTCATCGTGAACTCATCGGCCCGCAAAACCAATGAGTTTACTTGCTAAAATCTGCTTAGGGAGTTAATTATGCTTAAGGATTGATTAACTTAGGTTAAATATAGCTTAGGTGGTTAGTTTAGATGGATTAGTGATTTAATTAGTTAATTAGAATTGTTAGGTGGTTAGATTAGATTAATTAAGGGCTAGATGGATTGTGCTATTTATGTAGATAAGTGCATTAATTTTCTAGGCCCGTTTAGGTGGTTAGATTAGCATTTCCAGCCTAAGTTTGCATTTATTAGATTAATTTACATTTATTTATTTAATTTTTAAATTTATTTAATTATTTATTATTTTCTGGAAATTATACCAGGATAGCCGGTGACTGGAATTTTGTCCCGATTGCAATGGTATGCTTAGTTTATGTAATTGAATGTTAATTTGTGCAAATTGAATGATGATTTTGAAATTTGAGTATTTATTTCAAAATTGTGAAATTTTGGTATATAATCAAAAAATATCAAGCGTCGGTTTTTAACGCCAAAAATGTTTATAGATGTCGCAACCAAATTTTCGGGTGTGAACCACCTAGGGTTTGGCTAATGGATTGTTAAGCCTAGACTTAACTCGGGCCCTCCCTAGCTCATACCAATTCGCGACTTTAGGTTTGGATTCTTAACATGCAAATGATTTTTATTTAGGAGTCGCCACTAATCAGTTTTTGGTGGGTCGATTAAAAACCCAAGTAAAGTAATGGGAGATTTACTTTACTCCTACGAACCAGAGATTCTAGATACGGGGACTTGATTACGCTAGATTCCTCTAACGCCCTTTCGGTACCATTCTTTTATTTTGAAAAATGTTTGGCAAGCAGCTTGAATCGATTTTAATTCATCTCCCTAACATGTGAGGTGATCATGCGGGTGCGCAATCCACCAATTTAACACCCAATAAAACAATGAATAAGGTTAAGGGACTTACCTTGTAACAACGAAAGCATCTGTCTCGTTAGATTAAAATCCACATCAACAATCCTAGATATGGTCTCTAATTAACACGCAGATTTCTTTTTTTTTCACTTTATTTAATGGAATTTAATTTAAATGTAATGCATGCTAATAGCCTAATATGACATGGCAAAATGATCTAAATTATATGACATGAAATGCAATAATTGCAACTTAAATGACCTAATATGCAAATTTTAATTAAATGACCCTAGAATGCAGATTGATTAACATGCACCTAATTTTTTTGAATTTTTTTATCTGGAATTTTGAATTAATAAAAGCCCTAATTGAACTACCTAAAACGAAAAATTTTCTAATTCATGTTTAGGATTAATTTAAATTAACCCTATTTTGACTTAGAAAACCATTTCTTTATTTTTTTTATTTTTTAAAAAAAAAAAAAAAAGGTGCCAAGTTTTCTAAGAATGAAATTATCTAAATCTAATCCTAACCTATTTAAAAAGAGATTTCTAAAAAATATGATCCTAAAAATGTGATTATAAAAATAAAAAAAATAAAAACCTAATTTACTAGCCTAAATGTCTTATTTACTAAATCTATATTCCTAATTCTACATGCCTATGCAAGATTTTTGATTTTTTTTTATTTTATGGTTTTTATTTTTCTAAAAATTGCAATTTATCCTAAAAAGGTGGAAGTAATTAAGATATTTGAATGAAATTCCTAACTAAATTAAAATTCTATCCTATTTAAACTAGGAATTAGGTCATCCTAATTTAAATTAAGACATTGTTTTAATTTAGTAATTTCTATCCTAAGATGCAATCTATCTAAAAAATTGATCTAAGCTTAAAATTAAACATGCAATTCTATTCTAAAATTCCTGATGATTTTTGTTTGCTTTTCGCTTTTTTAATTAAAATTTAACATGCAATTCAACTAGCATCCTAAGTGAATTTTGTTTTTTTTTGTTTTTTTTTCTCTTTTTTTCATGACCTAAAATAAAATCCCTAATCTAAGTATGCAAGGCAACAAACCTAATCTTAATTTAAGATTTTTTTTCGAGTTTTTTAATCTTGAAATTAACAATTCCTAAACATGCAACTTAAACCAGTTAATTTGATTTTTTTTTTATTGTTAAAAAAAGGAAATTTCTATCCTAAACATGCAAACCCTAAAACTACATTTTTTTTATTTTTGATTTTTTAAGGAAAATTAGTTCAAACAACTCCAAAGAAATCAAGCAAAATTGATTCCCTAAATTGACGAACCGTATCTTGCGCATGAGATCGGGTTGGCCAATTTCACGAAAAATCACAAATCGGATCTCGGGCGGGAGATCGGATTGGCAATTTTTTAAGTAATTGCGAGTCGGATTTCGGGCACAAAAATCGGACTGGCAATTACTAATTTCATGACAATTTTACCAAGGAATTTTAACTTAGCACTAAAGAGACAATTATACCTAAGATAACAAATAATATGCAATATTAGTAACAATGAATAAAACAAAAAAAATAAATAACATGAAAGAGTAAAAATAAAAATAAGAATAAAAATAAAATTACCTAATTTTTTTCTTTTTTGCTTTTTTTCGTTTTTAATAATAAAATAATAATAATAATAATAATAATAATAATAATAATAATAATAATAATAATAATAATAATAATAATAATAAAGAAAAACCTAAACTTGCCTAGTAAAGTAAAGCAAAAATACCTAATTTAATTTTTTTTTTTTTTTTTTAAAAGAAAGAAAAAAAGGAAATCTTGGCCGCCGGTTTTGGGGAGGAGGGTCGCAGGTTAGGTTTCCGGCGAGGGCTCCGACAAGGGGCTTGTCACGGGTCAGCACGGGGTCGCAGCGATGGAGATGGAAGCACCACAGCAGGGGATAAAGCGGCTCAGCGGGGTGCAGCTTCGGCGTCCGGTGGTGGGTCGTCGTGGGCAGAACAGGGCTAAGCAGGGCGAGAGCGGCGTCGGCTTTCAGCAGTGATGCGGGCTTCAAGGACAACCATGGACAGATCGGAGGCTGGCGAGCTGGGGGACGTCCGGATCTGGCGTGGCAGCAGTGCTGGTGTGGCGGCGACGCGAGGGCTCTGCAGGTGGCGGTAGGCGCGACGTGATCTCGGAGCAGAGCAATTCGAAGGCGTCGGCGCAACACGGGTCGTCGAAGCAGAAGGCTGTTTCGTCGGGCGAAGTAAGGAGAGGCGGAGTGGTGCGGCTGGGTCGCAGCTGCGGCGGCGGTGGCACGGCTAGGTCGCGGATGCGGCGGCGGTGGGAGCGCAGCACGGATGAGGAGGAGCCGGCGGTCAGTTGCAGATGCGGGGCAGTGAACGTGAGCAAAGCAGGAGCCGCAGCGATGTTTCAAGGGGAACGGGCAGTGGTCGGCAAGACGCGCGACTACCTACGCGAAGCAAACGACACTTTTCCTTTTTTTTCTTTTTCTTTCTATTTCCTTTTTTTTCCCTGTTGACCAGTCTCTTCCTTTGCAGACTCTTCGGCTCCCTGTGCACACGTCCACTCTCTCTGGCTCTCTCTTTTCCCAAAGAACCAAAACCCCTCTTCCCTTTTCTCTTTTTTGTATCCTTTTTCTTTCGAGCGAAGAGAAAACCCATGTATGTGGCCATGTATTTTTCTTGTGTGGCCCCCTCTAAAACCCTACGCGAAAAACATTTTTATAGGCTGAACATTAGGGTTTTAATTTCCTATTCAAGTCAACATCCGCGAAGATTTCTTTTTCGCACGCAATATTACTTTTTATTTTCCACATCTCCTGATTTTATTGCCTAAAAATAATATTGCAATCTGATTTTTTTAAATTCCAAAAATCCACCATAATATCATTTCAAATCTCCGTTTAGGTAATTTTTGTTATTAAAAGAAAACGGGCTCGAGCCAATTTATTTGCTTCATGGGCTTAATCCGATCTGCCAAATTAAAGCTTAGAACCACTAATTCAAACCCGTCCGTCAGCGACCCAATGAAAATGCAAATTAAAAATAAATGCACCTAAAACTATGTGTTATGCAATTGTATTTTTTCAGGGATGAAATTACCTCCTAATTTTTTAATGCAATAGATGTCTAATCGGGTCGCCAAAATTTAGGTGTCAACAATAAATACTATATTAAATAGTGGGATTTTTAAAAAAGAAGATATTGCATTTTTTGCTCAAACTAACTGTGTACTCACACATGATTATTTTACCGGGCCTTTCATCGTCACACCTATATTTCTATTCTCTGAGCTGATCACTCACAAGATAACTAGCTTATCAGGCAGAGCCGTTAAGGAATTTTAATGCATTAGACTTGAGAACTCGACTAGGAATCGGCTGCTCAACCGTGCCAATTTCCAAAGATCATTACGGCACAATTCAAAATTGATTAGAGACTAGGGATAGGTCAATTTGACAAAGGTATGTGATTAGTGTGTGGGTGATTCCACCTAATTGCAAAATTCTTATCAATCGACACTAGACTGATTTTTCTATCGTTTTGATATCCTATATTCATATTTGAAACCTCGAGTTTTTCACGACAACCAAGAGTCACCAATGTATCGAAGATCACGTTGTGGCTTGAAAATAACCAACCACGGGTCAATTGCACTAAAAATTTTTGAAAGCTACCCGGTCGGCCAAGTCACGCTAAAATCACGCCAGATTGAATTTAACCGCGAAATTGAATCTGATTTTAGAAATTGAAAGTTCTATCATATCACAAGTCATTTTATAAACGTCGACTCATCCTCCAAAAATTTCTCTGCAAACCAAGATTTTTGGCAGAAATTCAAAGTGATGGCGTTTTTGACCGGAAAATTTAGGGGATCATTTTTTATCACGTAATTGGGATACAAGTTGGTTCTATTGGCGAGGAAAAATGTCAATTTATTCTATGACACTTTGGGTGAATTTATGGGGGCCAAATTGAATCCGATTGGAGAGAATTTGGTCCAATTTAGGGGAGAAATGTTACAAATTCGTAAGCCCCTTGGTCCTCAACCTTTGGACCCCTTCAATGGCTTCTAAGGCAAGCTTTGGCAACTGGAAATTGGCTAAGGAAGCCAGCCAACCAAGGTGGGACCTGTTCAAGGGACAAAGAAATAGAATGGAAGAAAGGTGGCCCCCTCCAAGCTTGGTTGTCCCATTTCTCCTTCCTTCAGCTTGCTTTCTCCATTTCTAGCACCTTGGAGCTCTAAAAGTTGTAGGAAACCAAGCCTAAGCCCCCTTGGCCGTCGCACGTTCGCCCGAGCTGCCGGAGCCCAGCCGCGTCGCCGTCACGCCCCACACGCCAGCCAATCATCCAGTGCACCGTTTCGCTGTCCCGCGACTCCAAGCCGCCCTCCCCGCGCCCGTCCAGCTCAATCGAAGCCCCGTCGTCGCCACTCCGTCACTGTCCGACCACCGTTCGCCTCCGCCAAGCCTGCCGCAACCCGTCCCCCTCACCCTCGCCGTTTTGGCCCAAGCCAACCGTCCAAGCAGCTCTCTCGGCCCAAGAACAGAACCGAGAAGCCCTCAGCCCAGCCATGACTGTTGAGCCCGTATTGGACCACTTTCGGGCCTTGAAAGGTGTTGTCGCTTTGGAGTTTGTTGCCCGTCTCTACATCACCATTGCCATGAACTCATCGGATTTTGAAACCGGTGAGTTTACTCACTAAACTCTGCCTATGGAGTTAATGATACTTAATGGTTTATTAGTTAGGCTAATTAGGGATTAGGTGATTTCAGTTATTTGTTTATGCATGTTAGGTGGTTAGAGTAGCGTAATTAGCAACTAGATAGGTTGTATTATTTATCTAGATTGGTTCGGAAATTGTCCAGGCCCATTTTGATATTTAATTAGGCTTTTCCGACCTAAGTTTGCAATTATGGCATTTATTGGTATTTAATTAATTAATTATTATTTTTCTAGAAATTAGATCGGGACAAGTGGTGACTGAAATTTTGTGCTGATCGCAATGGTATGTGTGATTTATTTAATTGAGTGCTAAATTGTGCAAATTGAGTGTTAGTTGTAATTTTGGGTATTTATCTCAAAATTTAGTAATTTCGGTATTTAATTAGAAAAAATCGAGCATCGGTTTATAACGCAAAAAATGTTTTTACAGACTATATAATTAGTGGAATTTTATAAAGTAAAGATATTATATTTTTGGCTCAAGCCAACCATGTACCCACATACGATTATTTTTACCAAGTATCATGAAAACAATGAATTTGTCAGTTGGTGAGCTATAATATACTTATATCAGCTTCGGTAAGCATATATCAACTTCGGTGAGCTATAATATATTTATATCAGCTTTGGCGAGCTATACTATCTATCTAGATGAACTTCGGTGAGCTATACTATCTATCTATATCAGCTTAGGCAAGCATTTATCTATATCAGCTTATATGAGTAGTGATCGCTTCTAAAAAGAGATTTGATAAATAGTATCATTTGATAAATAGTATTAATTGGATGGAGTGATTGGTTGGTTGAGGTTTATGAATCATACTGACTTGCAGGAAGGAACTAAGGCAAAAGTAAGTCCTCTATCTCGTGCGTGTATAGGTAGCCTTTAAGCGTATTTCCTTCCTAGTCGAAGTTTTGGGGGTGAACTTGCTGAGATATCGTCTCACCTCGTCGTGGGCTAACATTTTCAAGTCCTTAGATGACACTACCTCCCGAGCATTTTGGCCAGCCGAAAAATGTTACCGAGTAGGTATCTTATATTCCGCTTCATGGGAACCCAAGGGGATGGGAATATGAACTCGTGAGATCCATTGTCTGGGTTGATGCGGGTCTACCCCAAAGGGTATCCAATCAATTCAGATCATGATATCGTCGCGAGTGAAATGGACCCAGAGAAGGTCCCATACCAAAATCCGAGCTCCTTATGTCAGTGCTGGAGGTTGCTTTTGGAAAAGGCACGGCTGACCTTCCTGGTGGTTCTATGGTAGACCCTAGTTCCCCAGAGCCAGAGACCTCGAATGTAACACCCCTGAACCCAAAGGGATCGCCACAGACTTTCATCTCCTTGTAGCTAAGCCAATAAATACTTGGGCATTTTTTTTTTTTTTTTTAACAACGGTCCCAGCGCAGTTTAAGTTTGCGGAAGCATAATCTTTTCAACTCTCCCTTCACACAAACATGAGACAATTACACACCAGCTAGACATCAAGGAAAGAAAACCGAACCATTTTGTTTACGTATTTACAGGATGGGTTAATCTCGGGGTAGGTACATACAAAAGTAAGCCATCGCACAACTAGTGTGGCTTATACTCAAAAAGGGACACCTCTACCCCCTTTTCACTGATCTCAAAAGAGCGACTCATCCCTCCTTGGTGTCGGTCATGTCCAAAAAGACCTTCAGCTTCTAGCCTTTCCCCCTCACGCAGCAGCTACACCCATCTAGGCGCATGAGGTGGTGGAGGTGGCAACATCCCTCGCATCATCCCATCCTAGCGCACATGAATGGAGATAAACTCCTGGGTAACTGGGCCATCAAGTAGACCCACCTCATATGATACTATTGCACGAACTCGAAGAAAAGTCAATCCAGGAACATAGGGACAGTCGATCACCGTCACCTCTATATCCACGTCAGAAGGGATGCCATAAAAGGTGCCCCGCGTGACGGTGGAATCGGCATCTCTAAGCTGAAATGTTAGTCCCCAAAAGGGGTGAGTACAACCACTCAAAGCAAATAAATAATTCCCTATGGCTACTCAAGCATCACACAAGACTTCACCATTAAAGTCCATATACATGAAATTGCATCATATAGGAATACTTCATCACACATCTATATATACATCCGAGACTCATGCATACATATCATCATATGCATATACATCATTCAATACTCATGGCCTCATATCACCATACATATCATGCCATGCCCATTTATGCATATTACCACATGCATACACATCAATCCATGCTCATGCATATATATATCACCATATGCATATACATAATTCCATACTCATGGCCTCATATCGCCATACATATCATGCCATGCCCATTCATGCATATCACCACATGCATACACATCAATCCATGCTCATGCATACATATATCACCATATGCATATACATCATTCCATACTCATGGCCTCATATCGCCATACATATCATGCCATGCCCATTTATGCATATTACCACATGCATACACATCAATCCATGCTCATGCATACATATATCACCATATGCATATACATCAATCCATACTCATGGCCTCATATCGCCATACATATCATGCCATGCCCATTCATGCATATCACCACATGCATACACATCAATCCATGCTCATGCATACATATATCACCATATGCATATACATAATTCCATACTCATGGCCTCATATCGCCATACATATCATGCCATGCCCATTCATGCATATCACCACATGCATACACATCAATCCATGCTCATGCATACATATATCACCATATGCATATTCATCATTCCATACTCATGGCCTCATATCGCCATACATATCATGCCATGCCCATTCATGCATATTACCACATGCATACACATCAATCCAATTTTTTTTGTAATTTTAATTGGCAATTTAATGCATTCCCGGCACACACCATCCGGGCTTCCGGCCCCCCACATTCCGGGCATCTCGCACCCCAACTGGCATCACGAGGAATCACGGCACACACCATCCGTGCTTCCAGCATTTACACTCCCCGGCCGGGCATCTCGCACCCCAACCGGCATCACGAGGCATTCACGGCACACACCATCCGTGCTTCGGCATCCCCTACGCTCCGGGCATCTCAACTTCGAGGCCATCCAGATTTACGCACACAGGGCTACTGGGCATCCGGCATTTTCACTCCCTGGCCGGGCATCCCAAAAACTCCCGGGGCATTGTCGGCTCACACCATCCGACAGCCTTCTCATTTTTCATGAGATATAATTCCATGCATGGCTCAATCTCATATGGCATACAACATGATGCACATAACCAACATCAACATGATATGCCAAAGATCATCATTCGTGTAACATGGTAAAACACTCGGAGCTACATCAATCATCTAATTCATGCCATTTAAATTTGCCCATAAATCTCCTTTTTTTTTTTGAAATCTTGCAAATTCCAGCATACATGTTTCATGAAAATACCCAAATTGGATACTCAATTAACCTTCAAAAATTTTGGGATTTGTACAAGTGATAGCCAAAATACAATAACACATTTTCCATGAAGAATTCAAGTCTTAAAAGTCATTACATAAAAAGATGTAATTTTAACTTCACAGCAGACAAATTTCGGATTCCACAGCTTACACCGGTTCAGAATTCTCCTCAATTAAATTACTAAATGACCTCTAAAAATTATAAAATTTAACCACAACACAGACAAGACATAGAGGCACAACTTTCATGAAGAACTCAAGCCCAAAAGATCACCACACAAAAAGATATAAATTAAACAATCCAGCAAATTATTCTCGGTTACACAGTTTGCACCATTTTACAATTTCTTTTAATTAAATAATCAAACAAGCTTCAAAAATTACAAAACTTTACCACGATCTAGCCAAGATGCTAAGGTATGTTTTCCATTAAGACATCTAGGTCATATTCATTATAAATAATTAATTATAGTGATCACAAGCTTCTGCTCCTGGCGTCATTGCATCCCAATTAACGCCTAAGGTTAACATCCACCCTTTCTCAAAATTAAGTGTCCAATTGGCCTTCAAAATTTATGATATTTTACCATATGATCAACAAGACTCTAATATAAGTTTCTCATGAAGACACTTAGGCCAATTTCGTTATAGAAAATTTATTATAGCTAAAAGAGCTTCTGCCCATATACCGTAAATTTCCAGAACGTCCTGTCTCCGAAAAATTTACGTATGACCAACTTATTTTGCTTCTTTTTCTCTGGATTTTGGATATGTTCTTGTTTAAAGTATACTCTCCAACTTTCATTTAGACATCAAAGTGAAAAACCCAAAGAAAATTCATCTTATAGTCACTCGAAGTTACTGACGTCAAGAACAGTTCACCCGGTTTTCACGTCTTCAAGAAAAAACAGCATTTCACTAGGCTATTCATGTTGGATTGGTCTCAAATTTGAGTATGTTGTTCCTCTTGATGTTCTTTACAATATTCATGAAGACCTCGAAGCAATACTCTCAATATAAATTCAAGTACAGCAACCAGAACCATCAAGACTCCACATGCATCACCAGATCTGAACGTCTTTTTAGAAAATAAATTTCACCCCTCAAATCTCGTCCTTTTTGTCTCAATTTTTAGTATGTTGAAGTTCAAGATGTGGTCTTCAAATCTCATGAAGGAATAGAAATCAGATTCTCACTCCAAGATAACATGCAAGTCCACACAAATTTCTGGCGCACATGAACTCATCCGAAACAGAAAACACCATCATGCAAATCCAGCTCAAAGTCTCATTTCCTACTCTTACCATTCACGAATTTCACCACAAAACAACACTAGACTCCCAACAAGACATGCAAGAGTAGATAAGGGAATTGATTTCTTGCCTTAAACTCAAGAAATCGTGCAAAACGGACGGCGGACACACGGGCGGTACGGTCGGCCTCTTTCCTTCCTCTCCTCCTTCTTTTCTTCTTTCTCTCTTCCGTTCTCTCTTCCTCTCACTCTCTCTCTCCTTTCTGTCGACCAAAGCCCTCTCTAGAACCGGTTATCTTCTTTTATTTCCCTAAAACCCATCATTGCTTGAAATGATTACATTTTACACTTGTTTTGCATGCAATTTTGCATGCAAAACCGGCCACCCACCTTGGTTTGGCCATCCACGGTTTTTAGTGGATTGTGGGCTGGTTTGTGGGCTTGCGGCCGTGTGGGCTTGTGGCCGGCCCACTTGGCCCATCATAGGCCCACTCAATTTCGGCCCAAAGCCCTCAATTTAATTGAATAAATTTTTAATAAATAATTAATAATTAAATAAACAATTTCTCAATTAGGTTGATAAAAAAAATTATATCAATCCATAAAGATGCACAACTTCTAATCACATGGCCAAAGTCTTTTGCCATTAAAATATATTCCTTACAAGCTCATGGCCAAGCCTCGGTACGAGTCATGGGAAATTTTATTGCTAATTACAATTACAAAATTTTCCTCACCTATCTATATCTCATGGATCCTTAGTAAAAATTCCGGGATGCCACATCGAAGCCTTCAGTTGAAGATTCGAATGCTTACAGGATGTAGCCCTCTAGCTTTTGTAGACTTATTTATATAAATTGGACTTATATATATGACTAGTCCGTTTGTATAAAAGCGTGTTATGGTTTTCAAAATTTGTGGCCCTGCTTTTCTATCCGGTCTTTGTGTTGTCTGGGGATTAATTATTCGCTTCCGCATGCGCATTAAAATGAATGGGTCGGTGACGCGTCCTGGGATGTTGCAATTTAATCAACCACCGAGGGATGGGCACACACTCGAGGGTCGGGGCGTGACAAAAACAAAATGCAGGAGGAGACCAAAAGATAAAGATGCATATGCACGACCTCAATATAGAGAGAGAGAGAGAGAGAGAGAGAGAGAGAGAGAGAGAGAGTACCATCGAAGACGAACCCTCTCACCCAAGACGAAGGTTGTCAAGCGAATCGCAAAGAGAGAGAGAGACGAAGTAGAGAGACCGGCCGTCGTGTGATGGTGTTGAGAGCAAAACAGAGCGAAGCATTCCAGAGAGAGTTAGGATTTTGTTTTGTAAATCGGCAAAATTAGACTCTTCATAATATTTTGAGGGTAAAATAGGCAACTAGCCAAATTTCATTAATTGAGAAAATAGCATTCTAAAAATGCCAAATGCCAAAAACAGGTCCCCACCTGCTTTAGACTTTCAGCATTCCAAATGCTAGCATTTGGCCAATGAGGCCTCAAAATGCTTAACCAAATATCTAATATTTTTCCCAAGAGGCTTTGGGGGTTCAAAGCCCCTTGGGAATGCTAAACCAAATGGGGAGATTGAAGTGGCCAATAGCTAGAGTATTTATTGGTTTGCATTTACTCATGTTGAATTTCTCTAACACTCAATGTACTTTTCTTGAGATGGTCAAAGTTTCTTGTTCATCCTGTCAAGAGTAATTCTCATGCCAATGATTTGCTTAAACGATTTTAGATCTTTCATTACAAAATCTTTAACCAATTCATTTTTCAAGCTTTTAATTTTCTCAACATCTTGACTAAGATATCCATGATCTTTCATGAATGATTCAAACTTCATGTACTATTACTTTGGTGCTTGCTTGAGATCATATAAGATTTTCATCAACTTACATATAAGATGCTTCTTGCTTTTAGCTTTAAAACCCTCCAGTTGCTTTATATATATTTCTTCCTCTAAGTCTCCATAAAGAAAAGCTTTCTTTATATCAAGCTACTCAATTTCTAAATCCAAGCTAAGTACTAAACAAGGACAACTTGAATAGAAAACAATCTTACTATTGGTGAAAAAACTCTTTAAAATCAATTCCTTTCTTCTGACAAAAGCCTTCACAACAAGCCATCCATTGCACCATGGTTGCAAGCCATTTTTTTGGGGTTTAACTTGTACACCCACTTAGCTTTTAGTAATCTTTTGACTTTTGGTGGATTTGCCAATTTAAATGTGTAGTTTTTATGCAAGGATTCAAACTCCTCTTACGTATTTTCATACCACTCATTCTTTTGGTGACATGACATAACCACTTAATAAGTTTTTGGCTTTTCTGACAGAAAATGAGAAAGAATTGGAGAAATTTGTATTATGTGTTACTATGCTTGTACATGTATTAGACACTTATTAATAATACAAGAAAAGAGTACGATAGGAAAGAATATACAAAATATGTTGTTTCCTATACTACTGTCCTAATATCCAATCGCACGGATTCACAAAATTAATTAATACATATTTAGATAATCATAATCAAATCAAATCATATTTCCAACACTCCCCCTCAAACTGGCGGTTTATATATGTCGAAAACGCCTAGCTTGCTTAGTAAATATGCGTGTTGTCTTTGATACAGCGGTTTGGTGAAAACGTCAGTAGGCTGTTCCACCATTCCAATTCATTTCGTTACCACAAGGCCTTCTTGAATCTTTTCTCGAGTAAAGTGACAATCAACCTCTATATGCTTTGTTCTTTCGTGAAATACTAGATTTGCTGCTAATTTGAGGGCAACATCATTGTCACAGAACAATTCACTTGGTCCTTCTACCTATACCCCAAGATCATAAAGTAGTCCTCATAACCACACTATTTCACAAATAGTTTTTGCCATCACTCGATATTCTAATTCAGCCAAAAAAAAAAAAAAAAAAAAGAAGATAGTCGCTTGTTTCTTTGATTTCCATGAGATCAAGGACCTTCCCAATTTTATGCAAAAACCAGTAATGGATCTTCGAGTCATTAGACAAGAGGCATAATCCGTATCATAGTAAGTTGTCATCTTCATGTTGCAATCACGAGATAAAAGTATTCCAAGTCCTAGGCATCCTTTCAAATACTTCACAACTTTCAATGCTGCATTCATATGCGACTCTTTGGGGCTATGCATAAACTTATTATGTATCTGAACAGCATAACATATGTCAAGTCTAGTCATAGTAAGGCAAATCAATTTCCCGACGAGTCGTTGATATCCTAATGGATCCTTAAGCAGTGAATCCTCAATGGAGGAAGATAAGCCCGTATCATATTCACGTGTCGTCAATTTAGCATTTTGCTCAATTGGTATGGTAGCTAGCTTGCATCCGATAGCCCTGCCTCCGAAACAATTTCTAGAACAAATTTCCATTTACTAAAACAAATCCCTCTCTCGGACCGAGCTATCTCAATTCCAATAAGTATTTGGGAGGTCCCAAACTTTAATATGGAAAGCAGAGCGTAGATATTTTTTAAATTTTCCAACGGCAAACTCATCATTTCCAATAATAAGAATGTCATCAACATATATTAGAAGATAAATTGATGAAGTACCTTTAGTCCAAGTAAATAGGGCATAGTCATGTTTGGAACGTTAGAAACCCGCATTTGTGAGCGCAACAGTAAATTTTGCATACCATTGCTGAGATGCCTGCTTCAACCCATATAAAGATTTATAGAGACGACATACTCGAGACTTCCCCTATCTCCGTAATCCTTATGGAAGTTCCATATATATCTCTTCATCAAGATCTCCATGGAGAAAAGCATTATTAACATCCATTTGGTGAAGTCACCAATCACGGAGTGCAGGAATAGAAAAGAAGGAACAAATGGTAACCTCTTTGGCAACTGGGGAAAAAGTCTCATGATAGTCAAAACATTCCCTTTGAGCAAATCTTGTTGCAACCAAGCAAGCCTTGTATTGTTCAATCGAACCATCTGCCTTGTACTTGATTTTATATAACCATTTGCAACGGATTGGTTTACGATGCAAGGGTAGATTCACAATATCCCAAGTATGATTCTCAGTGAGGGCGCGTAATTCAACTTGCATGGCCTATTGCCATCGTGGGTCACGTGCTGCTTCATCATAAGATGATGGTTCCTATTCCTCTAATATGCGACTAATACAACACATATGTTTTTAGTCGACTAAATGAAACAAAAAAGGAAAAGAGATAACGTGTACCTGGAGAATTCACTGTGGGACATATATAATGTGACATCCTCAAAATTCGCAATTAGTAGAATTAAACTTTGAATTGGTTTGTGAGCCATTTAAGAGTGTTAAACCTATTGGGAAAGGCAATTTAGGATTTCGATGGGCACGACTAGAGAACTTAACCATGGATTGACAATTCGATCATAAAGATCGATGAAAGACAAACTTAAGCCATTTCAAACCAATCTAGGAATGATTATAGATCGATTTGATAATAGTATATAATCAGATTGCGGGTGATTCTGTATGGTTACTATATTAATTACGAACGACCTTAAACCAATTCCAAATGATCATGTACTTTGGAATGAGCAATTGACCCCTCAAGATTACATGACAACAAAAGATCATCCATGAATTGAAAAGGGCTTAAAAATGAATTGATATCAAATCAACCACAGTCAAACTCACGAAACTCCTAAAGGCCGCCCATTGGTTTTATAGAGGATTAAGAGACAACCATTGGACATTATTTAATCAAATTCCTCATTTATCGATAAACCCTGAATTTTGGATAAGTGGAATAGGGCCGGAATTGGAAGCCCAAAGGGGGCCCATGAATTTGGAAAGGCCCAATGGGCCACATTCTCTTTAAATATCATCCACAACAGCCCAAATAGATGGAAATTATAGTTTTGCCCTTTAAGGCCCATTAAGCTTGTTTAGGCCCAAATTGGATTAATTAAGCTCAAGCCCGAGTTTGTCAAGCCCAAGGACAAGCCCATTAAGATAATTGGGCCATCTTGGACCTGGCCCATGTGCGTGAATAGTGTAACCTACGTGAATAGTGCGTGTGAACAGTAACCTAGCTTCTAGAAGGCTTTGACTTTTGTGGCAAGATGGAGGGATAGGATTTACCCTTGCTTCCCAAGTTGGAATGGAGGGCCAAGATGTGTTCTTGCTCCCCAAGATAGGACAATAAGTCAAGGGGAATTAAATGACCAACTTCTTCCCCAAGTTTTTCTCTTTTTCCATTGTTTCTCTCACTTTCTCTCTCTACCCCTCATTTGGACGAATTTTCCTCCGTCACTCTCCCTTATCTCATACCCATTTCTCTCTCCTTTTCCTCTTGGTTGTATGGCCGTGAGCCACCATCCACCGTTCAACTCGCCAGGCTACCCTTGCCGTGAGACGTGCTGTGCTCGATGGGGCGGGATGATGCCCGATTACGCCAAATGACTACAAATCTTTAGGTTAGCCTTGGGTCCTGAGTGATCATAATAATCTGGACATGGTTGTGTAAAAAGTGCATGAGTGCATGGATGCATATTTTGAGAAGTGATGCAATAGTCAACACACGCATGATTTGAGATTGATATTTGAGCAAGTCCAGATTATTGCATGGCATGAGTGCATGACTATATTATATTGCGCCGCATGGTCTCGAGAATAGCATGGTAATATGGGATGACTTGATATTCTTGAGACGTCAACGAGTGTAAAGTGCATGAATGCTGGATGCATATGATAAGAATGATGCCATAAGCTGCACATGTGTAGCATGTATATATTTGAGTTACATGAAAAAAGTGCATAAATTAAATGTCATTTCAGTGACTTATGTGGCACATGCATGCTTTGAGCAACCCTGTTTATGAATTGAGAGACATGAGGAAGTCTGCCGGTCGATATTCGAGTCAGAAAGGCACGGATAAAGTTGTGGATTTGTACGCCTTTGATTAGGACTCATAAGATTTAAGTTGCTGCATTGTGCATGGAATTATTGTTATTCAAGCCTGGATTATTAAATTGTGAATTTTGTATGCTTAATGGAATGGTGCACTCATGTAGTGATTATTATACTATAATTGGACACGTGATAAAGTGTCACATGTTGAGTGGCCTAATTCCTATTAATAGATAATGCAAAGCAAATGCCTTGTTATTAATCTGGCATTGATAGATAAGTTGCATGTTTATGGCGTCTCCGAGGCAAAGAATCCTCTTACGAGAGGTTTAGAGAGTTTACTTGCTGAGTTTATCTCATTCCTCGTTGTTTAACATTTTCAGGCTCTAATCATGGCTATCCGAGCTCAAGCCAAAGTAATTTGAGGTGGACTCGTAGTAGACGTGTAAGGGATATCACTTGGTGTGGTCGCTCTCGTAGAATAGAAGTGCTAGGTTAACCCCAATCCCGGTTCTTGGACAAGTATGAAGGAATATGCTACACGGACATGTAAATGGCTAAGCTTTTGTTGTAAGGAAAGATTATGTTTGATGGTAGATGCATATATGTAAAATTGTGTTTTGATGTATGCCTTTTACTATTCCTA